>CM054130.1:96486031-97686031 GCA_028751855.1 Ambrosia trifida
CGGGAAACGAAATCCTGTTCAGTTTCATACGAAACTTGCGAACACCGTGGTTGCTCGTCTGAAACATGCGAGTTGTGGGGTTGCTCTTCTCGAACTTGCGGGTTTTGTCTTGGGTCGTACGAAGAGTACTGCGGTACGTACGCATACTCACCATCGTGCTCGTAGTGCTGGTAGGTTTCCCCTACGTATGAATGTTCAACATTGGGTTCATAGAACGGCTCGTTCAGGTCTGGCAAGAATGGTTTTTTGTAACCAGACACAACCTCTTGTGAATAAGGAATACCCGCTGCTTCAGAATTAGGAATACCTGTCGTCTCGTGAGAATTAGGAATACTGGATTCATCGAAAATATTAGCCCACCATGCCATTTTGGAGAAAAAAATAGCCCGCAATAAAATTGTCGTTTGAAAAATGAAGAAGAAAGGAAAGTTTGAAAAATGAAGAAGAAAGGAAGGGAAGAAGAAGAAAATAAAGAAAATAATCAACTTTGGGTGTATATGACTCGTATTGGTCTATATGGGGAATATAGGGTACGAGTGGCAGCTACTTTATGTTACATCGTACCGGACATCGTACTAATATTACTCGTATTGGTCTATACGAGGGATATGAGGCCAATAATTGGCCTGCCATGTTGACTGAAAAGGACACACGTGAACCCTATATGCATCGTATTGGTCAATACGAGGAATATAGGGTTTTTTTCTTTGTCAGAATGTTGTCTGATTGGGGGACAATAAAGTGTATATGCCTCGTATAGAGCTATACGAGGCATACCTAGGGTGTCCAAATAATTTTTTGGGTGTCCAAATAGTATCACCCTTTAATAAATAGGGTTGAGTTATTTTACAAAGGCTATACAAAATGAGAAGTATACAAAAATATAATATATTATAAAATATGACACAATGAACCACAAAGTATAACAAAGTGCCAAAAAATATAACACAATGCCGAAGAAAAAAAGACACAATGAATTGAAAAAAAAATGACATAATGATAAAAATAAGAAAAAGACACAATGGTACATAAAAGACACAGTGATATAACGCATATTCTAAAAACTACAAGCTGAAACCCCCAAAAACGAAGACCTAAAAACTAACGTCGTAAGGTTCGATAAGACGATTCCAATGCCGCTTGAATGAGTTCAATCGGAGTCTGTTTGATACTCTTTCTACGACTTCCTATTTTTTTCACTGTAGATTATTATTTATTTATTTTAGTTATGGTATATTCGAAAATTATATAGAGGTTTTGGAATAAATATGATTACATTTAATAGATAATCTTTGTATACATTATCTCTAAAATATGAGATTTGTTTGTAACCTATTCTATTTATACCTTACTAGTAGGGTGCCCGCGTGATGAGCGGGGAACACAAACACTTCTAAGGGTGTGTATGGTTCGGTTCAGTTAGATTATTAGCTTCAACCGAAACTAAAACCAAAGTCATCAGTTAATCGATCTTATTAAACAATTAATTACTTGGTTCGATTTACACTACAACAAAAATGGCTTTTAAGGACCTTTTGTGTGGGACGCTTGAAAAATAGGGTCCTAAAAACTATTTAATAGGACGAATGAACTTTTGGGGTCCTTTTATAATATATGCTACTAAATCGGTGCCCTAAAAAGCTATTTAATAGTATGGGTGATTCTTTAGGGGTCCTATTATCATATAACTTAATAAGATACTTAAAATGTATATCCGAATAAAGTAATTTATAAAACTTTTAGTTGTTGATGTCCCATTATGTAGTAATGTAATAGGACACTTCATCACCGGGGGTCCTATTATAACATAACATAATACGACACTTTGTAGTTAAGTCATAAATGTTTGAATTTCGCTCATATCTTAAAAAAAGTAAATTTTCTTTTCTAAAAGTTTCAATTTCCCTCTTCTCCT
Organism: Ambrosia trifida; assembly: GCA_028751855.1. Lineage (NCBI taxonomy): Eukaryota > Viridiplantae > Streptophyta > Magnoliopsida > Asterales > Asteraceae > Ambrosia > Ambrosia trifida. The sequence continues at coordinate 96,487,947 of CM054130.1, forward strand.
GAAATTTCCCGCTTCTTTCATTAAAATATACAGTGACCACGCCTTTCATTGTTACTTGTTTTCCCTTTTCGTAAAAACCGATCTGAACCCTAGCTTGTATATCTTATCTCATTAGCGAATTCAAATCTATTTACTGTTCAGTCGATGCTAATCTCTGTTTCATATGGCGTTTTGCAGGTTCTTAAGTCGATCTCGTTAGATGGATTCTTCTTTCGTGACTCCCCTTCTTCGCTGCCAGGTGTATTTCCCAAACTTACATACATGGTAATTCAGTTTGAGATATTATAGTTCAAAACACTATGATTTCTCACTTTCATCTTTGCATTTGTCAGCCCTCTAGTTTTCTAGTGTATGCAATAATTTCTTCTAAATATATATGTTTTAGGGCTATCACATCCGTTGGGTTTTTAATTGATCATTTGCTTTGTTTTTCAAGGCGTTAATTAGTGATTGTTGATTATAGGACTTGTTCATTTGACATAAATATTAAATTAGTTTGAGGTTTATGTAATGGCCTTTGTTATTAAGTTGGTTTTGTTTTCCTTTCATTCAACGTCAGCTCTTAACCAAGAAGATTTGCTGTTTGTTGCAAAAACATTCTTGTTCAGTTAAAGCTAAAAGAAAATATAGAATCCCTTTCAATAATTGAACTTAACTAGCCATGTTAATGTTACTTTAAATTGCATTTTCTAGTTGCAAGTCTTTGTATTTCTCTTTGTTAATTGCCTGATGGGATTAGATTGTTGCAACATATTATTGTGAGATTGGGGAACTGATAGCTGGATGATCTAACCACTATGTGATTCTCCTTGTTTGGTAGAAGAGTAGATTATTGGGCAGCTTGTGTAAGATTCTAACTTAGTTTCTTCCTCTACGTATACAACTTCTAACTTGATTTGTATGTTATTTAATTTAATTAGAAGACAAAGATACTGAAATATCGTTGATGTTGTTGAAAGGTTTAATTTGAACGGCTGTCATCATTGTTATTGCCCCTTTTGAGAGTGTGAGACAAAGATTCCTAAGGCTATGGGGTGTGGAGACATGAGAAAGGTCATGTCTCCATGCTACATAGGATGCCACCTAGGCAAGGTCATGTCTCCATATGCTTGAGACATGGGTGGGGTGTGGAGACATGAGAAACCCATGTCTCAAGCATTAAATACTATTATTTTTTTATAAAAATTAATTTTAACTACTTTTATAAAACTAACAAATAAACAAAATAAAATTCAAATAAATAGTAGATTTAAAATAAAAATTACAAACCATCCTAAAAATTAAAAAAATTACAAATCATCCTAAAAATTTAAAAAAAAAATAACAAACCATCCTAAAATTAAGTAGTAAAATACTAATCGTCGATTCCATTGTTCCATATATATTCGATCAAGTCGGCTTGTAGATGATGATGGATGTGTTCGTTACGTAACGCGAAATCGTTTAACTCTTGTTGCGCTTCGTCATCCGGAATAGTATTCTCCTCCACTGCATTTTCATCGAACTCACAAATAGCTAGGCCTTCGTCTTCGATGATCATGTTATGCAACAAGATACAAGCGTACATACAATAATGAAGTTTTTTTGGTGTGAAGGCACGTGCCGGGTTTGCGATGATGTGCCATTTCGCTTGTAGAACCCCATAAGTTCGTTCGATATTCTTTCGCGCCGCTTCTTGAAACTTTGCAAATTTCTTTCTTTTTTCGTCGTGAGGGTGCTTAATACTTTTAACAAGTGTAGAATAGGTTGGGTATATTAGATCCGCAAGATAATACCCGTGCTTGTACTCCACCCCCGAAACTGTGAATTTTGTATCCGGACCGGTTCCCTTTCTCACATCATCAAACACCAATGATTGGTTAAGAACATTAAGGTCGTTATTGGAACCGGGAACACCAAAAAAGGCATGCCAAATCCACAAGTCTTGTGACGCGGCAGCCTCTAAGATAATACTCGGGTGACCCTGATCGCCTCGATAAAACATGCCACGCCACGCATTAGGGCAATTTTTCCACGGCCAATGCATGCAATCGATGCTTCCAAGCATCCCTGGAAAACCATGCCTTTCGTGATGGAACTGATACAATTTCTGGATATCGTTCGAGTTTGGTTTTCTCAAATATTTTTTGCTGTAGATCTTGACAACGCGCTTGGAAAACTTATACAAGCAATCACGTGCCGTTCTTTCGGACATCCGTAAATACTCATCCCACGAGTCGGATGCCGTCCCATAAGCTAGTTGCCGCAATGCCGCCGTGCATTTTTGATAAGTTGTGAACCCTCGCTTGCCTCTAGCATCGTGCCGTAATGTAAAATACGGGTCACAACTCGCCAAATCATCGGCAATACGTACGAACAATCGACGGCTCATCCGGAACCGCCGCCTAAACATCTCGTCCGTATACACCGGTTGGTCGGCAAAGTAATCACTGATTAATCGCTCGTGTGCACCTACATATATATTTGAAGAAAAATTATACTTTCTAAAAAATAAAGTATCTAAATATATATATTTGAAGAAAATTAACACTTTCTAAAAAATAAAGTATGAAATATATATATTTGAAGATAAAATATAAACTTACCCTCCCGGTCTCTGTTTATGGCCGCTTGCCTCTGTCGCGGTTGCGAGCTCACCTCGTCTTCCTCCGCCACGATAAGTTGTGCCGATTCCCAAACCGCATTCACAAAAACCCGGTTTTCTTCGCTCGACGAAGACGAGGAATCAAACATTGGTAGGTATGACATTGTTGTGTATTTTTTTAAAGAAAAGTAGAAGAGTTTTAAGTTGGTTTTGGTTGTTTATGTGTGTTTAAAAAGAATGGTGGTGTTTATATATTTGGTTTTGGGGTAAAAAAATTAAAAAAAAAATAGCCGTTATATATCCGTTGGAATTAAAAAAAAAAAAAAAAAAAGAAAAGAAATGCTCTGATTGGCCAGGCCATTATGTCCTCACAGGGACGAGGCGGACAAGGCAAGGGAGGACGGGGGAAGGGGGGCGGTGTGCTGGTGGGGGACGGGGCAAAAAGCGAGGACGGGAGGGAGGGGGGGGGGGGGCGTCTCCACACCTCTAAGCCTAATTGATGTGTTGAAAGGTTTTAATTTTAATGGTTAGTCATTATTATCGCCCCTTTTGATGGTTGAAATCCTTGGTAAATAGTTGTTAGTGCCTTAGTGGGATTGTGAATGTGAGGCCAATTTAAGAGTATCCAGTTTTAATGAAGTTTAGTTGTGAAATATTTGTTGTGGTTAATGAAGCCAATCTGGTGAGGTTATATTTGAGAGTATTCTTTCTCTCTCTTTTTTTTTAACGGCCAACGAAAGATGATGCCCCGGCTACCTGGGGTCACCCCCTCCACTTGCAAAGGCACCCCATAAGCCCGCAGCAGACGAAGCGCTGGGTAGCCCAAGGCCACCGTAAAGTCCCCGAACCAAGAAAAACCGCCTGCCCGAAGGCCCCTTGCGGTAGAACTCGGGTAGGATCAGATTCCAACTTGAGACCTTTCAGCCCTAAGCTCTAACCTCATTTCCCATACCACTCCACCACAAGGGTGGGGGCATATTTAAAAGTATTCATTCCTAGGAAGATGCATATTAAGTTTCTATCTATGTTGTAACCACATTGATATGTCTTATTCTATAATTGTCTTTTAATGTTCTATTGCTCAAATGAAAAAGTAAATGAAGGTTAAATCGTGACTTGTTGACTTGGCTCCTATCTATGTTGAAAGAACCTTTCATGTGGATAAGTATGTCGGTATGTGGTTTTTGTCACATTTACTTTCTCATTCGATTTCAAGTTGGCTCATCTACTGGCTTTGAAAACTACGATTGCTATCATCAGAAGATAAAAAGAAGCGGGCTTACACGAGTTAAAGGTTTACATAAGTGAAGGTAAGTTAGCAGGTATGCTTTGATTATTTAGTTTTAAAATTTGTTTGTAGGTTCAAATCTGTTTATTTTGTTAAATCTCAAGGTTAGTTTAGTTTATCTTTCAAATTTGATGTTTATATAGTAAAATACAAATATCAAACGATGGTTTTTGTTTTTGTATTTGTATGTTGTTGTTGAGGTATTGATTAATGATGTCATTGTTGTGTGTATTAATTTTTATGTTGATTTTTGTTTTTCTTTTATCGTTGATTACGAAGTTTCTTTGGTAATTAGGAAGGTATGTGGATTACTTTGACTTATTGACCGAATTGGGTTTTATTATTATTAGATGTTTAATGTATTTAGTTTTGAGTAGTGATTAATAAGATCATTTTGGAGATTAGGCAGGTAGATGGCATATTGTGGATTGTTGGCTAGTGATTTGAGTTTTGGAATCAGTAGCTAATTGATTGATCTTTTTAAAGTTCTAAGGCTGTATGAGTTACGACACACTGTAACTGAAGATTTTTTTGCTCTAAATCAAATCAGATTGGATGGTACCGGTTCTTGTAGAAAATCTTACACTTTCTACACGAGTGGGAATGTTAGAATGATTGGTTGAGCGGGTGTGTTAGGTGTGTTGAGCTGGCAGGCCATATCTTTGGTGCTTTTTATCCCCTAATTAAGATAGCAAAACCGACCATTTTAGCATTTTTCACTGGTGTAGAAAGTTTAATGATTTGGCAAGGATCACACTTATCCATGCCTTTGTTGTACCTTTGAAGTTAAGTTTCTTGACTTTTGTTATTTTTAGTTGTGAAATGCATGATATTGTCTAATTGTGTAGGAAGCCGATGGGTACATCTTTTGTCTTGAAGACAGGGCGTTATCATGCTGAAATTGTGTTGTTTATTTGTAGGTAGTCTGTGATGATTGAGGATGCATGATGACTCAGGATTCTATGCTGCTTGTTTATTTCATTGTTTTTAATTTCTTTGTTAAATGTTATAAGATTTTATGTTGGATAATGCTATAACTTATTTATGTTTAATGTTTTTGCTATGAATATGCTTATTTAAATATAATAAAGTTTCATTTCTTTCATTAGTTATGTTATATACACAATAACTATTAGGATTTTATATGTCGATGGCATTTTTATTGTATAATAAAAACCATTATTTGGATGTCCATATCATAAAATTTTGTGTGGATGTTTAAAAAAGCGTTGTATCATATAATTTGTTAGGACTTTGAAATTTTGTCCTATTAAACTTGTTAGAATATTGTAAAAGTGTCCTAATACGCTTTTCTTAGGATGCTATATGGGTTGTTCGTAGACATATTATGCGACCATAAAATTGGTTTCATAATATTATTTGGGATATTAGGACCCTTTTATTAGTACTAAATTACCTATAATATTACATCATAAGGGTCCTATAAATTAATTTTTAAGGACGCTTGTATGTGTATTAAAAGTAGGTAAACACATGTTAAAACATTGTAAAAGTGTCCTAATATGTTTTTATTAAGAGTTTTTGGGATGTTCATTGACATATTATGCGACCATAAAATTGGTTTCATAATCTTATTTGATATTAGGACGCTTTTTAAGTTTCGAGACTTATTACAACCCCCTTACATGAAACGCTTTTACCGTTGGTCCTATTAAATAAAAGGTCCTATAAAATACTATTTTAGGACGCTTTTGTGTGTACTAAAAACCCATATTTGTTGTAGTGTTATATGATTAGGTTATCGGTTTTTAGTCCGGTTTAGTAATTTTTGGTTAATAACAAAAACCAAACTTTGGCAAAAATTTTTGTTAGATATTTAAGAAACACGTGTGTAAGATTACTATTCAATAGAATCCATTAAGTTTATAGCGAGGCATAGAGTTTGCGTGAAGCCAGAGACAAAGAAAATGATATTGACAAAATAGAGAGAAAATGCAGAATAAGTGGCGAGGATAAATGATTCAAATTTCAAATTTTAAAATATGAAAACCCCCTCTATTTCTTCCGCCATTACAATTAAAAAACTTCTATACTCAGCTTCAAACCATATTATGAGTATAACTTGCTATGTACTTTTAATTAAAAAAATGATTTTTTACGTGATTAACAATATCTCGGGGTGAACAATAATTCAACCCTCAACCAAAACCGAACAAAAATTGATTTTTTTCTTCCGCCATTAACTAAAACCGAGTTAACCTAATATTGGTTTTTATTTACCCTAAGTTAATCAAAATTAACAAACCAAAACTGAACTATTCATATATTTATACCTTTAATACATTCATTTTATGTATTTATACATTCATTTTATGTACTTTTAATAAAAAAAAATTGGATTTTTTTTACATATTTCCCTCTGCTGAGCCTCTTAATTACATATTTACCCAACCCTAAAAATCAATTACATATTCCCCCTGGGAGGGGGAAATATGTAATTGATTTGCTACTTATGTATGCCTTAGGAGGGGGGAAATAAGTAATTGACTTTTTAAGTTGGGTAAATATGTAACAAATGATCTTAGCAGGGGGAAATATGTAAATGACCCAAAAAAATTAACTAAATTTTGGTTTTGGTTATTAACCAAAATTAACTAAACTGAACTAAAAACAACAATCTAACCAAATAGCATGAACCAATTAACTGGTTGGTTAATAAGAACGATAAACCGATAATGTTACTTTTTGTTTCGATGAAGGCTAATAACCGAACTGAACCGAACCCAACCATGCACTATTAGAAGTGTATGGGTTCCCTGTTACATCGCGCGGGCACACTATTATGAATATATGAATGGTTCAGTTTGACTGGTTTCGGTTAACTAAGGGTTCAAAAAGAAAACGATAACTGATTTAAAGTTAAATCGGATGTTGTTTAATTTAGTTTTCAATTAATTTTGGTTCAATTTTTTCTGTTTTTTGGTTTGGCTTCAGTGAACGGTTTAGGTATTGCTCACTCCTAGATATTGTTAATCACGTAGCACATAAAAAATTTTAAATTAAAAAAATAGCAATACTATACTCAAATTAAAGATAATAAAATGCTCATTATTATGATGTAATTTTTTTATAAAGTATCAATGTATGAAATAAATATATATGATTATTTAAAAATCATGGGGAATAGCTTGATTAAAATAAGGAAAAGAAGTTTAAATATAATTTAAATAAGCAAAAGTTAATTAAAGTTTAAGGGATTAAAGTGTAACTAAGATGATGTATTAAAGTGTAAAAGTGTTTGAATGACTATATTACCCCTATTTTAGGGTTGTTAATTAAAATAAAGTTCTTAATTTTTGGGTATCTTAAACTACCCTTGTCTCATGCATTATAATTATAATATAATATAGTATATACTAGATATTTGCCCGCGTTGACACGCAGTTTACCAACGTACGATTATTTGGAGTAGTATAACGTATAAGAAAAATAAAGTAGAAACATTTTATTGCAAAATTTATATACATTTCCCTTTTAACAAAATGCATATTCCTATATTTCCATTTTATTGCAAGGAATTAATACGTATTATACATCATTTCATAAATATAACCCAAATCTATGACTCTCTATTGGAAATTGGGTTATTAAACTGCAAATTAGATACAAATCATGTGCGAAACATATATTTTCTTGATAGTATTTTGGGATTACTTTGTTTCTTATGCATTGACATAGCTTTTGTCTTCTTTGGTTTAGTTAAATAGTGTTGTCGTTGGTATTTATGTTTTTTTTCATACGTTTCACCTAGCTTAAATTCTGAAAACGATCTGAGTAGTAATAAGATAGGTGAAACATCTGGAATTAATAATGAGTAGTACAATGAGTGTTTTATTTAAATTATAATGAGTGTACACACGGTTCTTGTTCATAGGGAGGCAAACACTGAAAATTGAAGACAATTTTGACTATGAATATGTTAACTAATCTAATACACCAAATGCAGCTCCTTGTAACAGGGACACATTGAAAAGGAAGAATGTAACACAACCAAGATAAACAAATTAGTTAATAGATGATAGCATTTATACATAATCAAGAAACACAAATTGTATATCGCTAAATTCCAAAATCCTTGTTGAAAATCACTCTTTAATTAACATTTATATGGTTACTACAGAGAGAACACTACGACGGTAGTGAATAGCAGCTGAAATAAGAAGCCTTCTTTGATCATAGATGGTGTGACTAACTATCATACGCCACACTATTAGCTGCTTCTGCAAATGGCAAGCTGCATAAGCATACAAAACAGCCAAAGAATAGAAACAAATCACAAACAACCTGAAGGAGTAGTTGCGAAAGAATTCATCTATACGTAATTCATTTTACATCAGTTATTGAAATCCAGTTGATGTGAAAAGTTATGCAGCTGATGATTTTTATCCCAAACAACTAATGTATTTCTCAAACAGCTTATGAATCAAAATCAAACTACTTATATAAAAGGACTGATCACCCATCAGTTTTTAGAGAAGAGAAACAACTAACTTGTTTAAAATTAGACTCTAAAGACGGGGAAGAAACTTCAATCCCTCTTCTCAGGTGTTACAAAATAACTCAATAGTTCCAAATCAACTGTTCAACAAAAAAGCATTTGTTTGCAATAACAAAGCATTTGTTTGCAATAATACTTCAAACCGCATCTTTTATCATCAGTTGTTTAGTCCGGTTTTTTTAAATTCAAATTGTTTTAAGGCAATTATTGCTGATGTTTTTTACATTCAGAAAACTACATAATATGCTCTCAAAGTAATTGCATCAACTTACATATAAAATCAAGCAATAAATGTTAAGATTACCAAGGGAACATAAATTTCATTCATGATAGTAGACTTGCCACCAAAATCGGTATTACCCGTTAAAAAATGAAACAAAAATAAAACAAACAAAATACAACAAATAAACAGGCTAATTAGAGAGGCAAAGGACTTACAGGAAGGGATCGATAAGTGTTGAAATCCCTGGAGTCATGTAGCAGACGGGAAAGGAAAAAGAGGGAAGGCGAGAACGGAACGATGCCGAGGAGACATCGCCGCCTCCTTCACATCTATGCTTGGCGCCTTGGCGGCGATGACGAGGGCAAGCTAGCTTGGATAACATGATTTTAGGAGACTGATGTGACGCGCGTTTGAATTTAAGGAGCTGCTTGTGCCCTTTTATTGATTTCATGATGTTTTTGCATTGGTCATGGCTGAAAGATCAATAATAAATTGGCAACAAAAGTGTTACTTCTCATCAAATGTCTTCTAATTCAAGTTCAAAATCAAATAATGCATTAGCAACAAAATTGAAACCCCAAAATGAAGGTAGATAATCAAAACAGACCTGCACTGTCCAATGGTGACACGGTCCCCTTCTTTCACACTGAAACGTGTGTGCTGGGATGTTCGAATGGCGCTTCTCATAACTGTATTACAAAAACAATACACATGATAATAAATAACTTGAAAGTTGAAACACAGGTACATTTGTTAGTTAAGGGTATATTGGTAAAATATAGAGAAGAGTTATGAGTCTAACCGCTGATACTTCTTCACATAATGGAGAAAGTTACGACGAAAAATAACGGTCCTAACCCCTAAATCAAATTTAGCTTTCCACATTTAATTATTTCTACCCTTAAATCCTTTTGCCAGCAATATCCACAAGATTCAGCTTTCCACATTTAATTATTTCTACCCCGTCTAAAGTATTTTCCTTAACTTGAATTGTAATGATAAACAATGAATGCGATTAGTTAATTTGTGTGTTAATAAGCGTTTCAGCTGTGTGTTTTCTCGAAGAACCCTTTTCCAAGATCTGGTATATTTCATCTGCACTGGATAAAAGTTCCTCTTCTAACCCTCTCATGAAAATTGCACCTTTCCCATCTTCCATTAAAGATATGTGCCTTTTGGACTTTTCATCAGGAGCCAAAAGATCTGTTATTTCCTCATTATAGAGCTCTATATATGTCACTTTCATGTTTTATTCTGCATTTTGAGCTTTAAAAGTGTTAAAAAGTTGCTCAACTGCTCTCGAAATAACTCCAATGTCCTCATGAAACTCTCCATTTTGTATACAAACAGCAAGGAAAAACAGTTTAACAGAATGAGACACTGGTAGAGATGGCAGTTTTGATCCGTTTTCCTTTGTTTAGGTTGGATTCGCCCAAAGTGTACTTTAATGCATACAACCCCTAAATCACTACATTGTTACTATACTGATAATAGCTTTTGTAATAATACATGCCTACTTAACACGTTAATATACATAACAGTCTTAAAATTGGACAAAAAGTGGACACAAGCCTCCCTTATGTGTACCAACAAAATACATGATTCAACCAACCAACCTGTCAAACTACCTAAAGGTTGACTTTTCAGTCGACATGACAAAATTCTAAACTTAAATATTCATATTGGCTTTTTAAAATTGAAAAAAGAAATTGAAACTTAAAGAATATAGCAGAAATATTTACATACATTTGGTAGCTAAGGTTCCAAAGGTCCCACAACCTTGGCCTAATTTGTCCATAAGCTAAATAAATCAAATCCATAGAACATGATTAAATCAAGAAAAATCAAAAGAATATAACAAACTCCATAAAACGTAACACCCATAAAACTGCATCTGGCCCTGTTCAGTCTGTTCCACCACTTACCATTCTACCACCATAAAGTTGACAAAAATCACCATTCCCTAACTTTCAATATCTCTTTTTTTAATAGAAACCTTCAATATCTCTTATATATAGATAGGAGAACTACCAACTTGTACCTATGAAACCAACAACACATGTAAATTTAAAAATTTTATGCCAAAAACAAAAGTTGATGATTTGACTTTTGTGTCTTAGACTCTTGGTACTGTAATAATTAGTTTTTTAGTGTTTACATCGAAATATCATGCTTCTAATGATACGATTTTTTCGGGAATTTAATTGTACCAATCGCGACAAAGTCACTATTGCGAGTTGCGGTGAGGACACATTCATCTTTTGATAAAAAAAATGTACAATACTACAATGACTATAGCATGAAAAATGAAAATGTAGGTTGACACCCTTTCTAGAAAATAGGACCTATTAGGAAACTGAGCATAAATTTAGGATAAATTGAAATATGCGAAAACGACATCTAATAGGGAAAACTATAGAAATAATAATAATAATAATAATAATACGAAACATCAAAACAAATTTGTAGAATGGCCAGAAGTTATCAAATTTGGCATCTTCCCAATGTAAAAGTAAAATACACATGTGGCAATAGTAATCCGAACTACTTAAATACAAAGATTGGGTTTTGAGGGTAATATTATGTGTTCCAGCCAAAGCATCTTTTCACACCAGCAAGGAAAAAAAAAACTTTTACCAATAAAAAGATAATAAAATATTTGGTGAGGTTACATAAGAAACCTATTACCTATTTGGTTTGGTTAATGTATAGGTAGCATACTATAGAACTTGAAAATATGCATCCTCTCAATTTTGACCATATTTTTCTTTTGCAAACGACCTTGCACAAAAGAACAAATTTTATCACTTAAATGATACTACCTGATTGATTAACTTTAGGTAGGTATAGCTTTGCTGCAATACAAAACATAGCACGAAACTTTATGTTGGTTTCTAACTTTCTATAAGCATTTTAAGTAAAATTTAAGCATGCTTATGACTTATTGATCATTAGTGTCAGACTTCTATAGGGATACACTTTATTTATTTATTTTTTCAAACTGCATTATCAATCTCAGGGAAATTGTTCCCAAACTAAATCTAAAAAAAAGCCGATAAATTCTTATTCTAGGGATCCCGGTCCATAGACAAAGGCATGTTAACATATCTATAGCAAGCAACAATGCAGAACCTAATCTTTAGCCATTTGAAAAACATTAGGAAAACTAACTTCTCATTAATAGTAAAAAATCAACATGATCATACCTAACACCAGCACCAACCACAATTCTGATGCCCATGCCATAAGAAAGACCAACCACGCCACAAGAAAGACCAAGTGATAGATGATCAAATCCAATAGACAGATAATAAGACTTGGCCTAGCGTTAGCCCCATACCTACATATATAACACGATGATCAGCAAACATCATTGAATGTAGAACATCTAAATCCTTCCAATTTCCAAAGTTGTGGAACATTATTAGCTGAACGAATTGTGTTCCGGTAAAATTTCACAAAAACAAAACTTAAACGTAGAAGATTCACAGTTCCACCATAAATAGTTTAAATTAGTAATATTTTCTAAATTCAGCTTTTATAAACAAAAACTACATGGAATTATCCACAATTTCACTATATGGCTCATAATAATTTTTTTTTAATTCAATTTTTATGAACAGAAACTACATAGAATTATTACAATTGCCCAAACTATATATATATATATATATATATATTTTAGGGATTCAGTTTTTCTACAACCCTCAACTTGAATAGATGCTTAAGTGGTTCAATGAGTTTCAATTTCATATCTTTAGGAAGCCCATCTACGTTCTTTTGCTTTTAATTGTATGAGAATGAGTACCTCCACTTCTGGGTGGAGGGCAAGATTTAATTACATCCGGATAAAATGTTCCTTAAACAAAATATATTCAAACAAACCCTAGATCAAACAAATCCCTAATTCTCTGCTTTCAACCATCAAATGGCACATAAAATGAATGCAAACAAACCCAATATCAAACAAATCCATAAAATCCTATGCAGAGTAAGAAAGTTTTTTAAAAGAATGTTACCTGATGTGAAATGGATAAATCAGTCGATTACAACTGGAATCGCAGTTAGGATCCACTGTCAACAAAGTCACCATTAAGCAAATAGGGATTTTCTTCCGATGGAAGACGATTGAGGTCAAAGATATTTAGAAGATCATAGAACTGCATCAATACAAAATCCACGAATAAGTTACAATAAAAGATTAAACAAATAAGTGGAAATTGATAAGTAAAAGTTCCATGCTTTGAATTACCTAACCATGCAGATCACCACAAAGATATTTAGAAGATCAAAGAACTGCATCCACTACAGAATTGTATGGAATGTTGCTTACTTGCGAGAACCAACAGTCAGGAGTCCACTTGGTTGATATGTCACCCGCCAATGTCACACTTGTGGTTCTAATTTTCTGATTGAAAGCAACCTGTGTGCCATAAATTGATATTAGCAGGGGAAAAAAATATTTTCATGATGCAATTGATAAGATTACCTAAATACAGTAGCAAATAAGAGCCAACAGTCGAACACAATTTGCATAGACTATATGCTAAACAAAGAAAAGATGGGTGACAAACTGAAAGTTAACACAACCCTATCATGTCGTCAACCCTGACTAATCTTTGGCTGGTTTGGGAATGCCCTCATCTGACTCATAAGTGAATTCCATTACGTTGTTATTTTGAAATAAAGACTCTTTAACCTAAAAGATACAAACAAATTAATGAATAAGTAAAGAGGGTGTGGACTAAAATGATCATATTTGAAATTCATAAATGTACAAGTTTGATCTATTTGATGTTGTATGAAAGATTTATAATAGTTACAAAACCTTTGTTTTCCACTCTTATCATGATGTCTTGCTGCCATTCAAAGCAATAAATAAACCAAAACTACCCAATAATCCAAATCTAAACAATAGATAAACGCAATCACACGTACTAAAATAACAAACACATTACATTTCAAATTCGATTAAAGTAACCAAATATCAATACTAACCTCAAGTGCAACATTCTTCCCCTTCTCAAAAAAATGCATATAACTTGAAAATATCCATCCAGATCTAGAAGCAAGCGTTTATTCAACTGGGTTAAAAAAGATTTAAACTTTTCCCCATCTGTCATACCAACTATCCCGAAAAAAAAATTATTGAAACAAAATAGAAACCGGATCTGATTCAAGGTACCGGTAAAACAATTGATAAAACAAAAACGGGTTTGAATCTGGATTTGATATTATCAATGATGGATAGTATTAAAGAACGATTAAACATATTAAAGAACGATTAAACATATTTAGATTTAGGGTTACCTCAAATGATCTAGGGCCTTTTACTTTAATTAAGAATGATTGATTAATATAGAATGGAATAGATGAAACCTTGGAGAAGAGATGAAAACAATGCTTGATTCATGCAATCGCCGTGCAATCGCCTGATTAGGGTTTCGGTTCACAAAGAGGATGATGGCTGATTTGGGATTTAGGTTATGAAACGTGTTTTCTTTTGACCTTATATATTTTTCTGATTTTTGAATTAAAAAAAAAGAAAAATTTTATAAATTCTCACAATGGGGACACTTGGCATTAGTTGATTGGCTATGTAATTGGAGGATGAATGTGGGAGTGCCAAGTGTCCTCATGGACTTTGTTTTATTAGATGTATAGAAGATTATGTTTAGTGAACTGATCAAGTTAGAAATTATACAGTTCTACATGGTATTAGGGGGACGGGGCGCCACCCGAATTGATCACAGGTACCCACTACCAGCACGGTAACATCGTCGTCATATGCTGGTAGTGGTCTCGTGAATCGTTTGATGGTTCTGTTTACCGTGCTGATAATCGTTTTTATTTTATTTTTGAAATAATATAACCGTGTGTTTTATCACTTTTTTGCTATTGTTTTTTATAATTTAAACCGTGTGTTTTAAAAATAATAAAAATAAATTAAAACAAAATTAAATAACAAAAACATAAACATAATTCATTAAATATTAAACATTAATAAAAATACATCAAAAAATAAAGCTTAAAGCTGGCGCATGAGGTGCCATACTTGGACATGGTCAAATGTGCCGCGGTAATGACCCGCATAGGTCGCCTGGGTCATCTCCACAGCAATCTCCACCCCAATGCCGGGTGGCGGCTCATTGTGCGCTCGTACAATGTCGTCCACCGATCACACTTGGCGTTTAGATCGGCCCGTTTTCTTTGCAGACTCTTGATTGTGCTGGTACTTGGGCCGACCTGTTGATTAAAGTCAGCCAAAACACGGGGAACCGTGTGTCCCTACCACCTGATCCTTGGCGGCGTTGGCGCTGCAAGGATGGGTCGTTTTGTGTGTCTTTGACGCACACAACCACGGCGATTTCTTCATTTTCTGTCCAACGGGTCACTTTGAAAGGTGTGGGTGTTCTTGACGTTGTGTTGATCTGAATTGTGTTTTCACCACCGTCGTATGGTGGTTTATATACTAAAAGATCCAACCGTATTGCATGTAAAATTAAAGTTTATTTGATGGTTAGATGAGACCGATTTTAATGGAAATAAATATTTTTGACCGTGTTGGGTGGAGACGGTTATGAGAAATTAAATAGTGCTGACGGTTTGGTGATAAAATTTATAAAATCGTGTGAATTTAAAAAAAAGTTTTATATTTGTATTTAACTGAAAACAAAAAAAAAAAAAGAATTAGTGAAGTGTTGACTCCAAAAAAGTGTTTGAGTGAAGTAAATCAGTGAAGTGGTGTGACAGTGTATCATTGGTTAAAATCAGTGAAGTGAAAAAATATTTCTATGAGCGCCCCTTGTGCCCTTAGTCATAAAGTGATCCTAACACTACTCCCCAACTCTGGCGCCTTCCACCCTTGTCTCATGGTTCCGCCGCCCTCTCCCATATCTTCAATTCCGTTTCCGGTCAGCTCTCTCTGTATCTTTATCCACCCATGAACCCAAAACTTCACCCAGCCATGACTGTCTCCAACATCAAGAACTTCATTCCCATAACTTTGGAGGTTGAAACTGCCTATTACACCACCTAGTCAGAACTCTTCTAGGTGAACTGTCACGACTTCAAGGTTTTCGATCACTTTGGTCTGAAACTTGCACCCACGACCTCGTCCTCCTCCTCCACCGTTGACGGTAAAACCACCACCAACCCCTATGATGCTGACGCCTTATAGTCTCGAATTAATGACATGGTCCTTCAATGGATGACACCATATCCACCGACCTACTGCACACCATCCTCAAACCTGGTTCATCATCCTATACGTGTTAAGTTAGGATGCGTGTTAGATAGTTATTATGTAATTAGTTAATACGAATTCTAGTTATAATCTAATGAGATAGATTAGCTATATATATACTATGTTAATTGGTAAGAATTGTATGGAGTTTTGAGTTAATTTCTTCATCAATAAAACTTGTAAGAGTTAGCCAGAATTGTATGTTCGTTTGATCGTCGACCGTGACTTGAATTTGATCCCAAAAGCCGATGCGTGAACCAACATCCACGGCTTGGTTTAAAAAAGCACGTGGCTATCCAAACGATTTGATCCCAAAAGCCGATGCGTGATGCATAATGCACGAAAGGCTTGTTAAGGCATTCGTTATTAAAAAACTAAGAAATTATTTACAAATAATATTTGAACTTGTTAAATTTTAAACACTAAAATATAAGATACTAGATTATATCCCAAAAGCTTTTCAGAATAGATAAATCTAATATGAAGTGATAAAATATGTGTTATGATGTAATATATAAATTAATGTACTACAATATGAGAAAACAACAATTTTAATCATTCAAATAAGAATGAAAATGTATACTAAAAAGAAGATATATGTTTGGATGTGGAGCAGAGCCAGAAACAACCATTGCAGGGCGTGATTGAGGCGGTGATCTTGAAGATGCGATTTTTTTTAAATGAATGGTTTTAACTTATTCTGGTCTAGATGAAAATAGAATTCATATTTAATTTTTTTTGAACAGCTAAATCTCTCTCCTTTAAATCACCCATTTTTATCTCTTATGGTGCTTGAACTCCCAATTTCTTCTTTGAAACACCAACTTTACCACCACACCACAAATAATTAATGAAAATGTATGTTAATGGATCATATATAATGGTTTGAACATGATTAGTGATTGTCTATATGTGATTAATGAATTACCTAAATATATCTTGTTTAATGTCACGTGACACAATAAAAAAGGGAGGATAACCTCACTAAGCGCGATCTCAATTTTAGTGCTTTCTTTCATTAATATATGGGTATAGATATAAGATATAGATTCTCATGGTCTCTAGTCAAATCTGTTCGACCGATTCAAACACTCAAACTCATTTCTCAGTCGATGGTCAGATTTGTTGAGAACACGTTATTTACAAAGTACAAGATATAAATATAAATTACCTCCATGAATCATCTTGGAGGATCTGGACGACGTGCATGCTAGAAGAAAAATCATCACGTTCCACAAGGCCAACCTTAAGGCCTCTAGTAACAGCATCTAAAGCAACGCCACATCCAGTGGCTCCACCACCGACAACAAGAATGTCGAGCGGATTAGAAGAGTTTGCAGCGATTAAAGATGATTGTTGTTTGTGAGGTGCGGGACGGTATAGATGCTGATGGATCAATAATCTTGCTACAGATAGTCTCTAAAGCTGTGATATTGGTGTTTCGGTCATTGGAGAATCGGTGTGGGTTACGGAAGGTTATGTATGAACCAGTTAGAGCGACGGTAAGTGTGGCGGCAGCGTAGCCTACTCGCCGAGCGCGAAAGAAACTAGCCTTGGTTTGGGTTAAGTGGATGAGATTGGATGGGATGGGATGAAGGATGGTTTAGATATGAGACCAGTAAAAGTACGTGGAAATTTTAGAAGGCATCCTGCAAAGTTTATGCCATGCATAAGAGGGGATGGAGCGCAACCTAGAAAAGGTCACAGGTATCTTACTACCAACACGGTAATATCGTCGCCACCAGTCCTAGTAGGGGTCCCATGAACCGTTTTCTAGTTCTATCTAACGGGTTGGTAATTTGGTATATTAATTGCAACGGTCGAATTTTTATGTTTTTTAATTCATTTTTGACCGTTGAATTTAATTTATGAATTTTTATAATTGTTCAAATGGTCATATTTTGTGACCGTTTTTTTATCAAAGGTGTATAAAACACAAAACAATCCCACGGTTTAGTATAAAAAATAGAAATTATCTCCATACTTTTAAAAAATGAGTGACGTTGACGTCGAAGATGATCAAGTTATCATTCCCCGGCTCGAAGTGCACCCGATTTTACACTCGGGCGATAGTAGCCTTGAGTTTCTCATGTACCTTGCAAAGCGGGCTGCAGAGCAAGACACAACAACATTTAAAAAAAGATACGTGCCACGTGATCGCGAGAGAGGCAATGCTCGGTTAATAGATGACTATTTTGTTGACGTATTAAAATACACCGACACACAGTTTAAACTAAGGTATCGCATGTCGAGACGTCTATTTCTAAAATTGTAGCAGATGTTGAAGCAAACTTCGAATGGTTCGGAGAGGACGTGGACGGTCGGTTTATAAAAAGTTTTACGCCTATGCAAAAGGTATCTTCAGCAGTGAAACAAATCGCAACCGGCAATCCTCCAGACGAATACGATGAGTATTTATGTATGTCTGAGAGGACGTCGCGCGGACGTTTACAATTTTTTTTGCAATGTCGTCATTAAGTTATACGGGGCTGATTTTTTACGAAGACCAACAAGTCACGACATTGCATGTTTGTACAAAGCACACGAAGAAAGACATCACCTTCCCGGCATGATTGGTAGCATTGATTGCACTCATTTAGTATGGCGAGCATGTCCTAGGGAATTACGAGGACAATATATGCGAGGCGATCACCAATACCCTATGATCATGCTAGAAGCGGTTGCTTCGCAAGATATGTGGTTTTGGCATGGATTCCCCCCCCCCCCCGTTCACTCAAAGACATAAATGTTCTCCAACAATCCCTAGTTTATCTTACCCAACGAAATGAAACGGCGCTGCAATGTCCATTTACTTTACATGGCCACTTATATAAACGTGGATATTATCTTACTGATGGTATCTACCCAACTTGGTCAATGTTTGTGAAAGCGTTTCGATATCCGACCGATCATAAGGAAAATAAATTCGTTAAGGCGCAAGAGGTGGCAAGGAAGGATGTTGAGCGAGCGTTCGCAGCATTAAAGGGGAAATGGGGAATTACCGCACGACCCTTGAGGCTGACGACCGTTGCTAGGTGTAGCGTCATCGTCTATACGTGCATGATATTGCACAACATGATCATTAAAGACGAGGAGCGTACGATATCACCGGTCGACATACGCGATCCCCCAATCCAACCGTTCTTCGACGACCAAGCCCTTGTGGAGTTGACAGACTCCGATACGCATTTCCGACTTTGAAATAATCTCAAGGAACATCTAGACGCACTTGATCTACCGCACCTCGAAGCGGATGCCTCCGAATAGTTTTTCTTTTATTTAGTTTACTAGGTTATGTACCCGTGTGATACACGGGTTGAACAATTTAAATTATATATATTATAAATATAATTAAGAAAAATTAGATTAATATTTTATTTAAAATAAAAAAAGTTGTCTTTACAACCGAAAAAATATTAAATATTTATGAGTCCCTAAATGATTTATTGTAAAAAACATTTTTATTCACATAAAACTTTTTTCAAACATTCCAAAATGTATCTTCCATACCGTGGCTATTAACTTATAAGACTGCAGGTACAACAAAACAAAAAAAATCAAAAAGTAATAAAGGTAAATCTGTTTAGGCTAGAATATAAAAAATGAAATTAATTTAAAAACATCTCCTCATCCGTTAAACCATCCCAATCGAGTATTGTTCATTTGGATTTTTTAATAAAGATTACTTTTGTTAGTTCATAAACATTTTCAAATTATGTCTAATAATTTATTTCTAATTTTGTATTATATTAATTGATTTACAAAAAACATAGAATATATATTAAACTGAATTCCAGTAATTATACTAATAATTATAGTTGTAACAAATAAAAACTGAATAAGTAATAGTTATTAAATAAAGAAACAAATTAAAATAAATGTATTGTTTAAAATAATAAAATGGGAGGCTTTGTGATGGAGTTCTATGTACTCCACATGCTGTCTTTTATTAATATAGATAGAAATCGATTAATGTTGATTGATTTATTTTATTTATTTGTTTTGAACAACATGAAAGTCTCACAAAAAGCTTGACTAATCGCATTGTGTTATTCTTAATTTGTTTATTTCACTTTTGAATTTTAAGTATTAAAATTAATATGTATTTCTTGAGCATAATTTAACTTCTAAAACATTGACAAAAAAAAAAAAACTTAATAATCATTTGTCAAATATTGTAACAAAATTAATTTTAAACTTAGAATAACAAATCAAATATTGTAAAAAGAATCATGTGTTTTCTTTTATTAATGATTTCAGTTACAACTATGATTATTAATGTAATTAATAAAATTCAATTTAATAAATTTATAACATGCTTTTACAAATCAATTATTATATTTAAATTTGAATGTATTGTATTAAATAATAAAATGAGAGAATTCATGAGGGAGTGTCATGTGTCCCTCATGTGTTTTCTTTTATTATATAGTTTTGATTTTGATAAGTTACAACTATGATTATTAATCAATTATTATAATCAAATTTGAATTTATTGTATTAATTAAATAATAAAATGAGAGAATTCATGAGGGAGTGTCATGTGTCCCTCATGTGTTTTCTTTTATTATATAGTGTAGATGTAGATGTAGATGTAGAAGTGTAGATGTAGATAAGTTACAACTATGATTATTAATCAATTATTATAATTAAATTTGAATTTATTGTATTAATAAATAATAAAATGAGAGAATTCACGAGGGAGTGCCATGTGTCCCTCATGTGTTTTCTTTTATTATATAGTGTAGATGTAGAAGTGTAGATGTAGATGTAGATGTAGAAGTAGATGTAGATTTTTAATTTATGTGCATTTCTATGTTTTATTTACTTTTAATATTGTAAGTTTATTTTATTAGTTTAATAATATGTTTAATTAATGTTTCTTAAAAAAAACTAAAAATAAAGATTTCAGTTAAGTGAATCAGTGAAGTGCTGCATTAAAAAAAGTGATTCGGTAAAATAAATCAATGAAGTGATGTGATAGTGCAGCATTGGTTAAAATCAGTGAAAGAAAAAATAGATCCTAGAAACACTCCTTCCTCCTAAGAAGTTGGCTATTTTTTTATTAATTTATTATTATTTTTGTTATTTTATTTTTGAGTAAATTACAGAAATCATCCTTTATGTTTGTATCGAATTACAAATCATGTCCTTTAATAAAAAAAATTGCAAATCATGTACTTTATGTTTTAAAAACGACACACGTTATATCCTTTAAGCTTAACCCAGTTTAAAAACCCGGTTATCTCTGAACATGTGCATCCCACGTGAGGGCACTTTCGTCCTTTCACTTTAAAGGACTAGTTCTGAATTAAACTCCCCACCTTATAAAACCCCAATTCATTCTCTTCTTCCCCAAACCACCTGTCTCTGAAATTAGGGTTCTTTGCCACACCATCAACTAATATGAATAAATAGAGATCTTGCTCGATGATGTTGTCATGACTGATGAGAACGAAGTCTCTTTTTACAGGCATGTTGTTAATGCAGATCTGAAGTAGTTAATCTCAGCTAATCGAACAATGCTAACCTTGTCGGAGCTCAAAATTCCCTTCATATCCATCCCTAATCGAGCCACCTAAAACCCCTCTCATTCGTTTAATCTGTACCGTCTTCTTCAGCTTCGCACAGGTAAGATTGCACAAGGTTTAGAACAAGCTATGAGGTTTAAATCTTGAATCCAGATACGGACTCGAAGATAATTGGGGTGGCATGGTGGTCATCGAAACTCAGGGTGAAGCTATCGTGGGGTAATGTTGGCAGTGGTGGTGTGGTGGTCCAAGTCACGAATCTGAACAGAAACAGTTGGAAGGATGGAGAATTGAACTTCTAGAAGAGTATATGAATAGATTTGTGAAGATAAACCCTAGTAATTGAAGTATATGAAGGAGATGACCTGGTCCAAGTCATATGTAGAGAGAGACGAGACGATGCCGTTTTGCTTTACTGCTTTTTCTTCTTCTTTCTTCGTTCTTTCTCTCTCTAACACATATTATTGTCCAGTAAAGCGTTATATATAGAGTATATCTATACTATATTAATAAGCATATAGGAAGGGCAGAAATGGTCATTTGCCACTTTTAAGAAATGTACACATTTTAAAGCTTCTTGTACAACCTTCAATGCACAAATCTAAATAGAACACGGATACTTCCAAGATCTAGGGTTTCAAGCTCTAGGGTTCACCTCATTCCTCATTTCAGCCTCCCGCCCCCTCATCCCTTTCTCTCTCTCTCTCTCTTTCTCTTCGATTCAAAATCTAGGTTAACAATCTTCCTCCATCAGTTTTTTTACAGCTGCCCCGAGCTTTCCTCACTGTCGCTTGTTCGAATTTTTTAGATCGAACATTGGATATTGTGGGTACTGTGTTTGTTTTGATAGATCTTTGTTTTGTTTTGATAAGTAATCGATAAATATAGGTTACAATGTTCAGATTCCAGTTTCTTGTTCTTAGGGGGTTATTATATTTATAATTATAATTATTTGTAATTTAATGGTTACAGATGGAGCTTCTGCTACATTCCCAGAGCTTGCACCATATGATCTAGATTGGTACTACATCTGAGTTGGTTTGCTTTTCTTTTTCCATTTCAGATCTTGTATATGATGTTGTGAAACCAAGTTATTGATTTTGTGAAACTATAATTAACATTTTGTGATACTTAAGTTAGGTAGTAATGCTGATTGTTATTGGGCCAGCAACAGTCGGTGTGAAAAAGCTGGAGCTTTCAAGATTGGTAATATTATTTCAGTAATTTTTTAGAATATTATACATGAGTTTTTTATGCAAAAAAAAAAAAAAAAATTAACAGATCTTTAGATTTATTGAAAGTGATAGACCAATTTCCATTATAGCAAAGAATGGAACAAGTTTTGCAAATCTCAAAGAGGTCGAACGGGTGTTTTTTAATTTTATACATAGAATGCGAATTTTAACTACAAGCGTGTTTCATGGGTATTTTTGGAAATTAATATTTTCTATTGACGTGTTGTAGGTCTTGGTTAACTTTTTCCGAGTGAGGCTGGAACAACATTAACGCTGACCCATTTGCTTATTGGAGTGAAAAGTTTGCTGGAGGTTTGGAATACATAATCCTAAGACATATTTTATGTTCAAGTTGTATGTTTGCATACTAAAAGAGAATTAATAACATTAAATGGTCTTAAATTTATACATTTGCATTTCGAATGCCGCTTTTGGCAAACTCAGGTCCAACATGCGCCATGAACTGGCTATGGTAAGATATAATTTTTAGTCTTAATAATATTTGGTTTGTATGGATTTTTTTTCAATCCTATTTAGTTATTTATACGTTCTCATTTGTTAATAGATGACTTCATTATGTGCCTTCTCGATGTCTCTTATGCGCTTAGGGGCACGCAGGTAGTGGAGACAACGTGCAATTAACGTTGCACGCGTTGAGGTAGAGGGTTCGGAATATGGCGTAGGAGTAGTCAAACACTTACTGGGCCGCTACATTGGTAAGCTTTACTCCAATTGATATGGAAGTGAATTGTATTGGTTTTGACTCGACCTGTTTCAACAAGTATAGTTCTAAAATGTTGTTTTAGGGTTCATTGCAAAGTCGGGATGTGGATTTATGTTTGATACCAGAATTACCTTTCTTTGTTGATGGCGAAGGTGGGCTTCTAGATTACGTAAAAACGGCCTATAGAAAACGGACACATGGTTATTGTTGTAGCTTAAAGAGCAGGTCAAGAGCCTGTTGCACAAAGAAATACGAAAACTGCAAAAGATGCATCGGAATATAAGCTACTTAAATTAGTTCGGGATGTGCATATGCCACTGTACCAGGGAGTTTTTAAGCTTTATGATTTCTTAGTTTTTATTTCATTCAAAATATTAGCATTGTTGATTATGTTATTTATTTGAATAATTAACCTAAGCAGGTTTGTGTACTTGTTTCATCAACATTTGCAGCAGCTCAATGTGGAAAACATAATTCAGTTTTGTTAATATATTTATTACTAAAAAGGTTGACTAAATGTAGTAGCTTCATAGTTAATTGAATTATTTACCTTTGGAGGTTCGTATGTTGGACTCATCATCTGATGTTGCTCCATGAAAATATATCTACTTATATTTATTCATAAGTGCCTCGAGTATTATGAAACACGATCTCAAACTATTTATTTGGAAGCGAGTCAACTCAGGTTGTATCTTATTAAAAGTGGGTCAAACTGGTAAAAGTATAAACACACATCACAACTATTCATCGGATATTTTCTTACCTACAAATTATTCCTGGCAAAACGGCCGGGTCAGAACGGGTTTAGGAAGTTCGGGTCTTGATAAAAAGTGGTAATTTTGGTGTGGGCCACAACAAGTTTTGACCAAAATGGGTATGGATTAGAACATGTTCGGATCAGGGTGGGTTGTGTCAGAACAGCGCGTTCTTTGATGTAAGTTTCGAACCAGATATTAACATATGACAAGTTTTGCTCATTTACTTACTCACATTTTCCGGTATATGCAGATTAATATGTGAGGACTTGAAGGGATTCAAGGCCCGGTGTAGGTCGGCACAGGATGTGTTTTTAACCGGCAGACATTATACAAATACGACCCCTGGTATTGGAAAAAAGACCAATCGTGACATGTGATTGCTGGCCTTCATGGTGGTGTTGCTCCTGTGGTGGGTCAAGGAAAAAGTCAATGGATAAGTCAAAGTCTTATTTTTATTTTTGTTTAACTTAGTTTTATTCTCATTGCTGCCATAATGACTTTAAAAATGCACATTCATTTACCTCTTATAAGTAGGTTAGTAACAAGAAAAGGAAAATGGCCGCAAGAACAAGTTGGAAAGTGGAATCGTGAGTTGTCTCATCTTTTGTCTCTTGTTTTTTGCATTATAAGCAAGTTTAAATAACAGGAAGGTTCCAAGGAGTCAATAAACTATGAGTAAAGTTAAAAATTTAGTTATGTGGAAACGGGTCAAATGGGTTGAAGGTCCCTTAGTGGTGTTTCAAACTTTTCTCTATCTTAATGACTTTAAATTAATATGGTACTCGACACCATATCATTATAGACACACACATGTGGTTTTATTTGTGTAGTGAATGAAAAAGTGTAGGGTTTATAGGCGAGTAAACTAGATAAGCGTCCGAAGATTCATGTATCACATGGCAATGCATGTGAAATGGTTCTTACAAAAATGTGACTCAACTATAGACGTATAACTGGCTAAAAATGATTGATTTCTTGATTCTCTATGTATTTTCATTTCAACATTATATATTTTGTTGTTGCAGGAAGGGTCTAATGCTCCAACTATCTAATAAAAACGCACCTTCAATTGTGGCAGCAAATTAGTCACCCTGAATACCCTGATCATTCTTGCATGGAAACATGTATCTTTCTTGATTTTTGTTGTTCTAAAAAAATCTTGGCATGCAAAGTAAATAAAAAACTTATATCAATTTGTATATATTTTTTCAGGTGGAACATATTTTAGGAGATATGTAGCTGCTCAAGGCTTTTTGTTGAAACACCCAATCAAACTTATAGGTTCAATTTTCAGTCCACTTATTACAAGAATGCAACACCCAATTACCCAATCTTTGCTAGGTTTGACTATTTCATGTTGTTATATGATGTTGCTGGAATTTATATCTGGTCATTGGTCAGTGTATTAGTTCTTGTAAGCAATGCAAATTGATGGATATATGCGATACAGTGCTAAATAATCCTGGTATAACCCTGTATAAACTCTAAAGCGACTAATTCATAGTATGCTTGATTGAAAATAATACTTAAGCGTATTTAAGGGTTTTCTGCCCAGCTTTTGCTTTACTGAAAATTTTCAGACCCATTTTAGGCTACTGAGCTGTAATTTTTTATTTTTATCTTTTTCTCTGTCACACAGGACCAGTCAATATCCAGTTGAACCAATTGAAAGTCAATTCTGCAAAGGACCAGTCCTTCATAACCATTTTCGCCTTTCAGTTTGTATTTTTATACTTTCAACTACATTTTTTACTTTTGTCTTTTTTCACTGACCTCTTTAGACTTGAAAGAAGAGAAAGGGTCTACTGAAATGCCCTCTGCTCACCCTCTGCAATCTGTGCAATTCATTAGATACATGTTACAATAATAAAATTTTGATTCTTCCTTTTTATATGACTATGAAATAGCTGCTATTATCTTAGTTATGTAATAGTGTTGTACATCTTCAAGACACGCTCTAGATATATATAGCATTATATGAAGGTAAGACGTGTATTTATGTAATGTTTTTATAATAATATTCATTTTTTTATTATTATTATTAGTATTATTATTATTATCACAAAATGACTGGTGTTTAATGGTGAATATACTGCAAATTTGGTATACATGTTAATTATATGCGTTTCCACAACTTGCTTTTCATTTTATCATATATCTTCATTATTCATCTAACATATTCAAATGGCCATTTGTAATTGTCATAGAAATGAATGCGTATAATTCCAGCTTTTTAGCCTATTCCTACCCAAATCACTATTTGGAAATCATGAAATGTATACACATCTAGAATTTGGCGTTTATATTGCCTAACACCGACACCACCAACTCAAGTACATATTTTAATTTAACATAGTATAAGATGCAATGGTCACGTAGATGTTGGCCAAATTGTTAGGCTATAGCCTATAGGGCGTGGAGGATGTCAATCATGGAGGATGGTCCTTCACCTCACTTGCCATGTCATTGTGGGGTAGGTTCATTCTCTCCAAGATGGTCCAAGGGTGTGGAGGATGGGTCCCCCACCTTTTTTTTAATTATTAATTAATAATTAATATTCTAATTTTTTAAAAGTAAAATTAATATTAATAAACCTAAAATTACACAAAAAAAAAACACTTAAAACAAATACATGACTTCTTAAAAATTAAAAAAAAAACTATGAATTCCATTTTTTGGTCATCTTCTCCTTCATTTTTAGCAAGACAGGATGGTCCTCTTCGGGATAGTCGTTGATGTTGCTTGTCATTATTTTCCATTCTTCTATTTGCGTAAATTTATATTTCAACCGAATTTTTTCCTCCACTTGCTTTTGCTTCGATTGGAATTTTTCTTCCACTTCCCGTTTGCTCAGTTTTACCTTCTCTGCTTGCGTCTCACTAAAGGTATGTTTGAAGACTTGCAATTCGGCCACTAAATTATCCATCTTTGACCCGATTCCGCTCCCTGATGCGACTTGTTTTTTTTTCGTAGCGTGCCTTTTAGCTTTCTCCATCGCTATGGGTCGTGGTTCCTATGGAACGGGCTCATCGTGAAACTCCAGGTCGTCATTTATATCAATTTGACAACGACCGGTCGGGCCGCCTCCCATGCTATAACTGCCTGACTCTGAATATGTTACCTAACACATATTTTTTTACGATAAAATAAACTATTTCATAGCGTTGCATACATTACCTAAATTTATACATTCTCATACGAAGTTGGTTCGTTTACAAGAGGGTAAATTTCATATGGTCAATTACCAATGAAAGGAGACGATTCCTTATATTGCATGATAAAAATGTACGCTATTTATTTGTTTATTTTGAATTTACATAAGAATGAATATGCATGTGAGTATTGATAGTTTAACTTAATTGAGTTGTAACATATTACACGAATAAATAAAGTAACTTAAGTACTTTACAATATATAACGAGACGATTGATAACATATATCATGAGACGATTGATAAACTAACATAAAACAAGTACCGCGTTGTAAATTGTCGTCACCGCTGCATCGCGCGGGTTTCCTACTAGTATACATATATACGTATAGTTTTTAGGAGCAGACCAAAACTCACGAATCTGACGGTGACGAGGGTTAGATAAGGATTTGTTCTTTTTTTTAGGATCTTGGTTAATTAGGTGCTTTGGTTGTGTTGTTTTGGGATTTTGAAGAGGTGGTGGTGATTGTTTGAGGAGGGTAATGTTGGCAGTGGTGGTGTGGTGGTGATGTTGAGAGTGGTGGAGGGTGGTGGTTTGGTGGCGGCATTGAAGAACAAGAGAGAGAGAGAGAGAGAGAGAGAGAGAGATTTCTTTATATTTATATCAATTTGTTTTTGTTTTACTTATTAAAATATTTTTAAATAAATGGGTAAAAATACTAAACTGCCCCTTTGTTGCCTGATTTAACGATAAAAATAAACTGGGTTTAGGGTAAAGGACATAACGTCTGTCGTTTTTAAAACATAAAGTACATGATTTGCAATTTTTTTTATTAAAGGACATGATTTATAATTCGATACAAACATAAAGGACGATTTCTGTAATTCACTCTTTAATTTTTTTTTGAATGGTGCACCGCTCAAGTGTCCTTTGCTAGAAACGGTGGACTTTTGCTCTTTTTTTTTTCTTTCACGTGAAGATCGAATAATACATTGTGGACCTTTCTTCCTTTCACGTATCACGTGAAGTGAAGGCTAGAATAATATCCATTATTATCATCATCTCATTTAGTATATTCAATAATTTGCTCATCTCATTGACTATGTTCAATAATTTGCACACATATATTAATTTTCAAGAGTATATGATAGTTGCTAAAGGCGTAAAGGACCATTATGAGGTAATGAAAAATAGTGTGTTTGGTTGGTCAAAGGAATTGTGTTGGGTCTGCTGACCTGGAGAAGAACAGATGATTAGAAAGCCAAAACATGCTATCAGTTTGATCCTTGAATAAACAGTCTTTACAACTTGCTTCTCCCAAAAGACTGCTGACTCTAACTACTGTTCTATCCAAACAACTGCTCAACAACTGCTGATATAAAGAACTGCTGAGGAAACAACTGATGAAGAACAACTGCTGACCAAAGGTCTGATGAAGAGCAACTGCTGATACAAGTACTGAATACCAAAGCACTGCTGGAACCAACAGCACTTAGGCTCCAGCAGTGGATACAAGACCATCAGAGTTTATCTTCAACAGCTGTTTAATATCAGTGCTTTCAATGTAACAGTAGTTTGTATAGCAGATGTTTAAGTTTGTTATTCTGTTAGAGGTCACTGTCTTAGGTGACGTCAGCCTAGGTCATCAGTGGTTTGAGTCTGTCTATAAATAGAACAGTGCTTGTACTGTTCTATTACATCACACACAAAACATTCTCTCTGACAAACACTGTGTGATCAGGCTGAGGGGGAGTAATTGTACGATTGTAATCTTTGAATTAATGAAAGCATTCGATCTAAAAACATTTACTCTCTTGTTTTGATTTACAGTTTATTATTCCGCTGCACTTTCATTCTATTTTCATTTCATTATTTCCATCATTTAGTTAAACAATCAAAACAAACAAACTCAGATCCTAACAATTGGTATCAGAGCTTGGTCAATTAAATTCGATCTAACAAATCAATTTAATAATCAGCTCAAAATTATTGATATCGTTTGTCAGTTAGATTGAAAACAGAGTAATAGTTTAATTTCGCTTCAACCGTTGTTAAACAGACTTTGTTTTTTGATAAATCAGAGAATGGCTTCTATCAATCACGATCCACATAACACTGGCACGAACAACAAGCCACCGATGCTTGTCAGATCTGAATACAATATCTGGCAACGTCGGATGAGCCATGTTCTAGCTCAACAAAACACTGGGTGTTGGAAGTCGGTTATCTTCGGACCACATGTTCCGACTGTGCCGAGTACTGAAGATCCCAAAGTGTTTGAGCCAAAGAAACTTGAAAACTACTCCGACCAGGATTTTCAGAAAATTGAGCTAGATGCTAAGGCCTTCAGTATTGTGGCCATGGCTCTACCCAATGATATATATGCTGGGTTGTTACACTGTAACAGTGCAAAGGAGTTGTGGGATGCACTGAAAGAACAGTTTGGTGGGACTGAGGAGGTTATTGAAAACAACCGTGAAATACTTAACCAACAATATGAAACATTCAGTCATGTCAAAGGAGAGTCATTAACTCAACAGTTTGAGAGATTTAATTGCTTAATAAGTGAACTAAAATTGGTTGGTCTTACTTACCCTCATTCAACTTTGAACCATAGGTTTTTAAGATCATTACCAGACAAATGGGACACTATTGCTATTGTAATGAGAAACTCAATAGGATTTAAAGATCTATCACTGACCCAGCTTCATGGTAAGCTCTTGACCTATGAAAGAGAGCTTAACCAGAAAAAGAAGCTCCAGGACTCTGGAAAAGTGTCTGATGACTATGTGTTTGGGAATACAGCACTTTTGGGTCATGATGAGGTGCCTGGAAACACAAAGGATCAGAGTTATGATCATTTTATTGACATAACTTCAGGTTTTAACTCAGGTTTTAACTCTGATTCTTATTCACCAAACTATGCTTTCACAGCAAGTGGTGGTGATATACAGGCATCTGACAATATATCCTTTGAGTATGATGACCTGAAATACTTTGACCCTGATGATTTGGAAGAAATGGACATTATGCATCAATTGGCCCTTCTCAGTGTAAGAACTAATAATTTTTACAAGAAAACTGGGAGAAGGTTTCCAGGGTTGACTGGCAGATCTAAGGTTGGGTTGGATAAATCAAAGATCAAGTGTTATAAATGTCATAGGTTTGGTCATTTTGCTAGGGAATGTAGGGGTCAACATGGTACACCTATGATAACCTATCCAAATCAAAGACCACAGACCAACACTTATCAGAATTCCTATAATACCCCTGGACCAAATGTGCAAAACACTGCCCATTTTGCACAGTCCTCAAACACTGTTCCTGTCCAGTATGTCCAAACCACTGTTCCTCAGATTTATTATGTGCAAACACCTGTTGCTCAAACACCTGTGCAAACGACTGTTGCTCCATCCTCTGCTCCTGCAGAGACCAGTCAACAGAGCTTCTTTACACAAGGCTTTGTTGATTGGAGCAGTCTACCTGATGAGCTAACAGATGAGAATTTTGCACTAGTTGCCAAAGCTGAAAATGAACCAGAAAATTTTTGTTTCATGGCTATGGTAGATGAGATTGAATCTGAGGAAGTGGTAACTGAATCTGATGTTGTGACTGATGATATTGTTAGTGAAGCTGTTACAGGTGAAAAACCTGAAGAAGAGGTTGTGAATCTCTCAGATCCCTGGGGTGCATCTGATGATTGTGAGTGCAAGTGTGATTGTGCTTTGATGGCTGCTGCTAAGGTATCTCCTCAAATTCTTAAAGAGTTGTGTTCTGACAAATGTGTAATAGCATTTGCTAACATCAAAGAGGTGAATGAAAACCTTAGAAAGAAAATTTTGGATGATGAAGTTAAATTTGAAAAACTCACAAAAGATTTGAAAACAAGTTTAACTGCAAAAGAGTCTGAAATTAGCAGTTTAAAACATGAAGCAACTATAACCAAAGACCAGCTCCAAACTATGATAACAAAATATCAAAGTTGTAAAAGTGAGCTTGAGTCCACCCAAGTTGAATGTAAAAAATGGGTGGAATCATGTAGAGGATTTGAGATGCTACTCAACAAACAAACCAAAAGTCATGTGAAGTTTGGCTTTGGTTTTGCAACCACTGCTCCAGCTTTTGAAAACACTGACACAAAGAGTCAAAAGTCTGTTGAGATAGTACCAACAAACCTGCAGGGTCAAGAGATTAAAATCACTGAACCAAATGGTAAGAAAATTGTTCTTGAAAAACTAGAAGGTTCCTCATCTTTTGCTGAACTTGAAAAGTATGAATTTAAACCTACTTGGTCTGATGAGTGTGATACTCTTGAGAATTATAAACCTGTAGATTTTAAAACTCCTGAGGGAAAGACAGCTCCTCAGGCAAGGGTCATTCCCTTGGCAAAAGTCATTCCCCTGAAAGATTCTCCAGCAGCTACTCAAACATCTGCTGAAAAGAAGACTGAAAAGGGGAAGAAGAAAGAAAAGACTGTTAACTTGTTCTGTGATTTCTGTGAAAAGAAGAATCATGTCACCAAAAACTGTTTTCTTCTAAAAGCATATGATATCAACAAAGGAACAAGTGAATGTGATTCCAAAGCCACATGCTCAATATGTGGGAAAAAGAATCACAAGACCAAAGAGTGCTTGTATCTCAAAAATTTTGATGTAAAAATACAAGAATACAAAGCTAAAACTCTTGCAAACCCTGTGGTTAGTACTCCAAAAGGAAAGCCCAAACAGACCTTCACCCCTGTCCAAACATCTGTTACAAAAGGGCTTGAAACATCTGCTTCTAGAGATGTCCAAGTAACAGATGCTCCACCTACAAGCAAATACCCAAGAGGTTATGGTCAACCTCCATGTCACAGTCTGCCACATGTTTATGAGGAGCCAAAAAGACCCTCTAAACCAAGAGTGAACAGAAATCCATATGGGTATTATCATCTGTCAGGAAGTGATCAAACAACTGCTGCCCCAAGTGTTGACATCCAAGCACTGGCAAATGGTCAGCAGCAGTTGTTGACCTTAATTCAGAAATTGGTCCAAACCACTGATCACCTTCCAAAGCTTGATTCTGAAAGGTCTGAGGACCCATCCAAAGCCAACTTGGCTTTGGACACTCACCAAAACTAATCATTTACTGATGTGCAGGGAGCTTCTGCTTGTTTAGATAGTCTTTGGTATGTAGATAGTGGAGGTTCCAGGCACATGACAGGATGTAGAGCCCTACTTCTGGACTTCTTGGCTCATGGAGGGGGTGATATATCCTTTGGTAATGATTCTAAAGGTATGGTGTTGGGTTCAGGGACTGTACAGGCTGGAAAACTCAAGTTTGAAAATGTCAATCTTATTGATAATCTCAAGTTTAATCTTCTGAGTGTTTCCCAAATGAGTGACAAATGTTATGGCTCATTTTTCACAAAGAAAACTTGTAAGATTATTGGGCCAGAAGTGGTGAAAAAGATTGATACCATTATTGCTGAGAGCAAAGCACAGCTTGTTGCTCATAGAAGTGGAAATGTGTATGTTGTTGATATGTTAAAGGACAATCCTATGGCAAATGTCTGTCTGTTTTCTGCTGCCTCCACTAAGGAGACAGAATTGTGGCATAGGAGATTGGGTCACACCAACCTTAATACTATCAACACACTCTCAAAACAAAGCCTTGTCAGAGGTTTACCATCAAAAGAATTTAAATGTGATGAGCATTGTGTTTCTTGCTTAAAAGGAAAACAACATAAAAGCTCTTACAAATCCATTGATGAGTCCAAAACTAGTCAGTGTCTACAACTGTTGCACATGGACTTGTTTGGCCCTGTTAAAATCATGAGTCTAAGAAGAAAGAGATTTTGTCTTGTCATAGTTGATGATTTTTCTAGGTTTACATGGACTTACTTTTTACATTCTAAGGATGAGACTGCAGGTATATTGAAGGACTTTGTCACCAAAGTTGAAAAGCAATATGACTTGCCAGTAAAAGTCTTCAGGAGTGACAATGGAACAGAGTTTAAAAATAAGGAGTTGGATGACTTCTGTGTGTCAAAAGGGATTGTGAGGCAGTTCAGCATCCCAAGAACACCAGAACAAAATGGGGTAGTTGAGAGGAAAAATAGAACTCTTATAGAAGCTGCAAGAACCATGCTAGCAGATTCTGGTTTGCCACTGTCCTTTTGGGCAGAAGCTGTAAACACTGCTTGCTATGTTCAAAACAGAGTTTTGATCAACCCCAGACATAAAAAAACTGCTTATGAAATTTTGTTCAAAATCAAACCATTAATCTCATTTTTCAAAATCTTTGGCTGCCCATGTTTCATTTTAAATCTCAAAGATTCCATTTCAAAATTTGCAGCCAAAGTAGACTGTGGTTATTTTCTGGGATATTCTTCTACTGCTAAGGCCTACAAAGTGTTTAACACAAGGACTAAGACAATAGAAGAAACTCTGAATGTAAAGTTCAATGAACTTTCATCTCTAAAAATCCATGCAAACCCTGCTGAATTATTTGATTTAGATAAATTCAAATTTGAAGATATCACTGTTAAAACTAACAATGCAGGTATTCCACAGTCTCCACAACAAGATTACAGAACAGATGTTGTGATCCCCAGTCACTACAAAGTCTATTCTGCCTCAGAGGAAGCAGCTGTTCAAAACAATTGTCAAAACTCTGCCACAGCTGTGTCAACCACTGTTGGCCAGTCCTATCCTCAAACCACTGCCTCACCCTTCACAACCACTGACCTATCATCTGTTGACAAAAGTCAATCATCTGTTGACAAAAGTCAGTCAAGTTTCACACCACTTGGACCCATTCCTCCATTACCATTCCAAACATCTGATGGCACTACAGAAGTACCAACAGATGCTACATCAACAGAGTCATCAAACCTCTGTCCATCACCTCAAAATGCCATTGTTCCATATCAAGTAGATCTTATTTACTTAAGAGCTCATCCACCAGACCAGATCATTGGCAACATCAGAGAGGGTGTGCTCACAAGAAGCCAATCCTCAAATATCTGTCTTTTTGCAGGTTTCTTATCCCTCACACAACCTGTCAAGTACCAAGAGGCACTGAAAGACAACAGTTGGGTAGAAGCCATGCAAGAAGAACTCCTTCAATTCAAAAGACAACAAGTATGGGAGCTTGTACCACTTCCTAAGGATGTTTGTCCTATAGGAACAAAGTGGGTCTTCAAAAACAAGACTGATGAAAGGGGCATTGTTGTCAAGAATAAAGCCAGGCTTGTGGTTCAAGGCTTCAGACAAGAAGAAGGAATAGATTATGATGAGACCTTTGCTCCTGTAGCTAGACTAGAGGCCATCAGACTCTTTTTAGCCTTTGCTGTCAACCACAACATAAAGGTGTATCAGATGGACATCAAATGTGCCTTCCTTTATGGCAAAATTCAGGAGGAAGTCTATGTATGTCAGCCACCTGGTTTTGAAGACACATTCCATCCTGACTATGTCTACAAGCTCAACAAAGCTTTGTATGGACTCAAACAAGCACCAAGGGCCTGGTATGAAACTCTTTCCACATTTCTCTTATCCGTTGGCTTCACAAGAGGTAAAATTGACAAAACTTTATTTCTTAAATGGAAAGGGAAACACTTAATGATTGTTCAAATATATGTGGATGACATCATTTTTGGATCCACATGTAACCAAATGTGTGAAGAGTTCAGAAAACTCATGACAGCAGAGTTTGAGATGAGTGCCATGGGTGAGCTTCAGTGTTTCCTTGGTCTTCAAGTGAAACAACTGCAAAATGGCACATTCATTCACCAAAACAAATATGTAAAGAACTTATTAACCAGATTTGAGATGAATGATTGTAAGCCATGTAGCACACCCATGAGTACAGTCAAGCTGCTCACTATTGATGACAAGGATGAACTGGTTGATCAAACACATTATAGATGTATGATTGGGTCTTTATTGTACCTAACTGCATCTAGGCCAGACATTATGTTTGCTACATGTGTCTGTGCCAGATCCCAGGCTTCACCCAGAAAGTCAAACCTTATTGCTGTGAAAAGGATATTCAGATACCTCAAAGGTGCTCCCACACTTGGTATCTGGTATCCTGCTAATGGAAACATTGAGCTTTCAGGTTATTCAGATAGTGACTTTGCTGGCTGTCACACCACAAGAAAATCCACTTTAGGAGGGTGCCAATTTCTAGGGAATGCCTTAGTTTCATGGCAAAGCAAAAAGCAGGCAGCTGTTTCAACTTCAACAGCCGAAGCTGAGTACATTGCTGCTGCAAGCTGTACAGCCCAACTCATGTGGCTTCAAAATCAACTACTGGATTTTGGGATAACTGCACTTAGGACTCCACTCATGTTGGACAGCCAAGCTGCTGAAAATATCATCAAGAATCCAGTCTCTCATTCCACTACCAAGCACATTGACATAAGACATCATTTTGTCAGAGACAGCTATAAAAAAGGTTTGATTTCTTTACATCATGTTCCAACAGAGGATCAGTTGGCAGATGTGTTAACAAAAGCTTTAGACACATCTACCTTTACAAATCTGATTTCCAGAATTGGTATGTTAAACATGGATTAAACAAATAAATTTTCTATAAATCATAATAAAATGTTTCAGAAATTCAATTTTTTTTTAATAGCTGTTTGGTTGAAAAATCTGTTTATAACATCTGATCAGATAAAACAACCACTGTTTCATTCATATCCACTGTTGGTTGAAAAGTCTGTTTCAAAACATCTGATCAGATAAAACAACTGTTAGTTGAAAAATCTGTTTCAAAACATCTGTTCAGATAAAACAACTGTCCGCCTATATATATATATATATATATATTCTATCAAAAAAAAAAAAACTGTTGGATCCATCAGCTGTTTGTATCAGTTGTTTACCAAAAACAGTTGTTCTCCACCAGATGTTACATCCATCAGATGATTGCCACGTCTGCTCATATAAGCAGAGGTTTGGCCACATCAGCGGTTTCATTGAGCCTATAAAACCCTGTTTTACCACATCAGACGTTACACTGTCTCATTGTATTCAAAATACTGATAACCGCCTTCTTCATTCTCAAACCCTTCATCAATTTTCAATCATTTTCACCTTCGAAATCCATTACAATGGATCTTCAAGCCAAAGCTACACACAATTGTCTCCCCTATCTGATCAAAACAGATGACAACACTCCATTTCATTCCACCATCGACATTTTCCTTAACTCCAAATACTTACCCATCCTAACCGCTAACGCCCCCATTTATCTTGATACACTCCAAGAATTTTGGTTGAATGCTGAGTTTCTACTACAAGACAAAAAGCCTACCTCCATTATTTCCAAAATTGGAGATACTAGTATCGTCATTACCCCTGAAATCATATCCACAACCTTCACACTGAATGACCTGGCAGGTAAGGATTCCTTTACTAAAACAGAGCTTCACACTGAGTTCCAAGAAAGAGGGTATGATGGTCAGATGACTGGATCAACTCTTTTCAAAAAGTTTTTCCCTCCAGTCATGAAATTTTTCTTCCATACTCTTCTTCTTTGTATCTCTGCTAAGTCCACATCCTTTAATGAAATTCCATTGAGGATGCAATATCTGGGTTATGCTATGTTGTCAAACTCTGACTTCAATCTTTCCCAGGGATTGTTCATGGACTTGGTATCAAATGTGAAAGCAGTCAAGTCTGGGTCAAACAATGCTTTTCTTATTTACCCAAGAATTCTTAATGTAATCTTACAAAAAGTCTTACCAGAAAAGGTTTTCAAAAAGGGTGCTGCTATGCAAATGAAAAGCTTAACTGATGAAACTTTCACAAGAATGCTGGGTGGAAGCACCCAAGAAAAAGTGTCTAAAGTGTCAAAAGTTTCTAAAACACAAACAAAGAGGACAAAGGCAACAACTGTTGTCAAAACCTCTGTTGTTGAGCCCACTGCTCCTGGTGATCATGGCACTACATCCAGTGCTGTGAAACCCACACCAGCCACTTCCAAAAAGAGACATCCATCCACAAAAACCACCACTCAACCACAAATGAGGCTTCTGGATGATGAGGTACCAGAAGAAACCTCTGTTGCACAACAAAAGCAACCTGAAACCACTGTTGTTACTTCCTCACAACAGTTGGACATACCTCCACCTGACCAAACTCCTCATGAATCCTCTCAAAAGGATCATGTTGTAAGCCAAGGGGACACACATCATGATACATTTGAGTCACTTGACCATATGTTCACAAGCCCCTCTCCCAGGGCTAATTCTCTTGTTACTCCTCCACTCTCACCATCACATGTCCCACAAACAATGCAACCTCTGTTTGAAGCAATTGACAAATCTCAGGAAGATCCCAGTTCCTCTCTTCCACCTGTCACTGAGAGTATACTCCAACAAGTGACTGGCCCTGAGAATATTCAATCTGCTATCCCACAAACAGAAGAGGAGGTTACACCACCTGGTTTCAATGAAACTCTAGGTGAGTTTTCAAGTGGAGCAGCCACTACTGATGTAGAGACCACTGTCTCACATCAGGACAGTGATTACATAGCTAAGACTCCCTTGAAGGCAACAACTGTTGAAGCCACTATAGTGTCTCCAAAAACAGTTGGAAGTCCCCAGTACCAAGACAAAGGGGCATCTGATTCACCTATTGGGCCTGAATCAGGTAGAACTACCATTGGTAGGGACTCAGATGATCCTATTAATTTAGGAGATGGGTCAAAATACCAAGAATTGACGGACAGAGTTTCTGTCATTGAAACCTCTGTTGCTGACATCAAATCTGATGTCAAGCTTCTACTGAGCTCAATTGCAGATCTCTCCAAGAGTCAACCATCCACAGCTGATATAGCCAATGAGTTATGGAAATCAGTTTCCCCCATCATCATAGCTCACAGAAAATTGGCTGATCAGACACATGACACTTACATGGCTGAGATCAGGAATATGGTAGATGCAAGGTACAAAGATACCCATGCTGATATCAAAGCCATCAAGGATCACCTGCTGAAGACTACTGGCTCTGCCCCTACCACCATCCTCAGGGATGAAAATGATGATGCTTTCACGGCTGATGATGCCAAAAAGGGGGAGAGTGGCAGAGATAGGCTACCAAAACTAGATCCTTTTGGTTGTCCTCCTTCTCAAAAAGGCCAAGCCAAGTCTGCCAAGAAACCAGAGTCTACCAAATCAGCTCCACAACAACAACAAGCAACAACAGCACCACCACAACAACCACCACAACAAACCACTGAGAAGAATAAAGCAGTAGATGACTCTGCAAACATAGAAGCTGAAAAGGCAGCTCAGGCCAAACAAAAGAGGGCTGACACCTTGGAAGCTAAAGCAGAGTTACTGGTGCATCTCAAAAGAGAACAACAGCAGGAGAAAGAAGATGTGGGATCCTCTAAAAGGATGAAAAGACCTGCTAAGCATGTTAGAAAACCACCATCTAAATTAAACACCACCTCTGTTGACAAAACCACTGCTGCTGAAACCACTACCACCCAAAACACTGAAACCACTGTACCCAAACCAACACACACACCTGAACAAACAACCACCAAACCTACATCACCAGCCAAAACCCCAACATCTGCTGGTTCTTCTAAAAGGCCAACATATGTTAATCCAACCATTGCTACCAAATCACCTTCACCAAAAATCATGTACACAAGGAAGAGAAAATCAACCTTTGTTGTGCATGATGAAAATATACACACATCACCAACCACCATTTCAACTGCCCAATCCACTCCTCCCATCACAGCTATTCCACTCACATCATTCTCACCACATACATCCAAATTCAAATCCCATAGACCACCACCAACCATTACACCATTGGTTGTTCAGTATCCCCTTGAACTTGATCTACTCAAGGGGGAATTACAATCCTTCTACAATACTGAACAGCCATCAGAAAGATCCTTCCCATCTCTCCCAAACTTCCCTGTTCCTCTCAACATTGATACCTATCTAAAATACAAGGGTGAACAGGTGGATGCCATCATCAGGGAGAAATGCAAAGGGAAGGATGACAGGACTGCTCAGGGCATCCATTCAGCAGAGCTTAGCAAACTCAGAAGGATTGAAGATTTTGCTAAGACCCTGAGCAATTCCATGTCCTCCATGCCTCTCAGTGTAGATTTGGAAAAGGAGGTAAGGGAATCCCTTCTTGAACAGATAATGGCAACCAAGCCTTACAAAGCAAACAAAAAGCAGTTCAATGGCTGGACTACTCATGCTTTGAGGGAAGAACTACTCAGGATTGAAGAAATGGCCAAAGACCCCAAAGCTAAAGTCTCCACTCCTAATTTTGGCAAAGGCAGAGACCCAGTCAGAGCCTTGAAATTCAAAAGGATGAGGCAGGAGATTGTAGCTGCCAACTATGGGGAGATGAGGTCTGTTTCCAGATGGTCTGAGTTAAGGCTGGTTGAAACCTACAAAAGTCTGGAAGAAAATAGAAAGAAGGATCCCAGCCTTCCAAGAAAACCAATTTACACTGATGAGCCAATGATGAAGAGACCCCAACAGACTTTTAATTTGGACAGCTTACTTGAAACCTCTGATCTCACAGCTGCTGCAAGTAGACAGTTCAAAAGGCAGAAAGAGATGTCAGAGGAAGATCAAAGAAAGTTTGCTGATACATTCATTAAGGAAGGGCTCTTCAATCAAATACATTATTTCTCTGATCCTACAACAGAGAAACTCAGAGAACTCATTGGAAGACCTCCTTCACCCAACTCATCAAGAATAAAGGTTCATCTCAGCAAATCCACTGACTCAAAAATTCTAAAGTGGAAGGTCAACAAAGACAACCACGAATTGACATTGCTCAGGTCAGATGGAAGGGTTCAGAAGATCAGCATGGATGATGCTTACAACCTATGTGCAGAAGATCACCAAGCATTGCTAAATCTGGATCTAGAAAGAGATGAAGAAGACTTATTTGCTCTGAACTTTGAACTACAATTCAAAGGTCAAATCAGAGAAAGTCTGATGAGGAATAAAGATCAGTAAATAAAGCTGAGTTTTGGCATCATCTGTTCTAGGGGGAGATTGTTGGGTCTGCTGACCTGGAGAAGAACAGATGATTAGAAAGCCAAAACATGCTATCAGTTTGATCCTTGAATAAACAGTCTTTACAACTTGCTTCTCCCAAAAGACTGCTGACTCTAACTACTGTTCTATCCAAACAACTGCTCAACAACTGCTGATATAAAGAACTGCTGAGGAAACAACTGATGAAGAACAACTGCTGACCAAAGGTCTGATGAAGAGCAACTGCTGATACAAGTACTGAATACCAAAGCACTGCTGGAACCAACAGCACTTAGGCTCCAGCAGTGGATACAAGACCATCAGAGTTTATCTTCAACAGCTGTTTAATATCAGTGCTTTCAATGTAACAGTAGTTTGTATAGCAGATGTTTAAGTTTGTTATTCTGTTAGAGGTCACTGTCTTAGGTGACGTCAGCCTAGGTCATCAGTGGTTTGAGTCTGTCTATAAATAGAACAGTGCTTGTACTGTTCTATTACATCACACACAAAACATTCTCTCTGACAAACACTGTGTGATCAGGCTGAGGGGGAGTAATTGTACGATTGTAATCTTTGAATTAATGAAAGCATTCGATCTAAAAACATTTACTCTCTTGTTTTGATTTACAGTTTATTATTCCGCTGCACTTTCATTCTATTTTCATTTCATTATTTCCATCATTTAGTTAAACAATCAAAACAAACAAACTCAGATCCTAACAAATTGAATCACCCATTCCACAAGACATTCCATTCTCTTAAAACCATTTCATCCACCCCCATGTTTTTTTTTCATTCCATCCTCCGTTCACCCTTTACTAACAACACCATAACCCACCACCACCACTGTTTTCGCCACCACGCACCACCGTCGCCTACCACCATTGCCGCCGCCACCACCTACCATCGTCCTGCCACCACCGACTACTTTCACCCAATCACCACCGCCGCCACCAATCACCGTCACCCACCCAACCACCACCGCCACCCAACACCACCCACCGCCGCCCACCACCATCACCCACCCACCGCCGCCTCTACCACCTGCCACCGTCACTTACCACAAATTCGTTTACCTACCACTACCGCCACTACCCACCAGCGCCGCCTCCACTACTCACCATCGTCACCCATCCACCATCACCGCCATCCACCTCCACTTTCTCCCATCACCACCGTTGCGGCCACCCACCACCACCGCTGTCGCCGCCACCCACCTCAACCTCCACCCATCGCCACCGTTGTCGCCACCCACCACCACTGTCGCCGCCACCCACCGCCACCCACCACTACCTACCATCACCACCACCGCCACTACTCACCATCGTCGCCCACCCTCCACCACGACCATCCACCTCCACCTTCCACCATCGCCGCCACCGCCACATATTACCACCCACATCACCTCCACTGACCATCACCCACCACCGCCACTAACCACCAATTTTATTTCTTCCTCTTTTCCTGCCTACCCAACAACACAAAGTAATGTTTTGTTTCATTCCCACATGGTAACAAAACAAGACATGGCATGGTAATGATCCATTCCATTACCTTGTCCTTTCCATTACATCGTCTATTCCATTCCCTCATCCATTCCATTACCCCATACTAAACAGACCCTAACACTCTGTTCCAGAGTTTCATTAAAGGATGGAAGAGAAAGGATTGGGAAGGAAGTGGAGAAAAATTGTGTTTCAGAGTTTTTTGTAGGAGGGAAAGGGAGGAAATGAGAGGGATAATAGAGAGGTTTTTAGGGTGGTTTTTAATCTTTCCAATTTGGAAGGAATGGGAGAGAAAGGAAGTGGAGGGAAATCCTTATTCTTCCATCCTTTAATGAAACTCTAGAGCAGAGTGTAAGGGTATGTTTGGTATGGGGTAATGAAATGGATGAGGAAATGGAATGGACGAGGTAATGGAATGGACAAGGTAATAAAATGGATCATTACCATAATAT
The DNA here is from genome assembly GCA_028751855.1 of Ambrosia trifida. Taxonomy (NCBI): domain Eukaryota; kingdom Viridiplantae; phylum Streptophyta; class Magnoliopsida; order Asterales; family Asteraceae; genus Ambrosia; species Ambrosia trifida. The sequence continues at coordinate 96,530,188 of CM054130.1, forward strand.
GTCTTGTTTGGTTGTCATGTGGGAATGAAACAAAACATTACTTTGTGTTGTTGCATAGGCAGGAAAAGACGAACGAATAAAATCGATGGTGAGTGACTGTGGTGGGTGGTGGTCAATGGCGGTGTTGGTGGGTGGTGATATGTAGCGGTAGCAGCGGTGGTGGATGGCGGCGACAGTGGAAGGTGGAGGTGGATGGTCGTAATGGTGGATGGGCGACGATGGTGAGTAGTGGTGGTTGGTTACGGTGGTGGTAGGTGGTGGTAGGTGGTGGGGTGTGGCGGTAGCGCGGTGGTGGGTCGTGGCGACAACGGTGGTGGGTGGTGGCAACGGTGGCGATGGGTGGAGGTGAATGGCGATGATGGTGGGTGGATGACGATGGTGAGTGGTGGCAGTGGTGGGTGGAGGCGGCGGCGGTGGTGGGTGGCGGCAATAGTGGTAGGTAAAGGAAATTGTGGTGAGTGATGGTGGCAGGTGGTGGACGCGACGGTGGGTGGGTGACGGTGGTGGGTGGCGTTGGGTGGTGTTGGTGGCGGCGGCGGCGGTGGGTGGGTGACGATGGTGGGTGGTGGCAGTGGTTGTTGGCGGGCGATAGTGGTGGGTGGCGCGCGATGGTGGTGGGTGGTGGCGGCATCGGTGGTGGTGGGTGTTCTTAGTAAAGGGTGAATGGGGGATTGAATGGAAAAAAAAAACATGAGGGTGGATGGAATGGTTTTGAGGGAATGAAATGCATTGTGGAAATGGTGATTACATTTCTTTAACCAACCAAACATACTATTTTTCATTACCTCATAATAGTCCATTCCATTCCTCCTTCCATTCTATCATACCAAACACTACCTTAGTCTTTCAAACACTGATTACACTTTAATACTCTCATCTTTATCTCCTTTATAAAAAACCAACCATCTTATGATTTAAAAAAAAAGCCATAACTTTTTCGTACGTTAATATTTTTTTTTATAAAAAGTTACACCATAAAAACGAACATTTATTTTCTTTAACTAGAGTGTATATAGTATTTCTATAATTTTTAAATCCAAAACTGACATGTTACGTGATTAATAGTGTCTAAGGATGTGCAATAATTGAATGTTTAACCGAAAACAGATGAAGCCAAACCAAAATCAACCAATTAAACTGAAAAACGATAGAATGAAAAATGAATTAACTAAAATCGTGTGAGATATTTTTTGTTTGTTTATTGTGTGTAACATGGTTTTAGTATTTTTGGCTCTTGAGAACATGATTTTATTGTGACAGAATTACAGGTTTTGTCCTTTGGCTTTATATCCGATTGTAAATAATGCCCTTTACGTTTAAAATTGATGAATTGTGTACTTTATGTTTTAAAATCTTGCACGTTTTGTCCTTTGACCCTAACTCTGTTAGATTTTAACGTTACTATGAGGGTAAATTCATCTTTTTACTCTTCCAGTGACTAATTGTATAATTGGTTTAAAGCTTTAGATCTACATGAAAAATATTCAGGTTATTTTTATAGACCAACCACCCACCACCACCAAAGTCTCTATATCACCACCACCCTATCTCTAAACATCACCATCCACATGGAAACTTAGCAATCCCATCGGAAACATCACCACTGATTCCACCATCATCGCACATCACCACCACTGATTCCACCATCAATGTATATCACGACCATCACTGTAATTTGAACCACCCCTGTTTCCTCTTCTCCTTAACCCACCAAAACCTGCAATTTGAACCACCCCTGTTTTGGACCGACTTTTGTAAAAATGATAAATACCTTTTGCTTCATCTTTAGCACACGTATATGGTCCAGCTCTGCATCACCGGAGCCTGTTGTTGGAGCCCTGCCCCTTTTCTTCTTTGTGCAGCCTTTAAGCAACCCACCAAGCGATTTCTTAAGATTGGAATTAGTAACCGCTTCCACCTCATGCTGCTGGATTGAAGACGAGTCAGGAGCGGATATGGATTGGTGAACTAAATTAGGACGGGAGCAGCCAAATTCATCATCTTTTTGTTGGGAGATTGAATCGAAAATGTCACATTTAGGGTTTTCACGTGAGAACAAGGCCGTAGGGACCAGGGAGACGATATGCAATAGGGGATTTGGGGTTAGGGTTTTGACGAGAGAGAAGGGGTGGTGGTGGTGGTCAATAGTAGTCAGTCGTGTTGTTGTGGTGGTCGACGGCGGCAGGTGGTGGTGGTCGCAGCAGGTAGTGGTGATAGGTGTGGTGGTGGCATGTGTTAGGAGGGAGGGGGTTTATATTAATTTTAAAATTTACTTTTTGTCTAAAACTTTAACTTAATTACCCAAATAGGCCCTAGAATTGTAAAAAGACGAATTGACCCTTGTATTAGTGTTAAATTCTAACTGGGTTAGTGTCAAAGGACATAATGTGCAAGATTTTGGAACATAAAGTTCAAAACTCGTCAATTTTAAACGTAAATGACATCCTTTGAAATCTGGTATAAACTTAAAGGACAGAACTTGTAATTCAGTCTTTTATGGTGTTGACTTTTCAAGAAACGGGTTTTTAAGGTTGGTTTACTTACAAGAAAAGGTTTACAAACCTAATATTGTGGAAGAATCCAAAAACAAGCACAAGAAAGTGCAGTGGAATGACAGAAATAGCTACAAACTTGCTAAAGCTGTAGTAAATTCAATTTTTGTTCAATTTTTTCATCAGAAATTGTGTTATGCGTTGTAGTGGGAGATAACATATTTCAGTTACAATCGTTTCGGTTATTGAAAATAAGGTAGCGTTCGTTTCATGGATTGCAATGAAATTGAAATTCGCACGAGAGCTATAATTTGATTTGAAATTTAGATGTGTTCATTTTATAAAATAGAATGGAATCTCAAGGAATTAAAATGTGAATTCCTTTTCGTATGTTGTTCAATTACAATTAATTCTTTCATTGTAACGAACAACATAAGAAGTCGAATACACATTCCAATTCCATCTGAATTCCATATCATTCCGTTAAACGAACACTATTAATCTGGTTTACCATCAATTAAAAGCCCATTTGGGCATGAGTTTAGTGAAGCTAGAGGTGCACAAAAAACTGGTTCGGGAATCAAAACTAGTAACGGTTTACCCAAAACCGAACCAAAACTGGTTTTACCCAAAACCTGTTTTAGACGAAACCGGCCAAAGTTGTTTTACCCGAAACTGGAACTAAAAAAATCCCAAACTGAAACCGAACATAAAAAGGGCTAAAACCAACGCTTAAACTGGTCAAACGAACCTGAACTAAAACCGAAACCGCTATACAAACCGGAACCGAACCAAAACCGATACTGCTAAAAATCGGTTGAAACCCCAAACCAAACTGGTTTAAGAAAAAAAATTGGCCATAAACACAAATAAGTTCTTTTTGTTAAAATTCAATTTTCTTCTTTAAAAAAAAACCTAAAAGTTAATAAAAGTAAAATTTTATGCAACTTATATGATTTTAAAAGGTGCGTACGCGAACCGGAATGGAACCGAAACCAAAACCAGGTAAACAAACCGATTTGTGGCCGACCAAGACGGTATGAAACCGAATCGGTTTCAAACCAAAACCAGTTTGAATTAGAACTGGTCAACACCTAGACCAGTTCCAAACCTGTTTGGGTTCTTGAAAAAAAAACTGTCGTGTGCACCTCTAATTCAGAGGGTGTTTGGGATTGAGTTTGGAAATGCTAATCCCAGTTCTGTTAATTAATCCAATTAGATATTAAATCAAATAAAAGACCAACAATCCTATAGTTTTCAAAGGAGAAAGTATTTATTAAAAAGGCAACAAAACCCTTATAACATACAATCAACTTTTTATTTTTAATATTTACTTTCATTCAAAACCGGGTGGAGAACTAAAAAGAGAACCTCATGCAACAAACCCAGTTACAAAATGTACAAAGAAAATTACACCAATCCTTCCAAGGAAGGTCTTTAAACTTGGACCTATTCATAAAAACGAGAGCGACTCTATATTCATCATAATGCATGGCGTTAGAGTTTTTGCCCTTGAAAATCTTGTAGTTTCTAGCCTCCCAAATACACCAAACCGCTACCATTAGAATCCCATGTATCATTTTATTACCTTCTTTTCCCATGGACAATCTTTTATGCTCTTCAAAAATATCTCAGAAAGAGAAAACATAAAAGGAACGTAATCGACACCAATTATAAACCAGATCCCATACCTCCGTGGACAAGCTGTGAAGAGGTATTCACCTGTTTCGTTGCTTAACCCACACATTGCACAGTTGGATAATTCTATCGTGATGTTCATGTGTTGAAGGGCTGAGAGAGTCGGTATCCTGTCTATTTCCACCCGCCACATGAATATATTGCATTTTAATGGTATCCAATTGCACCAACTCACAACGTAAGTTAGCTCCTGTACTCTCTCTTTTAAGGTTATAATTTTTATAGAGTGGACCGAAAAACCCCCGTTGAATCGCCATGCCAAGACAACTTGTCTATCCCACCTTGAGGCACCACTGAGGTGCTAATATAATATTACTGCACTAAATCCACTCGGTGTGTTTAGAATGAGACATCCGATATGGCATCTAAGACCATTTCCGAACCCATTCCTTTCTCTCATTAGCGCAATTCTTTAACGTGATACCTCTTTTAAAGGTTCCGAGAAAAACACAAAAAGATTTATTTAGTGATGGTTCGGTTCGCTTTATACATGTAACTATAAATGGACCATACAAATAAATTATCCAAAAAACATAACCGAACAATAGGTTTCACAATTTACTCGACTATTGTGGTTATTTTAGTTTTGGTTGATTAATTCGGCTCATGCTTGTGAATAGAATAACCGGTAAAAGTCAACAAAAACATGTTTGATGTGTTTTAAGAGGTTTCATATACTTTGCATCATCTTTGTACAATAGTTTCAAGATTAATTGAGGTTGGATGCAAAAATTACTACTTGAATTCTTGATTTGTTTCTTATAAATTCTGAAAAGGGAAAAAGGACTGCTGAGGGGTATGAATTTACTTAGAATCGAAATGGAAAACATTTTCCTAACGTATAATATGTCACTTTAGTGTTGAATTACATGAAGCCGTTCTAGCTCAGTTGGTAGAGCGCGTGGCTTTTAACCACGTGGTCGTGGGTTCGAGTCCCACGGATGGCGTTAATTTTACTTCAATTTTTCTTTTTGGGTTTTCAAATAATAAATAAAGCATTAAAAGGATAGAAAGCAGCCGGCTGTAATGAAACCAGTCAACATAGATAATACAGGTAGGCTAATGAGTTTAGGGGTGTTCGTGGGTCTCTATTGACTGTTTATTGAATGTGTAGTTTTAGGGTGTTTGTGAGTCCCTCTTGATTGTTTATTTAATGTGTATTCATTTGTTCGTTTAATGTGTAATTTAAAGACCAACCCTATTATATTGGTGTCCCGGTCCCAAATCATGCTGGTTTCACACACCAGGCAATATCTTGGGCCGAGCAAGACAGAAAATGTTTATTTTGTAGTTTTAACTAATAATGTATTTTCAAAACCGATTCATATCAAGTAACCAACCAATGTTCATACTAATTCAAACGAAGTCGCCGGGTTTTGTCCGGTACCGACCTTAGGCCAAAGTTAATTACTTTCAAAAGACCAAGGACCAACCAACATGAGTCATGTTTGGGTTACAACAGGCCAGGTTTCACAATCTATAACCTCGTATTCCTATCCCCAAGAATACACACAAACAAAGAGTACATACAAATATATCTATTTAATGAACGTAAACAACAAGAAACCAAAAAGTTTGCCCTTTAATATCATCATACAATTATCAAAAAGTAGTTAACATCGAAATATCAAGATAGTTAAACGATACAAAACAAGCAATCTATCTCGACATATGCGCCACAAATGAATCCAACTCCATCCGTGTAACGCCACCATCTGCCATCGACTGGCGGACCCTATCACCAAGCTCCGCCGCCCTCTTTCGCATCTCCTCCCCTTCATCCGACGCCATTAATCTCTTAACGACCTCATTAACCACGACAGAACTCACCAACTCTTTTCTTTGTGTCCAATCCCTCACATACATCCCAACTTTTAAAACCTTGGTTATAAGCGTAGCATTGCGCGGCTGGTCAGAATGCATTGGCCACACGGCCATGGGCACACCCATGGTCATGCTCTCCATACTCGAGTTCCACCCACAGTGACTCATAAACCCTCCAGTAGCTGGGTGCCCCAGAATTTCCAACTGGGGCACCCAGTCCACCACCACTAACCCTCTCTCCCCCACCCTTTCTTCAAACCCGTCCGGTAGTCTAATCTTTCGAACCTCATTGTCAAATACATTACCTTTATCGGCATCTCTCAACACCCAAATGAATCTTTGCTCGCTTTTTTCTAGACCCAATGCAATTTCTTGAATTTGCTCGTTGCTGATCGATGTTGTCGTGCCAAACGAAACATAAAGAACCGAGTTGGGTGCTTGTTTTTCAAGCCAGATGAATAAATTATGACGTTTATGACTTGAGTCAGTAGCGATCTCAACCGGGTTGAAAGGGCCAAGAGCCCAAAGTTTCTGTCGATCTTGATAATGTTCTTGTTCGATTAGTTCGATAAATTTGCCTTCAATAACCCTACTTGCATCAAAAATCGTACCTACATGTTGATTTTACCTATCAGATCAACCAATGCCGGAACCAAGGTGTTTAAGACGGTCCAGCCATTAGAATATGTTGGATTTTTATGTATAAATTTAAGTTTTATAAAAGAAAATATTAAAATATATGAGTTGAATCCGTAGAAAAGGTTACTTCATACCACCCGCTAAATGGTCATATTCCCCACTAGTATACTTTTCCTGAAATTATATTAAGTTAAAGTACACTGGTTCCTTTACTTTAAAAGGTGGAATTCCATATACTTGTAAAAATATCATATTTTCTTAAGACAAGTTTTCAACACATATATTTCAAGCATTATTCAAACATAACTTTAATACATTATAATATTTTTAGTGGTGGACATATAAATATAAATTGGTCTATATAAATATAAATTGGTCTCATAGCGGACTCTAATATTTTGTAAAACTAGGCAAGCTTCCAAGGTCTCTAAAGTATTAGGGCCCCAAATTTTGCTAGTTGCCAATCTTAAATCCATAGCTGAACAATAATGACTTATCAAAACCAATTCTACAGTCCGTGAGATATCTCTCAATATGCAAATGTAAAGGCCAAGGAGATATTTGTTTTCATTGAGAACACAACTCTCTAATTAAATCATATAGATTTAATTCTAAATTACATTACCATATTAGTAATTTTCACTTTTCAGTTCATTATAATGGGTTTCACTAAAATCCTAATGAACTTAAAAGTTCATTATAATGGGTTTCATATAATGGGTTGTCCAACACTTGTAGCTCAGTTGGTTGAGGGCCTAAAGTTTTCTATGGGGGCTTGGGTTTAATTCTCACTAGCTACATTTGGAGGATATTGGTGAATAGGAAATGAGGGCTGACCCGGCCATTGGCTTGGGTTCGAGTCCTGATCCCGACCGGTTTTACCGACTATTTCACCGTCGTGCCTTCGGGCGGGTGAGTGGTCGGGTTTTCCCGGGAATTGGTGGCAATTGGTGGCCCGGGTACTCTAGAGTACCTGATTCGCCAAAAGGGTGCCCGACAATGCTCGGAATTGATTCGTTGACCGTTAAAAAAAAAAAAAAAAACTTAAAAGTCAAATTAGACGCCATTAAATTTAGCTTCATGCTTTTTAGCTTAAAAATGTCAGACCGGCTTTGATTGGTCTTTAACATACCTGATGTAACTATGTTGTGCTAGCTTTGGTGAATAAATATTTTGTTAGCCGTTAAAAAAAACCATACCTGATGTAAATTTATGGCAAGATACATCCGTGGAAGCGATGAACTGCGCTCCATCCATCGAATAACAATCTTCATGACTCGGTAGCTCCTTTTGCACCACCACAAGTTCATCATCAAGAACCGGCCTACCCGTGGCCTCATATTGGTACCAAAATCCCGCGAAAGCCGAACAACAAGAGAACATATAAGCCTCAACATTATCATACAACCCAACATCTTGAACAACCGGTCCCATAAGATAATCATAAATGACCACAACACGTTTTGTTAATAAAAAAGTAGATAATAATTCAACAAAGTGTTGCCTGAGATGCATGGCAGATTGGAAAGATGGTATAAGTTGTGTAGGGAACTTGGTGGTAGCGGTGGGGTCGGGTGGTGGTGAGGGGAAGTGGGGGGTGGGGTAGTGGTGGAAATGGATGGTGGTATTGGGTGGTAGTGGGATTCGGGTGATGGTTTGACGGTGGTGGGTGGTGGTGGTGATGACGTGGACAGGGAGGTTGTAGGCGGCGATGAGGCGGGAGAGGTGGAGGAGTTGGTTGAGATGGCCTTGGGCCGGAAAAGGGACCACCACTATGGTGATATTGGGTGGTGGTTTGAGGGCCATGAAAGTACAAGATTTTGTTGCAATGTTGTGTGATTGGGCCAAAGAGTCAATGACTATAGTCCAATATAAAGAAGTAAATACGTTGATTACAATGATGATGAGAGTCATTACTCATTAGTGCTTTTCTAGCTTTTTGACATAGTTTTTGTGTTAAAATAATAGAAATATATGGGCTTCTTTTTTTTTTTTTTTTTTTTTTTTTGACAAAAGCTGCTTTTATTTAGAATATCTTTGAGAGTATAAAAAGAATTTGCTTTTTGTTTGTTAACTAGTTTTATACCCGTCGCGCGTTGCCGCGGCGGGGTGAACAAGTTACTGCGTCATACGTTACGTGGTTATAGACCTGCACCTGACTGAAACCTAGCGCGCCAGGACTTAATATATTATTTTATGAATATCTTTACATGGATTTAAAGAATTTAATTGATAATTCGTCGATATATATGATCAGATATGAGACTATATTCAGAAAAAAAAAACTCTTTTTTTTAACACTGGGAAATAAGATGGTTATTTTAATAGCATGTGTACTATGTGTACTGTCAATGTCAAAAATCAAAACCATGTGCACCTCTCACTGTTTTCTCTACACTCACCAAGACAACATCAACTCCACAAAAACCTTATTCCTTTCTAAACACCAGCACAACACGTCAACACCACCACAAAACTGTCACTCCCACCGCAACCCGTCACCACCACCATCTCTCGATCGATCGATTTTCATGTCTCTTTGTATGTTTCTTTCTTTGTTAACTATAATTGACAGTTCTTTGAGATCAATTGAATATCAACATTTGGTTAATAATAGAAAATTATTAACTGAAATAATAAATAAAAACAATAAAAGGCAATTAAAAATAAGATGCTTATATGAAATTAGTTGGCAAAATACTTATTTCGTTTTATAAAAAAACAAATCAATGGTAGGAGGCTACATCTAAGCATACTGTTCACAAAAATATATATATATATATATATATATATATATATATATATATATATATATATATAGGGGAAGGATAAATTGAAAACCCTCTTGAGTTGAGAAAACCTCGGAAACCCATGTAAAAAATCATTATTTTTTTTTGAAAAAAATAACCAATGTAAAATACATGTTTTTAAGCATTTTGGGCCAAAAAAATATAAAAAGCGCCGAAAGGATTTTTTTTAAAAAAATAAACAAAGTTGCTAAAAAAACATATGTTTTCAGCTATTTGTTGTTTTTTATCAGGTGTAAACATGTGTTTTCGCAGCTTTGTTTATTTTTTTAAAAAAAATCCCTTCGGCGCTTTTTTTATTTTTTTGGCCCAAAACACTTAAAAACATGTATTTTACATTGGTTATTTTTTTCAAAAAAAAAATAATGATTTTTTACATGGGTTTCCAAGGTTTTCTCAACTCAAGAGGGTTTTCATTTTATAATTGCCCTATATATATATATATATATATATATATATATATATATATATATCTAAAAGCAAAGTTTAATAATACTAATCTATTAATTATTAATTAATATATATAAAAGAATTGAATATTGCTGACGTGGCGTGCAATGGTGTCTTCAACCTCTCCATGAAACTGCCACATGGCATCATAATTGAAAAATTTTAGTGTTTTTGAATTATTTCCTTTTTTAATTAAAAAAAGATACACATAAAACCCTAATTTATCTCTCTATCTTTCAATTCTCAATTATTAAAATTAAATTGAGTTCTTTTAGGAAAAAATAATTTAAAAACAAATTAAAATTTTTCTCTTTTATGTTTCCTACCATTATTTTTAAACGTTAATATTTTCTATATTCAAGAATTTTTAAATAAAAAAATTACACCAAATTAACGAGCGTTTTATTATCTTTCCAACGAGTACCATAGTGCTTTATAAAAAACGGAGAAAAAAACGACTATTTTTTGTGGGGTTTTGTTCATACAGGAAAAAAAATACAAAGTGTTCAGATTATTCATTAATCATGTTTTTTCTTTTAAACCATGTTTTTATCTACGATGTTGAAATTCAACCCAATCGCCATGTTATCATTGGAATTTTACTCTTCTAAAGATGGATATGTATACTTCATCAAGAGAAGCTAGGAGAAAGAATCGCGCAACACTGCAACACATGGTGTCACCTTATAGCAAGGTTATTTTTTTATTTATTTAATTACAAGAGTAATAATTATTACTATTAGTATTAGTATTATTTGAATGGTTATAATTTCAACCCCGGGACACTTCCGGGATAAAATAATATATATAAAAGAATTGAACATTGCTGACGTAGCGTGCAATAGTGCCTACAACTTTTCTATGAAACTGCCACGTGGCATTATAATTGAAAGATTTTAATGTTTTTGAATTATTTTCTTTTTTAATTAAATTGAGTTATTTTAGGAAAAAAAGAATTTAAAAATAAATTTAAAATTTTATCTCTCATGTTTTCTCCTATAATTTTTAAACGTTTATATTTTTTATATACGTGATTTTTTAAAGAAAAAAATTACACCAAATTAACGAGCGTTTTATTATCTTTCCAACGAGTACCATAGTGCTATATAAAAATATAAAAGAATTGAACATTGCTGACGTGGCGTGCAATGGTGCCTTCAACTTTTCTATGAAACTGCCACGTGACATTATAATTGAAAGATTTTAATGTTTTTGAATTATTTTCTTTTTTAATTAAATTGAGTTATTTTAGGAAAAAAAGAATTTAAAAATAAATTTAAAATTTTATCTCTCATGTTTTCTCCTATAATTTTTAAACGTTTATATCTTTTATATACGTGATTTTTTAAAGAAAAAAATTACACCAAATTAACGAGCGTTTTATTATCTTTCCAACGAGTACCATAGTGCTATATAAAAAATGGAGAAAAAATCGACTATTTTTTGTGGGGTTTCGTTCATACAGGAAAAAACACACAAAGTATTCATGTTATTCATTAATCATGTTTTTTCTTTTAAACTAGATTCTTATCTACGATGTTGAAAATCAGCCCAATCGCCATGTTATCATTGGAATTTTACTAGGTATATTTCATCAAGAGAAGCTAGGAGAAAAAATCGCGCAACACTGCAACACATGGTGTCACCTTATAGCAAGGTTATTTTTTTATTTATTTAATTACAAGAGTAATAATTATTACTATTAGTATTAGTATTATTAGAATGGTTATATTTTTCAACTCTGGGACGCTCCCGGGAAGAATTGATAGTTGCTGACGTGGTGTTCAATGGTGGTCTCAACCATCTCTTGATTATGCAACATGGCATAATGAAATGCAATGGTTACAACTTCCAACTTAAGTGTTTGTTTAGTTGATTAGGTTAGGAATTATAAGAGTCATTAGAATGTGAGAAATTAGAGAGATGTGATAAGTTTTTGAATAGTTGCAGCTTACATAAGTGATTCTTTACATGATTACTGATTAGGTTTTAGATTAGGGAATATGAGTTATTACTGATTAGAATACTATTAACATGCAATGATTGAGAGATTTTGTGGTTAGTTAACTTGAGCCATTTGCAATAGGTTATCACGTAAAATTAGATTTTTCAACCCCGGAACCCTTCCGGGGTAATGAGCTAGTAAGTAATAAAAGAGGTAGGTGGCAGCAACCCAGGCATATATCCCACCCAACACTTACACTCTCTCTGTCTATCTAAACGTACTATATTCGAAACCCAAAAACATTACCGGACTTGGTTTTACTCCAAACTCATCAAACCCCAAAACCATTTACCAACCCACATACTCAAAACATTCAAAGAATCAAGAGAGAGAGGGGGGGGGGGGGAGCAGGACACCGGTAGTTTATTGACCACCGCATGTGGCGGAGCTAACGGCGGGACGACGGCGGGGCAGCCACACCCCAGCGAGGTAACGTTGACAGCCTCGACCTCCTTGTCTGCGCATGATAATTAACCACCATCGTCTTTGGTTCCAATGGTGGTCATGACAGTTGGTTGGTGTGAGTAGGTCACGGGAGATAACCTGACAGCGTTGACGACGATGGCGGTGGTGAAGACACAGCTAAAGTAGAAGAAGGAACTGGTCAAACACTGCTTCAAACCGAAGCAGGAAATCGGCTACTGGCTGTATCGGTGATGACCGTTATCAATAGGGGTGAAGAGGCTCTCATCGGCACTTCTTCATCTTCGTTCCGTCATCGCCCATCATCATGTTGCCTACCACCGACTAACCCTAGCTCCACCGGACGTCCACCCAGTAGGAAGAAAATCGCACAACAGTGGTCAACGTAGGGTTCTGTTTAGAAAGAGAAAGAGGTTGGCATTAAAGAGTTGTACGTGACGTTAGCTGACGTAGACGATGACGAAAATGCGCTTTAAAAGATTGTATTGAGCGAAACAGTAATTGCCCCTCTCATCAAAACTTAGTATATATATATATATATATATATATATATAATGATCAATACTTTAAAAAGTTGTATATAGACACCATTGTGGTCCCACGTCTAAAGAACAACCTCATATCTAAAATTTAGATGCAGGGACCTTAAAAATTAAGGCGTTTAAAGGCTTTACATGTATAATCAGCTGATTGGTAGACGCAAAAAAAGTGTGTCGTCTCTAATGTTTAGACGCATCAAATGTTTATTTTGGCAAATAGGCTTGGTCAAATGTTTATTTTGGCAATTTTCCCATTAGTTGAATTAAAGTTTTCAACCTAGACTACTGTATGTGTCGCGGGGGTTTATGGAAATTAAATATTAATAAAATATTTGGAGGTGTTTCATGGGGCTGTATGAAAAATATGTGTGTAGTGGGTGAGGGTAGGGATGAGCAAATGGTACCGGGTACTAGTACCGAATTACTGGTACCGAATCAATTTTGGTACCACCACCGGTACCCACATTTTTTGTATTTTGGTACCGGTATTTACCGATTTTTACATTCGAATACCGGTACAGGTACCCATTAATAGGGAATTTCGGTACCGGTTCGGTACTGGACCGGTACCATGCTCATCCCTAGATGAGGGGCTTTATGGGGCTCCACGAGAATTAAAGTATTATTATTTGATTGGGTGTAGAAGAAGGAGTTGTAAAAATTGATTAATATTATAAAATTGTTTTTGTTTTGGATAACACTCGTTATGGTCACGAAGCCCTTCCCCATGGAACTCCCATAACGCCCAAGGGGGTGGTGTAGAGGGCGCTATGAGGCGCTATAAGTTGATAATAATTCAACAAAGTGTTGCCTGAGATGCATGGCAGATTGGAAAGATGGTATATGTTGTGCACTTGTGTAGGGAACTTGGTGGTGGCGGTGGGGTCGGATGGTGGTGAGGGGAAGTGGGGGGTGGGGTAGTGGTGGAAATGGATGGTGGTATTGGGTGGTAGTGGGATTCGGGTGATGGTTTGACGGTGGTGGGTGGTGGTGGTGATGACGTGGACAGGGAGGTTGTAGGCGGCGATGAGGCGGGAGAGGTGGAGGAGTTGGTTGAGATGGCCTTGGGCCGGAAAAGGGACCACCACTATGGCGATATTGGGTAGTGGTTTGAGGTCAATGGATGCCATGAAAGTAAACAAGATTTTGTTGCAATGTTGTGTGATAAAGAGTCAATGGCTATAGTCCAATATAATGAAGTAATACGTTGATTACAATGATGAGAGTCATTACTCATTAGTGCCTTTCTTGCTTTTTGACATAGTTTTTGTGTTAAAATAATAGAAACATATGGGCTGCTTTTATTTAGAATAAAAAAGAATTTGTTTTTTGTTTGTTAATGATCAATATTTTAAAAAGTTGTATATAGACACCATTTTGGTCCCACGTGTTATTAGTTGAATTAAAGTTTCCAACGTAGACTACTCTTCAAGGTTTTCAGAACCGGACCGGACGTCGAACCGGACCCCCAGGCGGTTCACCGGTTCGACCGGCCCGACCGGTCCAACGAACCGGGTCAAACATGTATCGAAACCCAAAAAATAATAAAAATAATAAAAAAAGAACGGTTCGACCCCTTATTTTCCGGTCCGACCGGCCGATTTTCCGGTCCGACTGGCCGGTTCAGCGATTCACAAGCGGTTCAGTTGCACGGCGGTCCAAACACCCGAACCGGACCGGTCCAGGCCCCGGACACCGGTCCGACCGGTTCGACCGGCCGGTCCGGTCCGGTTTTCAAAACAGTGCTACTCTCAGTGTATTATGTGCAGCAAGGGTTTTATAAGGCTCTATGAGATTAAAATATTAAAAAAATATTAGAAGGGGCTTCATGAACCTTTATTAAAAATATGTGTGTAGTGGGTGAGGGTGGAGATGAGCAAATGGTACCGGGTATCAATACCGAACCAGTACCCACATGTTTGGTTTTAGGTATTGGTTCGGAACGATACCGATATTTAACGATTTTTACATTCAAATACCGCCCCTTCTTCCACGCCCTTAAGGGGCGGTGTTCCCGCCGGTGAAAGGGTGTCCCGCCCCCTCTTCAAGCCCCACTCCGGTCACTCTTAGAGTGGGAGGTGGGGCCCCAAGTACCTTATATTATTAAATTAAAAAAAAGATTTTTGTGTATAGGGTATAAAATTAAATAAAAGAAAAGGTTGGTGATAAGGTGGAGGTTTGAAATGTTTATGATTGGAAGAAAAGTGGGTTGTGGTCTAGAATGTTTGAAATGATGTGACATGACGACGTAACAGTTTGGAGTGGTTTGTTATGATGTGCATTGTGGATGTACTTAACAGCAACATTAACATTAACATTTAGTGTGATAAAATAAAATAAGTTAAAACATAAATGATAGACTGATTTAGTATAAGGGTGGTCGGGGTACTCCGGATAACGTTGCCGAGCCACCACCAACCCCACCTTATCACCTCATAATCACAAAAAAAAATCAGTAAAAATACCGTAGCCGATCGGTTAGGTGTAGGTCGATTGGTGAAGCTTTTGACTGTAGTCGAGAAGGTGGTGTCGGTGTAGTTGTTCGGCTACAGTAGCCGAACCACCCTAGCTGACAAGTGCCCGTCCACCCTAAGGTTAACTCTTTTTACCTTTTTAGGCTATATGGTGTGGTGATGGTTTCCCCCAACTTCCTGAAATGTCACATCAGCGCCACATCATTTCCCTCATTCCTTCCCTAAACCAAGAAAATGGTTTCCTCCAATTCCCCTTTCCCCCTTCCTATTACTATTACTATTACTATTAGGCTGGTGGGTAAGCAGACGGGGGAAGGGATGACACGTAGGAAAAAGGTGGGACCAGGGGGGATGGAGAACGGGGCAAGGGGGCGGTGTTGGTGTCCAGGACGGGGGAAGGTGATTGGTGGAGGCATTGGTGGGTGATGGTGATTGGTCCGTCCCTAATGCCTCAAGGAGGACGGGAGAGACGGGGGTGTCCGGGACGGGGGTAGCGGGGCGGTGTAGCCTTTGGGACGGGGCATTTAAGGTGGGACGGGGCATGGTGAGCGTCTGCTCTCCCAATAGCCTTACTATTACTATTACTATTGTATTGTATACTCACACACACAACATTACTTCTTCTTCTTCCACACACTCACACACACACACTCTCTGTTTCTTCTTCTTCTTCTTCCTGCATCGGAGCCACCACCATCGCCACGTTGTTTCTTCTTCTTCTTCCTGGTGCAACAGTGTGTGTATAAAGTTTGAATTAAAAAAAAGCTCGATCTCCTCCAATGTTAAAAAAATGGGCCAATCAAATTGTTCGGTGAAGACGGTGGTAATCCACTAAAGGTATCGAAATAATCTCCGGAAGGGGGGGGGGGGTGCGGTGTTCCCGAATCCACCGTGTGCCACATCACCCCACCGAGCCCTTTCCCCGATTCCACACCAAATCGTCTTATATTAGTGTTGTGGTTTAGGTGAGTGTCTTAAATTCCGATAATAAAGTAAGTCAAACAAAGTTAAAAGTACAGAGTATTAATTGCACAAACTTTCTTTTCTGCACCTGAATTAGTGATTTTTTATGTTGGTAGACTATACCAGAACAGTCACTTCTAGAAGGCTTTCAAAACTTGCTAGACATGCGTTTAAAAGAAGCTATATGAACTAAGCTTGAGGGTTTGAGTGCATATTGTTGGAGTCTGTATTTTGATTTTCAGAGTTTGGTTTAAATAAACACTTGGTTCGTGTTTCGATCATGAAGTTTAGCAAAGATACACCTAGTTGATTTTTTATTCTCATATATAAATGGTAAAACCTAACATAGTAACATACAAAAAAAATAAATAAATAAATAAAAATCATTTGAAGGGTCTTAGCTTAAAAAATTCGTATTCAGTTCTAACCCAACCCGAGTCCTACTCAACATGAAAAGACCTAGATTGACCCACCTTAAAACGGTTTTGTTTTTGGTTTTCAAGAAATTTTAGGTTCAAGTTTGGTCCGGTTTATGACCCACACACACACATGAAAAAAAAAAAAAAGAGGTGATAAAAAAAGAGTGAAATAACAGAAAAAGAATATAGATATAAGTATGGAGAACTGAATGTGAGGTTTTTTAAAATTAATAAATATTTTTTTTTTATTTAAACTATAGGGTTAGAAATACTGAAAAGGATGTGAATGTGTGAAAACATGTTTTTTTTTAACGGCCAATTAAACAACGCCGGGTACTTCGTACGCGGCCCCTCAGTGGCAAAGACAGAGGCACAGCCCGGCCCACCCCGGACGCACGAAGCCCCTAGCCCGCCCGACAGCCCGCTTCCAGGGAAAACTCGACCCACATACCCGCCCAAAGGCACGACAGTAATGAACCGGTAAAAGCTGGCGAGATCAGGACTCGAACTCATGACCATAGGCCATGAGTCATCCATCATTTCTCATTATGTCCTTCGTGGGAATCGAACCTAAGACCTCCAACAGAGATACCTGGTCCATTCACCAAATGAGCTACCCGTGAAGGACTTTGGGTTAACATGAGTTTGAGTCGGAATGTGTGTATTAAAAAGAGAGGGTCAGAAGGGAGTTTGGGTTTGTATTAATTTGTACAAATATATATAGTAGTTACTAGCTAATTAATTTGCAACATATCAATTCCAATAATAATGGTGAAGCTTTTGACTGTAGTCGAGAAGGTGGCGGCGGTGTAATTGTTCAGCTACAGTAGCCGAACCACCCTAGCTGACAAGTGCCCGTCTACCCTAAGGTTAACTCTTTTTACTTTTTTAGGCTATATGGTGTGGTGATGGTTTCCCCAACTTCCTGAAATGTCATATCAGCGCCACATCATTTCCCTCATTCCTTCCCTAAACCAAAAAAATGGTTTCCTCCAATTCCCCCTTCCCACTTCATATTACTATTACTATTACTATTGTATTGTATTGTATTGTATTGTATTGTATTGTATTGTATTGTATACTCACACACACAACATTATTTCTTCTTCCACACACTCACACACACTCTCTGTTTCTTCTTCTTCTTCCTGCATCGGAGCCACCACCGTCGCCACGTTGTTTCTTCTTCTTCCTGGTGCAACAGTGTGTGTGTATATAGATATAAAGTTTGAATTAAAAAAAAGCTCGATCTCCTCCAATGTTAAAAAAATGTGTCAATCAAATTGTTCGGTGAAGACGGTGGTAATCCACTAAAGGTATCGAAATAATCTCCGGAAGGGGGGGGGGGGGGTGCGGTGTTCCCGAATCCACCGTGTGCCACATCACCCCACCGAGCCCTTTCCCCGATTCCACACCAAATCGTCTTATATTAGTGTTGTGGTTTAGGTGAGTGTCTTAAATTCTGATAATAAAGTAAGTCAAACAAAGTTAAAAGTACAGAGTATTAATTGCACAAACTTTCTTTTCTGCACCTGAATTAGTGATTTTTTATGTTGGTAGACTATACCAGAACAGTCACTTCTAGAAGGCTTTCAAAACTTGCTAGACATGCGTTTAAAAGAAGCTATATGAACTAAGCTTGAGGGTTTGAGTGCATATTGTTGGAGTCTGTATTTTGATTTTCAGAGTTTGGTTTAAATAAACACTTGGTTCGTGTTTCGATCATGAAGTTTAGCAAAGATACACCTAGTTGATTTTTTATTCTCATATATAAATGGTAAAACCTAACATAGTAACATACAAAAAAAATAAATAAATAAATAAAAATCATTTGAAGGGTCTTAGCTTAAAAAATTCGTATTCAGTTCTAACCCAACCCGAGTCCTACTCAACATGAAAAGACCTAGATTGACCCACCTTAAAACGGTTTTGTTTTTGGTTTTCAAGAAATTTTAGGTTCAAGTTTGGTCCGGTTTATGACCCACACACACACATGAAAAAAAAAGAGGTGATAAAAAAAGAGAGTGAAATAACAGAAAAAGAATATAGATATAAGTATGGAGAACTGAATGTGAGGTTTTTTAAAATTAATAAATATTTTTTTTTTATTTAAACTATAGGGTTAGAAATACTAAAAAGGATGTGAATGTGTGAAAACATGTTTTTTTTAACAGCCAACTAAACAACGCCGGGTACTTCGTACGCGGCCCCTCAGTGGCAAAGACAGAGGCACAGCCCGGCCCACCCCGGACGCACGAAGCTCCTAGCCCGCCCGACAGCCCGCTTCCAGGGAAAACCCGACCCACATACCCGCCCAAAGGCACGACAGTAATGAACCGGTAAAAGCTGGCGAGATCAGGACTCGAACTCATGACCATAGGCCATGAGTCATCCATCATTTCTCATTATGTCCTTCGTGGGAATCGAACCTAAGACCTCCAACAGAGATACCTGGTCCATTCACCAAATGAGCTACCCGTGAAGGACTTTGGGTTAACATGAGTTTGAGTCGGAATGTGTGTATTAAAAAGAGAGGGTCAGAAGGGAGTTTGGGTTTGTATTAATTTGTACAAATATATATAGTAGTTACTAGCTAATTAATTTGCAACATATCAATTCCAATAATAATGGTAAACCGAGCTCACCGAGGGGGTGAAACATGCCTTTTCGGTTTAATAAACAGTTCTTGTCTCACAAATGCAACACGAAATCAACATTAGTAATGCGTAAACAACAAACATCATCTCACAAGTATACACACACTTTCCCTGGTTACACCACAACCAGCAATAACAACTTTTACTTGATGTTTTGAAGTTATCATGATGACTGCGAAGGCCGTGGTAACCTCTTTGCAATCTCCTGTGAAACAAAATAAATTACACGACTCGTGTTAACGCCAAATATCAATAAGCTTACTTGTTCATAAAGAAATGAAAGTATAGATACAAGTTACTTCAGTACCTCAAATAGCTGATTGATGTTGTCAGCTGTCTTGGCAGAAGTTTCAATGAAGAACATCCCATTCTTTTCTGCATATTCAGTTCCATCCTAGGGCAAAACAAACACAACAATTTTACTATTGTAAGGAATAATCTAAATTTTTTTATAAACAGATTTGGAAGGGGTTTTTTTTTATTTATTATTTTTTTTATTATTTTATTTTATGCATTCAAGATGCACATTATATGGCTTCAAGCTGTTTGGCCCGTTTCTTTTTAAGCTATCTTTTTTATATTTTGACCCGTTAGAGATATACACAAGCACGAAAAAACCCATTCAATTTAAATAGTCCATGAAACGAAGCATTTCCCTTACTTGAACTGACACCTCCCGTTTATCTTGAAGATCAGCCTTGTTACCAACTAAAGCCAAGACAATATCAGCGCTCCCGTGCTTTTGTAATTCCTATGGAACATGATCTTATTTTAATTGCATTTAAGAGACCAGTTAAAAAATGAACAAAAGTATTTAAAAAACTAATAGATAACCTTAACCCAATATTGAGCTTTTTGGAATGAGTGGGGACTAGTTATATCATATACAACAACGGCAACAGCTGCACCACGGTAATAAAGCGGGGCCAGCGCTGCATATCTAGACAATACACAAAGAAAACAAGTTTTTATCAAGTTAGATGAAGTAGAAAAGATAGGAACAAAAAAATATATATGAAAAGGTCATCTTAAGGCTCTTAGCCATAATATCAAAACGTAATCATGCATTGTTACCTCTCCTGGCCAGCAGTATCCCATATTTCAAATTTAACTGTCGTTGAGTCCTGCAGAGCTATTGTCTGTGACAAGAATGAAGCTCCAACCGTAACCTGAAATATTCAGTTAAGTGGTAAATGTAAGTAAACCACATGATGATTTTCTTCTCAGGGTATATATAAAAAGGCATGAATGAGAGAATTCCGATATTAACCTTGGATGTTGGATCAAACTGACCACGGACGAAGCGGAGAACAATGCAACTTTTTCCAACACCAGAGTCTCCTAATAGCACCAGCTGTAATTAAAAAAAAAGTGTTGTTGATAAATATATAGTGCGGAAAACTATGAACCACTGCCTGCTAATTCATTCCATAAACGAGTGAAAAAATTATTAAAAGTTGCATTCATTATAGTTAGTCCTGAATTACTGTTTATAATTTAATGATGCAAGATCATATAAGGAAAACGATATAGCTTCACAAGTTATGTATAATTTAAGCTGCTATGATTCTTAAGTCACAACATAAACAGGTTCTCAACGCAATGGCGAGATCCTTTTATTCTAAGTTCAGTTAGCCATTTGTTCCTGCTATCAAGTAAACCACTCGAGACTATAAGGTTAACTGATATGTACCTCCAACTAGAATTAAAAAAAAAAACAATAGAAAATACACAAAATGAGTTCTCTTCACTGAAATTCCAGATCCAATGTGAGTCTCACAACTTCACATGTAGTTGCAGAAGTCACTGTGGTAAACCATACGGTGTTGAATATTTACTAAAATTGTCAGAGATCTTGATAACAGACTTCTTTCAGCAAAAAGCATAGAGTTTTCATTTTGTCAATTGAACTCCGTTCACAGTGATAATGCCATTTAAGAGTAATTTAGTTGAGCTCTTTTGAGGAAAGTTTTTCCACTGAAGGGGGGCATAGAGAGTTTGGATTGATTTTGGAAGTTGCTATTGTCATTTTACAGAGATTAGTCAAGAGCCGGAAACCGGAAAAAAGGCCTCAAAAGACGCAAATCATGAGCTACCTCATGTTAAAGCTAGGAACAACTCTTTAGCACAAATCTACATCATTTTAGAAAAAAAAGAATATATAAAAAAATGAACCATTAAGAATCATGGTCCTATTCGCAAGAAACACAAATTCAAACTTCTTGTAAAATCAGTACATCACTCAATTGGTAGTCAATAATATGGTATGATCCAAGAGAGATATGTACGCTACACTTCTACCTTTACTTGAGAAAATACTTTCCATTTGAATGTTGGGGATTAAAGATTACAGGGTAAAGATAAAGATAATCAATAGGTATCCTGGATAAATTCCTTGAATCGTTTATATATCCGCTTTCGATAAATATATTTAGAAACCTAATTGCCTTGGATTGCATGACATTAAAGTTGGGATAAACCGAAAAATTAACACTTCAAATTTAGGCATAAAATATTCAGAAAAATTCAGAAGATACATAAGAATCGTTGTATGTTCTACTTTACAATGCATTCAACTTAACGACCTTTAGAGACTAAGAAATAGCATTTGTATAAATAATGTGCCCTGTTTATGAAAAGTTCGTAATACCCTTTAATCGCAAAATATGACACCTTTCACTTTTGGCAGGAAAAACAGTTATACCAACTAACCATAACTGTCATTATGACATTAATTTGAACCAAGAGAATGACAGTCAAAAGACAAACCAAATCAATTGCGTGCGTGAACAAAGACCTGATTGGCGGCTGAGACAAGTTCAATCGGCGGCAACAGTAACTTCCAAGAGCTACTTGCTTGCTAATTTGATTACCGTGCTTATGTGCTATAATTTGATTGTCAATAACAGTAGCTGCCACACAACGTTTTGCCCTTTAACTTTCCTTTGTTATTTGATATTTTTTTTTTAAATCAAGGTGAACTTAAATCTCCATATGTTATCATATGTCAGCAACAATGAAGTGGACTAAAATCAAATCAAGAAGTAGAAACAAAATTCCATGAGGCGGTGGGATAGCAACATTAATAATAAAAAAGAAAACATTTACGTGAAGCACCAAGAAGATGAGGCAGCGGAAGGAGACACCAAGCATTGTTCATGGAACACAATATCGGTAAACGAGACAAGAAAGTGAATAATAAAAGGTGGATGGAAAACTAAGAAAAAAGAAAACAAATGGTGGTCGGACAGGGCGGCGGCGGAGGGGGATGCGGCGGCACACTGCCCTGTCTAGGGTTTTACTCATGTGGTGATGGCTAGGGTTTGGTTATTTGCGTGTAGCGTGGTGGAGACGATAGAGAGCCTTGGCTCTGATACCATGTAAGATGGTCAAATACTCAAGTGACATTATTGAATAGTTAGGTTACAATATATAGAGCTCACAAGAAACCCTAGAATCCTAACTAAGCCTGTGGGCTCATACTACAAACCCTAATCCGATAATACTATCTAACATAACTATGTTTATTAAGATTCCATTTATCAGTGAACTAATAATTAATGATGGTCATCAACTTGGATAGTTGGATATTTAGCTTAAATAAGGTCATCAACTTGGTTGGTTAGCGTAAACAAACTCATGCTGATTAGGTTTAATGCAAATCAGTGCCTATGGCAATCAACGTCTACACTGATCAACGACTAAACCATTATCATATAAGCTGACCAACCAAGGTCGGCTTTCACCAAACTACTGCTTTACAAAGCATCTACGTTGCCCATGCATCAGTACTTTGTTATTTCAAGTCTTTGCCATATTCAGGGTCTTGGATTCACTTCAGTTTATACAAGTATGCATTCCACACGGGAGCAGACTTACATATAGAGTACCAACGTCACGTGATACCGGTTTATCTTTTACATGTCATATATGTAACTGACAATTGAGTGTCACCGTATATTTTCAAAAGAGCCTCATAAAAAAAAAAAATTCTAGGTCCACCACTAATCCAATTACATTTAAATAGTTGATGACACCATAATCACCAACAACCGGTTCTTTGCCTGGTGTGTGATCGTAACATTATTAGAGCATTAACGTCCACGAAGCAACTTTGTTGTTGTAACTTGTAAGGTAATGCACATTAAGTAATAATATCTAAAGAGTAATAAATCCGGCATTTCGTTTAAAACTTGTTTTTAGTATGTGTTCGTCAAGCTGCTTATGAATCCGGAGTTCCAGGCGCTTTATTTTTATTTTATTTTTTATAATTATTAGCTTCTTATGTGTTAAGACTCAACAATATAACTGTATAAACATTTAATCTAATAAAAAAAAAAAAAAAAACTACCTTAACACGAAGATTTTTCGCATCCGAGCCACTGCTTTCCGGGTTAAGTCCACCTATCCGTCCCGCACTCCTATCTGCAAACAAATTCATCAAAAACAACCAAAAAATCAAATTAATATATCTAGAAACCATTCAATCAACAATAAGTCAAGTTAAGAATCGATAAATGAATTCAATTAATACGAAGATAGTGATGAAAACTAATGGATTGGTTAATATAATAATCTAATTGAATAAGTAAAACCCTAAAAATATTAGGTAGGATTAATATTTAATAATAATAATAATAACCTGGAACAGAGGAAGAGCAACCCATGGGTTATGGATACAATAACTAGAGATTTGTTGTTTGTTTGATCGTTATGATTTGAACTGGCAAAGAAAGGAAAGGGTTTGTTTAAGGTTTCGATCTTTGATTTCGTTTATGGATGGAAAGAGTATTTCTTCAGCTAGTTGGTTTGTCTTTCGTTGTTTTGACGACACTTACTATTTTTTTATTTTTTATTTTTATAAAGGTAAAAACGTTAAACTAAGCACATGTGTGTTATGTGTGTTATGAAATGTTAATGTTAACTCGTCAAATTTTGATAAAAGTTAAAATATTATCGTTAATAAGAATAACGAACTGGAAATGATAACAAAACCAAAGTAAATAGAATACAATATATATGAACCGTATTTTTTTTTTTGAACGGTGTTCATATGAGTAACCCAATTTCACACTGTCTAATCGGCAACCCTAGCCAAGGTCTGCCCCAGACTACGTTGCCTTAACTGGGCCCCCGAAAACTGTACGGTCTTTACACGAGTTTTCTCACTGGAGCAACAGCCGGGTGAAAACCGGGATGCGGCTCAGGATCGAACGTTCCTCGGTGCGTTTGTCACCATCATTGCCCGGATGCTGCACAAAATAATGAGGAGAATGAGAGCTGAACATGGATAACAAAGAAAACCAAGTCTTTCCCCAACCACATATGAATTGTATATGTAATTTGCTTAAAAAAACACTATTTATGTAATTTACTAAGGGGCTGTTTGGTAGCCTCTTAATGAGGCTCTTAACCATTCAGCGCTGAATGATTCAGCATTCAGCGCGTTTGTTTCAGCCTCTGTATGGAATGGTTAAGGCTGAATCATTAAGATTTGAGATGTTGCTGAACCATTAAGCACTGAATCATTAAGCACTGAACTAGGTTGAACCTTAATGAAACTTTCATACCAATGTGGGACAAGAAAACCAACCATTAAGAGGTCCAACTTAATGATTCAGCACTTAACCATACAGACCTCTTAACCATTCAGACCTCTTAATGATTCAACACTTAATCAACCAAACAGCCCCTAAAAAAACACAAAAACAAAAACAAAAACAAAGGTTACTCTTTTAACAAGCTATATACAAACTATTTATGTTATTTACTAAAAACACTTAAAAAACCATAGTTACTCTTTTAAAAGCTATATATGAAATTATGAACTATTTATGTAATTATATACTATTAATAAACCAATTGATTTGAACAGTGATTTATTTTTGTCTTAAATTTGTATACAGATAAATATGTTTTGTTTCGCTATTGTTAACATGTGACGTTGGTGGTGTAGTGGTATAATGGTTTGGCTTATTAACGGTTGACCCGGGTTCGAAACCTGGGGGTTTGTTTTCTTCCATAATTTTTTTTTCCACATCTGTGTTTGTTACACGTGGTTGCCCTGGTATGCTACATCTGTATTCCATTATCTCTCTAGACTTTATTCTCACCTGCCACCACCGCTAACTTCCATCCTCCTCACACTTTCCTTTTGTCTTTCATCTATCTGCTTTTCTAAACGTTTTCCCTTATTCTCTCAAACCACTCTGCAATTGATAATCTTCTGCAGCCTCTGTGTGCAGCAGCCGGCCTTCTTCCTCACCCTCTGCCCCGATTTCTCCTCTCTTCTCATAGATCCCAAATCCCACCCGGCTAAATCGGTTTCTAATATAAGGTTCACTTTCACACACACTTGGGCTTCAACTTGCAGCTCAAATCGATGTAAGTGTATATATATAACAATTATTGTATAATGATTTGCCTTTCAATTTGTTCATTACTTTAGGCGTTGTAGAAGGAGGATAGGACGGGGAAGGTTGTCTGGTTCGATGATGGTGGTCCTGTGGTCGTCAGTGGTGCCCCGGTTAGGTGGTGTTGTTTGTGGGTATTGATGGTGACGGGTCCAATGGTGGGTGTTGGCTTCGGATCAAGGTGTTTTGGGCGACTTGGGAGGAGCTGTGATGGTTGTGTACCGTTGGACATGCACTCATTGACCATTTTTTTGTTTTTAAGAATATTAATTAATTTGGATGAATATCCAGGTGTTGATGATAGCTGGATCAAGGCCATATTCTCACATGGAGTAACTTTGCTTTCAACAGATCTTTCTAGCTCCAATGTTACCTAAGTGTAATACAAGGTACATTTTTTACTTTTATTTGATGAAAGGATTCATGTGCTACTGATAAAATAATACCTAAAGTTGGTTTTAATTTTGAATCAAAAGATCTTTTTTGGTGAGTCAAGTAACAAGACTTACGTTTGAGTCATACATACTTCCTGAATCATAGCATTTCCTTTTTCTTTTTTCGAACAGCCTCGTGAATTCTACTTGTAAGAATCTAAAAAACTAAAACGCACTTGATGTTGGGATGAGGATGGCGACTTGATGTTTGTTGTTCTAATCATATCTAAATAGGTGGATAAAAAATTACCCCTACATTGAGGTTTTTAGAGCTTCAAATGGAACTATGGAAAAAGTAATCCAACCTTTGTGGCAGACGACAGCTTTAGCAGGTAAAGGTCGTCCCAATAATAGTAGTTCCATTAGAGTTGCCTTTATCAAGGGATGAGGCAATCGAAAATCAATCAAAGAAAACCAAAAACAAAAACATGTGTCCTGTGAAACAAAGGAGGCGGTGAGAAAAACGAATGGTCGTGGAGCTTAGATTTAGATGTCGCTTGGAACTCTATTTCATTATCGCATGCTTGTAGTTTGTTAGGATTTTTGATTGGGTTTAGTTTCTTGATTGTGCTTTGTAGCGTGTTGAATGGTGGAATGTTACAACTAGGTAAAATAGTAGCTTATTTATTGTGTAACATGGATAAGAGTGTAAGAAGGTTCTGGTTATCAACCCATTAGAGTTTCTTCTGGTAAAGGATGGAAATTACCATTCAATCACATTCAAGAAATCTTCAGGCGTCTTTTGTTCCCTCAATATGTCATGTGTTTTTGTTAATGCACAATTTGTTCTAAAAGCCAAACAAATCATCTACTCTGTCGATGTCTATGTGCTGGTTTGCCTTGAATAGAGAGAGTATATATGGCTCTTCAAACCCTTTCGGGACCACCATAACATAAAGTTGATTTTAGTTTAGGTGAGATCCCACTTGTCGAGCTGAACCGATTCCTACCGAAAATTGTTTTCAATCAAGGTAAATTAAATGCTGATATTTATTTTGGTCATATCACGATTTATGGGTTTGATTCCCACTCCATGTTATTTTTTCTCTTTCAGTTGCAACGAGTGCCAATGCTATAACAAACCGACCCGACCATATTCCTGTTGCATAGCGCAGGGTCCCGACGCAACGGACAACCTATTACTGTTTTATCTTCTGTAGGTTCTTCTGAAGCAAGCTGGTCTCATGCTCCAATCAAATGTGAGTGCCGAATGGTATAACGAACCGACCCGACCTGATCATGTTCCTGTTGCATAGTGCAGGGTTATGCCAGGTTCTTCTGAAGCAATCTGGTCTCAAGCTCCAATCAAATGTAAGTTTGTTGTTTCTTTCCATTTTGAAGTAGGTTCAGAGTTTTTTTTACATTAGTT
This sequence comes from Ambrosia trifida, assembly GCA_028751855.1. Classification (NCBI taxonomy): domain Eukaryota; kingdom Viridiplantae; phylum Streptophyta; class Magnoliopsida; order Asterales; family Asteraceae; genus Ambrosia; species Ambrosia trifida. Next base: position 96,557,794 of record CM054130.1, read on the forward strand.
TTTCAATAAGAACAACAAATCGTTCATTTAGCCATAGAGGTAAAGATATAAGATATGCTTAAACTTAACATACACTATTTTGATCTAAATTCAGTGTGACCCGTTGCTCCATCCAATCCTAAAAATATTGTTGTTGTACTACAGTTCCATATGCTATAACCAATGTTTCATTTTCTTATTTACATTTTATATGATATTAGGTATTAAAATCTTCTTTCACAACTATAGCTTCTTATTTTTGTGATGGGAATTTGTTTGCTGTTGTGCTACATGAACATAACAGATAGTAACTAGGTACTGTTGCATTGCAAAATGAAATGCTTTGGTATATCTATTTTGAATTTAATATGACAACAGTAATTATGACAACACCAAAAGCAACAAATAGCATTGGTAACCCAACTAACACTAACCTCAAGGTGTATACTTTATAAATTAATTTGCTTACGAATTATAGAGTACTTGCTTACAAATTATAGAGGAGTACAACATTTGATTAGTTGACGAGTGTCAAATTTATGTGGCAGCACGCTTGACTACTGTTGTTATTGCTACAGGCATGTTGCAGCTTCAATCAATGAGCGGCACATATGTCTACCTAAATGAGAAGGCCATAGAAACTGAGATTATGAAAGGATTGTAACAGCATTATTGAACCTTCATATTGGATAATTATTAATCTAAACTACGTGTAATCTTTTTAACAACAATCATCCGAATTCATTGTTAAATAGGCATGTTCATACATTCAATCACGCTGTCAAATGCAGCCTCCGAAAGCCTGCCATCAAAGAATGGGAAAACTCGCATGCAAGTAGCTTCGGACCACCTGTATGCATGCATTTCGAAGGTTGTATTCAACAATGTATAACAAAAACCTATTATTAGCCCCTTTGTACCCATTGCCACATTTTGACGTTAAAAACCTTAGACATATGCCTAACAAACTATAGCACAAACAATCTAAACAACAAATTATGTGCTTGATTTGTGTGAAAAAAATATTAACCCTTTGAATTATTATCTTAATTTTAATTTAAACTATGGTTGGTTTGACTTTGACTGTAAAGTCAAAGCATGGTTTTGAAGTCTGCAAGTAACTGCTGTATGTAAAGATACTTAATTTGAATTAAAGTTTGTTTCTTTTTGTTGTATTTTGATGTAGGAACTGAAGCAGCTAGCTGATGAGGTTAGGTCTGATCACTTTTAATGTATCGAAAACCGGTGGGCATTTGGGTTCGAGTCTTGGTGTTGTGGAGCTTACGGTGGCTCTTCATTACGTGTTCAATACGCCACAAGATAAGATACTTTGGGATGTTGGTCATCAGGTGAGGGATTATAGGACTATGGATTATTGAATATGAAAGATGATTGTGGGTGGAATTTTGAATTTGAATTGGATTAATATATGTTTTTTTGTAGTCTTACCTGCATAAAATATTAACAGGAAGAAGGGATCGGATGCATACCATTAGACAGACAAATGGGTTGGCCGGTTTCACCAAACGGTCTGAAAGCAAGCATGATTGTTTTGGCACGGGGCATACCTCTACCACCATTTCTGCAACATGTTACTTATACAGTGAAGGCGCGGGGCTTTGGGTAATTCCAGCGTGTTCGACCCGTTTGAACCATTCCTCTTCTAGCAAATCTTTTCAACTAAAGTCGGATGATGGTTAAAACAGGTTCAGGTCAACATGTGTTATATTAGTCATCAAAAATTATAACTTCGAATTAGATTGTTTAGGTCGCATTGCTTGAAATCTGACTGTCATTTAACGGACAACTAATCTTATTTCCACGTGAGCTTTGTTTAACTATATATTTGGGATTAGAAATGTCGCATGATTCCTTATTTTCTAAATCAAATTGCCGCCGCCGCAACGCGCGGCTGGATAAAAAGCTAGTTTATTTAAAAAATCCATCGTGCCCCCTTTAAACAACGGTAACCTCTTAATCATCAACGACACTACCTATCATTGTCGCCTAGCCAACAACTATCAATGGTTGTAAAAATCGCGCTTAGCCTTCGGTTAATCGCTAGTCGAAGGTTCACCAAGTAATTTTGATCTAATCAGCAAATTAATAGCTAGGCGGCCAATAGTAGTTAAAACTTGTCCTAATCGGCTAAAATTCAGTGGCAGTCTATTGCTTCTGGCCAAATTCTGGCCAAAACATGTAAATTTCGGAGAGATCCAATCAAAACTTGTAAATTCCACCAATTAATCCTATCTATTTTGAAATATGGGCTGAAGAAAGTGTTAAAACATGTCTACCTAAAAAAATACATATAAAATGTGTGTGTACATATAAAACTGCAAATTTATATAAAATCCCGATCTGATTAATCTCGCTTAATCCTAACAAAAAGTTAGTCAATACCCCACCAGCTAACTAACGCTAACAATTCTTACAACACTATCACCACATATGGTCATACCTTTAAGCCCATTACCATGTGGCTACCCTAGTATGACACATGCTTTATCCTTACCTTCAAAGTTGCCCAAACACACCTCACATCTTTCAACCCTTCTATGTTGCAACACACCATCCAAACACTAAAACCATAAAACCGTATCATTAATAAAAGCTACAAGCTAATGCCACCATTCTAAAGAGGAGACCGAATCACTGGGCTTGGAACTCGAGTAAAACAGGAGATTTTGTTGTTAGTGACGTGAAGAAGTGGCTAGCGCAGGCAACAACAATTGATAACCATTACTGTCTTGCGTGGTGCAAATGGATACCGGGTAAATGCAACATTTTTGTTTGGTGTACAGAATAGGAAAGAATACCTACCAAAGTTGCCTTGAGGAAGAGGAATATCCACGCGGAAAATGATCTGTGTACGTTTTATGAAGACATGGATGAATTAGCAAAACATATTCTTACCGGATGCGCTTTTTTGAATGGAATTTGGCAAGGGATTTCGGGTTTGAGTGGGTGGGCTGCAAATGGGATTTGGGCCGGAATGAGTTGTGGGGGTATGTTGGGATGGGCCTGGTGGTACATAGGAGGTGGTACGAGGTGGGCTAGTGATAGATGAAGTTGAGGTGGGTTGGTGATGAGTGTTATGTTGGTGTGTGTTGGAGCGGACAGGGCTGGAGGGGCCTGAGGTGGGAGTAGTAGGGTGTTGGGCTGGGTTAGATGGATCAGACGTGGGTGATGGGCCGTGGGGGGTTGAACCTGATGGGCCAGGTGTTGTGTTACGGACATTATCCCATAGGGAGGGATGGAGAGTGGGGTTTAGGAAGTCATATGAGGGAGTGTTTGTGGGGTTTTGGATGGCATAAGGAAAAATTGTCTCTTCAAATTGCACGTGGCGAGAAATAATTATGGTGTGGGTGCTGAGGTCGAGACATTTGTAGCCACGGTGATTTGGTGGATACCCAAGGAATACACACGGTTGGGAACGGTAATTAAGTTTGTGTATTTGGGTGGGGGGTGAAATGGGGTAGCATAGGCAACCGAAAACACGAAGGTGTTCGTATTCTGGGATGCAATGATATAAAGTGGAGGTGGGTGAGTGGAAGTTTTTGGTTTTAGTGGGTAGGATGTTAAGTAAGTAGGTTACGGTTTCAAGGGCGTGGTGCCAAAAATTTTGAGGTAAAGCGGCTTGGGCCAAGAGTGTGCGGATCATGTTATTAATGGTCCGGATTTTCCGTTCCGCCTTGCCATTTTGAGAAGATGTGTATGGGCAGGAGAAACGGAATTGTAAGCCATTTTGGTTGCAAAAGTTGAGAAATTGATTGTTTTTGTATTCTTTACCGTTGTCACACTGGAGTTGTTTGATTTTCTTTTCGAATTGAGTGTGAATTAAATTGTAAAACTGAGTAAAGACTTGAAACACTTGGGACTTGTTTGAGAGGGGAAAGGTCCAAAGAAAATCACTGTGGTCGTCTAAAAATAAAACATAGTATCGGTGACCACCTGTGCTAAGAATGGGTGATGTCCAAAGGTCGCTGTGGACAATATCAAACGGTAAATGAGTACAATTTTGTGAATAAAAAAATGGCAAACACACGCCTTTACCAAAAACACAAGGTTCACAAATAGTCTTATTGAGTTTATCATAATTAATAAAAGAAGACATTTTCAACGAATGCAATAAAGTGTTGCCGGGATGCCCCAATCGTTGATGCCAGCGATCTTGAGTTATGGTAGCAAATGCGGATGATTTGTTGAGGTGGAGAGGTAGAGGTTGAGTGAGTGGGTAAAGATCGCCAGTACTATTGCATCGGAGGATAGGTGCCCGTGTTTGGAGGTCCTTCACAACAAAACCAAAAGGGTCAAATTCAATGGACACTAAATTATCTCTGGTTAGACGGCGGACCGAAATCAAGTTTTTAATAATTTTGGGGGCAAAAAGAACATTGTTTAATTTTAGAGGGGGAAAGGTGGGGGTAAAGTTTGGTTACCAGTCGCTACAACCGGGATACTTGTGCCATTGCCAACAACAATATTTAAATTAGTGCACGTATTAAAATTAGACGGGGAGTATATACCTTGTTCATTAGCGGAGTGAGACGAAACACCCGTGTCCATGATTCCATGATCGGGAGGATTGAGGGCCATGGTGTATAGGGCTTGCTCTATATCAGTAGGTGTATACCCAGTGTTGTAGGCTTGATCAGGTCTCGGTCCGAGGATGCCCTGTGAGGTGTTGTTGGTGTGTCTCGAAGGATAAGGACACTGAGGTGAAACAGACTGTTGAGACTGATTCTGTGGGACCCGGTTCAGAAGACTCGCCCACTGCGAGGAGGTCCACGATGTTGGGAAGACTATGTAAGGGTGAGCGGCTGAAGAGGAGGCTTCACTGTTGCCGCGTCCGCGCCCGGAGCTGATGCGTCTGCCCCCGCGTCCACGCCCTCTGCGAGTGCGTTCAGAAGACGGGACAGAAGTTTTTGAAGCGTCCGAGGTGACAGAAGCGGTAAGAGCAGTGGCTGATTGGGTCGCGGCACGTGCAGATTGTCGTTTCTTCTTGTCTTCTTCCATGTTTAGGCGAGAGCGAACCTCTTTAAAGTCTGGAAGAGGTTCCCGATTCTGTAGGACGGTCGAAATACTATCGTACTGTTCTGGTAATCCTGTGAGCACCTTGAGAACCAACATCCGGTTATCAACCGGAGCACCAACGGAATCAAGTTGGGTAGCAAGGGTCTTTGCACGTTGACAATATTCGTCCATGGAGGAAAAATTGTCAAGCGAAAGGTTGGCGAACTCCTGGCCAAGGAATATGGCCCGGGTGTTTTGATTGTCATGGAACTCGTTTTTGATGGCTGTCCAGGCACTGTACGCTGACTGACTGGGCTGAACGATTACAAGAAGAAGAGGTTGAGCAATTGTAGCGTAGATCCACTGCAGCACAATGGCGTCTAGACGATGCCATAGTGCTTCAGCAGTTGCTGCGGCGGCGATTTGGTCCGCATCAGCAGAAGGAGCAGCAGCAGTGGTGTGGGGAGAGAGATGATCCAGGACCTCATAAGCCTGACAGTGAACATGAAACAGGGTCGACCATGTATCGTAATGAGGTGAATCCTTTTCCAATACAATGGGAATGTGATTTTTTATGTTCGAGACTGTTTGTGCAGGGTGTAGTTTATGGTCCATTGGAGATGAAGGGAAGGGATAAAGAGGTAGCGGAAGGGCAGTGGGGTGGAAGGTAGTTGATTGGCTGAGAAAGAAGGAGGTGTACGGCTGCCAGAAGTTGCAGAGAAGGCTGCAGAAACAGGGGCGGCCGCTAGGGTTTGGATCGTTCAAGGTGATACCATGAAGGAATGAATTTTCTCATTCATCGTGCACAATAATACAATGGAGATATATAGGGGATTGCCAACCAACCTTCCTATTTACAATCAATCTAAAGTCAATGTAAATTTAATCTATACAATCATTCCTAAATTATAAAAATACAATTAGTCTATTAATGTGCCAAACATTTTTGCTTTTAAAATCCAAGACTTGTTGGAACTTTACAAACATATTCCAGGTTTGACTGTAAAGCGTAACATCTTTCAAGGGGTTAACATCATTACATGTAGGAGAATCTAGAAGGTGCGGAATGAGAAGATTTTCACAGCTAAAACGCCTAATGTGGTAGAAGTTGTTTTAGATGTTAAGGCGTATGGTTTTCTGTGGTATATGAATAGGTATAAAAAGGATAAAGTAGATTGGAAAAAATGGTGTAAATTTGACTTCATGTAATGTGGTTTTTGGTGCCGGACTATTCCCGTCTTGGAAATAGTCTTTTGACCGTGTTTGTTTAATGAAAGTTACCTCCCCCCCCCCCCCCCCAAAAAAAAAAAAAAAAAAAACTTGGTTTGAAACATGATTAATTATTACAATAATAAGACGAAGCACGATCTATTGTCGTTCATACAAAAAGGGGTGTGCATGTTGTTAAACTTGGGACAAGCGGTAACCGAGAACCAACACTGAATGCTCGACGACTTGCTAAAACCTTTAGCGACTCTTTTTATTAATAAGAAACGATTACAACTGAATTTCTGAATGAATAAAACAACTAAGGGACAACCTTAAATAGGCCTACAATCCTAACCTTAATCAACTAGGAAACATAATTTGACTATACTTATCTAACCAACTAGATAAACATAAACTTAAACTACCACTAGATAATTCAAATAATAATTTGTCAATTATTATTTTACTCTTTTAGTTCTTCAACTTTAGCCTTCGAGTTGATATCGCCACAACTTTAACACATGTCGTGTTTAGGCTCGGTTTTGAGCCCATACCGAACCGAAACCGAAGTTGTCGGGTATTTAAGTGTTAACCAATCGACTCGAAGTGGCTCGGCTTGGTTAACCGGAGGTTTGCAACTACTCATCAAGTCGAGCGGGGGTATCTGATTTAGTTTTTGGAATCAACATGAGTTAGGACACATACACACATGAATCACATTTCATCTAGCGAAACCACGCTTACTTAACGAGAAAAAAAAGAAGAAGAGATTCATCGAGTTTCGGTCCTATTCAAGTGGTAATAAGGCTATGTGCCATGATGAATGTGAACCACGAAAAATAAAAGTGCCATGTAGGCGCTTGGAGGGGGGGGGGGGGGGGTTCTAAATTTTCACACCCATCAAAGTGAAATGTGACACTTGGACTCTAGCCCAGTGGTAACACCAAACGATGTTTGGGGAAAGAAACTAGGTTCGAACATGATGGAAGGTGTTAAAAAATATGTGAAAGTTTGGTTGGGAAGTGATGGAGAGACCCTTGACCCTTGTGGTCATGGGTTCGACTCCTGATCCCTCCAGGTTTTACCGGTTCACTACTGTCATGCCTTCGTGCGGGTTTGTGGGCCGGGTTTTCCCTGGAACAGGAGACGGGTGGGCCGAAGGGCTCTGTCCGTACGGACTAGAGGCCGTCTGGGCCCCTTTCGACCATTGGGGGCCACGTGCAGAGTACCTGGCAATACTTTAGTTGATCGGTAAAAAAAAAAATGTGAAATGGTGATGAGTTGAGGTGACTTTATGTGATTGGCTCTAGCTCGTTACAAATACGCGATTGCTAAAATTCAAGCATGTACATAAATTAACTTGTACTGAATTGAAAGTGATCAACGAAAAAATTTATACTAAAACTAGTTTTATTTAAAAAAGTTCATTGGGCTCAAGCAAAAGAGTATGGAGGCATGTCCCTGTTATAGCATCAATAATGGATCTAAAGATATCAATTAAAGTCATGAAAGCAAATTATTACACTAATTTTTAGTTCTTTCTATTGCTGCACCATTGATAATGATAGGCACAAACGAACTTATAAATTCCTTTCAAATTTACAAGCTAAACAAGTATACAATTATATACACAGTATACTTCTATATATCTATACCTATGAAGTATTGACTTTTGTATAAATCAATAAGAATAAACATTAATTCGCGTACATGCTTAGTTATAATATTGTAGTATACGTGTGCGGACATGCTAGATATTTAGACATTCTTTGGTACAAGCGAGCAAGCTTATGGTTTAGGTGCAATAGTCGAACATCCACCAGTCGAACCAAGAGTTTGGTAATTTATATATCGGCTAGGACCAGAATTATGATGAATTCCTTTAGGCAAGCAACCATCCACACCTTGTCCTTGACTTGTCTCGCTTGTTTTAGGCTTGTACATAACATATTCTTCACCTTTTTCTTCCAACAGCCTCATGGCGGCAACACCAGAGAAATTGGTGCTGCGACCGCCACGTATGGTGGCCGGAGGAGATAGGAGATGGATGAGGAGAAGCATTGCTACCATGAACAAAGTATATCTAGCCATTTAATTTGTGTTTGAAGTTGGCAAGGGACTAACTTCTTAAATAGGGTGGTAAGGAAACCAACTCATAGCTTACAATGCAAAAGTGCAAAGTTTTGCTCGTGATTCTTTTTAATGTGTCCTAAGTTCCTTAGTCAACAAAACGAACTCCCCCTCTTTCATTATCTCCATTTTTTATTCTTAAAAATAGCTTTAAGACACGTAATAAACTAGAGACAAATTAGATTTAATAATTTGAATTATTACGTATTGGTCGAAAATAATCCATACTAACAATGTGACCAATAACCCTCCTAACTTTCACTTGTTAGAGATAATTTTAGTCTAACTGAAAAAGCAACTTCACGTGCCGTAAACAAACAACTGAACAACTGGCTGATTTTACTCAAATTAGAATGTAGTAAATTGTTTTGAAATGACATAAATTAAAGTTTAGGGTAAACATAGTCATTTCTCTGTTAGAGTGATTCGATGAAAGTGCAGTTTATGATTGCTATTGATCACATTACACTATTACAGTATAAATTATTATCGGTCAATAATAATATGATTATAGGAAATAATAAAAATAATAATACAATAAAAGAATTCTCTTATTTAACAAGAACAACAGAATTGTTTAATTTCATCCCCTTACAATTATATTACTGGTCCTATAGTTATAATTGGGCTGCATTCTATTTGTTATTGGGCCATCACTATTGAATAGAAAATATTAAAACTACTGTGATTTGTAGCTTTCGTGTTATATTTTAATAAAAGTTATAATTTGTCTAAAATAAAAGTAAACATCAAAAGAAACAAAACCAAGTTAATTTTATATCATATTTAAAAAAAAAAAAACTTATAGCTTTAGACGTTTTTATAGAAAATAACTATTGGAGTAGGACACATGTTGGTTTATATTCAAAATCTGTTATGGATAGGATATATAGTTGGATGACTTTCTGGATGCCAACCATTACCATGTCATCTTAAACAAGGACACTGGCCTGTTGAACTATGATTGGGACACGTATATTAGCATAGATTATGTTTCTTCCAACCTAAAAGGTCTGGATTGTGTAGGTGAGCTGGTGGCATTAAGAGTTTGCCACGTGTATCCCTATGTGGAAGATCCAACCCAACAACTAAAGGTATTTTGCAGATAAAATGAGTTTATCGCAACAACCAGATATGCAAAACTTGTAAATTAAAGCAATGACTCATCTAATGAGAAACGTAACAGCATTCACATTTGGTTCATTAAATTCATTAAATGTATGTAAGTGTTTCTTTCAAATTATATGGGTGAGTGTAAACGATTGTGAGTAAAGGAAAGATAAAATATTTGGTAGAAGCACTATTCCCTCTTTTATTTGGAGGGACAATATTCACTCATATTTATATTTTTGTAAGTGGTTGTGAATGAGAAAAGAGAAAATATAATTATAAAAGTATGAAAAAATATTATTATTTAAGAAAGAGAGAAAAATTTAAGGTGGAGTAGTGATTTTCAGTGTAATTTGTAAAATAGATTTGATGAAGTAGATGTGAATACTCTAATATCAAATCTTAGACACAAAGATATTGATAAATACACAACTTTTAGAGTATTCACATCTCATCATCAAATACTCTCCTATCTTTATAATTTTAATTTTTTTTTTAACAAAGTCACTACATCCCATTTACCATTTATCTATCCTACCTTTATATTTTGAAAAATTGCTATAGTAGCATTTCATATGATAAAATAAATGTTTCTGAGTAAGATAAAGATAAAAATAATGGATGGGATGTGTAAGTTTTTCTAAAATAAAAGATAAATTTTGATAAAAAAAAATAATTTTAATTAAATTATGGGGAATTGGAATTAAATAATCCTAACTTTGTCGGGTTGAATGACAATAATCCCAACTTGATAACTGGAATCTAACAAATAACTTGTCTTGGTTTTTATTTCACTGGACCAAAACTAACTGGGTTTAGCCCAGTTAGTTTTCTGCCTACGTGGCATGCCATTTTATGCATTCTATTGACCCATTTGCATGCCACGTGGGTAGACAAATAACTAAGTTAAACCTAGTTAGTTTTGGTCTATTGAAATAAAAACCAATACAAGTTGGGCCTGTTAGATTCCAGTTTTCAAGTTAGGATTATTATCTTTCAACCTGACAAAGTTAAGATTATTTAATTCCATTAATTCCTCTTAAATTATAGGGTAAAAATTGGTAAAATAAGAACATAAACATATATTTTGTAGTCTTGATTTAATTTGGCAAAGTAATGATTGATAAAGGTTAATCAATCTCATTATCATCCTATTTTCTAATTCACAGTCTTTAAAACAGATTAAACTCTAGTTTAGTAGGGGAATTGGATTTCTAATTCTCGTCATATTTGTTGGAATCAATGATCTCAGAACTAAAATTTGCTACATGTTGTCATAATGTCTTTACTTGCACAATCCAATAAGTCACATATGCAATCTAACATACATGCATAACCAAATGTCTAACACCATAAGGTACATAATTGCATAATGCAACACATCATAATTAAATTCTAACATATATACATAAGCAAGCAAATGTCTAATGCCTTGCATAATCCAGAAATTGCATTTGCAATCACGCAAAATCAATACTTGCACAACTAGAGTTCCATATACAGTTTGCTCACTTTAATCCACTCATACGATTTCTTACACATTAATTGAACACAATGTCCATTTAGTTAAAATCTGACCAGAATTCTGACAGTCACAATGAATCCATAAGAAACATCAGTAAATCGTACTGACTCAAATTGGCACAATGTAGTCATAACACCAATGCATAGACACTTAACTTGATAAACACAATAATTTTTTTTTTTCACATAAAACCAATGTAAATAACGCAATAAACTCAAATTGTCACAATACAATCGTTAAAACATGGTACATGAGGCGGTGGTATGGGGGCAGTTTGATTATTCGGGTTTGAGTGGTGATAATGGGTAGTGACAGTGGCGGTTGACAAAGAGTTTTGTAGTTGGAGGATGATAAAAGTGGTGTGCGTTTAAGAGGGAGGGGGAGAGAGAGGAGGGAGGGACGGAGCAACGTACGCTGTGGTGGTAAGAGAGAGAGAGAGAGAGAGAGAGAGAGAGAGGTTGAAAATGGACGGTCGGTTGCCTTGTTTCAACCTAATATGCATGATGAAATTTCAAGAGATATCCATAGGTAATATTGAATAATTTTATAAACAATTAAATATATAAAAAACCATAATATAAAAATACATTAAAATATAAATATACCTTTGGCATTAAACAAAGTCGTGTTAGATTAAAACAAGTCATTTTGGTGTTAAGGACCCATGTATGATGACTGCTATACTAGTTAGCTTCAATGAGCCTTGCTATGTGTTAGTGAGTTTTTATAGGTTATACGGAATTACATTAGGTCATAACAATCCAAATCATTGTTAGATTACATGGTTACGGTGATCGATACACGCACTACCAACATATATACTAGTTGCCACAAAACTAACACGTGTGAAAAATTAGGTAGGTTTGGAGAGACAAGCCATTGGGGTTGGTGGTCCAGTGGTAAGGCAATACCTTTTAATACACTAAAAGTGTGAGGTCTTGAGTTTAAGTCTCACAAGAAGCAAGAAATTCGCCTTTCAAAAAAAAAAAAAAAAAAAAAACGGTTTGAAGAGACAAAGGAAACCAACTATATTTACTATATTTAGTGGCGGACCCAAGATTTTTTTTTTCATTAGGGTTCATTTTTTCAGTTTACAATTTTTTCATAATGAAAAGTTGGAATTTTCGGGTTGGTTGTCTTTTGGGTCGGGTCTTCTCTACCAACTAGTTCTTAAATAGGACCCATGCGTGGCATGGCGGTACAACATAAATAAAGTGTTAAAACCCAAATAGGAGAACTCATTCTAAAAGACTAGTCTGATGGGAGAGAGAGCCCAGTTGGGTTATAAACCCCACATTGGTTGCCCATACAACCGATGTGGGACAAGTCCCATACCTTGCAATGATTTCAGTCTATAACAATCGACCTTCCATAAGGGCCAACGTCCTCGTTGGTCACGACCACGTTGGTCACGACCACGTTGGTCACGGTTGTCTCTCTCCAGGCCACCACTCTGTGGGCCACCACTATGAGTTTGGCTCTGATACCATTGTTACAACCCAAACAGGAAAACTCATCCCAAAAGACTAGTCTGATGGGAGAGAGAGTCCACTTGGGTTATAAACCCCACATTGGTTGCCCATACAACCAATGTGAGACAAGTTCCATACCTTGCAATGATTTTAGTCCATAACATAAAGCTAACACATATGTTTTTAAGAAACAATGCCTTACAAGATTAATTAACTGTATAAGAGTGCAGAATCCTCTTGCACAATCTTTTTAGCACAAACAAGATAAAGCAAATACGCAAGAACACGAGAATACTTCTAAACAATCTTACCTTTAATGATTACCAATCGTTGTTTACAATCAATTTGAAGCCAAAACATTCAAAACTGATCATGAACTTGATGGCTGGAACAACTTCCTTACAAAACCTAAATACTATGATGACAATTACAAGTATTTATACAGCAGAATGTGTGTTATAAATAATAATAATATTATATGAAGGAGATGACATCCTTAAGTTGTCTTCAAGGGTTAATAGGTCTGGGAAGATGGAGGAATGGTGGGCAGTGGTGGTGAAAGGTGGAGGAGAAGGTGGTGGTGGTGAAAGGTAAAGATGGTGAAAGGGAAGAAGACAATGGGGGAAGAAGATGAATTTATACGTGAGTTGACCAAATTGCCCCTGACTTAACGTCAAAAACTTAGTTGGGTTAAGTCCTTAGACTGTTTTGGCCTATTTTCTCAAAAGTCAGGGACTGTTCAAGCATTTTTTAAAAGATTGGGATGGAGTGACAAATTTGGCCAAACCACAGGGACGGTTTTAGTAATTTACTCTTTAGTCTTAAAAGAATTTAATACGAAAGAATACAAAATTTAAAAGGCTCCGGTTATCTACACATCCTTCAAGGGGTTAATAGGCCTGGAAGATGGAGGAATGGTGGGTAGTGGTGGTGAAAGGTGGAGGAGATGGTGGGTAGTGGTGGTGGTGATGAAACGTGAAGATGGTGGTGGGTCTGTGGAAGAAGACAATGGGGAAGAAGATGAATATATACGTGAGTTGACCAAATTATCTCTGACTTAACGTCAAAAACTTAACTGGGTTAAGTCTTTGGACTGTTTTGGCCTATTTTCTCAAAAGTCGGGGACTGTTCAAGCAATTTTTAAAAGATTGGGATGGAGCGGCAAATTTGGCCAAACCACAGGGACGGTTTTGGTAATTTACTCTTTGTGTTCTGGAGTTTCATTTAAGGGGGGAAGAGAAATGATTAGGAAGGAAGTGGGGGAAAAATGTGTTCCAGAGTTTTTTGTAGGAGGGAAAGGGAGAGAATGAGAGGGATAATATAGAGATTTTTAGGGTGATTTTCAATCTTTCTAATTTGAAAGGAATTGGAAAGAAAGGAAGAGGAGGGAGATCATTTCTCTTCCCTCCTTAAATGAAACTCTGGAACACAGCATTAGTCTTAAAAGAATTTAATACGAAAGAATACAAAATTTAAAAGGCTCCGGTTACCTACACATCCTTCCATTAAGAAATATGGGCCCATCCTTCCACAAATTCTCTTAAACAACATAAACAAACAACGGAAAAATTAACAAAAACGGATGTTACATGTATCAAACTCGTGACATTTGGAATTTGCACTTACAACTCTCAACTTTTTAAAAACTTTATAAAAATGTCATTTTGAACCCATCGAATTTACGTGTTTATTTTTATGTCCGTTTTTTTGTTGGTCTACGTTGTGTTCGGAAACGAGTCAAGTCGAATATAATACGTTTTCACTAGGCGGTACAAATTCGAGTTGCTTTACATTTTGAATCTAGCACAACGCCTTGTATTGTTCTTTAACTTAAAAACCAGTATTTTGTCACGTGCTTATTTTTAAGTACGTTTCGTTATAAATTCAAGTTGGTTTATGTTTCGACGTAAATTTTCTAGATAATGAGTCATATCAAATATAATACAAACCCGTGTTTATTTTCTTGTGTGTTTTCTAGTTGGTCTAGGTTTTGGCGTAAATTTTGTTAAAAAACGAGTCGGCTCAAATATTTGACAATATAAGGCACCACGGGGCACCTTCAGTATAGGGCATTCGGCTTAGTAGCCGAATCGGCTACTCGGTTCCAACCCAATCGGCTACGAGGATCGGTATGTGGAAGTCGATTGTGGTTTGATCATTCAAACGCTAATATTACCGTTATACAATTAATTTTTTTTATTGAATCCATTAAATACTCATTCAAACATATTCCATCCAAATACATTTCAAACTAAATCCCATTCATCCGTTTTTTTCTAAATCTTTTCACCATGGAGAAGCAAAAAAAATTGTTGGGTCAAGCAAGAAAAACACCAAATCTCGGGGTGGCGGTGCAAGCTCACAAGGTGTGAACCGATGTGATGGTGGTTCGTTACCTCCCGAATTTCAAGGTGATCTTTATAGGCCTACACTCTATAGCCCAACACACAACACACAATTTTTTCCTCATCCTAGTGTGTCGATGGTACCATCAACTCAGCTCGACTTTTCACAAGACGCTATGGGATCTTTCGATGTGTTTGAGACGTATAGGGAGCCTCGTCAAGAATATCAAGATGATGATGATCCTGTTCACAAAACCCAATTTGAAGAATATGAAGAAGAGGAGCTGGTTGGAGAAAATGTTGAGGTTCGAGAAAACCGAAATGGAAAGAACAAAGGGAAATTTAGTGGTTGCGATAAGCGAGCCGATTGGACTCAGGAAGAAGAAGTTGCTTTGGCGAAAGCATTCATAGATGTTTCAGTCAATCGGGTGAAAGAAAACGAGCAAACCAGAAATAATTTATGGAATGACCTGTTAAAGCATTTCTACGAACAACCTAGTGGTTCCAATCGCACCATCCATCAAGTTCATTCAAAGTGGGGTAAAATGTTGATGCAATTAAATGCATTCAATGGCTATTACATTCTAGCGGTACTAATTTTTTATCTTTTATTATTTGAATGTTTTTATAATACGAACTTTTAAATATATTTGTATTTTTTATTTTTATAGGAGCGGCTCCAAAAAAGCGGTTGCACCATGGTAGATGTCATGGCAAGAGCACTAGATGATTATCACTAAAAAACAAAGAGCACTTTCAAACATTTAGCTGCGTGGAAGATTGTTAAAGAAAGTGAGAAGTTGGTCAAAAGCCTCGTTGATGAACGAAGAGTCGGGAAGTAGTTCGGATAAGCGAAGAAGGTTGTCAGAATCCGGATCACACTTTAATAAGAGACGAGGAGTCGGGGGCAACATCCGGTGTGTTAGTGTCGGACTTAAACGAAGACACTCACCCGACACAACCTAGGAGACGAGAAAGGAAATTAGTCCGGTCATCTAGCAAACGTGGATCGGGCGAAACAGTCTCGGAGTACACAAAATTAAAGAAGCGGCACTTAGGGAGATGGCGAAAAAAAAAAAGAAAGTCGCGGACGAGTATATGTCGTTACTTGCGACACAAATGACGAGTATCAAGAAAATAGATTTTAACACCCACTTTGAGTTCTTTAACAAACTGCATGACAATCTGTGACATTTGTCTGTTTCCTGGACTTTATTGTATTTAATCTTTTAGTCCTCATACTTCAATCATTTTGAATTTTAATAAAAAGTTGGATTTCGTTGATTGTTACATCTTTTTCTGGTTGTACTTCGTTGTTAATCGTAAGCGTATATTAAATCGTCACTTAATCATGTTATGTTTTGGCGTTGATGCGAATATTATCATTTTAGATTTTATTATGATTTTATACATTTTTGAGTAAAATATATATTTTTTTAATTTCAAACGTAGTGTAGCTTTAACGAAGGAATTTGGGATAAACGTTAACGTTTTATGTTGGGAAGTTATAAAACATAAAGAATATTATGTAAAGTTTATAAAAAAAAGTTATAAAAATTAAGTTTATAAAGTTTTCAAAACATTTTGGTTAAGTTAAAGTAACTTTGGTTAGCTTTTATTAGGAAAACAACTAACCGAATCATATTAAACTTAACCAAATTAACTATAGGGACCATTTGTGTCAAGAGGCCAAAGTTCAAATTACCCTAACCCCTTTTGCCTCTTCCTCTTGTTTCTGGCCAGGGACTTCGCCGTCGACGAAGTTCCGGCAACCCCATTTTTCCGAGTTAATTGATTCTTAACATATAGACTTGAATCCCAATCGTTTCTGCACTTGAATGCAATAAATCCACGAAAAAACGATTATCTTCGCAAACCCACGAAAAAACGATAACAATTCACGTTTTAAAGCTGTGTAGGCAGGCTTCTTATTTGCGGTTCTTTGGATTCCAAATTCGAGCATCATACGTGTTGTAAGTTAAATCTTTTGATGCCATTTCGTTAGTTTATCACCGTTCTTTGAAAACCCTATAATATTGGGTAATATTGTTATCGAATTAAGGTTATTAAGATTCTAGGGTTAAGGTTTGTTCATAGGGAAGAAGATGAAGTGTTTGGGTATTGTTTAAATAGTATTATTATTCAAAAACTCTTAACAAGTTCTCTTATAGTGTAGTGGTGATGATGGTGTTATGTAAATGAATGCAGCAGGGTTCGATCCCCACATTGAGCGGGTTCCCTTTTTGCATTTCATTTTATTTATTTATTTTTTTTAAATTCTTTTATTATTTGCATAACATATTTAATCATCAAAAATCATAATAAATTCATTTTTACTTCAAAAATCATGAAATTTTAGGTGTAATATCTTGACACCTCATAGAAAATAATCATATTTTTAGTTTGTGGAATATATCTAATTTTCATAATTTTATTAAATTAATTTGTTTTAATCATATTTAATTGATTAAAAATTTGTTTTTATTGATTTTAATCTCAATTTTTTTTTTGTGAAATTATTTCTAAGTATTATGAACTGAAATAAAATTTATTTGTCTAGAAAATAAATTTTTGTTGTTTTTCCCATTTTAATCATTTAAATATGATTTAAATTTATTAAATCTGTTTTAAATGCAAATAAATTGAGAAAAATTATGGAAAAATTATTTCCATTATTTTACACCAAGTGTAACGTCTGCACGTTTTTCTATAATATTGTGAATTTACAATTTGAGCCTTGTAATTTTCAATTTAATAAAATATGAAATTTCACTCAATCTTTACATTTTTTTTATCTATTTGGTTGAAGTGCATACATTTTATTTGATTACGTATATGTTAATGTATGAAATGTGTCTTAAACGTATAGCAAAACGATGTTTATAAAATTTTTATTTCTTTATAATTTTGAAAAATTCAAAGCAAGTATTTTAAAGTTATAAACTATGTTAAGTTTGATAAATTTATTAAGGGAAATGAAGTTTTTATAACAAAATACAAACTCAAGGGGCCTATGGTGTCATTTTTGAAAATTTAAAAAGAAAACCAGTTGTTTTCCCTACTCCATCGGTTTTCCGGCGGCCTCTCGACTGGAATTCGGCAACCGTCCAGCAAGCCATTTTATCCATTTTTAACGCGTTTTAGCAATTAGTTTCGAATCTCATGCGTTTCTCCACTCACGTCCAACGATTTCCATCAATAATTTCAATCATTAACGAGTTTTTCATGGAGTTTTGATTCGAGTTATTGAGAGTAACGGCTGGGTTTTAAAACCTGAATTAATGGTCGTTTTAAAGGACGTTTAAATATAAAAATTGTTTCATTCTCCTGAACCTTTTAGAAATCTTAAACACACTTAAACCTGCATGATTACATCTTTGGAAGTACTTGGATTCACGTTTCATTATCGGTTTTTATATCTTCAATTCCGATTGTATACAAACGCGTAAGTCCAATCTTAGATTGCCGTTTTGTTATCTTATTGTTAATCTTTGATAGCCCCATGAATTCAGGTTGTAATCATGTCGAATTGATGGTGATTGAGTTTAGGGTTAGTTTCATTTTGTTATCTTATTGTTAATCTTTGATAGCCCCAGCATTATTTTTTTGTTTTTGGTTTGTTTCATTTTTTTATATTTAAATTATTTAATAATCATTTATAATTCATATAAATTTATAATATTCATAATAAATCCATTTTTAATCCAAAAATTATAAAAATTTAGGTGTAGCATCTTGAAAATATATAGAAAATTATCATCTTTTTATTTTCTAGAAAAATAAATTATTTCATTTTTTTATATTAAATCGTTTTAATTATAATCAATTTATCAAAAATTCATTTTAAATTATTTTAACCCCAAAATTTCTGGAAAATTATTTCTAAACATAAGGAACTGAAATAAAAATTATTTGTCTAGAAAATATTTATTTTTAATGATTTTCCTATTTTTAATCATTTAAACATGATTTAAATTCATTAAATTATTTTTAAATGTAAATAAATTGAGAAAAATTATATAAAATCTATTTCACTATTTCTCATCATAAAGTATTCGGTTTTTACAAAAATATTATTTTTGGATCATATTTGTATTCTTAGTTCTATTTATGTTTAATTAGACATAATAAATTATTTAATTATATATAATTTATAAAATCTGTTTTATAAATATTTTTATGATAAAAAAACATTGCCATGAATGAAGTTCATAATTATCATTTGTTTGATTCATTTATGTAACTTATAAATAATTATTTACAATTTTAGTTTAACTCGTTAACTATATCGTTCGTTTTCATGATTCAAAACATATTTGTAACTAAATAATCGATTGGTAATATTTATATTACAAAATCCATTCATAGACTTTTATCATATAATTTTGAGATACAAATTTAATATTATTTTAATTTATCACAAAACCCTAATTTCCCTAAATCGCCTTAGCGAACCCTAATGCCTTAGAACCCTAGACGCCTTAGAATTTTAAGACATCCTCCTTATTAGTATTCTTATACATTATAGGTTGAATTTCTTGGAATTCCCATTCTTTATCTCACGACAGCTTAAGTTGGATTTGGATCACTTTTGCAAACAGTGAGTATATCTAACCCCCTTTTACGGTTGTACTCTTTTGCGGTGCATCATGTACCATTATTATAAAACTTATGTATATTCTTTATAGCGCTATGTGCTTTATGAAATGCTTATGTGAATTGTATGAACGCCGATCAAAATCATTAACCATTGTGCGCCGAATATAACAATGAGTAGTACTACGATTTATATCCCTTAATTGACTTATGGGAACGTATTGAGTTCTTGGTCATTGTTATGGTTCTTTTTATGATAGATATTTGAATGCTTGTGGAACGCTTTTATGTAACACCCCAAATATTGATAATTAGTGTTTATGCTAATGAGGGTAATAACCGGCTTAAAATCCCAATTTATAATACTAGATAATCTCGAATTAATAATAGTTGTGAACTAACCTCATTAGTCATGTCTGGTGAATAACAATATAAAACGCTTTATAAAAGCTAACAGGGTTACCAGAAGTTAACCAAAATCCATACATGGAGGGACAAAACCTGCCAAGTGATGAACCTTGGCTTTATAACATGGAAAAGATGCAGGGAATGTATCTTCCCTTACTCAAAACTCACGATTCCAAACACCCTCCTACAACCAAACCCTAAAACTCATAAACAAGCCTAAATCAAGGTGGAATCAAAGGGTTTTTGAGTGCATTAGCCCTAAAATGGATCAATCAAGCATGATACACACTAAGGTAT
Source organism: Ambrosia trifida (assembly GCA_028751855.1). NCBI lineage: Eukaryota > Viridiplantae > Streptophyta > Magnoliopsida > Asterales > Asteraceae > Ambrosia > Ambrosia trifida. Next base: position 96,577,881 of record CM054130.1, read on the forward strand.
CTTTTATTTGGTTTGATTTGGTGATTTTATCAATATTTTAGATGGGTGAAATGGTTACTCCAGTTTGAGGAAACCATAATACATGTTAATTTGTGTGTGTTAAGCAAAATCCTTGTGAGAAGGTTATATCCTTGTAGTTCATATTATGAAATGAATTGGGTTTTTGGTGGATTAGTAGGAACCACCTTTAAACCATGAATTACTAGCTTTTGTTAATACTTATCAATGATAAACTATGATTTAGATGTTTATTGGAATGCTAGTAATGATAATCTTGGTCAATGATGGATCAATGAGGTTCTTAAGTCCTAAAATTAAAGTTAGGAAAATCACACCTACCAAATGTTTGATAAAATGCCTCAATGAAACTCGGTTTCACTTGGGCATAGATAATTTGGTGAAAACATGTATGTTGGTAAAAAATGACCAATAGTGCTTATAGACATGTAAAGACTAGGTTCTGATAACCTAAGTGGTCGTTCACCTCATAGGTGCGAATACAAGAAACTTTGGATAGCCAAGGAATCTCAGAATGAGGTAAAGAGGAAGCACGCATAAGGTAAGTCACTCGATGGCTTAAATCTTAATATATTCCTAGTACGTTCATATGCTTAGTTATAACTTTGTATATACATTTGGGATCTAGAAATTGGAGTGTCATAAAAGAAGCTTAAATGAGTTTCATAATTCATAGAAAACGGCCTTTGATGAAGGTTGTCAATATCCCAAATTAGGCTAGCGGGTCAATTGGAAAAAAAACCCTAGTTAGTTAAGGACCTAAGCCGAGGGCCAACATTATGCCGATATAAATTTTTGTTAATTGCTTGAGTATATTCGTATATTCTATGTTATCAATCTCAAGCTAGTCTATAAGCGAAAAGGGGCGTGAACTAAGGTATGTCATCACCATGACTTTATATATATATATATATATATATATGTATATGCATACCTGAATCCATATCAATGGGAGTGTCGTAGGAGTTGAAATGCTATTGTGATTCTCAAGTGGCATAAAATTAATAAGTGAATTTCTATCACAAGTCACACGGACCGGGCAAGTATGACCGAGAGAAGTGCTACATGTGGCCATGGACACGACGCATTGCCACAACGGTGAAGTGACTTGAATGGATACACATCTTGTCAAGTCAAGGCTTGATTAGGAGCGTGGAAGACAAAACATAAATTTGGGGATCACATGAGGTTATCTTCACAAGGATGAGAAGTTATTATATTCCAATATGCAATTGTTAGATAATCAAACTCATTCTTTGTTGATCCTAGCATGTTAGTATACATACATTGCAAGTGAATGGGTCAAATAGACAAATTGATAAGCTCTTGAAATCTTAGAATTTCCCCAAAATTTATTCTTGGTTGTTCCTCACCAAGTCAAGGGTCAAAAGGAGCACAAAACTCCTTAAGAAATGCGTTAAAAACTGGCCAAAAAGCAAATTACGAGTCGTACCTGATACCGGCGTCCCGGACGCTGGTCTGGGCGTCCCAGACTCTGCTCAGCTTCGGCCCCGGGCATTCCAGACGCTGGTCCCAACGTCCTAGATGTTGGTCTGGACGCTGGCTGCTGCTTTTCTTGTTTTAGTTATTTTTGAATTCTAATCAATCCTATTATCGATTAACGAGTGTTCTTTAGCCTTGTTTAAACCCTAGGTACAATAGACATGGATAGTGGATGATGATCATGTCATGAAACAAGAACCAAACACACAAGACTTGTCCGCTTCCACAACTTTTGAACATCATCTTATGAAACTTGGTTTTTGAAATGCGTTATCGTTTATAATTTTTAGTAATACCTAGACCATGCGTATGTTTTGAAATACAAGGCTAATGTACTAAAAATATCAAATTTCTTAATCATGTAATGTTTGGTTCTAAAAACCTTCCAAATCAAGTCTGTTCCACATAAACTACTCTATAATCCCTTGTTTGTCGGGATGGGTCTTACAAGTGGTATTCAGAGCCCAAGGTTAAACGAGTTAAGCGTTCGGTTCAAGCTTGATCATCAATCCAGTAAGGAATTTATTTAAAAAAATAATTTAATCTAGTTGATTAGCATTATACATCAGGATTGAGCACGAGTCAATCAGGAACGAACTAAGGGAATAGTGTACTAAACTCTAATGCCAAGGAAACACACCAATTACATGGTCATGGTGAGCTAAGACTCAGCCGAACCAGAAATTGGGAAACTCAAACGTCTCACTTAGATGATGCGATGGATTGAGTGCAACAAGCACTTGGAAACTCGAAAACACGAAATTCCAACTACACGGTCAGAGTGAACTGGAAGTTGAGGGAATTCTAGTTGTATAACTGTGGTGATGGTGGGTCAAGGCTCACCCGAACCGAGAATTGGAAGACGTAATTGTATGGTTAAGACGGTACGATTGCTTAAGACACAAATAGCTTAATAATGCGTGTATATGAAAATGCATTCGACAAACAAACAAGAATGTTTTTATTAAACAAAATGTATGACCAGAAATTGCACACCTGGAGAGTACCGTGGTGATCGTGATAAGATCACCGTGTCATGTGTGGATTGCTTACCCTAGCTAGGTAAGTGTTAAACACATGGTGTGGTGGGCATCTAGTGATCTACACGCCTGCTTTTCACATGACAAGGACCGGGTCAGGGGAAAAAGGCATATAAACCTCTTCAAAAATATGTATAAAGATAAATATAAAACTTGCAAGATTCTGCCAAACATTTAAAAGGCCGCATAGACCGGCTATGTGAAACCAATGCATAAACGGCCTGTGGGGCCGTAGAGCCAAAGGTATTACCACAACGGTCACACGGACCAAGATAAGTCTTGAACCTTAATCAAAGGTTAAGTCATAATCAAAAGTGAACCTTATGGAAGATTAAAATCGTAAATAGACTTGAACCTTCATCAAAGGTTAAGTCATAATCAAAAGTGAACCTTATGGAAAGTTAAATTCGTAAATAGATTTGAACCTTAATCAAAGGTTAAGTCATAATCAAAAGTGAACCTTATGGAAGGTTAAATTCGTAAATAGACTTGAACCTTAATCAAAGGTTAAGTCATAATCAAAAGTGAACCTTTATAGAAGGTTATATTCGTAAAAGGGACTTGAACCTTAATCAAAGGTTGAGTCATAACCACATCCGGACCTCAATAAAGGTTAATCCATAAAAAGGACTTGAACCTTAATCAAATGTTAAGTCGTAAACACACTCAAATCTTAGTTAAGAGATAACACGCAAATAGACTTGAACCTTAGTCCAAGGTTAAGTCCTAAATACATTCAAACCATTACCAAAGGCAAATTCCTAAGTGGAATTGAACCTTAATGAAAGGTTAAATCATAAATCAATCTGAACCTCATCTAAAGGGTAAACTTTTAACGAGTCTAAACCGTACCTGAGGGCCAACTTGTATACCAATGGGTACCCCGTATTGTGGTAAGACAAAAGACAAGACCCGAGCTAAGCTTAAGGTTAAGTTACACTTAAACTTGACTCGTAATAAATTCATGAAAGCCTACGGGCAAATGTGAACTATGTGTCACATTAATCATAATAAATTCATGAAAGCCTACGTGCAAATGTGAACTATGCGTCACATTAATCATAATAAATTCATGAAAGTCTAAGGGGCAAATGTGAACTATGCATCACACTAAATCATAGGGAACTGTGAAAGTTCACGGGCAACCCAGAATTACTTGTCTCGCGAAAAAAATTTGGAATGCAACGAAAACAGATACACATAGGAAAAGTGTGAACTATGATTCACACGAATCTGAGCTAAAAACAAGGTATTATACCGTAAAACGAAGTGTTAAATAAAAGAAGAAATTAAATGCTAAATCAAAAGGGGGATCGTAGAAGACCCTGGAAAACGGAGGTGCATCCGCACCAGAGGAACAATCCTAGCCTCGAGCAAGAATCGTATGAGAGCAAACAATGATTGATATGGTCTAATAAGACATGTAAAAAAAAAAAACAAATAAGGCGAGATAAATCTCATGGGCCTTAGCATGTGATGGATGAACAGGTGATCTAAACTCTAAATCAGATAGATGACTATGAACCATAGAAATCAAGGCAATGCCTTCATAATAAACCAAATGTGGCATGCTGATTCACTATGCATACGAATACTAAGTAAAGAAAACATAAGTAATAGACTTGTGTGACTAAACATGGTAACGTAACACCATGAAACATAGATGAGTAAGAACCCTTTTGAGAAACAGTGAATTGATCTATATATGGGTCAATAAGTCTTAAGGGACATAAATAAACAGAAATGGATCATGGTTCAGTAATGGGTCCTATAAGGCTAGACCAATAAAGAAATAGCCTTGGAACCAAAGTGTTCCAAGAAATTAAATAAAAACATAGCCCGGAAGGGGTCGTGAAGACGAGGTGTTATATACGAAATAATACCTAGATAACTAAAAGGGTCGGAGGACTCAGGTTAAATCTCAAATAAGATACTAGTAAGAGCTCAAAATATAAATTTGAAAGGCCAGATAAGAAAGGGTCATGAACCCTACGCTAATTCTTTCGATAGGGTAAAAATCCTGGAAGCCCAAGGCATTGGGGCAAAAAGATAATAGGTGATCAATCGCCTAGAATTAATTTGACTAGGAGTGAAACTCACATACTAAAATTTGGATAAGATAACACCAATGTGAGTTAAAGAATGCATGAGATAGGCGAAGTGCTATCTGAGGTATTATATGGAGGATTCCATGGAATATTCAAACTCTAAATGAGTAATGCGAAATACTAGCCTAGCACTGAACTAGGACATATGCACGTTGTAAGATCCCATATTGGCTGGGAAAGGGAAACAAACACTTCATTATAAGGGAGTGGCTACTCTTACTATCACAACGCGTTTTGGCCAGTCCTCCGGGGGTGAGACCAATGCAAAACCGTGAGCTTGGTCACGATCTAATATGGTTGGGCGGGCAAAGTAGACAATATACGATACAATTTACCTTGGGTTGTTACAGCCTGTTAAACAAAAGTTGGACTTTAATAAAGTCTAACAAATCTAAACTCAGAAGTTTGACAGACGGTGTGTAGAAACACATCATAAATCGTAGTCCTAAGATTGGATGACTAATTACTAAAGCATGTGACTTATGAAACTACGTCTATTTGTAGCCGAAAACCCTGATGAATTAACTATTCAGAGAATTGGCAATTGGATAGTAATAGAACGAATGATGAACCATTAATAGTCTAGTGATGTGTGCAAATAGGTATATAAATAAATTGATCAAGTTAAAATCCTAGACTTTTCTAAAACCACACACTATCGGCAAGTGTACCGATCGCAAGTAGCAAGTAGGCAAGACCAGGTATCGAACCTAAGGACTTTATCTAACACTTTTGAAATTACTCCTAATGAATTACCTGATAAAATATTATTAAATTGGATTAATTGATTGGATTGATTGATTGGGGGGTTTTAAATTGAAAATATAAAAATTGATTAACTATTAATTATAACTAAATAAAACTAAATTACTAATTAACTAAGAAACTGAAAATAAACAAAAGCTGCCGAAATGGGTTGGAACTCTAATGAGGAGAAAACTGGTAACCTGGGTAGAATCCCTAGACTCTGGTTATAAAAGCTGACTTATGTAATCCGGTTGGAGACCCTGTTCTCATCTAATAAACCTCCTGTCAAGGATAGCTGACTAGACTCAAGGCGGGACAAGTATTGAGATGCTAAAATGAAAGTGGATCGCCCCAGCGAAACCAAATTCCACAGTAATCCTTTAATCGACCACTCTTGGATCGAAAACTCCCAAACTGTGAAGCAGACTTAACTAGTACGAATGAAATCCTGGGAAAACTCTAAACACGAATAAGTAACCGGTCTCGCCCCAGCGATAACCAAGCTACCAAACAATGCCTAGTTAGTCAACCTAGCAATCCCGAATTATATTCCTAACCTTCGGGAAGGGATTGCACACCTTAGCTAATTGATTTTAAAAACCTGTTAAACTTGCGCTATTCCTAACTGCAAGAACTAGCTCGACAACAAAAGTTAATCAAACTAGAATGATTTCTAGATCTAGGGGATATTCCTATATGCCTAGAACATCAAAACCAACAAACAAGTGATCAAATCAAAAAGCGCCGGTACACAAATATTCAAAATCAAACATAAAAATTAAATCATGTAACCCAACACATCCAAAACGGAAAACATAAGTTTTTAATTAAAAACCATAATCTAGTTCATCATCCCAAGTCACCAATAAAAGGTTTAGCTCATAATCTTTATAAACATCACAAAATAAATAAAAATAGTTTTTACCATGTCTATAAAAATAATAAACGAAAACTAAACCTAACCCAAGGCTCGTTGGCTATTGATCTTTAACGTGCCCGTGGCCTTTTCTCCTTCCGAACCCTTTCGCTCGTCACCGTTCTTGGTCGGTCTTCTTTTCAATGAATGAATCGCTGTCCTATGAATCTCCACCTTATAAAATCGTCCGCCGCTTTCCTCCCATTTCTTTTTTTCTAATCCTCCATGTAGGGTTTTATTTTTATTTTGTTTCCAAAATTCCAACTTGGGCCTCGAGCCCTTTGTGACAAAAGTCACATTCTGTTTTTTTTTTTAATATTATTATTATTATTATTATTATTATTATTATTATATAGCATTCTAGCTCCGTGCTCTCCACTCGGATGTTTTTGACTTGAACAAAGTTTCTCGTTTACGCTCTGACGTCCATGAACACATGGTCTCAAGTGTTCGTGTCTCAATTAAAATTCCTTCGTTTTGAGCTCATTTTCCACGAACACCTATAAAATAATAAAATAAATAAATAAGTACTAAAAACTAATAAAAATCTATACAACGATAAAAATAGACAAACAAACGAATACACGCCTAAAACTACTAAAAACTATATAAAAAGACTCAATTATAACTCAAAATACATAGGAGAATAGATGTGTTTTACGACACATCAAACATCCCCACACTTAAACCTTTTTCGTCCCTGAAAAAGAATTATGTTGGAATCATAATTAGAATTCTTGGTTTCAAAAACTTTTAGGTTCATTAATTATGATCTAATTACGCATCAACCAAAACTGTCGGTATTGTTGTCCACCTAAACCCAACCACTAGCTAATCAGGCCCCAATCATGTAAAGCAATTAAGTTCATATTATTACAATCAATCTATGGGTCTCACACTCATGATATCCAGCTTCATCTAATCCCGCCTCAAGCTTTCGAAGCAAAGGTTAAACCATATAGATTTACCAACCACTGCAAACTAAACTCCCTAATGTATTAGAAATTAAATTTATGATGGATGATGGATGAAGTTTATGAGCTTAGACACATTTTTTTTTCATACCTAACCCAGAGGTTGTCTCAATCAGAGTCACCATCCCCAAGAGCGACAGCATGAGCTTCGGTATTTTTTTTTTCAACTTGACCTCGAGGGAGTTTCGATCAGAGGCTTCAGTTTTTTTTTTTTTTTGGTCTAGCTCAATTGATGGACATGTGGATTTTTTTTTTGGGCGCCACTTTTCACCGGATTTATTCTCATAAAAAGGATCAAGTGTGCCATTTAATTAATAATACATATGGGCTTTCAACCTACAGTGGTACCTCTAATTACTATCAGCGGTTTCAGTTCAACCGTTTCTCCTAAGATGAGAACCCACAAGATTTCATGATTTATTAAGGTATATTAAGAACAATCCTAGGACCTTTCAAAGCTAGCTGGGCCTACCGACACATCTTAAGCAGACACACTTTCAATCTATTTATATTCTCATATATATTTTGAAAACCAAAAATCCCAATTTTACTATCATTTTCCATATAAAATGCACAAAAAATCAGGGACATTTTTTTTTCTTTTTTTTTTCTTTTTTTTTCTTTTTTTTTTTTTGAAATAAAGACTCAAACTATACTAAAACGCAGTTCCCATCCCCACACTTAAAATTGCACATTGTCCTCAATGTGTAGCGACAAGGAACTAAAAATAAAGTAGAAAAAAAATTAAAAAGTAAAGTGGAACAGACTCCCCTGGTAATACTGTGATGTAATCCTCGCAAAGTGTCCTGAGTTGTCCCATCTAAGTGCAAAGCAACCGTATAGCATTTCATTCGCGGTTGCAACAATGACCTGCAAAACAAACACTAAAAAGACAAAAAGTAAAACCGAAAAACACAGCTGTGTTGGGATGACTGTTTACAAAAATGATTTTTAAAGGGTCGCCTCGCCCGAATGGAGATTGAGTACGGACGAGAAGATGCCACTATGAAAAGAATGCAGACCATCCCCACACTTAGACTCAAACAAAGACACAAACTAAAATTAATAAACAAAATACCTACAAACTCTACAATTTGGAAAACCCAAAGTATTAATCAGGTGGCTTATATTTAATCCAACCCATGTCCAACCCGTTCAATTCTTTTCGTTCACCATTGTTCGTCAAAAAACAATTGGTGAAAAGATAAAGACGTTTGAAAAATTCAAACGGGTTGGGCCACCTATCCCTAGAATTACTTGGACCAAACCTGATATGTGGATGTGGCTTGTGATTCTGGTCCATGTAACTACGAGCCTTCTCCCGTGGCGGTGGCCATGGTGGTGGCAATGTAATATCCAATGCCTGCACGGGCGGGCTGTGGTGTTCTTCTTCTTCCACCACTACTTCTTTCTTGTCTTCCTTGTTTGGTGACTCCTGAATTTTCAAAGTTAGGCATCCTCTCAATAGTGCCTCTAAGATATCGAGGTCACCTACTGGGTCAAAATTTTTGTCTACTTGTGGAGCTGACAAATCAACCAACTCGTCACCAAACTCTGCTTCCCAATCAGCTGCTTCTTCAAGCAGGTCAGCGGTGTCTTCCTCTTCCACCACTTCTTCCTCAAACAGCCAGCCTGTGGATTCTGAAAAATCCATATCTTCCTCAGCCTCCCCTATCTTCTCCATCATGGCTTTCCTGTGCGCGTCCCACTCTATCCTTTCTATCTCCTCATCATCACTCCAGACATCTACCTCCCAAGGATATGCTGCTGAATTAGAGATCTGGCAAGGCTGCTCATCCTGTTGAACCGGAGGTGGGACTAAGGCGTCCATTATGGTCTCTGGCTCTAACCCTGAATCCATCTCGTCTGGGTCATCATTTGTGAAATAAACCTGCTGAACTGGAGGTGGGACTTCAACGTCCATTATGGTCTTCAGTTCATCCACCTGAGCCTCTAGCCTTTTAAGTGCCGCATCTTGTTCCCTCAAATAGCCGGTGCGCTTGGATAGCAAAGAATCCACATCCTCGAGCATGAGCTGTTGTTTAGCTAGTAAGGCGGCAAAATCGGGTCTAGTGTGAGACGAGACATCCCGATAATCGGGATATGGATACAAATGTTGGCTAGGTGGATACTCTGACGAGTTACCACCATGCCTATCCTCATACATCTCAGCTTGTAGACGATCAAGCTGACGTTTTGTTCTATCTAGTGACTCAGATGTTGCAGGGTTAAACCACCGGTTAGCTTGTGGGTATGAAGGCTGGTATGACTGATATGGCTGCGGCTGCAAATACTCGTTAAAATAATAATCCGTGGAATACCCCGATGAATATGAATGAGGGCATCTTATGGTAAAATGGGGTCCTCCGCAGATCTCGCACATGATAAAAAAAATTATATATTACGAATAAAAAATAATAATAATAAGAAAAAAAAATAAATAAAAACAAAAATTATTCACAAAATAGTAGACCAGAAACGGATCGGATAGTTCTCAAGAGTGCCAATTGCGTCCCCGGCAACGGCGCCAAAAACTTGATGTGTGCAAATAGGTATATAAATAAATTGATCAAGTTAAAATCCTAGACTTTTCTAAAACCACACACTATCGTCAAGTGTACCGATCGTAAGTAGCAAGTAGGCAAGACCAGGTATCGAACCTAAGGACTTTATCTAACACTTTTGAAATTACTCCTAATGAATTACCTGATAAAATATTATTAAATTGGATTAATTGATTGGGTTGATTGATTGGGGGGTTTTAAATTGAAAATATAAAAATTGATTAACTATTAATTATAACTAAATAAAACTAAATTACTAATTAACTAAGAAACTGAAAATAAACAAAAGCTACCGAAATGGGTTGGAACTCTAATGAGGAGAAAACTGGTAACCTGGGTAGAATCCCTAGACTCTGGTTATAAAAGCTGACTTATGTAATCCGGTTGGAGACCCTGTTCTCATCTAATAAACCTCCTGTCAAGGATAGCTGACTAGACTCAAGGCGGGACAAGTATTGAGATGCTAAAATGAAAGTGAATCGCCCCAGCGAAACCAAATTCCACAGTAATCCTTTAATCGACCACTCTTGGATCGAAAACTCCCAAACTGTGAAGCAGACTTTATTATTATTATTATTATTATTATTATTATTATTATTATTATTATTATTATTATTATTATTATATAGCATTCTAGCTCCGTGCTCTGCACTCGGATGTTTTTGACTTGAACAAAGTTTCTCGTTTACGCTCCGACGTCCATGAACACATGGTCTCAAGTGTTCGTGTCTCAATTAAAATTCCTTCGTTTTGAGCTCATTTTCCACGAACACCTATAAAATAATAAAATAAATAAATAAGTACTAAAAACTAATAAAAATCTATACAACGATAAAAATAGACAAACAAACGAATACACGCCTAAAACTACTAAAAACTATATAAAAAGACTCAATTATAACTCAAAATACATAGGAGAATAGATGTGTTTTACGACACATCATCTAGTGATAACTAAGCGATCATTAGAAGGTTCAAACGGGTCAAGTGTAGTCATCATGACTTGGACCTAGAGGAATGCCTAAATATAGCTAAGCCTAGTGGCAGGTGAAAACACTATCAGAAAGGACACGTGGTATCTAGGTCAAGGAAAACGTGCGCATGGAAATGACTCGATGCTTTCCGCTAAAACCATGGGATTATAAGAGGCCTTAGAGCCAAAATCAAACTGAAACCAAAACCAAAACCACATTGAGAGTGGGTGACGGTCTTCGGAAACCCATTATGATAACTAACCCCAATGTGTGCCTTAGTGCATAGAAATGATCCCAAGTAAGATAAATAGTCGAATGAATTCTCTAAACCCTTGTGGGTTTAAGGGATCCAAACACACAAAGGAGTCAAATCGCTGACGCCTGGGCAAACCATGACACCTACGGGTGCCTGAACCAGAATAATTCCCGGCAAGGGTAGATGAATGAGTATACGTAAATATAGGGGGTGTAATCTAATTCAATTAAAATAAACCTCGTCGAGCGGGGATAAAACTCAAGATTAACCATGAGGCGCGACCCATGGGAATTCATTTATATATCCGGTTTCGAGGACGAAACTCTATTTAAGGGGGGGTAGAGTTGTAACACCCCAAAATTTGATAATTAGTGTTTATGCTAATAAGGGTAATAACCGGCTTAAAATCCCAATTTATAATACTAGATAATCTCGGATTAACAATAGTTGTGAACTAACCTCGTTAGTCACGTTTGGTGAATAACAATCTAAAACGCTTTATAAAAGCTAACTGGGTTAGCAGAAGTTAACTAAAATCCATACATGGAGGGACTAAACTTGCCAAGTGATGAACCTTGGCTTGATAACATGGAAAAGATGCAGGGAATGCATCTTCCCTTACTCAAAACTCACGATCCCAAACACCCTCCTACAACCAAATCCTAAAACTCATAAACAAGCCTAAATCAAGGTGGGATCAAAGGGTTTTTGAGTTCATTAGCCCTAAAATGGATCATCCAAGCATGATACACACCAAGGTAACTTTTATTTGGTATGATTTGGTGATTTTATCAATATTTGAGATGGGTGAAAAATACGGTTGCTCTAAAAACGTGAATTAAGGGTGTGTAATGGTTACTCGAGTTTGAGGAAACCATAATACATGTTAATTTGTGTGTTTTAAGCAAAATCCTTGTGAGAAGGTTATATCCTTGTAGTTCATGTTATGAAATGAATTGGGTTTCTGGTGGATTGGTAGGAACCACCTTTAAACCATGAATTACTAGCTTTAGTTAATACTTATTAATGATAAACTATGATTTAGATGTTTATTGGAATGCTAGTAATGATAATCTTGGTCAAGGATGGATCAATGAGGTTCTTAAGTCCTAAAATTAAAGTTAGGAAAATCACGCCTACCAAATGTTTGATAAAATGTATCAATGAAACTCGATTGCACTTGGGCATAGATAATTTGGTGAAAACATGTATGTTGGTAAAAAATGACCAATAATGCTTATAGACTTGTAAAGACTAGGTTCTGACAACCTAAGTGGTCGCTCACCTCATAGGTGCGAATAGAAGAAACTTTGGATAGCCAAGGAATCTCGGAATGAGGTAAAGAGGAAGCACGCATAAGGTAAGTCACTCGATGGCTTAAATCTTAATATATTACTAGTACGTTCATATGCTTAGTTATAACTTTGTATATACCTTTGGGATCTAGAAATTGGAGTGTCATAAAATAAGCTTAAATGAGTTTCATAATTCATAGATAACGGCCTTAGATGAAGGTTGTCAATATCCCAAATTAGGCTAACGGGTCAATTGGGAAAAACACTAGTTAGTTAAGGACCTAAGCCGAAGGTCAACATTATGCCGATATCGATTTTTGTTAATTGCTTGAGTATATTCGTAGACTCTCTTTTATCAATCTCAAGCTAGTCTATAAGCGAAAAGGGGCGCGAACTAAGGTAAGTCATCACCATCACTTTATATATATATATATATATATATATATATGTATATGCATACCTTGAATCCATATGAATGGGAGTGTCGTTGGAGTTGAAATGCTATTGTGATTCTCAAGTGGCATATAATTCATAAGTGAATTTCTATCACAAGTCACACGGACTAGGCAAGTATGACCGAGAGAAGTGCCACATGTGGCCATGGACACGAGGCATTGCTACAACGGTGAAGTGACTTGAATGGATACACATCTTGTCAAGTCAAGGCTTGATTAGGAGTGTGGAAGACAAAACATAAATTTAGGAATCATAGGAGGTTATCTTCACAAGGATGAGAAGTTATTATATTCTAATATGCAATTGTTAGATAATCAAACTCATTCTTTGTTGATCCTAGCATGTTAGTATACATACATTGCAAGTGAATGGGTCAAATAGACAAATTGATAAGCTCTTGAAATCTTAGAATTTCCCAAAACTTTATTCTTGGTTGTTCCTCACCAAGTCAAGGGTAAAAAGGAGCACAAAACCACTTAAGAAATGCGTTAAAAACTGGCCAAAAAGTAAATTTTACGAGTCGTACCGGATACCGGCGTCCCGGACGCTGGTCTGGGCGTCCCAGACGCCGGCTGGGCATCCCAGACGCTGGTCTGGACGCTGGCTGCTGCTTTTCTTGTTTTAGTTATTTTTTAATTCTAATCAATCCTATTATCGATTAATGGGTTCTTTGGCCTTGTTTAAACCCTAGGTACAATAGACATGGATAGTGGATGATGATCATGTCATGAAATAAGAACCGAACGCACAAGACTTATACGCTTTCGCAACTTTTTAACATCATCGTATGAAACTTGGTTTTTGAAATGCGTTATTGTTTATAATTTTTAGTAATACCATGCGTATGTTTTGAAATACAAGGCTTATGTACTAAACAATATCAAACTTCTTAATCATGTAATGTTTGGTTCTAAAGACCTTCCAAATCAAGTATGTTCCACATAAACTACTCTATAATCCCTTGTTTGTCGGGATGGGTCTTACATTTTAGGCTTGATCTTGACCCTTTTACATATTGCAAATATCATAGCACATAAATTGCAAAATACTTTTTGAACGAAATATATATGCCCACCAATACATTATATGTGTTGACAAAATTATTTTGTACGTGTTTCAGGTTATTTAAGCTTTTGGAATTTAGTCTTACATTTTGGATTCATTGTATTGCAGTTTTAGTTGTCGCTTTAGAATCATTGTATCTTTGCATTTCATTTCAATGTAATAAATTACTTAATCAATGAATCAATATTTACACTTTTAGTCCATGAGCTATTGAACAATCGTTACTACATGACACCTCAATGATTCCGCCATCGGTTGGGGTGTTACGCCAGAAAGTAATTATTTTTCATAAAAATAATATTTTTGGATCATATTTTGTATTTTTAGTTTTATTTATGCTTAATTAGACATAATAAATAATTTAATTATATTTAAATTATAAAATCTGTTTCATAAATATTTTTCTTATAAATAAAAAATATTATTGAGTTGGAAACCATAAGTGTTAATGTTTGAGTCATTTGTGTAAATTATGTTCATTTGCATAATAAACTTTAATTATTAATATATATTTTTGTTAAAATATTTAACTAAAATCTTTGAATAAACTACTTGGAATATTTTTATTTAAAATATTCAAGTAGTAATATTTATTTTCTTAGTCATATATTTATCTTAAAGCATGATATACTTTTTATATACGAAATGATTATTTTTGAGTTATCATAAACTTCATTCCCCACATAAGCCTAGCAAATCCTAATGACTTAGATTCTAGATGCTTTAGACTTTTAAGTCATTTTCCCTCATTAGTATTCTTATACGTATAGGTTGAGTTCTTTGGAATTCCCAGTTTATTTTGTGACGAGCTTTATTGGATTAATCTCTTAGCAAAATTGTGAGTATACTTATCCCCTTTTTGCTTTCTTACACTTTTTGGGGTGAAACATGTACACCTATGAAACTTACACATGCACATAGTCATAAACGTTTTTACATACAATTCATATACGTGTTATGCTTTGAATTCTTGTGTTTTATGCTTAGACATAGACGTAGTATACTTGTGATCATTGCATATTCATAAACGTAAACGGAAACATATTCATATACATTTGAGAACCTAGTGGAAATTACCTAAACATGTGGGAAATGTAATTACCAATGCGAGAGGGAAGTCCTAGGTCCCGCCTAGTGGAGAGTACCTATGCATCTGGGAAGAAAAGTACCTATGCGCGTGGGAACTCCTAGGTTATTCTTAGACTTTGTCATCATTGTGGTTTGATTTTGATTTGCATTGTGTGCTCACATGTTTACCATATTGCCTTGAATGAATCATGACACTTGAATTACAAATCATTTTTATATCTATATTATACGTATATACAAACTAAGTGTACTCACTAGCATTATTGTTGACGTTTTATTTTGTACATGTTTCAGGGAACGCTTGATGATTGTCACTTAGGCTTGGACGTAGACTTAACAAACAAGCTTTATGTATCGTTTTATTTGAGACTTGATGTAATGGGTTTACTTTGATGTTTGAGTCTTAATCATAAATTTTATAATATTTACACTTTAGTACCATGAACTTTTGAACAATTTTCACTACGTGACACCTCGATGTTTCCGCCATCGGTTGGAGTGTTACACAATCTTAGCCGCCCGATGAAGAAAGTGGCCATTGCGCATGAACGGGAAATTGCGTTAGCATATAATTGGCCGATGGATGGAATCGAGTCGAACGAGGATTAGTTTTATTTTTTATGTTATGTTTCGTATTTACGTTTATTTTATTTATTTAATTAATGTTTGTTTGGTTTTATTTTGTTTCAATTAATTAATATTAAAAAAGAAAAAGAATCTTAGACTACTTTATGCTTGTGCCCTTTCCTCCTAGGCTGCTTGAAGGGGTAAAATGATATGGCAGTCTGTGATTGTATCACTTTAGACTACTTTAGACTTGTGCCCCTTCCTTCCTTAAGTTTAAGTTACATTAACGTTTTGTCGTCGTCAGTGGCAGATACAATTTTTTTTATACGGGGGGCACAATATGGGCCGATTAAAAATAGGTAAAAAAGACGATCAAATAAACTAGTTCATTGAATATTTAAATATAATCACGACATACCTCGATTACAATTGTCCTCTCCATATTTTCATCTTTAGAAAGCGCTTGATTACATTCATTAGTAACATTGACAAATCCGTCCACTTCACTTTTAAAATAGCAAATAATTTGTATTAATATTAGATTATCATATATCTTTTTTTTGAAAGGTCAACAAAGTCATTACGGGCTCCCGTTAGAATCCTTTTATGACGAATTCATGATACCAACGGGGCACCCGGTCCTCCAGATCCACCAATCCAGCGAAAACCCAACCACCACCCGCCCGAATGCACGACAATGATTAATTGGTAAAACTTGGTACCCTTCAAGGCTCAAACCTGTGACCATTAGTGTCACACCCTCAAAATCCACTTGCGGAGTTTTACCGCGAGGCGCATGACAAACCAGGATCCAAGTCAACGATCACAATAAACAAATCTAAATGAACATATGCAATTTCAAAAACATAGTTTAAATCCCCAATTACAGCGGAAGCTTATTCTCAAAACATAATCCAAAAAGTAAACCAAATTATTCAATGTTTGAAAACCATGCAATCCTAACTAGACGCCGTGCAGACGCGTGCGCCCTAGTTCCGTAGTGCTACCTTAGCGACCTGAGAAAACATGTAAGAGTTACGTCAGCACAAAAATGCTGGTGAGTTTACAGGTTTGTAATTAAAGTACCAAGTTCAACCTGTCCATACTATATCAATTTGCAAACCAAAGTACGCTAGCTAGGCGTATGTTTTATTACATCTACGATTGGAAAACCATTACTAACTCGCAAACCAGATGTCGTACCCGAATAGTAAACCTGTTCCTGTTTGAGACAATATGCACTCGCCGACCCTCCAAGCCGACGAGCGGGGTTGGTCACTCCCAATAGATCTATTCACATTTCCCCGTTGTGCTAACCCGCACATTCATGGTTTCCCCCGGGACTTCCAAAGATCGTATAGTAAACCATAGAAACCCATAGTATGACAGTTGTTACCAAAACATAAGTTAAACACATGTTTTCTCCCCCAAAAAGTGAAACCAGTTAAAAGAAGGGCCGTAAACTCACCTTAGGTTGCGTTACTTCGTAATATGAATAAAATCAGCAAGCTATGCTAGCCCCGTAAGACGGCGACCTAACATGTGACAGTTACAAGTAATTAGACTAATAACCCGTAGGTTAGTTAGTCTCTAGATGTCCAGACCATAACCAAGTTCGTTTGAAAACACTGTGACTGTTAAACTAACCCAATGTACAAGACTCGACATCCCATTGGTGACCCGAGACTCCCCGTTTTATACTTGCACTTTCAAACATACAATCATGCAATCACACTTAACATACGTTAAAATCCAACAAGTTGTAACACGTAGTTCAAGTATCTCATAAATAAGTCCGAGCACATGTTACCAAGTTATTAGGTATGTTACGGGGTTCCTAACATGTTCCTAGGTGTCAAATCGGGTCCCGAAATGCTAAATTACACTTACAGCAGCAGTACAGGTGATTAGGAAAAGTCAACTAGTGATTATGTGGGTCAACAGGCATTTAGGAAGGCTAATCGCCTATACTATAGGCGATTAGGGTCGTGCGGTATGCAAATCATGAGTTTATAGGCGATTACGTCGTAAGGCATGCAATTCAGGGCTTAACTAGCAATTAGGATCGTAAATGCATGAAGTAAAGGCAATTAGGCCCCTATTCGCCTATACTATAGGCGAATAGGCTCCCATATCAGGCGATTAGCCTCCTATTCGCCTATAGTATAGGCGAATAGGATCCCTACTCGCCTTTAGCCCAGCTGTTCCCGTTTTTCGTGCGTTTAACACTCCAAACCAGATCCAGAACGTGTGTAAACATCAAATATCAATCAAACAACCATATCAAACATATTTCAATCAAAATCCTTCGTTTAACCTCGTTCTATCAGCCCTGCATGCAACCATGTATCCCAAAAACAATACACATAGCATGAAACATCACACTAACATGCATAACCGTAACCCTAATGAACAATTACTCAGATCTCATCAACATGCTATCATCATTAATCTGTAACTACCTTAATATCATGCTAACAATCCTTCTTGAATCCCAAAAACCCTATCTTTTAATTATAAACACACATACAACATGCATAATAGTTAGAATCCAATTAACAATGATTATTAACGAATTTCAGAAGACACATACGTTTATAAACAGGTCTGGACCATTAGGGATTCAATAAAAACATTATTAAAGATTGCATGAATGAAAACCACACCTTAGATTTATGATAGATTGATGTAATAGGCTTGAAATCTTGTGTTTTGATCCAAAATCATGTTCCAGAGGTTGTGTGTGTGTTGGGGCGAGTTGTGGGACCACTAGGGTTGTTATAATGAAGTTTAGGAGGTCAAGTATTGTATTTATAGGCGTTTTTAGTCGTCAGGTACGTTACAGGCGAGTACGCAGCAGCATCAGGCGAATAGGGCTCCTAATCGCCTATAGTATAGGCGATTAGGGCCTACTCGCCCAATGGAGAGCCCTACTCGCCCTCCCTATAGGCGATTACAGCTGCTAATCGCCTATAGGGTCTGGTCCAGCGTATTTGGCGCGTTAAACTCCGTTTTAACATATGTTAACATGTTTTCACATACCGACAAGTCACATAATGATTGTAAACACATAATACTTGCAAACAACCACATTCACACTCGTTCACCAATTCCCGGGACTCGAGACTTGTATGTTCCCTATGCTCTGACGATTCTACGAATCGTCACCCTTTGTACACTTGGTTAAGGACTGACATCTAATGAGCCTCTAGACTAACATCTAATGATCCTCTATACTAAACTAATAGTTCCCGAACCGTAACACGACTCAACTAACCCAGTTAAGTATAATATACGCGTGACTCGCTAAGGTAGACTTTAACCTAGACAGCGTTGTTAACCGGAATTTGCCGGGTGTCACATCATCCCCACGTTAAAAGAATTTTCGTCCCGAAAATTGCACAAGTACCAAAAGGAATAACAAAAGAAACAGACAAAAGATAGAAACCAAGAATGAGATTTACCCGAGTTGTCACAATTAGGCCCAAGTCACTTATTATTAGGCCTTCATACCACTCCACCAGAAGGTGGGTGGTCTAGATTATCATATATTAACTATATAAACACAATTAATTTGTATTGATATCAACCATGAACTATCAATAGGGATGACAACGGGTCGGGTTTGGCTAATACCATACTCATACCCGATTATAAATTTTCATACCATACCTGTTTCATTACCCATCAGGTATATGTCGAGTATTACCCATCGGGTATAGAGCATACCTGCGGGTTTTGGGTATACCTGTTGGGATTTGCATGTGTGTGTGTATATATATATATATATATATATATATATATTTACTTTTTTATAGTTTTTTGTTTTATAAATCTACAATATATTAAATTGTAATAAATAACATACACATGATCATCACATACTAATCCTTAAAATATTTAGAATGCAAATATATTATAATATGTATCTAAAAAAATATTTTTATACTATATAAATTTAAATAATAAGGTTATTAAAATATAAAGAGTTAATAGCTAAAATCGTCCCTGAGGTTTTGTCACTTTTGCCACTTCAGTCCAAAACCCAAACCTTTTACATCTAGCTCCTTCAGTTTTATTTTATTTTTTGCCAAATTCGTCCCTGAAAAGGTTTGGGTTTTGCTAAATTCGTCTCTAAGGTTCACATAATCACCAACTAAAACTAAACATAACAATCTAAAACAGTTTTTCAAATTCTAGAACCATTTCCTAATTACCCTCCAAATCCTCAAACACAACAACTCAACAAAAACATGAATAGATGATTAATTGATAAATGATAACTCAAAGACAACTACAACAACAAGTTACACAACAAGAACATAATAACTAATGTCTAATAAGAAGTAAAGAACAAGAGACATTGAGATTACCTTGATGAGTCTAAAGAGGGAGACAGTGAGCCGTGAGGAAGAGGAGAAGGGGGAGGAGAAAAGGCGGAGGGCAGCGCTGTTAGGAGGAGGAAAGCTTGCGGTAGTGAGGAGTAAACGAGTAGGAGAGGCTGAGGTCTGTGGAGGTGGACAAGAGTGAGGAAGGAGGAGAGGCTAGGGGTTGTAAGCTTGATATATATATTGATTTGAAACCCTAACTTTGTTAATAAAAAACAAAAAAAACATAACAAAAAAAGGACTACGACAGGAATCAAACCTTGGATTTGATAGTTTGAAAGGGAGGGAATAACAATTGGAGCACTGGTGTGATTTGGTTTAGGGTTCCTTTCAAACATATTTAGGGGTCCCTATAGAATTTTCTATATATAATAACACTAAAAATTTTAAATCGAGGGGGTTCCCGGAAACCCCCTAGAAAACCGTAGATTTGCCCCTGGGTTGGTACTGGGCTGCAAATTAAGAAAACCTAATAGGCACTTAGGCTTTTCATTAAGAAAAGTATGGATCTTACGGTGGGCACCGACCCACCCTGGTCGTTGTGGCAACGCGCGACGAGTCAGAATACTAGTTTCTATATAACAATTTTCGTAGTTTCTTATGAATAGTTTCTATATAATTTTCGTAAGTTCTTACAGTAATGCTATTCCTTTATTTACTAGCACCATGTAAATTATACTGGCTCAATGTTTGTAGCCATCAACACCAAAAACATATTATACTCCCTCCGTCCCAATTTAAATGTCATTCTTTCCTTTTTTGGTTATCCCAAATTAAATGTCCATTTCAAAAAATAGAAATGTAATTTCCAGTTTTGCTCATAAATGACAAAACACAATCACCACTAATGAGGATATTATTGTCAACTTTACCACATACAAACAAAATATTTCTTAAAATGTGTGTTTTTAGACCCATGACATTTAAATTGGGACGAAGAGAGTAAATCTTTTGCTAGAGAATTTTCTTAATACATTAATTACTATATTAAATATATTTTTTAATATCTATATTTTATCAGTTCTAGTTGGAAATGTTGGTGGGGGGTTTTCAGCGACAAATCCCACCTCCAACTTTGTCATTTGTTATTTTTAGCTTCTTTACTTAGAAAAAAAACTATTTTTTATGTCTGAATTTTTATATATTTTTCAGCATAAATACGAGCTGGTCTAAGTTTCAATTTAAACTTTGTTTTTTCTTTTGAAATTTTTTAACTTTATCCCTTTTGTGACTAAAGAGGAGAGAGGGAATGACTTGATTTTTTTCAGAAGATACAGAGTAGACATTTTTTCCTGGATAATATTTCCTTTTTGTGACTAGATATACATTTTTACTTTTGATCAAAATCCAGAAATAATCTCCATCGTAAATCACATGAAATAGATGGTAAAATATGTGTTTAATGAGTTTTCTTAAGTTGAAAGGGTTTTCAAATTATCACTCCACTCCACTCTATTTATACTACTATATAATGAGTGCTAGATAGGCAAAATAGTCATTTCATATTTATCTTTTTTTGGAAGGCGAATTTCTATGTTGTGGCAGAGATCATTACAATCCCCCAGAAGGGGAGTCCCATAGCCACTCTCCAATGGTCAGACTATGTTGTCTTAACCGGGCCTACGTTGACACGAGAGTGGCCGACCCACAAGCGAGTCGAGGCTGTGCATAAGGGGCACTAAGGCTTCCACCCGAAAAATTTCCCGCCACCTGCCACTTGACAGATGTTGCACCCTCCACAAGAGGCAAGCCTCTCTGGAGTAAATGCACGGTAGTAGAAAACCGGGGGGCCATCAGAATCGAACCTGGCACCTACAAGTAGGCTAGATTCGACCATCACTTGGCAATACCCCCAAATGGAGCTTATGAGAATCGAACTCAAAGTCTCCCAAATGAGATTTGAGCTGACAACCATTGAGCCACAAGTGGGGGATTTGTAATTCCATTAAATTAGCAAGATAAATTCAATACAACAATTAATTAACACATCCAAATTAATAAATGAATGTTATTATTATTATAATTATTTATTTTTTATATAATATTAAAATACAAATGGTTTATGCAATATGGTCTTGTACATCATGCTTTATGGGTTATTTGTGCTTCGTAATGTTATAAATAGGTTTGTATCGTTGTACATAATTGTTTTTTCTATAACTTACTTTGACCAAATTACAACTGCATCCTCAGCGTCTTTTAGGAACTTCACTACTATACGTACACCTGCATCTTGTTTTGAGAAACTCCAACAATTTATTTACTTGCAATTGTAGATCAAAAGTTATAACCAATTATAACTCACGATTGTATATACAAAGATCGTGTGTTAAACACTTTCCACTCTTTAAACCTTCAAAATCTCATTAGAGTTTCGTATCATCGTAATTTATCGACGACTTGAAACTTATATCATCCGCATCGCAAAAGAACACACTAAGCTAGAAGACCGACCGACTGTTTTTGTTTTATGATAACCAACTTCCGATTGAGACAAGGGTTGTGTTTGCCTTTCATTTTGCCAAGTGATATTGCTTGTGGTCTTGCTTCTAAGTAACAAATCAAACCTTTAAGTCGATTGCTACAAGCGATATTTTAACAAATGTTACTCGAAATTCCTTTAAAATCTTTAGGGAAAATAGAAGATATACCGTATTGTATATGAGGTTTATGTTGGGAAGAAGATGAAATTTTATAGGAACAAGTCAATAGCATTTACTAGATATGTAGTAAACATACACTTTATGCAGCAAATAATTCCATTTAAGTTAACTATGCTTTTATTTAATATATACACTTAAATCATTATATATCTATAATAAAGAAGCTACACTTCTACAGGAAACTTCTTTGATAGGCCTTTTTTGGTGGCTGCCAATTTTTATTGGGCTTCTTTGACGGCATCCAGTGGCATGTGGCATGGATATCATGATTTACTATTATGACCTAATTTTACTCCATATTTACACTTTAGCCATTGACTTATTTTGTCTGCCTAAGGTTTATATATATTTTGACTATTGGCCCACACAATTGAATATTATTGGCCCACGTAATTAAAGGTTATTGCTAACGTAATTGAAAATTATTAGCCCAGGTAATTGACGAGAAATGCTAGATAGCGGTAGGACACTATTGGCAATTGGTGGAAATAACTAGCAAAGACATTTATTTGGCTGCTATTTTTAGCCATGTCTTTGTGGGTTCCAAATAACGGCAACAAGAGGCAACCCAAGTGTTGTAATCTTAACGTTTGTCTGGAACTTAATTGGCCGCGAGTATTTTTGTGAAGCCCACGCGAGAATAACAGTCATCTTAACGTTATCTCTACTGTCCACCAAACCCGCAACAAACCAGAAGTTCCCGCAGCGAAGCACGGGTAACTAAAACACTAGTTTTATTTAAATAAGAGTATCGTTTATGAATCGATGGATATTAAACAAAAACATTTATATGTTCTCTTGAGAAAAGACAAATACATAACTTGGTTTAAAAATAGCGTACCATTTCATACACAATTTTCGTTTTTATTAAATTGTTATTATTATTCTAGAAAATTGTGTATATTATTATATTACACTAATATAAAATTTGCTTATATATAAGTGTTATCATTAGGAATATATATGAAATAAAAAATTAACATGTTACTAAATTTTATATAAGATTTGTGAAATATTTGAAAGGATAATAACAATGCTTCAATTAAGAATATAAAGGTTCACCGCTATAAAATTAGTAAATAATAACAATAAAACTATTAAAGGTAACCTATCATAACTCATGCATGAAAATATTGTAAGATCGAAATTTTGTGAATTTTGGTTGATAATCAATTGACTATTTTTTGGATGGAATTATATTTCATTAATTTGATTTTAGTCTAGAACGTTTAATTAGTATATGGTTTATGAGTTGTGCATACATGCTACTTTTGAATCTATTACCTCTCAAGTATAATACTTGATTAAGTTTTTTGTAGGTCACTACCTTTATGCTGAAAGATTGGAGTTGCTCAATTGCATTTTAATCTTAAGATATGCATCATTATTCCCCCCCTCTGTGCATTTTCTCTATTTGTTCACTCATTAATAGCTTTCTTCTGCCTGTTTTATTAGATCTATATAATGATATTTTAGTAATTTGTATTAAACCTGTCTTACCAAAATAGCATAAATGAGAACAACAAATAAAAAAGTTATAAATCCAATAACAAATGTCTTGTGTGAAAATAGTGAGATTTACAGGTCATGTACCTTTCTGTTCTATCATGCATATAGGAGATTTTACTCTTCACGTGGAGTGAGATCGGTTTTATTTCTTATTCCCCTTGGTAACCCTCTTTTAAGAAAAAAAAGCAAAAAACCAAAAAACTAAAATGAAGCTAGAGTAGAAAATGGCATATTCATTTTTTAAGATACTATGCCACAATTGACAAAACAAACAAAAACGCTCTATATGGAGTTACTATGTCTGTTTGTTATGATTTTCCAGTCCGCTTTGGCCCATACGCAAATTTTCAGCATGGCTAACGGGTACGCTTAAAAAGGATTAAATATCAGTAATGAATAGACGCAGCAAAATGTGCATCAAGTGTTAATCTATAAGAACAATATGTATGTCACTACAACAAAAAGGGCTTTTAAGGACCTTTTACGTGGGACGCTTGAAAAATGAGGTCCTAAAAAACTATATAATAGGACGAATTAACTTTTGGAGTCCTTTTATAATATACGCTACTAAACCGGTGTCCTAAAAAGCTATTTAATATGATGGATGATTCTTTGGGATCCTATTATCATATAACTTAATAAGACACTTAAAATGTAGATCCTAATAAAGTAATTTATAAGACATTTAGTTGTTTGTGTCCTATTATGTGGTAATGTAATACGACACTTGATCACCGGGGGTCCTATTATAACATAACTTAATACGACACTTTGTAGTTATGTCATAAATGTTCGATGTCATAGGACCCTTTCTAGTCGAAGTCATATTAGAACATAACTTAATAGGACACTTGACACACCTTTATAGGACGCTTAATCATTGTGATGTTATTATAATAGACCGTAATAGGGCACATGATATTTGAGTCATAAAACATCATTTCTATAGGACGCTTATTCACCATAGTTTTATTATAAAATAACTTAATAGGACCCTTAACATTGGGTCTTATAACTTTAACCTTTATAGGACGTTTAATCAGAGTTGTGCTATGATAATACAACGTATAGGACACTTGATATTTGAGTCATAAAACATCAGTTTTATAAGACGCTTATTCGCTAGAGTTTTATTATAACATAATTTAACATGTCACTTGACACTTGGGTTTTATAAGTCTAATCTTTATGGTGGTCAATGGTGGTGGTGGAAGGTGGGTGGTAATGGTGGTGGTGGTGGTGGATGGCGGTGGTAGCCAATGGGTAGTGGTGGACGGTGGTGTTGGTGGACAGTGGGTGGTGGTAAATGATGGGTGGTGGTGGACGATGGTGAAACGTGACACATGACATTACATGATTAAACAAAAAAAAAATTTAAGATACACGAGAGTAGGTGCTGCCAGCATTTTGATGGTTCTAGGCTACTTGTGGGTGAATTTAACATAACACCATATAATTGGAAGGGGCTATGATACTACCGCTCGACTGGTTCATGAAGTGATAAACGGCAAGGTGGCTCGATTGAGATCAAGTTGGCTTGAATGTTTTAAGTGTTGAGCTCGAGGTAGACCTTTTAGATTGATAAAATAATTGAGCCAAGCATAACTAGTTCGTTTAAGTTTGAGCTCGAGCCAAACTTGACTCAGCTCAATTATATTATAGATTTGCAGGCCTAATTAATTCACATTTTTGAAATTTGAATTTTACCACAAAATTTCGAACTTTATTCAAAGTTGAATAAAAATAAAAAAATTCACCATATTTTAACTCAAATTTTCATCTATAGATTTTTCCCTCCGACTTTAACCCTAAAAATTTTCCCACTTTTGTTTTTTAACTCTCTATCATCTCTCAGATTTGTGTGAAAAAGAAATATCATCATTAACCCCTTAACCCTAATTGAGGAGCGAATCCAGTTTCTAGTTAAGGTACTATGTTCAATTTTGGAGTTATATAACCCTAGTTTGTTTTTTTGGTGTTTTCCCCTCAAATTTTATCATCAAACGACGCTCTCGAGTGGGAGATGGTAAACGATTGAATCGAAACCGGTGTTGCAGGGGATGGATATTCGGTTCGTGCAGACGTCAACTCCGGCTGGCGGTGGCAGAGGAGAAAACAAGGAGTGAATGGGAGATGCGGGTTCTTGTTATCCGACGGATCATTTCACCAGCAATGGATGCTTCTACTCAGCCCAGTGACATGGTTATATATCAACAATTGCAGAAGGATTCCATTGTTCATGAATGAGTGTAAGTGTT
This sequence comes from Ambrosia trifida, assembly GCA_028751855.1. Classification (NCBI taxonomy): domain Eukaryota; kingdom Viridiplantae; phylum Streptophyta; class Magnoliopsida; order Asterales; family Asteraceae; genus Ambrosia; species Ambrosia trifida. The sequence goes on from CM054130.1 coordinate 96,604,271, forward strand.
ATATATTCCCATTTTGTATTATTGTTTTGGTGTGTGAAGAAGTATGTATAAATAAAAGGGCTATGATGGATTAAAAGTAAAAAAAAGTCTATGTTATTGAAACTAAAACATATAAAGAAGCTTGATTTTGTCAACTCTTATTTGTTTTTGTATCATTGTAGGTATCCGATGTTTATTGTATATTCCATCTTGATTTTGTAGCTTATTTTGTGAAGGAACAACTCATGATAATTGTTGATTTTATGTGAGGTTTTTGGGAAGATTTTTGCATCAGTAAAAACCTTAAAATTTTACTCTGTTTGCAGGAACCTGAAACCTAATTAGACATAGGTAGTTGGGTAGAACATACCAAATTAATGGCTTCTTAATAGAACAAGTATAAGCTAAAAATAAAGTAAAAAAGGCAACAAAGAATCCGAAGAAGTGCTAGTGCAGTGAAGAATCCATCAACCGTTGATCTTTGAAATAATTCGTAATCCCATAACATATATTTGGCTACATTATTCACACTTTGTTACATCTTTGCAGGGATACAAGTAACGTTGGTGATACACATAATTCAGCTAAAAAAACCAAGCTATATATAAAGAGACAACCACTTGAATGAGGAAAAACAAACAATTCAGTCAAAACAGTAGCTTGTTATAGAAATGTAACGACTCGATTTTTTTTTTTAAACATATAGACAATATTTAAACATCCATTATATACATATTTATATATCCAAAACGTCATGTCCAACAACGTGCCAACAACCTTGGCGACAATAGTTAAGTTTACAAAAGACAAGCCTAAGTTGGCTACCATGCGAATCTTTGACCCATATCCAAAACCATCTACAAAACATTAACAACTTGTTTAAAAGACTCAAAGATCCTAATATAATCATGGTACCCAACCCAAAAGAACGCGAGCGTGCATAACCCATCCTTGCTTGAGACTTGATCTTCATTGATGTGCTTTACCTATTACAAATCAACAAGGCAAACATTTAGTAGGTTATAAACCATATGAATGTCTTGTCCAAGGGATCCAAGGAGTCCATGGATTCATAATGAAATCCTTACTTCTACCATTTTGACCCGTTAAGGGTATTCCTACCATTTTGACCCGTTAAGGGTATTCCCACCATTTTGACCCGTTAAGGGTGTTCCCACCATTTTGACCCATTAAGGGTGTTACTACTATTTTGACCCGTTATGGGTACTTCCACCATATTGACCCATCGAGGGTATCCCTACTATTTTGACCCGTTAAGGGTGCTTCCACCATTTAAACCATTCTACCAATTAATACCCTTGTGTAGCCACAAGGATACTTCATGTTACTCCCGTTCTACCAATTTCAATCGCAAAATGCATACATACAACTATGACTAACATACTCATTAGACTACGTAGTTGGAAGTAACCAACTTACCTTTATCGTGCGCTCCTTGCTCCTTGTAACCGCTTGTACCTTCCACCTTCACGCCTACATAGCGAAGGAATTCATACTTTAGCTTTTCGTACTTTACCCTTTACTATTCTTGGTTCAAGGTAGATAAACTAGCATAATCACATAGCTACAACATCTACCATCACATTCATCATGTATTTTTCCACAATTTCACCTATTCTAAAATACTAGGCATTTCATCATACAATTGGTGTGCATATCCACACATTCAAGTGGTCATAACATTGTATGATGCAATATCTCCCATTCTACACTAACATTTACAAATCTACCTTTCTAATTAACAACAATACATAATCAATGGAGTTTTCTTGGTGTTGAGGTCCTGTTTGACTTTTAAAAGTCAACAGAAACCTTCATTCCAACACCCACTTAATATATTCTCAATTCAACCCTAATATCAACAATTAACATACAATCTCTTCAATTTCACACTACTACACCTAGCAAGCATGCCTTCCAAATCACAACAAGTAATTATCACAACAAAATCATACAATTCATCCTACCACCTCTAAGCTCATAAAACTTGATTCTACTACTTACCAAGATGATTAGCACCACTAGAGGGTTAGTAATCCAGGGACATGCAAGGAAATTAGAGGTGGTTCTTCCTTCCAATTTTAGCAAAAGAATGGATGAGGTGAAGGCCCTTGTTGTCGCCACCCACCTCCCCTCTCCTGATGATTCTTTTGTTTTGTCTAGAATTCCCCCATTTCCTTGTTTTGGCCCCTTATTTACTTAGTTATACCATCCCCCATATTTAACCCTTCAAGGTAAGTGTTATCTCATGTTTGGCCCCTCTATTTTATCAACTAGTTTTCACCATTTTGACCCAAGTAATTAACTTGGTAATTTAATGTTTGTTAAATGTACAACTACCAATGCACTATTTACAACTAGGGGTACAACATATACACATATATACATATATACGCATACATACATACTCATACTTATACACAAATAATATGCATATTATTTTTCACCACCTTATTATTACTTTAACGTTTTTGGGGTGTTACAAGTCTACCCCCCTTAAAAGAGGTTTCGACCTCGAAACCTAGATACGTACCGAAAAGAGCGGGGTAGTGTTTCCGCATTTCTTCTTCGGATTCCCACGTAAGATCCGAACCCTTCCGATGTTGCCATTGAACCAAGACTTGGTTTATGGTCTTATTTCGCAACCGCTTCACCTTGGAATCTCTTATAGCTACCGGTTTTTCTACATAATTCAACTTATCGTCTACCTCTATGTCTTCAAGAGGCACGTACGCGGTTTCATCTGCGAGACACTTCCGTAACTGGGACACATGGAAGGTGTCATGGATCCCACTCAAGGATGGCGGTAGCTCCAACCGGTAAGCCACTTGCCCGACCCGTGCCAAAATTTTGAAGGGTCCTATATAACGCGGGCCTAACTTCCCGCGCTTACGAAATCTGATGATGCCCTTCCAAGGGGAGACTTTTAGCAACACAAAATCTCCCACTTGAAATTCGATCGGTCGTCTTCTACGATCCGCATACGCCTTTTGTCGGTCTTGAGCGGCTTGAATTCTAGCCCGTATTAGGCTAATTTTTTCGTTAGTGAGAGCCACCAAATCACTTGGAGCTAACTCCCGCTGACCCACTTCTCCCCAACACACCGGGGTTCTACATTTTCTCCCGTATAACATTTCAAATGGTGCCATTTGGATGCTACTGTGATAGCTATTATTATACGAGAATTCCACTAATGGTAAGTGTTCATCCCAACTTCCCCCAAAATCTAGGACACATGCCCTCAACATATCTATGAGGGTTTGAATGGTTCTTTCGGTTTGTCCGTCAGTTTGGGGGTGGTAGGCGGTACTAACCAACAACTTCGTACCCATTTCTTCTTGGAACCTCCTCCAATACCGGGATGTGAATCGAGTGTCCCGATCCGACACAATAGACACGGGTACACCATGCCGGGATACAATCTCATTCACATAATGTGACATCCGTCACTTTTTCATTATATATATATATATATATATTTAATTTTTTTTATAATAATAATAATAATAATAATGATAATAATAATAATAATCATATTTTTTTTTTAGACTAAACCTCTAAACCCTCACATCCTAACCCATTAACAAACCCTTATAATTCTGAGCCCAAACCTGAACCCAATATCCCTTTAAGCCCAACTCCTTGTTCCATTTCATTGTCTGAAGCCCCATGATGCCAGCCCAGATCCACCCAGCCCAAGCAAATACCCGGCCCAAGCCCACTAGTTCCATCCCTCCCTTGTCTGAGTTAATCAAAAAACAAAACAAAATAATGTCTAACCCGGGTATCGAACCCGAGTCAGACACACACAACACGCGCGTCATACCAGCTGCTCCACACCTGATTCTTGTATTTATACCAAATCAAATAATATATAACCCTTGATAATTAATGCTTCCTTCCTTCTTCCCCAAATGGCGCGCTGCAACTTATTGAGTCAAAGGATTTCCATTTTTAGCACTTCTAAATTACTTATTTCACGCGAGTTGACCTAAATCAACATGGCAACACCATTTTCGGTTCATTACACATCAATTACTTACCAATTCATGCCCGATTAATTATGATTACGCGTGACCATTCAAAAACGAGTCAAACTATCCAATTATACAACCTAGACATCACTACTATAAATTGAACATCTGTGAACCTTCTCAACTCGCTACTCAATCTTTCTCAATCCTCAATTCTTCTTATTTATCCTCTGTTCTTAGCATATGATCGCGTTTTGACTTCGAGGGTTGACCAATCGATTCTGTATTAAAACGAGATTGTAAGTCTAATTATTGTTGTGGGTTTTTATCTTCGGCATCCACACATCAATAGCCCTAAGGTTAATTGGGTTATTGATGTGTGGATTGATCAATTTAAAAATTAGGGCTTGTATGAATGTATTTGGGGAAGAACATTCAATCGCGTTTAAACATAAATATTTAACAAACTAAAACTAAACACAACCACTGGTCTGGACCAAGTGGTTGTGCCTGGTACTCTTGAACCAGACTGCAAGGGTTCGAGTCCCACAAGCATCATCTTATTCTTTTTTTTAAAGAGCTTAACTTATATATATATATATATATATTCATTTATATATTTAAAATTCATTTTAAAATACCAAAACCCTTTTATAAATTCTACAAAAATTATATCATGTTGATCTGAGATAAAAGTTCATTACCCAATTTTTAGTTTTTCAAAAATAATTTATTTAATATATATGATTAATAATACAAGTTTATTCATTTATATATATTAAATTCTATAAAAATATCTAAACGATTTTATTAAATCTCACAAAAATAATCCTAAACTTGTATATTCTTAAACATTCCAGAAAGTATTTTTATTTCAGAAAAATCGTTTATTTTATATTTTTAATTAATTTTTGTTAGTTTTAATCATAATTAATTCATAATAAATCCAATTTTTAATATTTTTGCACCAAAATTTTACATAAATTATTTCTAACTATTTAGAACTGAAATACAATTTTTTTATTCAGAAATTCTTTGATTTTAATATTTTTAAATATTAAAGTCGTATTTTGACAATTTGAAATAATTAGATTAAATATTCTATTTTCAAGAAAATAATTTTATAAAAATTATTTTCATACTTAAAACCTTATGTTGTGACTATATTCAACTTAAAATTTTACGAAAAGACTTTTGTTTATTTATTCATTAAATTTCTTATAATTAATAAACAAATTGTTTAATAAACATATAAACGTTTATCCCCAATTTGAAGCCCTAGAAATACATATATCCTAGAGTCATTTCTCTTACACATTATCGAATACTTTAGGTTGATCATTTGGGAGTAATCTCAATTCATATTTCGTTGTCCAAGTTCAATTGCAAGTTATTACGTAAACTGTGAGTATTCCTATCCCCTTTTTGCTGTTATTCATTTTTGGGGTGTTACATGTACACTATTACAATTTCAAATACAAGTTTACATTTTTACAATACAATTCTAGTACTATGTGCATTGCTTACAACGTGCTTTATGCTTAGACATTACATGTGGATTACATTTGTACTTAGTGAAATCATTAACATGGTACAAGCCGACCTTAACATTGGATAGCGCTATTTGGATTGACAACCCGCCTAGATTGATTCTCCCCCTTTTTCATCGGAGAATCCGTGGCCAGTGTTAAGTTATCATCCATTGATTGGTTGAGTACACTACAGTTCATACAGTACATTATACAGTCACAGGGTTGATTTCGCTCATTTGTATGATACATAGTTTACATATTTGCACTGTAGCTTGCACTTGAATTGTATAACTTTTAATCTACTATATATATCGAAACTAGGAATGCTCACCAACATTTCATATGTTGACCAAATCTATTTTGTACATGTTTCAGGTGCAGTTTGATCTAGTGCTTTAGCGAAGAACATTTAGTGCCTTATTTTAATTCAGTTATTTCAATATTTATATTTCATTTAGACAATGTAATTTCCATTTCCATGTAAGACAATTTCTGATTATTCAATAATATTTACATTTTAGTACCATGTGCTTTTGAACAATCGTCACTACGTGACACCTCGATGATTCCGCCATCGGTTGGGGTGTTACACATAAATTTCTGCCATCCGTTCGGAGGTGTAGGCCTCCCGGATAGCCAAAAAGTGGGCGCTTTTAGTGAGTCGGTCCACCACTACCCAAATCGCATCATAACCCTTCCTTGTCTTCGGTAATTTTGTCACGAGATCCATAGTGATCTCCTCCCACTTCCACACCGGGACCTCAAGTGATTGTAATTTCCCGTAAGGCTTTTGGTGTTCGGCTTTGACTTGAGAGCAGGTCAAACATTTCTCCACATACTTAGCGATGTCGCGCTTCATTCCCGGCCACCAATAGTCTTTCTTTAAATCCCGATACATCTTGGTCGCCCCCGGGTGGATTGAGAACCGGGACTTGTGGGCTTTGTCAAGTAGCGAAGTCTTGACTTCACATGTCCAAGGGACCCATACCCGCCCATATCGGGTCTTCATCCCATCCGCATTCTCTTCCAACTTGTCTATCATCCCTTTCATTCTTATCTTCTTTGGGTCATTGGCTTGCAAGGCCTCGACTTGGGCCTTTCGTATCTCACCCAAAAGGGTAGGTGTAATTACAACACCCAAGGCCTTAACTTGAATCGGGGGTGGGTATTCCTTCCGACTTAGAGCATCGGCCACCACATTAGCCTTGCCCGGGTGGTACACAATGTCACAATCATAATCCTTGATCAACTCTAGCCATCTCCGTTGCCTTATGTTGAGATCTTTCTGTTCGAAGAAATACTTGAGGCTTTTGTGATCGGAATATATGGTACATTTTGTCCCATACAAGTAATGCCTCCAGATTTTCAACGCAAACACTACGGCCCCCAATTCCAAATCATGGGTTGGGTAAATACATTCATGGGGTTTGAGTTGTCTTGATGCGTAGGCGATGACTTTCCCCCGTTGCATCAGAACACACCCCAACCCTTGATGCGAGGCATCCGTATAAACTACAAAATCATCCGACCCTTCAGGCAAGGTCAGAACAGGCGAACTGGTCAACTTCTCTTTTAGCATTCGAAAGGCTCTTTCTTGGTCTTCGCCCCACACAAACTTTTCACTCTTCTTTGTCATCCGGGTCAAAGGTAGTGCCACCTTTGAAAAATCTTGGATAAATCTTCTGTAATAACCGGCTAGGCCCAGAAAACTTCGAATTTCGCTCGGGTTCTTAGGAGAAACCCATTCCACCACCGCCTTTACTTTCGAAGGGTCTACAGAAATGCCCTTCTCATTCACTACGTGCCCCAAAAACTGGACTTCCCTCAACCAAAAGGCACACTTAGAAAATTTAGCATAAAGCTTTTCCTTTCTAAGCGTCTCGAGGACTTCCCGTAAGTGGTCCGCGTGATCTGATTCACTTCGGGAGTAAATCAAAATGTTGTCTATAAACACTATCACAAAACGATCCAACATCGAACGACATACCCGATTCATTAAATCCATGAATGCGGCCGGAGCATTTGTCAACCCGAAGGACATTACTAGGAACTCGTAATGCCCATACCGGGTCCTAAACGTCGTTTTGGCCACATCTTCATCCCTTACCTTCAATTGATGGTACCCGGAACGAAGGTCAATCTTTGAGAACCAACTCGCCCCTTGTAGTTGATCGAATAAATCATCAATACGGGGTAAGGGGTAGCGGTTCTTTATTGTTAATTTATTCAACTCCCGGTAGTCTATGCACATTCGCATAGACCCATCCTTCTTTTTCACAAACAATATAGGGGCTCCCCACGGGGACACACTCGGGCGAATGAAGCCCTTATCGAGTAACTCTTGAAGTTGTGTCATCAACTCTCGGAGTTCGGTGGGTGCCAACCTATATGGTGTTTTTGCAACGGGTTGAGCCCCGGGCACCAATTCAATTTTAAACTCCACTTCGCGTTCGGGAGGAAGCCCCGGAAGATCATCCGGAAATACATCCCGAAACTCCCTAACAATCGGTACTTCTTCAATCTTGGGGGTGGTGATAGTGGTATCAACCACATAGGCCATGAATGCCCTTCCCCCATTACGCACATATTTCATGGTCTCCACCAAGGTGCATAACTTGGCTTCGACCTTTCTATCCCCTATAAAACTAACCCGCCGCCCACTAGGTGAGGTAACGTATATGGTTTTATTCTTACATTGGAATTCCGCGTGGTGTTTGGCCAACCAATCCATGCCTATCACCACTTGGAATTCCCCCATTGTCATGGGTACCAAGTCTACCCTAAAATCCTCCCCTTCCACCGTGAGAGTACAATTTCTACATATGTTGTGTAATAAATAGTTTTTACTATCCGCAATTTCTAATTCTAATGGGCTTGCCAAGGTTTCTATGATAAAGGAGGGGTGGTAAATCACTTTGGTAGACACAAAAGACCTACTTGCCCCTGTATCAAACAACGCATACATAGGAGTGTTGTTGACTAGTAACATACCCGACACCACCTCGGGGTGGTTCTTTGCTTCTTCGGCGGTGATTTGGAACATTCTTCCATGAGCCTTCGAAGCTTCATTCTTCTTTCCTTCTTTCGGCGCCTCCTTCTTGAGCTTGGGACAATCCGCCTTGAAGTGCCCGGGTTCATAACAATGATAACACAACTGAACCGGACTAGGGCATTTGTAAAACGGATGTCCCGTCTTCCCACAATTGTAGCACGTCTTTTGCCCCAAGCGGCATTCCCCCGTATGCGGTTTCCCACACGTTTTACAACTCGGTGTTTCTCCCTTCTTAGGATCCTTCTTGCCCTGTTCATGCCCCTTAGCCTTCTTTGGAGATTCCCAAGTCTTTTCAGCCTTCCTCTTCTCACCCCGTTGTTCTTGGCGTTTTAATTCCGTTTCTCGTTCACGAGCCCAATCGATGAGTTCACCCAATGTGTTGCACTTCGATGCAGTGATAAACTCCCGGTATTCTGCCCTTAACATGGCATGATACCTGTTAATCTTCATTCGTTCCGTTCCCACCAATTCTGGACAAAACTTCATTTTGTCGAGAAATATGTTCGTGATCTCATCAATGGTTTCATTCTTCTGGCGGAGGTGTAGAAACTCTTCCTGAATGCGATCGATTGCAGTTTGAGGACAATGATGCTTCAGGAAGGGCTCTTTAAACTCAACCCATGTCATGGTTCTTACTCGTTCTTGCCCCACTTCCTTACTATAACTGTCCCACCAATCCTTTGCGCGGAGTCGCAATTGCCCCGTGGCAAACATTACTTCATCTTCGCCTTCACAATGACTTCGTGCAAACACCCCCTCCATATCCGAGATCCACCTTAGACATTCGAGTGGATCTATTTCTCCCTTAAACACGGTGGGGTTGCATGACATGAAGTTTCGGTATGTACATCTCTTAACATTCTTGGAGCCGGACGACCCTTCTTCAATCAATTTCTTCAATTCATCGAACTTGCTTGTCAACATACCTTCCACTATCCCCATGATGTTACTCTCCACCTCTTCTATTATCTTGGGGAGGTTCACTTTTATAGCCTCCCCCACTTCTGTTGCTACCATTTCCTTCACTTCACCATGTTGGGTACGTTCCCCCACCATGTTATCACCTTCGTCCGCCATGTTTCTGAAACATTAACAACCATTTAACATGTATACCATATAACGGTATTTCAATCATCATTCATTCTTTCTTCGAAAGTAAATTTTTCTACTCCCAATATTTGGGCTTCCACATTCCTTACTATATGTATACACGGATACGCAATCCCATGTGTATAATTGCGTCTATAAACAAGGTTTGGAGTTGCTCGGGCAAGGTACGGAAGCGTAACAAGCTGAAAAATCAGCTTCCAAGGCTGGCAGCGAGTTTGGCGTAGGGTACGCCAAAAATGGCGTAGCCTACGCCACTAGCGTAGGCAAAAGGAGGCAGGGTAGCGTAGGCCAGAACAGGTTGGCGTAGGCAAGCTGGTCTGGCGTATCCTACGCCAAAATTGGCGTAGGGTACGCCAACTGCAGGTTTGCCCACGCTTTTCCCGTTTCAACGCCATATCGTTCCTGCCCTTCTTACCCGCAATTCCCGACATTCCCGCTTCTCATTTGGTAATTCTCCCACCCATTATCCCGCACATACCTTGATCAAGTCTCGGATCGAATGCACGCCCCTACGAGCTTCCGGTTTGAGATCAAGTACCTAATATACTTGATTCGCTCAAACCTTGGCTCTGATACCAACTTGTAACGACTCGATTTTTTTTTTTTAAACATATAGACAATATTTAAACATCCATTATATACATATTTATATATCCAAAACGTCATGTCCAACAACGTGCCAACAACCTTGGCGACAATAGTTAAGTTTACAAAAGACAAGCCTAAGTTGGCTACCATGCGAATCTTTGACCCATATCCAAAACCATCTACAAAACATTAACAACTTGTTTAAAAGACTCAAAGATCCTAATATAATCATGGTACCCAACCCAAAAGAACGCGAGCGTGCATAACCCATCCTTGCTTGAGACTTGATCTTCATTGATGTGCTTTACCTATTACAAATCAACAAGGCAAACATTTAGTAGGTTATAAACCATATGAATGTCTTGTCCAAGGGATCCAAGGAGTCCATGGATTCATAATGAAATCCTTACTTCTACCATTTTGACCCGTTAAGGGTATTCCTACCATTTTGACCCGTTAAGGGTATTCCCACCATTTTGACCCGTTAAGGGTGTTCCCACCATTTTGACCCGTTAAGGGTGTTACTACTATTTTGACCCGTTATGGGTACTTCCACCATATTGACCCATCGAGGGTATCCCTACTATTTTGACCCGTTAAGGGTGCTTCCACCATTTAAACCATTCTACCAATTAATACCCTTGTGTAGCCACAAGGATACTTCATGTTACTCCCGTTCTACCAATTTCAATCGCAAAATGCATACATACAACTATGACTAACATACTCATTAGACTACGTAGTTGGAAGTAACCAACTTACCTTTATCGTGCGCTCCTTGCTCCTTGTAACCGCTTGTACCTTCCACCTTCACGCCTACATAGCGAAGGAATTCATACTTTAGCTTTTCGTACTTTACCCTTTACTATTCTTGGTTCAAGGTAGATAAACTAGCATAATCACATAGCTACAACATCTACCATCACATTCATCATGTATTTTTCCACAATTTCACCTATTCTAAAATACTAGGCATTTCATCATACAATTGGTGTGCATATCCACACATTCAAGTGGTCATAACATTGTATGATGCAATATCTCCCATTCTACACTAACATTTACAAATCTACCTTTCTAATTAACAACAATACATAATCAATGGAGTTTTCTTGGTGTTGAGGTCCTGTTTGACTTTTAAAAGTCAACAGAAACCTTCATTCCAACACCCACTTAATATATTCTCAATTCAACCCTAATATCAACAATTAACATACAATCTCTTCAATTTCACACTACTACACCTAGCAAGCATGCCTTCCAAATCACAACAAGTAATTATCACAACAAAATCATACAATTCATCCTACCACCTCTAAGCTCATAAAACTTGATTCTACTACTTACCAAGATGATTAGCACCACTAGAGGGTTAGTAATCCAGGGACATGCAAGGAAATTAGAGGTGGTTCTTCCTTCCAATTTTAGCAAAAGAATGGATGAGGTGAAGGCCCTTGTTGTCGCCACCCACCTCCCCTCTCCTGATGATTCTTTTGTTTTGTCTAGAATTCCCCCATTTCCTTGTTTTGGCCCCTTATTTACTTAGTTATACCATCCCCCATATTTAACCCTTCAAGGTAAGTGTTATCTCATGTTTGGCCCCTCTATTTTATCAACTAGTTTTCACCATTTTGACCCAAGTAATTAACTTGGTAATTTAATGTTTGTTAAATGTACAACTACCAATGCACTATTTACAACTAGGGGTACAACATATACACATATATACATATATACGCATACATACATACTCATACTTATACACAAATAATATGCATATTATTTTTCACCACCTTATTATTACTTTAACGTTTTTGGGGTGTTACAAGAAAAGAGAAGGTTTTGAAGTAATCATTGATCGAATGGTAAACATGCACAAATAGAATAACAACAGGTGCGAACACAGTGAACACAATTTCAAGGTACTAAGTGTATTGATTCTTAAACCTTGAGGTGTTAATGTGATTCATGTTTGCAATAATCTTGAGGTTTAGGTGTTTGTGGATACGTTTGAGAGAATAATGTTGAATGTTTTATTGTTTGATTTTAATCTAAGTTTGATTAGTTTCCGTTGCTTAAACTTATCGGTGTAGCAGAAAAATTTATAATAAAGATTGAATTTTTTTCTGTAACTCGGTCAATGTATATGTGTTTATTTGGTTTTGAATTATATATTTTAAAATTTTATTTGCTAATGTTCTTTTTTCTGTTTGAAGAGGTGTTTCATTAATTTTTAAAATTTGAGTAACCTGACTTTGGAATCTTTTTGATTCAGGTTGTTGAAGATAAGAGAGGAATATTATTGATCATGTTGCACAAGATGTTTTAAAGCCATAACATGCTTTCTTTCTTCATGTCATAATATATTTTGCTTTGTGTGTATTTTTTTATGCATTGAGCTCGATTAACTTATGAGAGCTCGGCCTCGGCTCGGGCTCAACTCCTTTAGTGTTTATTAGTTAATACTTAATATATGAAATAAAAATAATAGGATCATTTAGGCTCGTGAACTCGATAAGTGTAGCTTGTGCTCAGGATCATTTACTAAACAAGCTTATTTTTGTTCGGGCTTGGCTTGTAAACAAGTGTAAGTAAGCTTGGCTCGGCTCGTTTACTGAAAAAAAAATTAATGCATTACAAGGTTGTTGTCATTGTCCTAAAAGCGAAGTTGAATGTGGAATAGGTGATGCCCATTTGCTGATAAAAATGATGTTGATCAAGCTTGAAGAAAAAAACCAGTTGCAAGTTCATCAAGCAAGGTAAGTCTTTTATACCCTACACAAGTTGTAGTACGATACATATTTCGTTATTTTGCATGAGTAAAATGGTAGTTATTTGTACGATTACTGAGCAATACACAGTAGCTTTGCATAGTAGACCTAACAACTGAAGGAATTGTTGATTAGCACTCTATGGATGAAGTTATTAATGTATTTTGCTAGCTGATGTATCAAATTGCTAGCTGATTTAAAAAAAAAAAAAGTCTTTTTTAAACTGAGTTACTTGGTAGTTTTTTTTTTTAATTTTGTTACTGGCTCAGTATAACTAAACATAATTATTATTGTTGGGTTATTCTTTGCTCGGTACTTATTTTCTTTTGTTTTTACATTACTTCTATTTCTTATCTGCTTCTGTTTTTACATTAGTTTTATTTGTATGAAGTTGCTAGCATGATTTTGCTAATTGATTGAAAATATCAAATCTGTTTGGCTGAGTTCGGTTGTAATTTGGATACTTTGTTAGACTATGAAATATGTAGAAACTGCGAAATAGAGGTAGATTTTCACTTGTAGACTCATCCCAAAAATGATTGTAAGTTGCTGATTAAGTAATGGTTACATTAGGCTACACTTTAAAACAAAAATGTCTATTGATGTTTTTTTTTCTTCATATTAGTCTTTTCTATAAAGATCTTAGCATGCTAGTGTAAAACTTTATTATTATTATTATTATTATTATTATTATTATTATTATTATTATTATTATTATTTTGTGAAATGTTTCTTGCACTATTGTGACTAGAGTTTGAAGTTTTCCTTAAAAGGATTCTAAACCCTACTGAGTCTGTGGCAAGAGGATGGGTGAAGAGCTTGGACCCAAATGAGCTAGTTGGTGGTACAAAGATTGGACTAGAATGGTGTGAGGTAAACATTCAAGTACCAATAACAATAGATGAAAAGTTGGTGAGACCATATGGATTATTTTCCACAATTCAAGATTATATTGGTGCATCCATTGTATGGCCTTGTCCTTTCATCTTAGTATGTTTTTGTTAAACTTATGATACGAAGAGTTTTAATAATCTAGAACTTAATACTTATACATGGATGGTTTATTTGTAGGTAGTGTGGATTGTTTATTTTTTAAACTTGTGATACGAATAATTTTAATAATCTGGAACTTAATGCTTATACATGGATGGTTTATTTGTAGGTAGTCCATGAGGATTGAAGACGCATGATGACTTAGGATTCTATGCGGCTTGTTTCTTTCATTGCTTTTAATTTATTTAATGTTTCAAAACTTTATGTTTGATAATGCTATAACTAATTTATGTTTATTGTTTTTGTTATGAATATGCTTATTTGAAATATAATAAAGTTTTATTTCTTTCATTAGTTGATGTATGCACAATAACTATTAGGATTTTATATGTTGATGGCCTTTTTATTGTATATTAAAAACCATTATTTGGATGTCCATAACTACGTCAAAATTGTGTGTGTGGATGTTTAAAAAAACGTTGTATCATATGACTTTGTAGGGCTAAACTTGTTAGAACGTTGTAAAAGTGTCCGAATATGTTTTTTTTAGGACGCTATATGGGTTGTTCATAGGCATATTATGCGACCATAAAATTGGTTTCATAATCTTATTTGTGATATTAGGACCATTTTCTTTGTACTAAAGTACCTATAATGTTACATCATAAGTGTCTTATAAATTAATTTTTAAGGACCCTTGTATGTGTATTAAAAGATTAAAAGTATGTAAGCACATGTTAGAACATTGTAAAAGTGTCCTAATATGTTTTTATTGGGAGTTTTTTGGGTTGTTCATAAACATATTATGCGACCATAAAATTGGTTTCATAATCCTATTTTAGATATTAGGACGCTTTTTAAGTTCCGGGACCTATTACGACCCCTTTACATAAAACGCTTTTACCGTTGGTCCTATTAAATAAAAGGTCCTATAAAATAACATTTTAGGATGCTTTTATGCGTACTAAAAACCCATTTTTGTTGTAGTGTGTGTTTAAAAGAAAAAAAAAAACAATACCTAAAAAAATATAACATGAACCAAACATTTCTACTACACGAGTGCATTAATTAAGTAACAATTCAAATAGATGACGTAAAAGCGTTTGTAAAAGCGAATCATATACCAAACGATATATAATACTGGTAAGAAAATAATTGTGTGGCTAAAGCTAGGAGTATGTACATGCCTTGTATTGTTTATGATGTTTCTTTTGTATTTAAACATAGTTGACGGGTGCATTTAGTATTTTACCCGTGCTCCCAATATTTTTATGTGTATTTGACCACTTTGCCATTTTCAATGTAATGTATGTCAACCTATATGAAAACTCAGTCGTGCCTTACACGTACTAACAATTTTTGTGCTTTGCAACGTTAATACCTATTTCTTACTTTGGGTTAGTTTTACATCGCATGATACTTATTACAAACTTAACTTCTTACTCTACTCCCATGTCTATACCTATTTCCTACTGAAATTGTACATCCTCCGATCATATATTACACATTGTAAAATATGTCTGTATAATGTACAACACCCAGGACGTTATTGACCAGACGCAACCGCAAAACACAGTGCAAATTCGCTGCAACGTGCGGGTTCTGTATATTTGAAGTAAACAAAGGATCTTCATCGAGAAAAATAAATATCTAAGACTAATGGGTACGGGGGGCGGCATAGGGGTGGCATCCACTTGCCGGGCCTCCCTACACCACCCCCCAGGGGCGGCATGGGTGGTGGGGCGGCATCATCGGCATTATTTTGCCGTTTAAGCCGGGCCAAGCATGGTGGTGGGGCCAAAATGCCCAGGTGGTGGGGCGGCATAGGGGTGGGGGGCGGCAACCACACCTTGTGGTCTAAGGGGACAAGGTTGATGGCCACCCATACATTCATGCCTAGTCAACAAAATTTAAAAACTAGTGATAGTACGTTCAAGATTCCTTAATTACCAAATTGAACTCACTTTATTCATAATTCAAAAAGGTGGCTTATATATAATAATGATTAAGTACAAAGTCGTATTATATGTGTAAGAATAAATTTGGACTGATTTTATTTTTTACAATGTATTATATTGATGCGAAGAAAACATAAAAATAATAGGAATTTACTCATTTGGAAATGACCGAAACAAAGGGTGAACTAGGAGTGTTAATGATTCAGTTTAAGATTAAAAAAAAAAAAAACGTTTAAACAGATCATTAGTTTATTTTCATTATCGTTTTTTATATGTTTTTATTGGTCGGTGTCAAAATTTTCAACCCGAGCCGAATGGTGTTGTTTGCAGTTTATATAAAAACCAACTATATAGAAACGAAGTGGACCGTAAGAGTTAATTATTTTTTTTATATAGATTTTTAATATTTCATAGTAGGTTATAAATATAACTAGTGTGTTTAAAGACGCGCATTGCGCGCCTTATAATTTTGTCGTATTCAAAACATTAAAAAGCTATTATCAACCAAGTAACTGCCAATTTTCATATCATAATACCCTTCTCATGTTTCGAACCTAAGACCTTAAACAATAGAAATGCACCACAAAACACTCTATCACTAAGCCATGTTGTTATTTATTATGAAATCATATATTAAAAAAATGTTTGGGCCTTTTAAAAAAACTTGTCTTTTCCATGTTTTGAACTTGAGACGTTAGGAAATACAACTGCACTACAAACTACTCCACCACCAACCCATTTTATGATTTATTATGAAATCATATATATTTATTAATAAATAAGTGTTTGAGAAACAAAAAAGTCAATGCTCATTAATGAAGTTACTATTCAATTTTAATGCAATATTTATAATTTTAATGCAATATTCAGTTTGTTTATATTCATTTTCGTTATTTTTTTTCCACATTAGTTCCCACTCTTTTGCTAAGCATAACATAACATATCTTTGGGTATTTGACACCAGAAGTTATTTATTTTTTGACCAGGATCCAACGGGTTATCCACAACAATGCTTCAACCCCTGGGGGGGGGGGGGGATTTTTTGCCCGTCTTCCTGCTAGTTCGATGTAATTTTCACTTTTACGGAATGCAAATATCAAAGATATACGAAACCCTAAACAAAAAAGAAGCATAAGATTTAGTTTTGTAATTATCCTATATGCTTAAAGATAAACTTTGATGAATAGTATTAGCCCGCACGTGGCATGCTGCTGTTTCATTTTTTTCACTGGCTTAAGTAGTTTTAGTATTTAATGATATTTGTTAGATATTCTTTCAAAGGTCTATGTAGCCCAGCTGGTTTGATGCTTTTGTTGGTATTGGTTTACTCGGGTTTGAATCTGTGTCGTTTTTTTTTGGCCCGTATATAAAACATGGGGTTAGGTGGATAACTTGGGCATCTGAAACGTGTAATTGGGGACTCACCTTGGTCTATACTCTGTATTGTAACACCCCAAACGATGGCAGAAACATCGGGGTGCCACGTAGCGATGATTGTTCAATAGCTCATGGTACTAAATGTAAGTTGAATATTATTAAACGATTTACAATTGTCATACAAATAGTGATTACATAAACTTGATTCATATAAACTAGGACCAAAGCTCCTATGTGTTCCAAGACTTGTACAACTTCCAATAGCAAGTAAAAACCTTAAACATGTTAAGTTAGAAAGATGGGGGGGGGGGGGGGTTCAACTATAAATAGTTGGTGAGAATACATAGGTTTTGCAAGTAGTAAAACATGATATTTTGTTCAACTATAATCTAAACATGCGGCTTGAACAATGTTAATGATTGTACTGTGTCTTTTTGTTACAATCAAAATGAATCCACAAGTTTCAACATAATGAGAATGAGTAATTGCTAATGCATCAAAAATGTTTAAACATGTTTCACCCCAAAAATGTAAAACAGTAAAAAGGGGCTATGTAAACTCACCTTAGCAAGCAAGCAAGAATCCCAAGTATGCAATAGTAAGTATATTGATTCCCAAAGAAATCAACCTAGATTAAGCATCACAAAGTATAAGAATAACATTCTAAAAAGTCTAAAATTCCTAGGTCGATCGATTATGGTTTCCTAGTTTTGAGGGATTGACTTTAAGTGTTTGATTTTGTGGAATTTAATTCCACAAATTGGTTTAGAAAATTTTATGACAAGATTAACGAGAGAACTGACTAACTAATAAGTTTAATAAAGTTCCAAAATATATAAGTTTTAGTTCAAAACGATTATCAAATATCAAACTTTGATATTTACCTTTGGTATAATTACCTTTGTATCCTTTACATTAATCTAGACTAGTGCCACGTGTTACCTTGAGAGCCTTTCTTACCCTTCTGACAAAATCAATCTTTTGTACCGGAACCCTTATCTATATATATATATATTGCAGGATTTTTAGTTTTTTTATCACTTGTCAAATTAGGAATTTATGAATATTTGCCCACATAAAAGTTCATTAATTTAATTATTATAAACGATCATGATTACAATATTATAGCACTAGCAATTAGAATGTTCATATTTCAAAGTCACAGAGCCAAAAGATATGATTTTTTTTAAAAAAAATATTAATAATTATAATAAAAATAAACAAAGAATCCAATTGACCCAAGGGTCGAAGCCGGTTCTTTTTGAGCCACAAATTCATTATTACAAGTGATCGACTTTTTTTTTTAACCTGAAACAAAATTGGCAACAAATACCTTCATCCCCATATATTAATATTATTACCAAACCAAAGTCCCGCCATTAATCAACTCCTTCAAATAAATACTACTTGATTTCGAAATCTTATTAAGAATTATAAAACCCACTAATAGTGACCAAACACAAGAATCTAATGCAATATAACATGCCAGATGCGAGGCACGAAGCAAAGGAAAGAAAATGGTCTGGTTCCAACAACTAGCAGCGACGAACAGGAGCGAGCTAACGGGTGGTCAGGTTCGATATTCGAAGACTTAATTTCCAAAAACAGAGCGAAACGGTTTGATGCCAGGTAGTCGCTTATGTATTTGCGACGGGGTGAAAAACGAAGGGTGAGGGTAGTTTAATTTATAGAGGGATTAAGAGACCAGGTTAGAGATTTAAACGGATATATAGCAAAATGATTTTGTGTTTCTTTATAAAGTGATGATCAAAACAATGTAATATCCCAAATTATATACAAGAGGAATTGGCTCCAAGCAAGGAATAAGCTAGATTGGTGGATGACCAATTAAATTAGCTAGATTAGTGGATGACCAGTTGTTGACCGAGATTGGAGGATCACAAGAAAAATGTTAATTGGTTTATGGATTATAATGTGTGATTGATAGGGAGATCTATATTAATATAAGGGATCGAAAAATTCAAACGTTTATATTATTTAACCTATTTATATTAATGTTTTGAGGAACTTATGTGCTGGTAAGGACGGATCAACAGGTCGGTCTCGAATAGGATGCAATTTGTTCAATTCTCTTCCATAATTGTAGCCAATTTGGTGATGGTTCGTTTGTTATCAGAAATATTATTATTATTATAAATAAAAATAAATAAAATAACTAAAAAGGTTAAAATAGATAGTTTATTGAGGAAATTTTCTATTTGTTTAAATTTATACCAACTTTAAAATTTTTGAAATATATAAGAACGTTTTGAAATAATATAAAAATTTAGACATGGTTATACTTGTACAAAAGAAGTATAAGATAGGTAAAGTGGTGATTTTATTAATTCAAAAAATTGGGAAAATATGTGATATTACAATCTCCCCTACTTTTGAGAACTTCGTCCCGAAGTTATTAAAAACATAGGGTTGAGGGTGGTTGGGTAAATGTTTGGACGTCTATCGTTTGGCATGGAAAAATTTTATGGGTACTAGGATAAAGTGTTTCGGATAATGGAAAGATATGTATGAGTTATGAGAGTTGGATTACGTTGGTCTAAAATTGCGTGGAGGAATAAGTGTCTAACACCAAACCTAAGTTTCAGAAATGCATAAAGGAATCTATGAGATGACTGAATATGGAAAGACTAAATGGACTACCAAATAACTAGGGGTTGCTATTTGTTCAATCCCCAGTCTCATTTTGGATGTATGTAACACCCCAAAAATATATAGGCAATGGTGGTATGGTAAATATATGTATATATATGTGTTAGTACGAGTATGTATGTACGTATGTGTGAATATGTATGTATATGTTGCACCCCTAGTTGTAAGTAGTGCATTGGTAGTTGTACATTTGACAAAACATAAAAAATTACTAATGCTAGTTACTTGGGTAAAATTTGTGGAAGTTTAGTTGGAAGAATGGAAGGGTTAAACATGGACCATCATCTATCTTGAGGGGTGGTTTATGGAAAAGCTAGAATTACAATAGGTAAAAGGGGAAAATTGAAAATGGTGGTCTTGTGGGAAAGAAAAGAAAATCGCAGAGAGAGAGAAAGAGGCGACAAGGAGGAGCTTTCACCTCCTCCATCCAAAGCTGAAAATTAGAGCAAGAAACCATCCCCAAATCCTTGCATGTCTATGAATTCATAACCATCTAGTGGCCTTAATACTATTGGTAAGTTGTAGAATCAATTTTAGTAGGGTGTTGAAGGTGGTATGATGGATTTCATGGTTATATTGTGCTAATTACTTCTTGTGGTTAGGAAAACATGCTTGCTATGTGTAGTAGTATGAAATTGGAAGGATTGTGTGTTAATTTCTTGATTTAGGGCTGAATTGAAAGTGTGTTAAAGTGGGTGTTGGAATGAAGGTTTCTGTTGACTTTTAAAAAGTCAACAGGACCTCAACACCAAGAAGACTCTTCTGATTATGTATGATTGCTATCTAGAAAGGTAGATTGTAAATGTAATGGTAGAATTGGAGAGAACGCATCATGGAATGAAATGATAGCTTGAATGTATGGTGATGCACACCAATTGTTCGATGAAATGTCTAGACTAGTATGATGTGTAAATTTGTATGCAAGTCATGACAAATGCGAAGTAAGGTGATAGTAGATATACTTGATAGTAGGTTAACATGAAGATTGTGTCTTAGAAAGTATTCATGTGAGAATCTAGTTGATTGTATGATTTCATAAGAAGTGTGCATTAGTAGTGTGTACACTATGCTTAATTTGTAAGATGAATGATCTTGTATGTTAGTGAGATATGAATATGTTGCTTATGGTAAAATTCACATGACCTAGTATGTTGATATACACACATATGTTTGTAAAAAAAAAAAAAAAAGGAAGTTGTATTGTTGAAAGTTGACTTTCTGGAAAGTCAACTGATGTGGGAATAATGTGGTATGTTTTCTAGCATGATTGTGAGATTTAGGATATCGCGGGAGACATGTTAGCTTGGTTATGTGACACATACGTTGTTGAGTCTATTTGCTTGAAATGACGAATCAAAAAGAGTGGGAAGCTATGTTGTATGCATGTTAGAAATTGACCTATGCAAGTAAATGTGGTATATGAGTTGGATATGAGTAGTTATGAATGAACATGTATGCTAACAATGATGTGAACTTGATGATACGGAAGGATAGGAAAGATGGACTCAAGCATGGGAAGCTAATGGGTCGAGAAGAGGCAAGTAAACAAGCATGATCACTCGGAGGATTTGAGGTAAGTGGTTCTTATTCCACTTAGGATAATGAATCTTAACATGTTCATGTGTTTGTAAGTAGTATGAGGACCGTGAGATGATGGAACGTAAATAACGAGGCTAAGGCTTGAATGGGATTTTATAATGGAATAAACGTGGGTTCGAATGGATCGGCGTGGATGGGACTAGAAGGGGTGGAAAGGAGAAACAAAAGGGGAATGTGCAGAGTCCACCGTAGGGGTACGGTGGCACCGTTCCCCTACGGTGGCCCCTGCAACATTTTCCCACCGTAGGGCAGAGGGGTACCACCGTTGGGATTTGAGGTCCACCGTAGGGGTACGGTGGCACCATTCCCCTACGGTGGGACCTGGAACATTTCATTTTTGTTTTGTTCATTCTATCGTATGTTGACGTTTCGCTTATGTGTGCGACCCGTATTTGCGTTTAACGCATCAATTAACATCGTTGGACCTTGTGTAAGGCTATGTAGGGGTGTAGCATGTAATAGAAATGTCGGTTTTGTAAATATGATCATAGTACGGATTGATACAAGTGTGTGTAGTTTAATTGATACATTGTTCGATGGTATCAAATACGGTAAGTATATTGTCATGATTTTGTAGATTGAAGATGTGATGTGCATATGGGTACACATGCTCGGGTTTGAGAGAGAGTTTCATGCATGTAAGGGTTGGTAATTATGAGTAGATTGAGTATAGGGCTGGAAACGTCATATTTTTCGTAAAGATTAGTGAAGAAAGAGTAACTGAACGGGTCAAGTAAGTTACATGAAGGACTAGTATGATTGTATGTATGGTGGTATTATATGAAGGAGTTGCATGCTTGTATGTATTGTAGAATTATACAAAGTGTATGCTTGTATGTAATGTAGAATTATATGAAGGGAGTGTATGCTTGTATGTATTGTAGAATTATACAAAGTGTATGCTTGTATGTATTGTAGAATTATGCAAAGTGTATGCTTGTATGTATTGTAGAATTTTACAAAGTGTATGCTTGTATGTATTGTAGAATTATACAAAGTGTATGCTTGTATGTAATGTAGAATTATATGAAGGGAGTGTATGCTTGTATGTATTGTAGAATTATACAAAGTGTATGCTTGTATGTATTGTAGAATTATGCAAAGTGTATGCTTGTATGTATTGTAGAATTATACAAAGTGTATGCTTGTATGTAATGTAGAATTATAAGAAGGGAGTGTATGCTTGTATGTAAAGTAGAATTATACAAAGCGTATGCTTGTATGTATTGTAGAATTATATGAAGAAAGTGTATGCTTGTAGGTATTGTGAAATTATATGGAGGGGAGGTGTATGTTGGACGCATTGTAGGGTTATTAACCTTTGTTATGTGAATGATAGGAAATGTAGGTATGTACATATGATTGCAGGAGACGTGGAGGTTCGGATCGGGGTAACCCACCCGAACTCGAATGAAGGCGGTTGGACAGGATCACAGAGTATTGTTGGATGTTACTTCCGCGTCATGAGTAGATTACATGAGGTTACCTATTGAACTAACGAAATGGTTTTGTGGTGAATGCAGGATGTCTTGTCCATCTTGAGAGGCAAGGAAAGGATGGAGATCGAGCGAGGAGGCGGATTGTACGTGGTCACGATCACATAATCAAATGGAGATGAGTCACGTAGAATGTATTAAGAAATATTTAAGATGTAACACCAAAAATACATATTAGAATCGGTTTCTAAACGTTCAAGGTTGTTATTAAAGAAAAGAATTTTTCAGTTGGCTTTTTCCGCTGCGAGTTTTCTGTAAAATAGTTTAGGGTGTTACAATGTATCATTAGTATTTATATATAGGGTGTACCGCAGCTAACCCACCACACCCCTGATACCTCAAAAACGTACTGGGTATCTACCAAAACCCTAATAGAATTTCACACCATCGTAACGTACCTGTAAATTCATGATTACGTTCCGGACCGCAATCACCAATTTACCTTACATTAGGGTTTTGTGTCATTCTATGACTCTTAACACACATGTATAACACACAATGCACAATAACCTTGTGATTGAATATTTGTATCAATGAATCTAATGAGTCTTTGTATCAAATTGCGTGTTCAATGTATCCAAAAATAAGCCTAACTGTTGAGCAGGCAAGAAGACCTCTACCAGTTGGTGAGTAGGAACCTCTACCGATGGTTGACCAGGTACAATGTCCTATACCAGTCGTTGAGCAGGTTATTAGAACTTCTACCGACTGTTGAGTAGGCATGATTACCTCTACCAATCATTGAGCGGGTTATTAGGAACTCTACCAACTGTTGAGCAGGTACTTCATCTTCTACCAGTTGTTAAGAGGATAATTTTAATAATTGTTTTCGTAGTTCAACATATAAATTTCCAATTGAAAATACACACATGTAAGCAAGTTTGTAAATGCAACAAGTATCAAGTATAGCATGCGAGTTGTAATTGTATTGCCCTAGACAAGGTTAATGGGTCTAGGTGTGGTTATAGCAATAGTTCATATTTAGCTATCCATGTTTTCAAGTATCACGAGTAATCAAATGTTCAAATATAGTAGATAATCAAATCCTCATGTATCACTAAGAATCAAGTTTATGTAACAAACAATCATGTTTTTAGAAGGATCTTATAAGATCGAGTATCAAGTTGTCAATATTTTGGTTATCATGGAATTCAAGTTCATGCCCGAAAAAGTGAAGGGTATGAGTTTAATTCTTGAGAGGATTATGAAAGCCCGGAGTATTAGATCATAAAGGATGTTGAATGTTAAGATAGTTGATAAATGGTTTAATTTATAAGTTTTCAAAGAGACAGAAGTGGCAAGGAGATTTGTGTAACAGTGTGATCAAGAGGTTAGAATTAAGCGTATGAGAAAACATGATTATGGTAAATGCCAAAAATTGTGAAAGTTCAAAATAGTTGAAAGCAAGCATGAATCACTGAAGAATCTGAGGGTTAAACTTTTCCGTAGATAGAAAAAATTTATTTTCAAAATTTGTTTTGGGGTGAAAGAAACGATGGTTGATTTTTTTAAGGGGGTAAATAGTACAAGTCAAATGAAATTAGATTCGAATTTTTTTTTAGTGAGTTGGAAATTTTAAACACGATTTTGAGTTTTGAAAAATCCCTTGTTACACCAATAATTTGTTACATAAATGTTTGAAATTTAGAAATTAAGTTTGAGGACATCTTTTGCAAAAAAATATGTATTTTCTATAGTTTATGAAATTACCAGGTGATGAAAATTTGACAAGATTTAGAAATCTTTAGTTTTGTGCTAGGGTATTGTTGGATCAGTAATGCTCTTGATGTTTTGCTTGCTAGTGAACACTTATGTGTTTAGCAAGTTCAATCAGATTTGCACAGCGGAATAAATAAGTGAAGTTACACTATCAACATGAGTTATTACTCTCCCTGGATGTTTGAAAACTAAAGACAAGTTTAATGAGAATCTAAGTATTGAATGTGAATGACAATAAATACTCAAACAGATTCTCAGTAAATGAAATGGAAATAACAATAATAAGCTTTGAAGGATTTCAGTTTCAATTAAGCTTTGAAGGATTTCAGTTTCAATTAAGCTTTGAAGGATTTCAATTTAATGAGAATCTAAGTCTATTTATAAACTTACAAATACATGAACCTTGCCAAAAATTAAGTCTGCAACAAGTTGCAACAAGTTGCATTCTTAGAACTTGCACAAAAAGATAAAGTAATAATAAACAAATAAACTACTGAAACATAAGGGCGGTGGAAAGATTCTATTACAAGTGCTGATGAATGACAAACTACTGATGAGTAGTTTGTCTTCAGTAGTTCTTTAGTGAACTTGTTTGGTTAGACTTCAGAACTTCTGATCTTTCTTCTTCAGTACTTGTTGAATCCTTCTTCAATACTTTAGTCTTCTTTCTTCAGTAGTTCTATACTTAGAATAATTTGCAGAAGTATGAATTAGACCAAGGTTTACAAAAGTGGTTTCCTCAACCCTTTTTGTCCTAACAATCTCCCCTGGATTGATGAAGCCAAAACCTTTTCTAATTCCTTATTGTTGTTTTCTTCTGTTATTGACTATCTTCCATATTTCCTTGAACATGGAATTCTTCAATTGATTCAGCTGTTCATTAGTGAGAGATCCCTTTTGAGGTTCCAAATGTTGAGTTGTAAGCAAGTCCTGTGTTGATAGATTCTTCAGTTCATTCATGGATTTGTAGGCCTTGCTTGTAAGATCTCTTCTTGTCACCAACACTGAGTTGAAATCAGTAAAGGACCATCTGATGATCAGCACTTTAGATTTGTCCGAATCTGAAGTGTAGGGAACCATGCTGGATCCCTGGGATGTTCCTGAGTGTTGGATGTTTTCTATTTCAGAGACTCTCAGGTGGGATTCACTTCTGTCTTCTTTTTGCACCACATCAGGTAATTTGAAAGTAGGTAAATGATGTTCAGTAACTACCTTTGTGTGTAGTTTGTCAGTGATAGTCTTCTGAATTTGATAAGCAAATGTTGAAGGATCCCTAAATTGTGTTATCAGAGGTTTTTCTTCAATATCAAAGTCTCCTTGCACAACTGTGTTGCCTTCTAGCAACACCATCTTGAAATCAGTCTTTGTATTGTCCTCTGGCTTTCTCTTGGTAGCTGGTCTTTGTTTGACACCAGAAGTTCTAACTACTGAAGTTGATACTTCAGAAGTTTTGAACATCTCTGGATTTGCAGCCTTGGCAGCCTAGTATTTCTTGTATGTGTCCAGTAGTTTGTCTTCTCTCCACTTTGACACTGAGGCTTTTGAACCATAGTCATTAGCTACCAGTTCTTCAATCATTTCTGATCTCTTGGCTTTTCTATTCTTTTCTGTTGCATTCTTGTCAGCAACAAGTTGAGCTCTTCTGGTTAGCTCATCCATTGAGAGCCCTGTGAGTGAATAGGCTTTTGTTTTGCTGTTCTTTGTTATGAAAGACATCAGTTGTTGTCTTTTGTCTTCTTCAGCAATTCTCTCTGTTTCAGCTTGCCTATTCAACTCTGCTTCATAAGCTTGAAGCTTTTCATTTAAGCTCAAGTCTTCCCTTGCTTCCAAGTTATTCCAGATCTCATCTTCCTTAGCCTTTCTTTGGGCTGCAATTATACTCTTCTCTAGTAGTTCTTTGGACATTGAAATTGGAGAAGGGTTCAGCACAGTCATTGTTGTTGTTGTAGGCCTTGGAGTAGGAGTTGGTTGTTGTTGTTCAGTTGGTTTGGAAGGCTCTTCAGTTGTTTGTAGGATGGAAGTGTTAACTGCTGAAGTGTTGACAGAAGTGTCAACTACTAAAGGATTGTCTTCAGTACTTTCAGAGTCTTCAGCAGTTTCTTCATTATGGCCTTGGAAAGTTTCAGCTTCAACTTCAGTTCTAGAAACATGCCTTTGTTGATCTTCTTGTTGTATCGTGGCCTTTTCTAGCAGTTGTTGTTGTTGTAGAGCCACTCTTGCCTTTATCCTGGCTTCCAGTGACTCCTTAGGTTCCTTAATCTTCTCCCCCTTTTGGCTTTATCCACTTCTGGAAGCCTGCCAGGTAGAGAAGTTCTACTAGTGAGTTTAGCAAGCTGTCTTGAGTTGTTGTCAATCTTGTTGGACAGCTCACCAAGTTTCTTGTTAATCACCTCAAATTGAGTTTTGGTTGACAACTCCAAAGCAGTTGTGAAAGATTTGAGGTGATAGGCAATGAGGGTATTCATCAACTGGTATAGGGGACCATCTGGGCTGCATAGTTGGTTCAGATCTATGCTTGATGACCCAGGGAATTGGGTAGGCATTTTTAGTGAGGGGTGTTTTTTTTTTGGGTGATCTTCATGTTGTACAGAAGATGCCACTTTAGGGGAATCAGGGATCAAGTGGACTTTAACCTAATCTGGTGTGACCAGCTCTTTGAGCTTAGAGACACCAGGTGCAGGACCTTCACTAGCAGCCGTCAATTCAAGTTTGGTGGAGTGTGACTCATCATCCAAATCAATGGAATCATCTGAATCCCTGATTACATCCTCAATGAGGACAGTATCAGTTATATCATGAGCCGGGCCCAACTCAGTTGTCTCATATACCTCTTGTTCTTGGTTCAGAGGATTTCCTACCTTAGGCATTAAGCCTTCATCAGTAGTTGCCACAAATGAGGTCTTAGAAATGTTACTTCTGTCCTTAGATCCACCACTGGGTGGTAAATGAGTAGTAGCAGCCTCAAATATACCTAAGGTCTCTAAGTTTGGGCTTAGAAACCCTGGTTCATCCTCATCTCTTGGGTTAGGGCTATGGACATCCACATTCATGTCAAAGTCTGAAGGTATGTCCCCTGTTTGATGTGGTTGTTGGGGACTGACATGTTCTAATGGGATGGTCTCTTTTAGCTCAGAGAGAAGTTTGGCAATTTCTATGGTTTCAGGTTCAGAAGTTTGTGGTAAAGGTTCAGCAGTTTGGGGTAAAGGTTCAGTAGTTTCAAAAGAAGAGTCAATTGGTATTGTTTTCTTAAATTTCTTTCTTTTGAAGAGAATTGTGATTGGTGCTCTTGTGGGGGTTTGAGATGGATGAGACTGAGAGGATGTTTTAGTCACATCTTTATCAAGTGCAGATTGCACATTGGCAAGTTCAGGCATCTCAACCTCCTGAACTGCCTTTCTTTTAAGGCTGGTGGGTTTTGGTTTTTGTTGTTTTGGTTTCTTGGCCTTTTTAGGTGAGGGTTTGGAAGATGAGGGTTTCATGGGGACTGTTGTTTGTTCCCCTTGGTCATCTTCTGGCCAGGCAGCCGGTTTATTGTGCCTAGAGTATGCTTGTGAGGTTAATGGGTTTAAAACAGTTGTTTTACCCACAAGCACCTATTCTCCAAGTTCTTTTATTATGCATTGCATAATGAACCTTGGATACAATAAAAACTTCTTTTTAGAATTGAGGTGATGCAACACCAACTCATTAAAGAAAAGTGTTGATGCCCTGAATTTTGTTTCATTCACAATGGAATGAAAAATAGGTTGAAAAGTAGAGAGCATCTGATCATAAGATCCAGTTTTTGGACTCAAACACATGATGATGTAATGAAACAAAAGTTTGTACTTAGGTTCAAAAAAATTCTTAAAAATAGTAGCATGTGAGAGAATACCTTGGTAACCACACTCTGTCATGGTTAGATGAATTTCAGAGTTTGGAAATTGATCTGGGGCATCCACATTATCTAGACCCAGTCTAATCCCCAAAGTTGCTGGTGTGATTGTCATTGTTCTCCCTTGGATGGTTGAATTGAGGGAGATCACTTGATCATTCACTGTCACCGTCTCCGCGTTTGCCTAGAACTCATTTAGAGTTTCAGTGTGGATTGGAGGATCAATGGTGAGGGCAGTGAAGTATTGGGATTTAACGACTAAATCAATGATTTCGTCGTATTAGGACCAGACTTCATGTTTCTTAAAGTAGCCTCTTTGATTGTGTCCCTGTTTTAGTGTTAGAGCCATGTGGTTTGTATGTGTGTGGATCGAATAGTGTTTTTGTTTGCAGGTTAAGGGTTTGAGAGTGTTTTGAGAGAGAAGGAGAGAATTTTTCTTTTTGAAAGGATAAGTGTCGGAAAAGGTGTTTATCAGAAGTTTGTAACCGCCCTAGGTCAAACTTCTGAAGTGGGAAATGTCTGATTTGCCTTCAATGACAAAACTGCTGATGAAGAACAACTATCATCAGTAGTTCCCATTTTCTATTCAGTAGTTTGTTAACAACTGATGAGAAAGTTTTATAAACACTTTATTCATAACTTCTGAAGATTATTTTATCAGAAGTTAATCATTTTTCAGAAAATATTCCCATACTGATGTTTTGTTCATCAGTAGTTTCTCTCCTTTTGTTTTTCAGAAGTTTTGGACTAAAAACAGACGTAAGTGAAAAATAAAATATGTGCAGAAAAAGTAAAAGAAACACTTACAAATTTAGCATCCCAAGCATGGATACTAACTCCTGAAATGTTGATGTGTCAAGGGGTTTAGTGAATATGTCAGCTACTTGATTAGCTGTTGTCACATGCTTCACTTCAATCTTGCCTTTTTCATAGCAATCTCTTATGAAATGATACCTGATTTCAATATGTTTAGTCTTTGAGAACTGAACAAGATTTTGAATGATGCTAATGACAGATTTACTGTCTACAAGCAATGGTGTCTTGGTCTCTTTGATTCCATAATCAAGAAGTTGATATTGGAGCCATTGTATCTGTGATGTGTAACTTGCAGCTGCAATGTATTCAGCTTCAGCAGTTGAAGTTGTAACAAATGTTTGCTTCTTTGATTTCCAGGACACTAGACAGTTTCCCAAGAATTGACAACCACCATGTAACCTCACGAATTTTCCCATTTATTTTGCATTAAAGTATTTCCCAATCCATGATATAAAGTCTAATTTATTTCAAAGTATTCTTATCTTTATCCGTGCACTCTATTTTTCTAAGTTCCTTTTATCATTGTACTTGAAGAAAAAAAAATCTTCAATCATGACATATGTCCTATCCTAATTCTATTTATAAAATCGTCATTTTATAAGACGGTGTTTTTTTTTTATTTTCTAATTCAAACTAATGATTTTTTTTTATTTTTTTCTTAATAAAGCCTTGAGTCAAATAGTCAAAGTCCTAGTCAAATAGTCAATTCATCATAAAACCTTACTTTATGGTGTTGACCAATTTTAATGGCTAATTGAATCCAAAACTAGTATAAAAACCCACCTATGAACCATTATACTTTGCACCTCTAAATCGATTGTTTCAATCCGATTAAACTTTCCCTCATACCCTTCTTCTATAGTCTATTACTTCTACAATTGAATCTTTGATTATAAGCTCTTGTAATTGGCGAATTGGAAGCTTGATATTCTTTCTTTTTCGACTAGCTACGTTGTTGAGTCTTTGGGATTCGCCTCGCATACATTCACAACACTTAGAGGATAATTCACCTTAGCCAATGTGAGTTTACATAGCCCCTTTTTCTGTTTTACATTTTGGGGTGAAACATGTTTAAACATTTTATACACTATCATTTACTCATTCTTACATTGTTGAAACTTGTGATTCAATTACACTATCATTTACTCATTCTATCATTTGACTGTAACAAAAAGACACAGTACAATCATTAACATTGATCAAGCCGCCTGTTTAGATTATAGCGCTATAGGTCTGACAAACCCATCCCCCCGCATAAATTCAGGGATGATCGATAACAGTAACAACATTTAACTAACTTGCGAGTTAGTCATCAGTCGACACAAGGTTTGATTGTACAAAGACGCATTGTTACATGTCGGAATCATACTCTATCATCATACAACTGTGCTTGTTGTACACACTATTGTTATCAATTATATTAAAAAACCTATGTATTCTCACCAACTTTTGTTGACCCAAAATATTTTCAAACTTAACATGTTTCAGGTTCTACTTGCTTGAAGATTTGAATTAATGCTTGAAGATGTGTGCATAGTATTATTCATTTTGATGTACGAATTCTTGTAGAACAATTGTATGTAATTTATTTAAATCATTTAATGAAATTTATTATTCAGCATGAGCTACTGAACAATCATCAATACGTGACATCCCGATGTTTCCGCCATCGGTTGGGGTGTTACAGATTGGTATCAGAGCCTTGGTTATAGGGAATTAGGTTATTAGAAAATAATCTAGACTATAACCTTAGGGATTTAAAATAGTACTTGCTTCTCTTACTTGTAACCCTAATTGCTTCCTTAATCTTATCCCTATCCTATACCTTATACAAGCCTTACAAGTGACTACTCTTATTTGTCTGCTGCAATCCTGATCCACCATTAGATTAATAGGACAAAATCCTCAGGTTTAGCCTGAACCACCTTGAGATCTCGTCGAAGTTCTAGATTTTGATAACGAACACTTTTAATCTGGAAGGGTGAACGCCTGCATTCAGAGTCTTCTGTCTAGGCTGGCATTGCGCATATATCCCAATCAGACGAGGGACCCGGATGCCTACCTGGGAATTCTCGGGATGAGTGTTCACTTATAGGCTAAAGCATGTCTTCATTATGTTATTAGAATCTAGAATCTTTGATAAGTCAACGTTTTCGTTTATTCTTTTTAATTAATGAATAAATGATTACACTCACTTTCCTTAAACTAAGCTCTAAATCTCAAAATTTTACAGCTTAAATCAATCTCATTTCATAACCATCTATGGATTTCACAATCACACTTCACCTTACCATCTTAGCCACTTTTTAAATATTCAACACCCTACCCAAATCATATTATTTCATTTCTCCACATGTTACTTATTTAAAAAAAAAAAAAAACTATAACCTCATACCTTAGCACAAAATAAAGATTTCTAAATCTTGTTGTATTTTCATTACCTAGTAACTTTACAAAGTACATATTTTTTTGTCAAAAGATGTCCTCAAACTTAAATTCAATTTTTTTTATTTATTGACTAACAAACGATTTTCTATATAATGCTTTAAACTATTAAAAATCACTAATAGAACCTTGATCTTTAAAACCTAATGTCATGTTTGAAATCTCCAACTAACGGTAATATTTTAATCAAAGCCTACTTAGCTTGTACTATTTAACAACTTTTGCTTTATGTACAAAACCAATTTTGAAAAAAAATATATTTTTTTTAATCCATAGGAATAATATCTAGTCTCTAGATTCTCCATCGACACTCACTCATTTTCAACTTGTTCAAATTTTTACAATATTTGGCATATACCACAATCATGTTTTCTTATACACTTGATTATAATCTTTACTCCAAACCCCACAAGTTACACTGCTACATAATCTCCTTACTATAAAATAAACTCCTTATCAACCATCTTCACATTCACTATCTCTCGCAACCTTGATTCTGTTTCGAGATTTTTCATCATTTCCCCAAGAACTAAATTCATATCCTTCACCTTCTCAAACATGAGCTAGTTACCCATGATAACCAAACTATTGAAACTTGATTGTGTGTTGCATCAAACATAATCCTTAGTTATACATGAGGATTCGACTATCTACTATATTTGAACATTTGAAACTAGAATTCATGGAATATAAACTATTTACTATAGACACACCTAGAGTCATTAACCTTGTCTAGGGCAACTCTATTACAACTCACATGCTATACTTGATATTTGATTGCTTACATGTACATATTATCAATTTGCAATTTATGTGTGTGTGTTAATTGGTACACTTAATCAAACAACTGATAGAGGATGAAGTACTTGCTCAACAGTTAGTAGAGTACCAAATAACCTACTCAACGATTGGTAGAGGTCATCATGCCTGCTCAACAGTCGGTAGAGGCCCTACAACGTGCTCAACAACTGGTAGAGGCTATCGTACCTGCTCAATAATCGGTAGAGGTTCTTACTCACTGACAGGTAGAAGTCTTTTTCCTGCTCAACAGTTGGACTTATTTTTGGATACATTGTATACAATTTAATCACAAGGTTATTTTGCATTACTTTCATGTGTGTTTAGAGTCATAGAAGGACACAAAACCCTAATGTAAGGTAAATTGGTGATTGCGGTCCGGAACGTAATCATGAATTTACAGGTACCTTAAGGTGGTGTGAAATTCTATCAAAGTTTTCGGTAGAGAAACTAATTATAAACTCTAGTTACCTGGTAGTTCATTTAGCCTTTCTAAAGTCCATCAACTCATGCATTTCTTTTAGGATTTCTAAAACTTAAGATTCTTATTCACCTTGCGATTCCAAGACACACCTAATCCTACCCTTAAAACTCACAGATAACAAACCTCTTATCCAAATTATTCGAAAGCAGATTATTCTATAAATTCATGTCGTGCCTTAACCCAAAATTTTCAAAACCACGGCTGCCTTAATTTCTACCCAACCATCCTCAAACCCGTGTTTTTAAATAACTTTGGGACGAAGTTTCCAAAAGTAGGGGAGACTGTAACCTCACGAATTTTCCCATTTATTTTGCATTAAAGTATTTCCCGATCCATGATATAATGTCTAATTTATTTCTAAGTATTCTTATCTTTATCCGTGCACTCTATTTTTCTAAGTTCCTTTTATCATTGTACTTGAAGAAAAAAAAATCTTCAATCATGACATATGTCCTATCCTAATTCTATTTATAAAATCGTCATTTTATAAGACGGTGTTTTTTTTATTTTCTAATTCAAACTAATGATTTTTTTTTATTTTTTTCTTAAATAAAGCCTTGAGTCAAATAGTCAAAGTCCTAGTCAAATAGTCAATTCATCATAAAACCTTACTTTATGGTGTTGACCAATTTTAATGGCTAATTGAATCCAAAACTAGTATAAAAACCCACCTATGAACCATTATACTTTGCACCTCTAAATCGATTGTTTCAATCCGATTAAACTTTCCCTCATACCCTTCTTCTATAGTCTATTACTTCTACAATTGAATCTTTGATTATAAGCTCTTGTAATTGGCGAATTGGAAGCTTGATATTCTTTCTTT
This sequence comes from Ambrosia trifida, assembly GCA_028751855.1. Classification (NCBI taxonomy): domain Eukaryota; kingdom Viridiplantae; phylum Streptophyta; class Magnoliopsida; order Asterales; family Asteraceae; genus Ambrosia; species Ambrosia trifida. The sequence continues at coordinate 96,638,353 of CM054130.1, forward strand.
TTTCGACTAGCTACGTTGTTGAGTCTTTGGGATTCGCCTCGCATACATTCACAACACTTAGAGGATAATTCACCTTAGCCAATGTGAGTTTACATAGCCCCTTTTTCTGTTTTACATTTTGGGGTGAAACATGTTTAAACATTTTATACACTATCATTTACTCATTCTTACATTGTTGAAACTTGTGATTCAATTACACTATCATTTACTTATTCTATCATTTGACTGTAACAAAAAGACACAGTACAATCATTAACATTGATCAAGCCACCTGTTTAGATTATAGCGCTATAGCTCTGACAAACCCATCCCCCCGCATAAATTCAGGGATGATCGATAACAGTAACAACATTTAACTAACTTGCGAGTTAGTCATCAGTCGACACAAGGTTTGATTGTACAAAGACGCATTGTTACATGTCGGAATCATACTCTATCATCATACAACTGTGATTGTTGTACAAACTATTGTTATCAATTATATTAAAAAACCTATGTATTCTCACCAACTTTTGTTGACCCAAAATATTTTCAAACTTAACATGTTTCAGGTTCTACTTGCTTGAAGATTTGAATTAATGTTTGAAGATGTGTGCATAGTATTATTCATTTTGATGTACGAATTCTTGTAGAACAATTGTATGTAATTTATTTAAATCATTTAATGAAATTTATTATTCAGCATGAGCTACTGAACAATCATCAATACGTGACATCCCGATGTTTCCGCCATCGGTTGGGGTGTTACACACCAGATGTTGATTTTCTTGACAATTTTGCACCCTGCATAGTCACTATCTGAAAAAGCTGATAACTTGGTATTGCTAGAAGCAGGATACCAAATTCCAAGTGTAGGAGTTCCTTTCAGATATCTAAAGATTCTTTTGACTGCAATTAGGTGTGATTCCCTAGGAGCTGATTGATATCTAGCACAAACACATGTTGAAAACATAATATCTGGTCTAGAAGCAGTTAGATATAAAAGGGAACCTATCATACATCTATACATTGTTTGATCAACCTATTCTCCTTGATCATCTGGTTCAACTTGTGTGGTAGGTGTCATGGGAGTGGAAAATGATTTACAGTCTTGTAAAGAAAATTTGTTCAATAAATCTTTAACATATTTAGATTGATGTATAAAAGTTTCATTTGTTTGTTGTTTAATCTGCAGCCCTAAAAAGTACTGCAGTTCTCCCATTGTACTCATCTCAAATTTTGATTGCATGAGTTTCTTAAATTCATCACATAATTTTGTGTTTGTTGAACCAAAATGATATCATCAACATAAATTTGAACAAGTAAGACATGATTTCCAACATTTTTAATGAAAAGAGTTTTATCAATGGAGCCTCTTGTAAAGTTATTTTTGAGCAAAAAGTTGGAAAGTGTTTCATACCAGGCTCTTGGAGCCTGTTTTAGCCCATAAAGAGCTTTGTCACGCTTGTACACCCAATCAGGATGAGAAGGATCCTCAAACCCAGGTGGCTGACAAACATACACTTCCTCTTTGATCTTTCCATTCAAAAATGCACTTTTAACATCTATTTGAAAAACTTTTAGTTTGTTGGAAATGGCATAGGCCAGAAATAACCTGATGGCTTCAAGTCTTGCAACTGGAGCAAAGGTTTCATCATAGTCAATTTCCTTTTTCTTGAGAGTAACTTTGTACCATCAGTCTTGCCTTGTTCTTAATAATCATACCAGTCTCATCTTGTTTGTTCCTGAAAACCCATCTTGTGCCAATTGGTAGCTTGTTTGGTGGTAAGGGATAGATTTCCCAAACCTGTTGCTTCTTGAATTAAAGCAACTCATCTTGCATAGCTTCCACCCAATTGTTGTCTTTGAGGGCCTCTTGGTACTTCTTAGGTTCCAACTGAGAAATGAATGCTGAGAAGAAGCAAAAGTTGGAAAGCTGGTTTCTTGTGAGAACACCTGATGCAATATCACCCATGATTTGTTCCAATGGATGATCTTTGTGTTCAATCAGTTGTTGTAAACCACTGATGTGACACCCGGTAAATTCTGGTTAACAACGTTGTCTAGATGAAAGTCTACCTTAGCGAGTCACGCATATATTGTACTTAACTGGGTTAGTTAAGTCGGGTTATGGTTCGGAAACTATCGGTTTAGTCTAGAAGATCATTGGATGTTGGTCTAGAGGTTCATTAGATGTCAGTCCTTAACCAAGTGTACAAACGGTGACGATTTGTAGGATCGTCAGGGCATACGGAACATACAAGTCTCGAGTCCCGGGAATTGGTGAACGAGTGTGAATATGTGTATTTACATGTGTTATGTGTTTACAATCATTATGTGACTTGTCGGTATGTGAATATGTGTTAACATATGTTAAAACGGGGTTTAACGCGCAAAACACACGAAACCAGCCCCTATAGGCGATTAGGATGGCCTAAATGCCTGAACATCATGCGATTAGGATCCCTAATCGCGTGTACTGGCTGCATAATCGCTAGTTACGGGCTGGACGACTAAAAACGACTATAAATACCATACTTGACCTCATAAACTTCATTATACAAACCCTAGTCGTCCCATAACCTGCCCCAACACACACACAACCTCTGGAACGCGATTTTTGATCAAAACACAAGGTTTCAAGCTTAATCCATCATTCTTTTACAAATCTAAGGTTTGGTTTCCATCCATGCAATCTTATAAACATTTTTATAAAATCCCTAATAGTCCAGACCTGTTCTAAAACGGAAAAGCTTTCTGAAAATCGTTAATAAGCGTTGTTAATCGGATTTTAACTAGTATGCATGTGTTATGTGTGTTTATGATTAGAAAGCTAGGGTTTTTATGATTCAAGATGAAGGATTAACATGTTATTAGGTTAATTCAGAATACTAATGATATTATGATGATAAAATCTGAGAATTGATTATTAGGGTTATAGTTACGCATGTTAGTGTGATGTTTCATGCTATGTGAATGGTGTTTGGATTACGTGATTGCATGCAGGGCTGATAATACGAGGCAAAACGAAGGATTTTAGTTGAAACATGTTTAGGATAGTGTTTGGGATGATATTGGATGGTTACACACGTTCTTGATCTGATTTGGAGCGTTAAACGCGCGAAAAACCGGAGCAGCAAGGTTACAGGCGATTAGCAACCCTAATCGCCTATGTTAGAGGCGATTAGGGGACCAATCGCCTATAAGAAGTCCCTAATCGCCTATATTCATGCGAGTAGAGGGCTAAATGCTAGTAGTGCATGTGGTATAGCCTAAATGCTAGTAGTTACATGTGGTATAGCCCTAAATGCTAGTAGTTACATGTGGTATAGCCCTAAATGCTAGTAGTTACATGCGATTAGCTTTCCTAAATGCTAGTTGACCAACCTAAATGCTAGTTGACTTTTCCTAATCGCGTGTACTGTTGCTGTAAGTATGAATTAGCATTCCGAGACCCGATTTGACATGTAGGAACATGCTAGGAACCCCGTAACATATCTAATAACTTGGTAACATATGTTTGGATGTAATTCGGTGATACGTGAACTATGTGCTATAACTTGTTGTGCGTTAACGTATGTTAAGTGTGATTGCATGATTGCATGTTTGAGAGCGTAAACATAACACGGGAAGTCTCGGGTCACCAATGGGATGTCGAGTCTTGTACTTTGGGTCAGTTAAACGGTCACGGTGTTTTCAAACGAATTGGTTATGGTCTGGACATCTAGGGACTAACTAACCTGTGGGTTATTAGTCTAAGTACTTGTAACTGTCATATGTTAGGTCGCCGCTTTACGGGACTAGCATAGCAGCTGAGTTTACTCGTGTTAAGGAGTAACGCAACTTAAGGTGAGTTTACGGCCCCTCTTTTAAACTGGTTTCATATTTTCGGGGGAGAAAACATGTGTTAAAACGATTATTTGGTAACTACTGTCATACTATGGGTTTCTATTGTGTACTACACGATCTTTGGAAGTCCCGGGGGGAACCATGAATGTGCGGGTTTGCACAACGGGGAAATGTGAATAGCGCTATTGGGAATGACCAACCCCGCTCGTCGGCTTGGAGGGCCGGGCGAGTGCATATTGTCTAAAACAGGAACAACAGGAACAACAGGTTTACTTTTCGGGCACAACATCTGGTATGCGTGTTAGTAATGGTTTTCCAATTGTGGTAGTAACAAAACATACGCCTAGCTAGCGTACACTGGTTTTCGATTTGTTATAGTATGGACAGGTTGACTTGGTACTTGGATCACAAAACCTGTAAACTCACCAGCATTTTTGTGCTGACGTAAACTTTTACATGTTTTCTCAGGTCGCTAAGGTAGCACAATGGAACTAGGGCGCACGCGTCTGCACGGCGTCTAGTTAGAATTGCATGGTTTTACAAACGTTGAACATTGGTTTATTATTGAATAATTGTTTTGAATAAGCTTCCGCTGTAAACGGGGATTTTAAACATTGTTTTGAAATTGCATTATGTTCATGTTAGACTTGTTTATTGTGATCGTTGGTTTGGATCCTGGTTTGTCATGCGCCTCGCGGTAAAACTCCGCAAGTGGATTTTGAGGGTGTGACAACTGATAGGTGTAGGTGGCTCTTGTACTTCATCAAACAAACCACTGAGGTTTAAAATGTCTCGTTCAGCTGCTAATGATGTAGGTCTAACTACTGAAAGAGAATTTTGAGAAAAAGATTTTTGTTGAGTTTTCATCTTTTTCTGAGAAAATGTGTTTGCTGGTTGTTGTTTCTTGGGAGAAAAAGTTTCTTCAAAATCATTTTTGAGTTGTTTTCCCACAACCAGTTGTGAAATTTTCTTGTTATACTGAATTCATTTTCTATATCTGCAAAATTATGTCTTGTGGTTAAACAAACCACAGATTTCACATTCTTTTGCCTTTTCTTTTTCATTTGAAGGCAAATTTCTGACTGTTTATATTTGTTTTAGGTCATCAGTAGTTTTCAGGTTCTCAACTCCTGATGTAGATGAAACTACTGATGGCTTAAAGTCAGTTTTTATCAGTACTTCTGAAGAACTTTCTTTGTGAGTTTTTAGAAAGTTTTCATGAAAATATGTGCATTCCTTCTCTTCAGAAGTTTGATTTGAAACAATTTTTCTCCCATTTTCAGTAGTTTTGGGGGAAAAATCAGTTGGTGTTTCAGTGTGATTGTACCTTATGCCAAACCTAACATTTGAAGCACTTTGTTTGTTAAGCAGTAGTTGGTACCCTTTACAAGATTCTACCCATTTTTCACAAACAACCTTGGTGTCAGCAAGCTCTTTTATGACATTTCCTAGGTCTTCTATCATGATTTTAAGTTGTGCTTGGGTTTCAATAGCATTGTTAGTCAATTTAGAATTTTCTTTTGCCTTTGCAGCAAGTTTTCTTTCTAAATCACATTTCATCTAAGTAAATTTTCTCTCAGAGTCATTTGCTTTGCCTTGTAAATGCACATTGATCTCTCTTATGAGAGCAAAAGATTCTTTACATGAAGTTGAACAAAGTTTTGTTAAAGATTCTTTTGATACTTGAGACAGGGCATATTTTGAGGTGCAGCCCTCTAATGCCATTAAGGCAAAATTCTTTCTGCCATTGTCAGGTTCTCCCCAGTTGATGTCAAACATTTTGTTGTCTGCATCAGGATTGCACTCAGTAGGGTCAAAAGGAAGACTGCTCCAGTCAACATACCCTGAGGTGAACAAACTTTGTTGAGAGGGTTGCTGAGTCTGTGGAGGTTGTTGAGAAGCTGGAATGGGAGGGATTGATTGTTGGCTCTGCATCTGTTGAGCAGGCATCTGTACATATTGTACTTGTGGCACATATTGGATTTGTGGAGCTTGTGCCTGTACAAAATGTGCACTTCCCTATGTTCCATTATTCCTATTATAACTAGGGTTAAACTGATTTCCAGATTGAGATTGGTTGTAGCTAGAGCTTCTACACTCTCTAGCAAAGTGTCCCAACTTCTGACACTTCTGACATCTAAGTTTAGACTTGTCAAAACCAATTTTTGTAGAACTGTTTAGTCCTGGAAATTTCCTTCCTGACCTTTTACAAAATTTGTTTGTTTTAATACTTAACATGGCCAGTTGATGTAAGATGTCCATTTCTTCTAAGTCATCATTGCTGAAATTTTTTAAATCATCCATGATAAAAGACATGTTATCAGCAGTTTGACTATATTCATCATTGTCATAACCTGGGAATGATCTTTCTGATGAGATCCCAGCAGTTATGTCAATGTGGTCAAAAGATCCAAAACTATTTGAACAAGTAGGTGAATCTTGTCCCAATAGTGCTGTACTACCTAGTAGATAGTCATCAGCAGTTTTACCAGAACTTTGCAGTTTCTTCTTTTGATTGATTTCTCTTTCAAAAGTTAGCAATCTCCCATGTAATTTTGTAAAAGTGGGGGAGCTAAAGTCTGGTGAGGATCTGAGGACTATAGAATATGTTTCGCATTTTTCAGGTAAAGACCTTAAAAATCTATGAAGCATAGATACAGTTGTGTAGGTTTGACCATTTAATTTTAGTTCAGATATTAATGAGGAGAATCTTTCAAATTGCTGAGTTAAAGTTTCCCCATTTATGTGAGCAAAAGTTTCATATTGTTGAGCCAGGATTTCTCTAGTGTTTGCAATCACCTCTTCAGTTCCTCCAAACTGTTCTTTTAGGCAGTCCTAAAGCTCTTTGGCACTATCACAACGTAATAGTCCAGAGTAGATTTCATTTGGGAGTGTCATTGCCTACATAGAGAAAGCTTTAGCATCAAGCTCAAGTTTTAGGAAATCTTCTTCTGTATAGTCCTTTGGGTCTTTTGGTATTTCTACTTTAGTTTCAAGATTAATGTTTACTGGTTTGTGAGGACCATATATCACAAATTTCCAGCAACCGGTGTTGGTCTGAGATAATGTATGTGCCATTCTCCTTTGCCAGATATTGTATTTATTTCTAACTAGTATAGTAGGTTTATTGGCAGAACCAGTATTATGTGGATCCATTTTAAAGAGTATTGATTTGTCAAATATCTCTTAAAGTGATGGATGTTGAAAAAGTGAACTTTTAATCCTTTATTGAATAACAATAAGAGCCTGTGTCTGATTCTCAATGTGTTAGATTGATATGTGATCAGATAAACTAGTGCTCTGATACCAATTGTTGGATCAGTAATGCTCTTGATGTTTTGCTTGCTAGTGAACACTTATGTGTTTAGCAAGTTCAATCAGATTTGAACAGCGGAATAAGTAAGTGAAGTTACACTATCAACAGGAGTTATTACTCCCCCTGGATGTTTGAAAACTAAAGACAAGTTTAATGAGAATCTAAGTATTGAATGTGAATGACAATAAATACTCAAACAGATTCTCAGTAAATGAAATGGAAATAACAATAATAAGCTTTGAAGGATTTCATTTTCAATTAAAAACAATATCTAAAACAGAGGGATGAACCCATCTATTTATAGACTTACAAATATATGAACCTTGCCAAAAAGCAAGTCTGCAACAAGCTGCAACAAGTTGTAATCTTGGAACTTGCACAAAAAGATAAAGTAATAATAAACAAATAAACTACTGAAACATAAGGGCGGTGGAAAGATTCTATTACAAGTGCTGATGAATGACAAACTACTGATGAGTAGTTTGTCTTCAGTAGTTCTTCAATGAACTTGTCTGGTTAGACTTCTGAACTTCTGATCTTTCTTCTTCAGTACTTGTTGAATCCTTCTTCAGTACTTTAGTCTTCTTTTATTCAGTACTTCTATACTTAGAATAATTTGCAGAAGTATGAATTAGACTAAGGTTAGCAAAAGTGGTTTCCTCAATCCTTTTTGTCCTAACAGGTATACTCATGTTATGGGGTTACAGTTTATGCTAGGTTTAAAAATATGTAACATATTGAAAAAGGCAATTATATGATTTGAGTAAGATGTTGAAAATAATTAAAAATGTGGCTAAGATTGAAGTGTGATTGTGAAACCCTCATATGATCATGAAATTTAGACTGATAAGTAAATTATCTAAGTAATGGATTTAAACTGTAAAATTTTGAGATTTAAAACTTAGGTTTTAATGAGCGTGAAGCATTTCCAATAAGGGACTTGAAATAGTATAAAACATGGACAATATAACGAAAAACAATAAGACACAAGGAGTGTAATCATTTATTCATTAATTAAAACGAATAAACGAAAACGTTGACTTATCAAAGTTTATAGAATCTAATAACATAGCGAAGACGTGCTTTAACCTATAAGTGAACACTCATCCCGAGAATTCCTATGTAGGCATACGGGTCCCTTGTCTGATTGGGATTTATGCGAAATGCCAGGCATTAGATAAAAACTCAGAATATAGGCGTTCACCGTTCCAGATTGCACGTGTTCATTATTAGGATCTAGGACTTTGACGAGATTATCAAAATCGTTCGGGCTAGAACCTAAGGAGTTTGCCCTATTAATCTAAGTGTAGATCAAGATTACAGCAGGAGATGATGAGTAAACATCTTTTAGGGGAGCATGTACTGATTAAAATCCCAGGGTTATAGACTAGTTTATTTTTCTAATAACCTAATTCCCTATAACCATGGCTCTAATACCAATCTGTAACATCATCGGGGTGCCACGTAGTGATGATTGTTCAATAGCTCATGGTACTAAATGTAAGTGGAATATTATTAAACGATTTACAATTGTCATACAAATAGTGATTTTATAAACTTAATTCATATAAACTAGGACCAAAGCTTTTATGTGTTCCAAGACTTGTACAACTTCCAATAGCAAGTAAAAACTCGAAACATGTTAAGTTAGAAAGATGGGGGGGGGGGTCAACTATAAATAGTTGGTGAGAATACGTAGGTTTTGCAAGTAGTAAAACAGGATATTTTGTTTAGCAATCACAGTTGAGATAAAGCAAAGAGTAATGTAAAAGTATGAGCCTGACATGTAACAATGCGTCTTTTGTACAATCAAACCTTGTGTCGACCGAGACCTAACTCGCAAGTTAGTAAAAGTGTAACTGTTTTGGATCATCCCTGAATTTATGCGGGGGGGGGGGGGGGGGTTGTCAGACCTGTAGCGCTATAATCTAAACAGGCGGATTGATCAATGTTAATGATTGTACTGTGTCTTTTGTTACAGTCAAATTGAATCCACAAGTTTCAACATAATGAGAATGAGTAATTGCTATTGTATCAAAAATGTTTAAACATGTTTCACCCCAAAAATGTAAAACAGTAAAAAGGGGCTATGTAAACTCACCTTAGCAAGCAAGCAAGAATCCCAAGTATGCAATAGCATGTATATTGATTCCCAAAGAAATCAACCTAGATTAAGCATCACAAAGTCTAAGAATAACATTCTAAAAAGTCTAAAATTCCTAGGTCGATCGATTATGGTTTCCTAGTTTTGAGGGATAGACTTTAAGTGTTTGATTGTGGAATTTAATTCCACAAATTGGTTTAGAAAATTTTATGACAAGATTAACGAGAGAACTGACTAACTAATAAGTTTAATAAAGTTCCAAAATATATAAGTTTTAGTTCAAAACGATCTTAAAATATCAAACTTTGATCACATATATATATATATGGTAGGGTTTAAATAGGAACCATACCTTATGTAGGAACCATAGGAACCAATCTTAGCCATTGATCTCTAATGGCATGATTGTAAATAAGTAAAACATTAATTAATTCTTTATTTAAATCAAAGGGTATTATTGACTTTTGTTATATGATTATTAATATGTTATTATGTATGCATTATAACTGACTACTATTCCATAATAGGAAGTTAATTAATTAATTAATTAGATTATATATTTAATTAATGGGGAAATAGAATTTAATAATTCCAACTTTGGGGGGTTGGAAGGGAGCAGTCTCAACTTGAAAGTTGTAATATAATGGTCCCAACTTGTCAATGTTTTTATTCTAATGGTCCCAAACTAACCGAGGTTAAGTTTTTCTGTTAAGTGCCACGTGGCACAGTATGTTCAGTTGGCAAAAAACGTGGGTCCCACTTGTTTTTTCAATTAAAAAAATCTATTAATTATTTAAAAAATCTTTAAATAATAATAAAATGAATTTATATATAAATATATATATATACACACACACACCCCCTACATCTTCATTATCTTCACCACAACAACAACCACCTGCCACCACCGTCCACCACCACCATCTCCGACGACACCCACCACCACCACCACAAACACCACCAACCCCCCAACTCTGATAAAGTAAACACACACACATACACACACACACACAGAGAGAGAGAGAGAGAGGGAGAGAGAGAGAGAGAGAGTAGCCTGTCGTCTTCTCCACCTTCTCCACTACCGCCGGTCGTCTTCTCCACCTTCTCCACCACCGCCGGTCTCATCAGAACTCATGAATCGTCACCGAGTCTTCACCATTACCGTCATAATCCACAACCATAACCCGACTCGACTCGTTACCTAACAACATCATACTTCAGATTATCGACCAAGAGAAGGGAACGAGATGGATTTTACTTGTGGTTTCACGATCAGGCGACGAAGGTGTCACCGCCGCTGGAACTCCTCCTCTTCTTTCTATTACTTCCTGGTTCCATTTCTCTCTCCTCTATAAGCTACAAATTGTTGTTAGGGTTTCTCCCCCAAAACAATTAGGGTTTCGTGTAGGTGGGGTTTTGTGGAGGTGGTTGCAGATGGCGGCGGTGGAGGTGGTTGTTGGTGGTTGTTGGTGGGGTTTTGTGGAGGTGGTTGCAGATCTGGTGGTTTTAGTATGGTTATGGTTTCGTCTAGTTATGGTTTCGTGGTGGAAGAAACCCTAATTTGATGGGGAGCGGTTGTGTTGGTGGTGGGAGGTGGTTGGTGGTGATGGTTGTGGTGGTGGTGATGGTTGTGTGTGTATATATTGTATGTGTGTATAATATATATATAGGGGAAAGATCCGGTACAAAATGTTTTTTCGATAAGAACTGTGAGAATCAAAGGAGGATATTTTTTTTTCAAAATTTTTTTTCCCATATTGTTAAACATGTATTATAGTATTGAAAAAAAAAATTTGGTGTAGAGTAATTACGTGTAGAGTAATTACATAATTACTCTAGTGTAAACTAATGTATTTACAAATGACGTAATTACACTAAACAATGTGTTTTTGTATTATTCATTTAGAAAGAATGTTTAAGCACATGAGAAAAAAAAATTCTAACAAAAATTTTTTTTTTTACCCTCTTTGATTCTCACAGTTCTTACTGAAAAACACTTTGTATTTGATCTTTACTCTATATATATAATTCTTTTTTATTATTATTAAAAGTTTTTTTATAATTAAAAGTTTTTTAATTAAAAAAGCCAAGTGGATAAAGAGGGCCCATTTTTTTTGCCAAGTGGGACAGATTGGCCACATCAGACGCCACGTGGCAGTCCACGTCAACATTTAACAGAAAAACTTAACTGAGGTTAGTTTGGGACCAACAAAATAAAATACATGACAAGTTGGGACTGTTATATTACAACTTTCAAGTTGGTACTGTTGCCTTCCAACCCCTAAAGTTGGGATTATTAGATTCCATTTCCCCTTAATTAATTATATATATATACTAGTTGAAATCCCGTGTTAAAACACGGGAATACTAATTCCAACTAAAGCTAAAAATTCATTTATTGGTGGTTGTGTTTCTGCCTTTGGTAACCACCGACAAATGAAAGAGCTGATTAGAAACCACTGATGATTATCCACGGATGAAGCAAGCAACAAATGATGAAACAAACTTCTGATGACAACAGTGGTTTGCACTCAACAGATGTTGTTATTAGAGGTTTGCTTCAAAGCAGACCCATTAGTAATAAAACGCTCGTTTTTTTTTTTCGTTTTTTGTATAACACTATGGTACTCGTTGAAAAGATAATAAAACGCTCGTTAATTTGGTGTAATCTTTTTTCAAAAAAAAAAATGTCGTTTAAAAAAGTTAGTAACGTTTAAAAATCATGGGAAAAAGTGCATGTGCCATGCACATGAGAGAAAAATAATAATTTAATAGTAGATGGAGTATCCATGACCCATTTAATTGACCCGGTAAAATGAGCGGGAAAAACTTAAAGGAAGCCCTCATAAGGTGCCATGTGTCCCTCGTTAGCTTTCATTTATATATTATAGAAGATATATATATATATATATATATATATATATATATATTTAGTTATTAAATTCTTTTTTATAGATGTTTTTTTTATTTTGTTTTTAATTTAATTCTTTTGTACACACATGTATACAATGTACACAATGTACATCAATTTCTTTTTTTTTCATTCATCATCATTATCGACATATATACACTGGTGTACATCAGTTTTTTTTTGTTTTTTTTCATTTATCATTATTATTGTTGACACAGATATACAATGATGTATATCAGTTTCTTTTTTTTTTTTTTTCTGTCATTCATCATCATAAACAACAACAACAACACAGATATACATTGGTGTATATCCGTTACTATTTTTTCTTTCAATCATCATCATCAGCATAGATATACAATGGTGTATATCCGTTTTTTTCCAGCTTACATGACTATAATTTGGACACACATATACGTTGGTGTATATCTTTGTAGAAATGTAAGTTAAATACATCAGTGTACACCATAAATAGATGTTGAGGTTTCTTCGTTTTTGTATATGAACAAAATATACATTGTTGTATACCTCCTAAAAACCCTCTCCTTCTCCATTTACTGATTTATGGATAATATTAAAAAAAATTGGATCCTACAAAACGTAATTATCACGTCAAAAAAAATGAGACGCTTTATTATTATCAAATGCCTATACACTAGTGTATATTATACGTTGGTGTATATTACGTAAAGAGAATGAGAGACATAACCACTATAAGGATAAACAAAGCCAAATGCCTATACACAAGTGTATATAATGGTAAATTTTTATTTAGCTATATAGCTGTTGTAAGTTGAAGTGTACATTGGTGTATATCAGTTTTTTTTTTGTTCATTCATCATCATCATCATCAACACATATATACAATGGTGTACATAAGTTATACATTGATGTATATCAGTTTTTTTTTCTTTCATTCAACATCATCAACACATACATTGGTGTATATTCGTTTTTTCATTCATCATCATCACCAACACAAATATACATTAGTGTATGTCAGTTTTTTTTATCATCATCATTGACACAGATATACAATGTATATTCGTTTTTTCATTTATCATCATTATCCTTGACACAAATATACATTGATGTATATCAGTTTTTTTCTTTCATTTAATATCATCAACACAGATATACATAATATGAAAAAGCGTATATACGATGTATAATGTACAAACCTATAAAACATAAATTTATGAACTAAGTGAGTGGAAATTAAAAAATGTCTTGATTATAATCTGGTTCGTAGACCAATTATGATATGGAAGTATTACACATAAATGTATAATATGAAAAATCACATATATGATCAATAAAAATACAAAACCTGCAAAATCGTGTATGAATTAAGTGATTGAAAATATATTTTTTTACTTTAACCTTGTACACTAGTGAGGTACGACCGTACGACACACAATGAATCAACAACATACATTATGATTTCTTGAAGATATTGAATCGTTTGAGACTAAAAAGGGTAATTAGTTACATCCGAATTGGTAACTGGTATATATATATATATATATATATATATGGTTAGGATTGGGAATTTCTTAATTTTAGTTTTAATTTATGGAGAGAGATGAAAGCAAATGAAGAGATAATCAAGGAATAATTTTTTTTAACTTCCAATTATGCCCTTTTCATTCAAAAATAAAAGTCAATAAGATGAGTGGTCTAGATTGGTTCCTAAGTTCCTAACTATGGTATTGGTTCCTATTTGATCTTATTCCTATATATATTGGCTTTTTAGTTTTTTTTATCACTTGTCAAATTAGGAATTTATGAATATATGCCCACATAAAAGTTCATTAATTTAATTATTATAAACGATCATGATTACAATCAGGGCCGACCCTGAAAATTCAGGTGCCCAAGCCGAGTCGCGAAATATGTGCCCCTTAGTCTTAGGTTTTTTAAGCAATGTTTTCATAATCGAAGCGGACGTTGAACTGGTGTCCTTATTGGTTCCCTAGTCGGACCGGTCGAACCAAATATAGAATTGAAAGCGTCGTAATAATTATAAAAATTAAGATGTTTGGCCAATTGGCTCATAAAAAACCACCATTTCTTAAAATTCCATAATAATTTGAAGGGCCATTATTTTATATCTAGATCGACTTTAACAGTTTTTTTTTAATAAAATGAATTTGACTTGCATTATGTGTAAAAGCGTGAGACAATTATTGTTTTGTACTACTACTATATATTAAAATTTACTACAAAGACTGCACAATTACTGTACCATAACACAAATCTCAAGTAACACACTTCAACTTTTTTTTTTTTTTTTTTTTAATTCTGTCGTATCCTTCAAATCTAGTTTTTCATGTATGACTCATCTTCTTCCTTATCTACTATTCACCTTCTTGCGTTTATAACCAGTGATGTTCAAGATGAGATTTTTTTTTGGGTCGAAAATAGAAAGAAATACTTGCAGAAAGAAAACACTCGTCGCCGCTCAAAGTGCCTCTTTAGAAACTGGGCCCGGGCCGGGAGTCCTCCCCGCACCCCTTCAAGGCCGGCCCTGATTACAATATATATTATCACACTGGCAATTAGAATGTTCATATTTCAAAGTCACAGAACCAAAAGATATGATTTTTTTTAATAATAATAATAATAATAATAATAATAATAATAATAATAATAATAATAAACAAAGAATCCGGTTGACCCAAGGGTCGAAGCCGGTTCTTTTTGAGCCACAAATTCATTATAACAAGTGATCGACTTTTTTTTTTTTAACCTGAAACAAAATCTACAACCAATTCATTATACCAAGTGAAACCATATTATGAGTGTTCTAAGTGAATTTTTGGTGGTGTAGAATTAGATAATGTGCATGTTCTTAAAAATATATAAAACAAACTTAAAAAGTCATGAGATATTAATTAAGGCCCTCTATTTGCACTACCTTAAAACTTATTTGTATCAGCCTTTACGGCTTGTAGAGGCCTCTACGGGTCGTAGATGGTCCTCTACGGCTTGTAGAGGCCTCTAAGAGTCGTATACAGAGCCGGCTCAAGGGTTTTGGAGGCCCAAAGCGAAGCATTAATCTAGGGCCTTGTCTCAAAAAAAGGTTGAAACATGATGGGACTTATATAGAACCTAATCAATTTCTAGGCTTGCTTTTTATTTTTCAAAACAAAGTTGGTTGTCTAGAACAAAACCAAAAGTCTTATATTTTAGTGGTATAAAAGAGTAGATATATAATGTTTGTGAGTTACATTGCTAACTTTAGTTAACATCGCCATCTATAATACAACAAAACTATGAAATAATTCACCATCATCAGCAAACTCAGTTAACCCACCAATAGCAAAGCTAACGTAGGGTCTGAAGAGGGTAAAATGTAGACAGCCTTACCTCTACTCCATGGGAATAGAGAGGTTGCTTCCAGTGAAACCCTCGGCTCGATAGTGGTTTTGTATCAAGCCTTGGACATAAGGCCCTCCAAAACTATGAAATAATGATATACCAAAAACAACTATAATAATATCATAAAAATAACTATGTATCAACCTACCAATATAAAAAGAAAAAAAATAAGAAAAGTAAAAAAGGGGCTAGAAAAAAATTAAAAAAAAATGCAAAGAAAATAAATAAAGGTGTGTTGAAAAAGAAATTAACTTTCAGAAATCGAACACTGACATGCTAAGCTATTAAACGAAAGGCTTACCACTGGTACATACATGGTAACATTTGTTTAATTGTAATGAAACTATATATAGCTTTTTCATTTCAGAAAAAAAACGAGGCCCTAAAAATTTGGAGGCCCTAAGCGACCGCCTAGTTTCACTTAAAGGAAGGCCCGGCTCTGGTCGTATAGGGATGTGGTTTTCAATGCTCTGACACCTCTACGGCCTGTAGAGGCCTCTACGAGTCGTAAGAGCTTTGAAACCATAAAAAAACCCGATGTAAATAACATGACCCTTAATTAATTATAAGTCTGTAAATATATTATTATAAAAATAACAAGATAAACTAGAATACTAATTTATGTATTGAACTATAATTACTCTATTAGTCATTTCGGTTTAACCTATAGATTATCCAAAGACGTCGTTTAGATTCTCGTAGGGTTAGAAGCAGGTGGATGTGGGGAAGAGGGTGCGCCCCATTGCACCTGAAAATGTTTGCCACAAGTTGAAGGTGTGTGTGTATGAGAGCCATCAGTCGATTGATTTTTATATGTCCATTGATAACCGTGTTATTTTAATAAGAAAAGAATAAAGTAAGTTTATATCTTCTATCTCAAATTCGTACGGAACCACATGCTCGAGTTCATGTCAGACACAAAACAAAAATCCCTCCTTTTTGTTAATAATAAAAATATTCATTAATATTGATCAGGTGAAAAACTTATAGTTAGACTTAATCATATGGGTACTTTTGTGAGATCTATTTGTGTATAAATCTTTAATTTCCATCTTTGAATTCATTCAAAGACCGATCGAGCTTTGCATGGACATGCATCTTGTATATGTGTATTCATCGATTTATTGTTATTTAGAAGCCACTTTTTACATGCTTAAGACATAATGATAGTAGATTATAAAATACGATCATTTTTAAGTAACACTTTAATTATGTGTTCTTACTTTTAGCATCAAAAAAATGACGGACTGATATTATGACCAATGTATGCATGGATGCATTCATTTTTACTAAATAAATATATCATTTTTTTTTGTTAATAAAAAGTTCATTAAAGCTTTTATGTCTATAAAAGTTCTTTGGTACGGTGATTCCTCGCTAAATAGTCCGACGTTATCAACGTTATCTCTCGTTGATACTCTTTATCATAACATCTGTTAGATGTCGTCAATCCTTTAATACTCTCCGGTGGTAATCTCTTAATAACTTTCGTTGGTAACCCGTTGGTAAAGTTACTACTCACGTCATGTTTACCGACAGAGTATCATTGAGGGATTTTGGACCAATACATTAGTCTCTGAAAGCCGCTTCTTTTGTATTTTGACAAGTTTTTAATACTCCGGTTGATAATTGTTTGAAATATTAGCTTTCATATTGACTATATTGTCTTGCCTAGTATGCTATATATTCATTTGCGTTGATTTATATCTAGTAGCGTAAGATTCTTGTACGCTACGTAGTGCAAATAATCATTTTGGTCCAAATTGAGATTTAGAAAATAACAAAATTTTATAATTTACATTTCTGTTTAATTAAATGTACAAAGTCATGTAACATTTTTTTAAGTAAATACTATAAAAAGCCAACATATTCTCTCATTTACAATAAAAATCCATTATACCTAATTTCTGTACGTGTAATAAACTTCTTAAATTTGTCTCAAAAGGCAGTACTAATTGTTAACAAAATTAAGATGATGACATGGTACTCTTCAATGAGTCAGAATTTAAGACATGTCATTCAAAATTGATGTGTGAAAATATTGACACAAATATTGTTATTACTTTTTATCAACATTATGTTATAAATTATAATTTTATGAGGTAGTGAGTGACATTAACAACATAGTTTATAACATGACATCCATATCAACTAAAAACCTACATATTCTACCATCATGTACCAAGTGTGCTAGTAGCAAACGTTTATTAACCAATTGACTTTAGGCTTGTTGGTATAAATGTGTTGGAAAAATGTGTCTCCCCCTCTAAGTGGTGAGGGTTCTCTGGTAGTCAAAATGTGTAGATTTAGAGTATGATTAGTGTGTGTGTGACACTTAGCTGCTCGAAACAAAGCTAACGATAATTATTTATTTTATGCATATGTGCATTTTAAACAACTTCAAAGTACTATTTGATACAATAAAGCTAAATTTAGTGACTTTTACAGACAAAAGGATAAAGTATATTGATTTTATTATTTGTTACTAACTTTTTTAATTTATTTTTTATTAGGTGTTCCAAACTTGTATTGCATATGAGGCATGTTATTTACACAATAACAAAATGTAAGTTTGCACAGCCCTTTACGGCCCGTAGACGTAGGCCATACGAGGTACGAGGTCATTGAATGAACAGTCTGATATTCAGTGTGTCAGTCTGAAAAAGCAAACCATCTACGGGCCGTAGAGGCCTATACGGCCCGTAGAAAAGCTGGTTGTTGGGAGCATTAAACCCTCTACGGCCCGTATAGGCCTCTACGGCCCGTAGAGGTCCAGATATATTCTTCTGCCTTGTCTTCTTTCTTCAGTATACGAAACATAATAAAAAACACAGGTGCACAAAAAATCCGACCAAAACCAAGCTACCGCAATGTCTTCGGGTTACTAAGGTAATGTTTGGGATGAATGGGAGAATTCGTTTAGCCTATCTCACGTCTCGGAAAGCCTTTAGGGCGGACGTACGTGCTGCTGCCGAGAAGGCTGTTGAGATGCGTGCGTGGCGTCAGCAGATGGACATCTGGCGTCAGCAGCAGGACACCGATATGTGTCAGTGGCGTGATCGGCAGGACGACGCGATGCGCTGGTTGATTGATGGCCAGCAGGATATCTATCGCCAGTTGGGCATGCAGTGTAACACCCCAACCGATGGCGGAAACATCGGGGTGCCACGTATTGATGATTGTTTTCAGTAGCACATGGTATAATATAAATTTTAAATAATTT
This sequence comes from Ambrosia trifida, assembly GCA_028751855.1. Lineage (NCBI taxonomy): Eukaryota > Viridiplantae > Streptophyta > Magnoliopsida > Asterales > Asteraceae > Ambrosia > Ambrosia trifida. The sequence goes on from CM054130.1 coordinate 96,657,119, forward strand.
ATTCAAACATAATATCCAAAATGTGAAATGATGTCTAAGAATTCAAATACATAATATCAAATAACAACTTCAATAACTTCAAATAACTTCAAGTAAAATCCTCATGCTAACTCAAGCCTCAGCTTCATTGTTACCTGAAACATGTTAATTTTGAAAGTATTTTGGGTCAACATAAGTTGGTGAGAATTACATAGGTTTTTGATAATAAAATGAATAAAATGTTGTGCAATTCATGTGTCATGTTAATCTAGCCCATATGTGAGAACATACTAGAAATAAATCGAGTGCATAATCAACCCTGTTGACTGTTATAAAATGATACATACCATACACTTATGGTCCAATTGAATATGTTATGCGATAACAAACACCCACGTAACCTTTGTAGGAGGCACGTATCCGGGTGGGATTGTCAGTCCAATAGATCTATCAATCTATACCGTCGGCTGATCAATGTTAATGATTATGCTAGGATGGTGCTTACTCTAATCATGCTCAAGACATAATGCAACATAGAAAACACATAGACACATTGATGATTGAATTGCAATTATAATGTTATAACATGTTTCACCCCAAAAATGGTGATAAATAAAAGGGGCTATGTAAAACTCACCTTAGCAAATGTTAACTTGTTGAAAAGATGTAATAATTGTGTTGCCCAAAATGATTCCAAATATCACCCTATAATAAGGTAATATATATATAATAAGTCTAAGTCTAATTAACTTACAAGTGTATCCTAGGGTTTCGATTTGGGGATAATCAATTGTTGAAATTTAAATTAAAATGTTTAATTAATAAAGGAAAATTTGATAATTAATAAAAGAAAGTCTTTTTATAAAATTTGAATTTTGAATGTACACATTAAAGTGTTTGAAGCATAAAAATAATTTTTATAAAATTATTTTATTTAAAATAGATTTTTAAATCTATTTATTTATAAATAGCCAATATTTAACTTTAATATTCAAAAATACTAAAATTAAAGAATTCCTATTTTAAAAATCATATTTCTGTTCTAAATAATTAAAAATAATTTGTATAAAATTTTGGTGTAAAAATGATGAAAATTGGATTTATTATGATTTAATTATGATTAAATCTAACAAAAATTGATTAAAAATATAAAATAAATGATTTTACTGAATTAAAAATTATTTCAGTAAAGTTTGACTTTATAAAAAGTCAGGATAAATTTTGGAGAATTTAATAAAATTGTTTTGATATATAAATGGATTTTTATAAATATAATAGTATAAAAATGATTTAATTATTATAAATATTAAATAAAATAATTTCTGAAAAATAAAAATTGTAAATAAAACTTTTATCACAGATTAAACAAATATAATTTTTTTAGAATTTATAAAATAGTTTTGATATTTTAAAATGAATTTAAAAGATTAAAAGGTTTAATATATATATATATAAATATAATTGTAAAAAAAAAGAAGAAAAGAAAGGAACAAAAAGGGTCAGAGCCGGGACTCGAACCCGGGTAACCACTGTGGTGGACCAAGGTCACAACCACTTGGCCTAGGCCGGTGGTTGTGATGTTTTCTGATTAAAATTTTATAAGTACAATACGCGAAACCAGATTTATCCCCAATTCCATATGACGAACCCTAGAATTTGCAATTGAGTAAATCAGCCAACTTGAGCCCGATTAATGTTGGGGCTTTTGTTGGTTGATCGCCGAAGAATAAAACCCACACAGAAAATTAGACTCACAGTGATGAATTGAGTGTAATCGTCGGGTCAAAGCAAAAGTCAAACGACGAGCTCGATAATAATAATCAGAGTATAACAGAGAGAATTGGAGGTTGAGAGAGAGTTGTGAGCGAGTAATCAAGGTTCGCAGAAGGTCTAATTATATAGAGGATCAAAGGGTTGGGTAAATTGGAAAGTTTGACCTCGTTATTAATTCATACGCGTAGGGTTTAATAATTGGTCAACGATTTGGTGTAATAGACGTGTAATCGAGTTGTATTGGGCCGGAAATCACAAAAATTTACCAAATAAAGATCAATTACGAGTTAATTCGCTGGATTGATCATCAAGCTAACCCACAGTTGACTTTTTTTGTCAACTGTGAAGGTTTTTAATGTGTGTATAAATATAATGAAGATCCGGGTTCAATACGAGAAGATGGTCCAGCCCAGATGGTTAAGTTGGTGTGTGTGTGTGGCTTTGGCGCGGGTTCGAACCCCGGCCAAAGCATTTTATTATTTTTTGATATATATACAAACCAACACACATATATTATAATATATATATAGTATTAGGGTTCCACAATCGCGACAAAATAATTAAATGCGAGTATAAGATGAAAACTTGACGTTTTATTATTGATGAACGTGTAACGTACAAGTTTTTAATGCGTAATGTTACAGTCTCCCCTACTTTTAGGAACTTCGTCCCGAAGTTGGAGTTGGAGAGTCTGGTGGGAAAAGATGCGGATACTTCGACTTCATCTGGTCTTTACGTTCCCAAGTGAACTCTGGGCCTCGTTTAGATTCCCAACGAACCTTAACGATCGGAATACGACTGCGCTTGAGTTTCTTGACTCCAGTGTCAACAATCTCGACGGGTTTCTCGATAATGTGCATGCTTTCATCGATTTGCACATCCTCAAGAGGAACGTGAAGGTTCTCATCTGCTAAGCATTTCTTGAGATTCGAAACATGGAAGGTCGGATGAACATTGCTTAGCTCAGGTGGAAGGTCAAGCTTGTAAGCCACTTTTCCAACTCTGTCAAGAATTTTGAAGGGGCCTACGTAACGAGGAGCTAGTTTTCCCTTTCTACCGAAACGAATAACTCCCTTCCAAGGGGATACCTTAAGTAGCACAAGATCCCCAACTTGAAATTCCAAGGGTTTACGTCGTTTATCAGCATAACTCTTTTGGCGACTTCTAGCCTTGAGAAGATTATCCTGAATGAGCTGAATTTTGTCTGTGGTTTCCTGGATTAGTTCGGGTCCAGTAATACGAGCTTCACCAACCTCAGTCCAACAGACAGGAGAACGACATTTCCGACCATAGAGTGCCTCAAAAGGAGCCATGTTAATGCTGGCGTGATAACTGTTGTTGTATGAAAACTCAACCAAAGGAAGATGAGAATCCCATGCGCCACCAAAATCGATGACACATGCCCTGAGCATGTCCTCAAGTGTCTGGATGGTTCGTTCAGTCTGACCATCAGTTTGAGGGTGATAAGTAGTGCTCAGGTTCAACTTGGTACCCAAAGCATCTTGTAGAGATCCCCAAAAGTGAGAGGTGAAACGACCATCGCGATCAGAAATAATGTCCAAAGGTATACCGTGACGACATACGATTTCACTTACGTACATCTTTGCCAACTATTCCACAGAATACTTCTCACGAATAGGTAGAAAGTGAGCTGACTTGGTCAAACGATCGACGATTACCCAAATACTGTCAAAACCTTTGGGTGTGCGAGGAAGTTTGGTGATGAAATCCATAGCTATGCTCTCCCATTTCCAGACAGGAATCTCTGGTTGTTCAAGCATACCAGATGGTCGTTGATGTTCAGCCTTAACCTTGGAACAAGTGAGGCATTTTGCAACGAAAAGAGCAATGTCTTTCTTCATACCAGGCCACCAATAAGAATAACGAAGATCTTGGTACATCTTGTCAGCTCCAGGATGAATAGAGTAACGAGACTTATGAGCCTCGTTCATGAGAAAAGTACGAAGAGCATCACGGTCGGGAATCCACAGTCGATTAAGGAAATAAAGGAGACCATCGGGTTTGGTTTCAAGTTGAGTCTCAGCACCACAAGACATTTCATCGTACATGTTACCTTGGGTGACTGATGTGTGTTGAGCCTGGAGAATGCGATCTTGAAGGTCAGTACGAACTCTCGCACATTAGAGTTTGATACGCTCTTTACGACTAAGTGCGTCGGCCACAACATTCGCTTTGCCAGGATGGTAGCGAATTTCGCAATCATAGTCGTTAAGTAATTCAACCCAACGTCGTTGCCTCATGTTAAGATTCTTTTGATCGAAGACATGTTGGAGACTTTTGTGGTCCGTGAACACCACACATTTGGTCCCATAAAGATAATGTCTCCAAATCTTGAGTGCAAAGACAACAGTGCCCAATTCAAGATCATGGGTGGTATAATTCTTTTCGTGAGTCTTGAGTTGTCGAGACGCATAAGCAATAACCTTTCCTCGTTGCATGAGAACACAACCAAGACCTTGGTTTGATGCATCACAGTAGACCACGAAATCATCATTACCGTCAGGTAGAGACAAGATAGGAGCTTCACAGAGTTTCAGCTTAAGAGTTTCAAATGCTTCCTCTTGCTTAGGTCCCCACTCATAGGGTCTACCCTTGTGAGTTAAGGTAGTGAGAGGAACAGCGATCTTGGAGAAATTGGCGATGAATCGACGATAATAACCAGCCAACCCAAGAAAAGAACGGACTTCCGTTGGAGTGGTAGGAACACTCCAATTCTTCACAGCTTCGATCTTTGCAGGATCAACATGAATTCCGTTCATATCAATGACATGTCCCAAAAATTGAACTTCCTTAAGCCAAAATTCACATTTTGAGAACTTGGCGTACAGTTGTTCTTTCTTTAGGAGACTCAAGATAGAGTGAAGATGTTGCTCGTGATCGGATTTTGATTTAGAGTAAATCAAAATATCATCGATGAAAACGATCACAAATTTGTCGAGATAGGGTCTACAAACCCGATTCATCAAATCCATAAATACTGCGGGAGCATTGGTCAGCCCAAAAGGCATAACCATGAATTCATAGTGTCCGTAGCGAGTGCGAAAAGCTGTCTTGGGAATATCTTCATCGTGGACTCTAAGCTGATGATAACCAGAACGGAGATCAATCTTCGAGAAGTGGGTTGCTCCTTGAAGTTGATCGAAGAGATCGTCAATCCTAGGAAGCGGATAACGATTCTTGATGGTGAGTTTGTTGAGTTCACGGTAGTCAATACACATCCGAAGAGAACCATCCTTCTTTTTAACGAATAAGACAGGGGCTCCCCATGGAGAAGAACTAGGGCGAATGAACCCTTTATCAGAAAGTTCCTGTAATTGACTAGCAAGTTCTTGCATTTCAGAGGGTGCAAGACGATAAGGAGCTTTAGCGATAGGATTAGCACCAGGAACAAGATCAATACGAAACTCCACTTGTCGAGTAGGAGGCAAACCAGGTAAATCCTCTGGAAAGACTTCAGGATAGTCTCGAATAATAGGAATGTCTTGGATACTTTTGCCTTTGTCCTTCTTCTCTATCACGTTAGCTAAGAAGGCTGTATACCCCTTTCGTAAGTACTTTTGGGCAGTAGTACAAGACATAAGCTTAAGCTCACCACAGGGTTTCTCACCATAGATCTTCAAAATCTCACCAGATTCGAGAGGAATGCGTATGACTTTCTCGAAGCACAGAATTTCGGCACGATGAGTTGACAACCAGTCCATGCCTACTATAACATCAAAACTACCAAGATGCATGGGGATGAGATCGATAGGGAAGGTATGATCATCGAGATTCAACAAGCAGTTACGAATAATAAAGTCAATCGAAATAGACTTCCCGTTAGCTACTTCTACCACGAAAGGTTCTTCTAGATTAGTGTGGGGTAAGTTAAGTAAAGGTTCAAACTTCAGTGACACGAATGACTTATCAGCTCCTGAATCAAATAATATGGATGCATAGTGGTTATTAATGAGAAACGTTCCATTCACCACTTCGTTGTTGTCACGAGCCTGGTTAGCGTTGAGATTGTAGGCGCGACCTCGAGCACCTTGGTTCTGGTTGCGGTTCTGGTTTTGGTTTTGGTTCTGATTTTGGTTTTGGTTACGGTTACGATTAGGGCAGTTGTTGATGTAGTGATTAGGGTTACCACACTCGTAGCATTGACCACGAGTAGGCCTGTTGTTTTGTTGGTTGGGAGCTGGGTTGTTGTTGTCTTGGGTAGCAGGAGATCGACAGACGTTCACCAGGTGACCATATCTTTGACACTTAGTACAAAAACGACATGGCACCTGTGTTGGATGATGGTACTTGCAAGTGTTGCACAAAGGGTGAGGTCCGGTGTATGGTTTCTTGGCTGGGTTTTGGGCAGCAGGTGGAGTAGCAGCAACCATATAGTTTCTAGCCTTGCGCTTTTTGTTGCTTGAGGTCTCAGGCTTGACTTCAATTGCAGGCTGTGGAGTGTCTTTGGCAGTAGTCTTCTTAGTGCCCTTGCGAACGAGAGTACCGTTCTTCACATGATTATCAGTAAGAGTGGCCGCTAGACGTTTGGCCTCTTCCAGAGTTGCAGGATTTCTACCCCAAACGGTGTCCTGGATTTGCATGGGCAGACCACCGATGTACTTCTCGATGGCTACCGGCAGAGGAGTAACCTTGTGTGGCAACAATAAGCTAAGCTCATGAAAGCGGGTGTTGTAGGCAAGGTTTTCCCCACTATCTTGAGCTAAGGTGTGGAACTCATCCTCAAGCTTTTTAACTTCATTGCGAGGACAGAACACCTCTTTCATGATCTCTTTGACTTGGTCCCATGTCATAGCAAGAGCAACCTCGGCCCCACGAGTACGCTTTTCTTCATTCCACCAAGTGAGTGCTCGTTTATGGAGAACACTCATGGCGTAACGAACCTTGAAGTTGTTGGGGCACTCACTGTTGATGAAGGTATTCTCAATACCCTCAAACCATTGGAGAAGTCCAGTAGCTCCTTCTTCACCGCTGAACTTTGGAGGGTTACAAGAGTTGAAATGTTTAAGGGTGCAAGCTTGGGGTCCATTACCATTGCCATTGCCATTCCCGTTCCCATTGTTGTGACCATTCCCGTTGCCGTTCAATTGGATGACCTGAGCAAGTAAATTGGGAACCAGAGTTGCGATTTGCTGCGCCATTTGTTGAGAAATGATCGCAGCCAGTTGAGCATCGACCCCATTGTTGTTGTGGTTAGGAACTTAGTCATGGTTGTGGTTATGGTTATCACCACCTTCTTCGTGATTCTCACCATTGTTGTTGCGAGTGCTGCGACGAGGAGGCATGATCTGTAATAGACACAATGAAATGAATGAGAGTTTATATAAGGAATGTAATCATTTATTCATTAATTAAAACGAATAAACGAAAACGTTGACTTATCAAAGATTCTAAATTCTAATAACATATGAAGACATGCTTTAGCCTATAAGTGAACACTCATCCCGAGAATTCCCAGGTAGGCATCCGGGTCCCTCGTCTGATTGGGATATATGCGCAATGCCAGCCTAGACAGAAGACTCAGAATACAGGCGTTCACCCTTCCAGATTGCACGTGTTCGTTATTAAAATCTAGAACTTCGACGAGATCTCAAGGGGGTTCAGGTTAAACCTGAGGATTTTGTCCTATAAATCTAATGGTGGATCAGGATTGCAGCAGACAATTAAGAGTAGTCACATGTAGGTTTAGGGTTATATAAGGTATAGGATAAGGATAGGATTAGGGAAGCAATTAGGGTTACAAGTAGGAGAAGCAAGTACTGTTTTAGTCCCTAAGGTTATAGTCTAGATTATTTCTAATAACCTAATTCCCTATAACCAAGGCTCTGATACCAATCTGTAACACCCCAACCGATGGCGGAAACATCGGGGTGCCACGTATTGATGATTGTTTTCGGTAGCACATGGTATAATATAAATTTTAAATAATTTATTCAAACATAATATCCAAAATGTGAAATGATGTCTAAGAATTCAAATACATAATATCAAATAACAACTTCAATAACTTCAAATAACTTCAAGTAAAATCCTCATGCTAACTCAAGCCTCAGCTTCATTGTTACCTGAAACATGTTAATTTTGAAAGTATTTTGGGTCAACATAAGTTGGTGAGAATTACATAGGTTTTTGATAATAAAATGAATAAAATGTTGTGCAATTCATGTGTCATGTTAATCTAGCCCATATGTGAGAACATACTAGAAATAAATCGAGTGCATAATCAACCCTGTTGACTGTTATAAAATGATACATACCATACACTTATGGTCCAATTGAATATGTTATGCGATAACAAACACCCACGTAACCTTTGTAGGAGGCACGTATCCGGGTGACATGTCAGTCCAATAGATCTATCAATGTATACCGTCGGCTGATCAATGTTAATGATTATGCTAGGATGGTGCTTACTCTAATCATGCTCAAGACATAATGCAACATAGAAAACACATAGACACATTGATGATTGAATTGCAATGATAATGTTATAACATGTTTCACCCCAAAAATGGTGATAAATAAAAGGGGCTATGTAAAACTCACCTTAGCAAATGTTAACTTGTTGAAAAGATGTAATAATTGTGTTGCCCAAAATGATTCCAAATATCACCCTATAATAAGGTAATATATATATATAATAAGTCTAAGTCTAATTAACTTACAAGTGTATCCTAGGGTTTCGATTTGGGGATAATCAATTGTTGAAATTTAAATTAAAATGTTTAATTAATAAAGGAAAATTTGATAATTAATAAAAGAAAGTCTTTTTATAAAATTTGAATTTTGAATGTACACATTAAAGTGTTTGAAGCATAAAAATAATTTTTATAAAATTATTTTATTTAAAATAGATTTTTAAATCTATTTATTTATAAATAGCCAATATTTAACTTTAATATTTAAAAATACTAAAATTAAAGAATTCCTATTTTAAAAATCATATTTCTGTTCTAAATAATTAAAAATAATTTGTATAAAATTTTGGTGTAAAAATGATGAAAATTGGATTTATTATGATTAAATATAACAAAAATTGATTAAAAATATAAAATAAATGATTTTACTGAATTAAAAATTATTTCAGTAAAGTTTGACTTTATAAAAAGTCAGGATAAATTTTGGAGAATTTAATAAAATTGTTTTGATATATAAATGGATTTTTATAAATATAATAGTATAAAAATGATTTAATTATTATAAATATTAAATAAAAGAATTTCTGAAAAATAAAAATTGTAAATAAAACTTTTATCACAGATTAAACAAATATAATTTTTTTAGAATTTATAAAATAGTTTTGATATTTTAAAATGAATTTAAAAGATTAAAAGGTTTAATATATATATATATATAAATATAATTGTAAAAAAAAGAAGAAAAGAAAGGAACAAAAAGGGTTAGAGCCGGGACTCGAACCCGGGTAACCACTGTGGTGGACCAAGGTCACAACCACTTGGCCTAGGCCGGTGGTTGTGATGTTTTCTGATTAAAATTTTATAAGTACAATACGCGAAACCAGATTTATCCCCAATTCCATATGACAAACCCTAGAATTTGCAATTGAGTAAATCAGCCAACTTGAGCCTGATTAATGTTGGGGCTTTTGTTGGTTGATCGCCGAAGAATAAAACCCACACAGAAAATTAGACTCACAGTGATGAATTGAGTGTAATCGTCGGGTCAAAGCAAAAGTCAAACGACGAGCTCGATAATAATAATCAGAGTATAACAGAGAGAATTGGAGGTTGAGAGAGAGAGTTGTGAGCGAGTAATCAAGGTTCGCAGAAGGTCTAATTATATAGAGGATCAAAGGGTTGGGTAAATTGGAAAGTTTGACCTCGTTATTAATTCATACGCGTAGGGTTTAATAATTGGTCAACGATTTGGTGTAATAGACGTGTAATCGAGTTGTATTGGGCCGGAAATCACAAAAATTTACCAAATAAAGATCAATTACGAGTTAATTCGCTGGATTGATCATCAAGCTAACCCACAGTTGACTTTTTTTGTCAACTGTGAAGGTTTTTAATGTGTGTATAAATATAATGAAGATCCGGGTTCAATACGAGAAGATGGTCCAGCCCAGATGGTTAAGTTGGTGTGTGTGTGTGGCTTTGGCGCGGGTTCGAACCCCGGCCAAAGCATTTTATTATTTTTTGATATATATACAAACCAACACACATATATTATAATATATATATAGTATTAGGGTTCCACAATCGCGACAAAATAATTAAATGCGAGTATAAGATGAAAACTTGACGTTTTATTATTGATGAACGTGTAACGTACAAGTTTTTAATGCGTAATGTTACATGCAGCCTCGTGTCCCACCGACTATAGGGACCAGCACGCACGAGCCCGTGACGTCCTCGCAGCAGCCCGAGACGTCTTCGCAACAGCCCGGGACGTCGCCGCCGCCTGACTCTACGATGTTTTATTTCAGATCATCTTCTGTATTTAAACAATCTTTATTTTGAACGCTTCTGTTAACGTTTAGTTTTATCTTTTTGCGTATATAAACGATTAGTGCTATTTTGAACGCTTCTGTTAACGTTTAGTTTTATTTAAACAATCTTTATTTTACACGCTTATCGAGACGATATTGGTTTATATTGGTTTATGTTATAAACAATTGTGTTCACGTTTTACACGCTTATCGAGACGACTTGTGTGTGTTTATGTGATAATGTCCCCAAGATCGAACCTCGTCCCAACCCGTTTATGTTTTTTTATGTCTACGGCCCGTAGAGGTCTATATGGGCCGTAGGCCACACATTAACATCCATCCTTCCCTCCCCATTGTCAAAAAATAATATCACTTCTTCTACGGGCCGTAGAGACCTCTACGAACCGTAGGTAATCATTACCAATGACTGACAATCATTCAATCATTGTAATGATTACCTACGGGCCGTAGAGGTCTCTACGGCCCGTAGAAGAAGCAAAAATGTGGTATACGGGCCGTAGATACGGCCCGTATAGGGTTGTCTGGATAAAATTTGAGATTGTGCAAATAGTGGGAGCCTTGCTTATATATATTTCAGTCTAATTAATATGCAAGAATTATTAAATTTCTTAAGTAGAACACTTTTACAAGTTCAATAGTTTAGTGTTAATCTAAAATCGGCCTGTATATGTACATTTTTAAAATTAGGTTTACATGATTTATATGTCACTACATCTTATCTTTTAAGCTTCACACATTCTAAAACATGAAGGGTGAGTTTATCATTAAATGATTTTAGGTGATCGAGGACCTTAAAATTAAACAGATCCAATTTGCTCGCACAAAATTGGATTCCAATTCACATGGGATCCACTCTCCACTCCTATATATGTTCTTCTCAAACCTAAACCCTTTCCTCACCAAACTGCTTTCCTCTCTCTTCTTTCTCCAAGAACAAGTTTTTGGTTCAGTCTTCCCTTTTATATCCTCTTGCTTTTCTGTATTTTATTCTTAAAAAGTCATCAAGCATGTTAACATCAATTGTTTGATGTCACAGCTCTCTTTTGGCACTCTAAAATGTTTTTTTTTGGTGTCCTTTTTCCTCCATAGAAATCACAGATTTGAATCTAATATCAGCTTTTGAGATTTTTTTTTATTGTTTTGTGTTTACATCATCCTTGAGCTCTTGTGCTTTCAATGGGTCCCTCTATATCTTTTTGGATAGAGTAAATATTCGCTCTCATCCTACCCTTTTCCCAAACATTTTCCCCATACGCTACCACTATATGAGTGGGATTTTACTGGGCATGTTTGTTTCTTTGCTTGTTTTTTTTTTCTCTCAAGGATGAAACCCTTGCTGAAAGATCAAATCTTTGTTACTTTGTAAATCGAAGGAAAGCATCACTAACACATGTTTTTGTGGGTAGTTTTCTTTTTTATTATTATTTATTTTATTTTATTTTTTGCAAAAATAAGGGTTTTTTGGATCTAATTCAGTAACATAGATTCGATATGAAATCATCAAGGAATATACTTCCAAGCAAAAAGTGTCATTGTTTACTGATGCGGCAACATCAAGATTCACATTTGTGCTCTATTGCAAGTCTTTAGGGAATGAGAATCTTGATGATGCTGCATCAGAAATCAATAGACTGTATGACTATTCTACATACTAAACGGATCTAAGGCGAACCTTATCTAAACCAGGTTAGATTTCTTTACAAACTAAACCCTTAACTTTGAAGTTACTTGCACGATGAATGTTTGTGTGTGTTCCTGATAGACAGTGTAAAACCCTTGTTCTTATTTCACTTTAAAGTTTGAAAGCACTATGCATCTTGAAAGGATACAAATATTTGAATTTCTTTGGCAGTTTTTCCGTAGGGAGTAGCCTCTCTTTAGCCTTGTATACAGAGGTATGGTTTGCCCGGACGCTACTCCCTGAGTGAGATTTCACTTATCTGTTTGTTTGTTATGAATGAATCTAATTACATTCACATTTTATGGCTGTGTTTTGGCTTATTTCTTAGTATATTATTAGGGCTTTGGAAACACTTTAAAACGAATGAGTATCATCAATGGTAAAGTCTTTAGGCAATTCGTAGGTAACAGTGGTTAAGTTTTAATTTTTTATTTTTTTATTTTTTTTTTTTTTTTGAATCTAAAATAATATTTCGTTTCTTAACACTTGCCAAGTTACATCAAAATAAAAGATAGACGGGCAACAAGTTGCGCCGCCACTCCTTTCTGAATTGCAAACCCTAATCTACCAAATACAAACCTCTGCCCCCTGGGGATGAACTATTGTTGTGGATAACCCTTTAGACCCTGGTCAAGAAACAAATAGTTTCTGGTGCTAAGGAACCGAAGGTATTAAAGGCGAAGGACAATGTATCAATGTTTTAATTAAGCCTAGTTTGACATCTTTTACATTTTACATTGAAAAGAATAAAAAAATGTTATTGTTATTGGGCTTTATATTTGTTTACATTTTGTCATTAGCTTAAATTCATTTTGTCAACAAGGATCCAAATCTTTCTTTATTTTCATTGTCAAATTGGAAGCGTATGTGTGACTGAAACTTAATATGTGTGTATATTGATCGACCAATTGAGGATAATTTTTTCATATCAACTTAGCCTTCTCATTTCATAATTACCAAATTACATAAAAAAAAAAAAGACAACTTGATGAAGAAATAATGAACCTCAAATATTAATTGGTCATGATTAATTACCTAAAAGAAGACAACTTGATGAAGAAAATTTGGATGTGAGGAAGGTATGGCGGTTTGATAGCAACCAACACTAATCACACCTTTAACCCGTATCACGGTTTATTTCCAAGTGTGCATAAGTTGAATATATATGACCTGAAATGATCAGTTTGCTTACAATTGGAGTCAAGCTAGTGTCCTCACAAATACATATATATTACAAGAAAAATGTTAGAATATTAGTTAGGATTAAAAGCTTTTTTTTTTTTTTTTTTTTTTTTGAACGGTAAATTTCACTCCTTGTGGGACTTGAACCCATAACCTTCCCTTTAAGTGTTCCTAGAAGCTTTGCTTCTACCATTGGGCCACCAACCCCAAATTAGGATTAAAGGCTTATGGTGCATGATTTTCATTTCACAGTGTAAAGATGTTAAAAACAAGCTAGTTAATTATATTTCTATATTATTATTTTTTTTGCCGGTGATACTCATTTGTGTAGCGGTGGGAGCGGAAATGGACAATTAAATGGAATCCGATGTTTGTTCATATTCGGTGCTTACACATTAATGAGATTATTATTGATTTGAATCAAGAGATCCATTGAAATTACATTTGATTCCGTCTTTCTACAGATTTGAGATGACAACTTAAACTTGCCTACAATTTGAATACGCCTTGCAAAACTGACCATTGAAACAAAATAAAACTAAGATTAACAATACATCCCAAATTGTTAATGATTCAGTTTAGAAGATCTAAAAGACCAAATGACCTAGGAATTTCTCCATCCCAAAAGAACAAGCTTTATTCTACATAACTTTGGGCAAATGACCCTTTGACAACCAAGCAAACCTAACCATTGGTTTAATCTCAAAGGATAAAACATATTCAATTGTTCGCAGTGGCAGAACCAGAACTATCTAGTTTGGCGGTCATAAGCTTTTCTTCTCTGCCGGTTATAACTAGAGGGTCTAATTCATGTTTTAATTAGGGAGTTTCTGATTCCATATATAAAAATCCAATTTTGATCCTGTACTACCTTTGTAGTACAGGATGAAATTTGAATGCTGTGAAGACATTTTTGATCTTGGCTTAGTGGGAACATGCATGGTTTAGATACATATACATGATATATCCACATCATACGAATATCTTATGCATGAATGAAGATATTAGCCATTGTTGTGCATGCAACTATATATGCTTCGGTGTGATCTGTTGCTGCTTGATTCCTAGTTTAATTAGAAAGGATCTTACTTTATAAACTGGATTGATGAAAAGAATAAAAAGACTATTCAAAATAATTCACATACTGACACACACACACACTCACTTGCATATGTTTATAATCTTAAAAGAAATAGTTATCATCTTGCTTTAACTTACTGCTGACTTACAGCATGTCCTAACTTTTACTCTCACACAGATGGTCATTCAATCGTGTCATTGCATATGTTGTTCTTTTCGAAACATGTAGACCTCCTTGCTACGGGATTTCAATCATATAAATATCTGTGTATTTGTTAAACACTTCAAATTACGATTTTTAGCATACCTTTTGCTGACAATTACCTCAAATCATGCTGTTGTGGGACTGTGGACATATGGCCTACGTGCTTGTAATAATTCTTATGTGACATCAAGTAAACTTTACTATATATATGGACTTTGGTGTCTTGATCTGTCTCAAATGATATATATAAGATTCTAATGCTTTAGCCAAGTTTCTGAGTGATTAATCCTATTTGGAGTTAAAGTTGGTTCAAGATAATTCAAAAGGGTTAAGATAAAGTTTGATTTATCTATTGTTATTTAGTGTTGGGACTAAATAAGTATTATTAATTTATTTAATTGGTGTTTGAGTTATACTAGGTTTGGGTTTAGTTTAGTATAAATAGATGGTTAGAGCTATTGTAATTTGTGTCCTCAATAATAAAAGGTGTGTTGTGTGTTGTTTGGGGCCTGATTTTCCAACAGTTTCATACTCTTGGGTCTCTTCTTATCGACATGTTATATCAAGCAAGCTAGAAAGCAAAAGTGATACATTGGTTTGTATATTGAATTATTGCAGTTAGAACAAACTAGTAAAACACTTGCACTACACAACGGGGTTTCGGTCGATATAGGCTCAGGTTTGTACGATGATATTGACACATGTTATCGATTGAAAACCACACAAAGAATTTTCATAAGACGGCATTGTTGTGACGCGCAAGATTATGGAAACAAATCTTAAAATGATGCTATATTATTGAACAATCTTAGAAAGTCCTATAAATTTGTATTTGTTTAAATATACTCTAAAAGTATAATAATTTATTAAATAAAATTATATTAAATAATTTATTAAACATATTAGGAAATCCCATAAAATTATACCTATTTATTTGCTTCATACAACAAAGAGGCACACACTTTTTAAGAGTCCCAAACTTTTAAGTAAAAATGAACAAAACATATATATGTACCACAAGGTTAAAACTTGTGTTGTCGGGATTATGCACATAAATAAATCTAGTATTAAACTCTACCTGAGGAATTTAATACAAAATTCAGCACGTGGTGGACCAAAATTAAAAATGGTCTAATTATGGCTTGCCACGTGGCAAAATAGCTCAAAATTGACAAATCCTGATTCAGTATTATACTAGGTTATGTATCCGTGTGATACACGGGATGAACAGTTTAAATTATATATATTATATATAAATTTAAAAAATATAATTAAGAAAAATTAGATTACATATTATATATTATATTTAAAATAAATAAAATTGCCTTTACAACCGGAAGATATTAAATATTCATCAGTCCCTAAATAGTTTTTTGTAAAAGACATTCATATTCACATAAAACTATTTTCAAACTTTCTAAAATATATCTTCCATTCCGTGGCTGTGACCTTGTAGACTGCAGGTACAAAAAAAAATCAAAAGTAATAAGAGTAAATTTGATTAGGCTAAGATGTAAAAAAATAAAATTAATTTAAAAATATCTCCTCATTTGTTAAACCATCCCAATCGAGTATCTTTCATTTGGAATTTGACATCAAGTTTCTTCCAAAGCCAAAGTATTTCTAACCTTGAGTGTATTATCATTTTTTTAATCAATGTACCTAAACATAATGACATTTATTAGTTAAATATGATTGTAATTATAAAAAAAAAAGATTGTGTGAATTAATAGCATAAAAAATGAAGATGATACGAATTAGTAATGAAAAGACTGTGGTCACTTACTTAGATATTGCATTTCTCTATTAAAATAACTTGAAAAAACAAAATCAATGAAGATTTCAAACACTGGTTTTTCATATATAAAATGTATTCTATATATCAAACTATTATAATATGAAAATAGCTAAGCATATTTAGAGTGTATTAAATCAACTATTTAATTAATGTGGATTGATTTGTTTTTTTTTTTTTTTTTAGAACACTAAGAAATATAGTTTTGAACCTAGTGTGAAAGACCATATGTTATAAAATCGGTTAAATTAAAGTACATGATTCAAATTTAAATTTAATAACATATAAATACGCCATTTTAAAAAAAATGAATAATTTTTAATAAATTTTTTTTCTATTAGTTAATAAACATTTTCAAATCATGTCTAATAATTTGTTTATAATTTTGTATTAAAATATAATTATATTAATTGATTTACAAAAACATAGAATATATATATATATATATATATATATAAATTAAACTGAATTTTGATAACTATATTAATAATTATAGTTGTAGCAATAAAAATTGAATAGATATTAATTATTAAATAAATAAACAAATTAAAATAAAGGTATTTTTTTAAATAAGAAAAGGGGATGCTTTATATGGGAGTTATATATATTCCATACGTTGTCTTTTATTAGTATAGATAACAATATATTAGTATTAATTGGTTTACTTTATTTATTTGTTTAGAACAATATGAAAGTCTCACTAAAAAACTTAGCTAATTACATTGTGTTATTATTAATTTTCTTATTTGACTTTTGCAATATTTTAAACATCTAAAATTAATATGTATTTGCTAAGCATATTTAACATCTAAAACAATAACTAAAATAATAAAACTTAACAATCATTTGTCAAACATCATAATAAACATAGTTTTAAACATAGAATAAAAGATCAAATTTTTATAAATGAGTTTATTTAAGGTGCATGATTTAAATTTAAAGTTAACAACATATAATATAAATAAGTTATATAAAAAAGAATCAATAATGTTTAATTCGGTTAGTTAATAAAACTTTTTAAAGTATGTCTAATAATTTATTTCTAATTTTTTATTAAAATATAATAATATTAACTACGAAAACATAATATAAATATATTAAATTTGAATTTTAGTAGTTATATTAATAATTATTGTAACAGGAATCATTAAATCTGTTTATAATGATTTCTGTTACAACTAAATCTGTTTATAATGATTTCTGTTACAACTATGATTATTTATATTATGATTTTGCAAATCATTTAATATAATTTAATTATATTTAAATTTATTGTATTAAATCTTTTCTTTCTATCCTAATAAAAGAAAACACATGAGGGACACATGGCACTCCCTCATGAGTTCTCTAATTTTACTAATTAATATAAAATAAATTTAAATATAATTATATTAATTGATTTTCAAAATCATAATATAAATACATTAATAATCATAGTTGTAACAGAAATCATTAAAAACGGATTTAATGATTTCTGTTATTAATATAAATACTAAAATTCTATTTAACATATTTATATTATGTTCGCATATAATATAATTATGTTTTAATATAAAATTTGAAATAAATTATTAGACATACTTTAAAAAGATCTATTAACTAACCGAATTAAAAATTATTTAAACATTAGTGATTCTTTTTTATATAACATATATTTTCTTTCTATACTAATAAAAGAAAACACATGAGGGACACATGACACTCCTTCATGAGTTCTCTAATTTTACTATTTAATATAAAAAATTCAAATATAATTATATTAATTGATTTTCAAAATCATAATATAAATACATTAATAATCATAGTTGTAACAGAAATCATTAAATCCGTTAAAAACGGATTTAATGATTTCTGTTATTAATATAAATACTAAAGTTCAATTTATTATATTTGTATTATGTTTTTGCATTTAATAAAATTATGTTTTAATACAAAATTCGAAATAAATTATTAGACATATTTCAAAAAGATCTATTAACTAACCGAATTAAAAATTATTTAAACATTAGTGATTCTTTTTTATATAACATATTTATATGTTATTAACTTTAAATTTAAATCATGTAACTTAAATAAACCCATTTATAAAATTTTTATCTTTTATTCTACGTTTAAAACTATGTTTGTTATGATGTTTGACAAATGATTATTAAGTTTTTTTTTTTTATTTTGGTCATTGTTTTATATGTTAAATATGCTCAGCAAGTACATACTAATTTTAGATGTTTAATAGAGTTCAAAAGTCAAATAAGCAAATTAATACACAATGTAATTGGTGAAGCTTTTTTGTTAGACTTTCATATTGTTCTAAACAAATAAATAAAGTAAACCAATCAACATTAATCTATTGCTATCAATACTAATAAAAGACAACACATGGCATACTAAGAACTCCCTCATAAAGCCTCTCATTTTCTTATTTAAAATAATACATTTATTTTAATTTGTTTCTTTATTTAAAAATAATTATTTTTTAATTTTTATTAGTTACAACTATAACCATTAATTTAATTATCAAAATTTAGTTATATATATATATATATATATATACTATGTCTTTGTAAATTAATGAATATGATTATATTTTAATACAAAATTAGAAATAAATTACTAGACATGATTTGAAAATGTTTATTAGCTAATAGAAGTAAATATTATTAAATAAATATTCATTTTTTTAAGATTGCATATTTATATGTTATTAAATTTAAATTTAAATCGTGAACGTTAATTAATCTATTTTTTAATATGTTGTCATTCACTCTAAGTTTAAAACTATACTTCTTATAATGTTCTGAACAAACAAAATAAAACAAATCAAACCACGTTAATTAAATATTTGATTAATTAAAACTAAATATGCTTAGCTATTTTGGTATTATAATAGCTTGATATATAAATTACATTTTATATATGAAAAATCATTGTTTGAAATTTTCATTGACTGTGTTGTTTCAAGTTACTTCAACAGAGAAATACAATATCTATGTGACAACAATCATTTCATTAGTAATTCATTTTAGCTTCATTTTCACGCTATTAAATTATGAATTTTTTTTTTATAATTACAGTCATATTGAACCAATAAATGACATTATGTTTAAGGACCTTGATGTTAGAAAAAAATGATTATACACTCAAGGTTAGAAATATTTTGGCTTTGCAAGAAACTTGATGTCAATTTCAAATTAATGATACTCAATTGGGATGGTTTAACGGATGAGGAGATATTTTTAAATTAATTTCATTTTTTACATCTTAGCCTAAACAAATTTATCTTATTACTTTTGATTTTTTTTGTGTACTTGCAGTCTACAAGGTAACAACCACGGTATGGAAGATATATGTTGAAAAGTTTGGAAACAATTTTATGTGAATATGAATGTCTTTACAAGAAATTATTTAGGAGCTGATGAATATTTAATATTTTTCGATTGTAAAGACAATTTTATTTATTTTAAATATAACGGGTAATCTAATTTTTTTAATTATATTTTTAATTTTATATATAACATATATAATTTAAATTGTTCAACCCGTGTATCACACGGGTACATAACCTAGTAGTGAAATGAGAGAAATTATGAGGGAGTGCCGTATCCTCATGTGTTTTCTTTATTAGTATAGAGAAGATATATATATATATATATATATATACAATTTGTAAATTTTGGTGTGAGAATTCCGGAACTATTTCTCTCGATACAACTATCTGAAGCTTTGTTATTTTAGTGGTACAACTCTCAACTGCATCTTGGTGACCAGCTAAGCAGGTTGTAGGTCTTCTTCTTTTTTTGTCTCAGTCTTTAGCTCAACCCACCGACTAACTCAACTGGCCATCTCATCACCATCGATAAACAAACAATCACCTCCATCTTTAACATACACACACAGATCAAGCAGAAAGCAAGGATCTTGACGGTTGTTACGATGAAGGAAACGACATGGTGACCGGCCATTTCTACAACCTCCAAATGTCACCTTCGTTCGGTAAGCAAGGCCTGACGCGTCGTTAACGGTTATTGGTTATCACCGTCACAAGAAATTCCAGGAGACAACACATGCAAGCTTAGATCGGCTAGCCGGAGGTTCACCAGAACCCTAGATTTTTGCCGATGGTGTCGTGGTGGTGGTCTTAGATGTCGTGGCAGGCTGGCAGCGATCGTCTGAGAAGGTTGTGGTGGTTGTCACCGGTTTGGTCGGTCAGAGTTTGAATCCGGTGGTGTAAGTGTAGGATTGAAAGACACCGTTGTAGGAATCAGGTGGCGATGTCGACGCGATGTGGTGAGAAGATGATTGCGTTATGCTGGTTAGATAGTGGTGATATGGTGGTCTGCATTTGTAGATGAAGGATGAAGAGTAAAGCATAGTCACAAAATTCGCTTGAAATGCCACGATTTTCGAATTGGTACGTTTCGTACCATTCGGAATTCGCATCCGTTTGGTTCGCTATACAATTCGCGTTTTTAGGGTATAGTTCGGTGATCCAACTTGTCAGTTAATTCAGTTTGAAACTCCATCACCGATGACATCATTTCATTATTTTCGAGTCTGGATAAAAAAGAAACAAGAGAAAAAGAAAAAGAAAAACAAAGATGGTGATACCAGATCTTGTGCAAGACTTGTGTTCTTGTTAGATGGTGGGTGCTTCTGAATCAGAAGAAGAACCCATGGAGAAGAAGAACTCATTACCCATGAAGAAGAAGAACACATTAGTGATGGCGGCTGTTTGTTAGTGTTAGGTTTTTCTAGTGTTAGCTAAGTTTAGAATTTAAACACTTTAATTCCTCAATCTTTCAATTGTTCACATTTAGACCCTAAAAATTATAATTTTAAATTAGTTTGTGTATTTAAAGTTTAAACATTTAACCCCCACTATTTTTATTAGTTTGCATTTGATCCTATACTTATAAATTTATACATAAAAAGTATAATATATATAATTATATATAATATAAATTATAAATAGCTACGTACCGGACTCTATGGTACATCGTACCAATTCGTACCGAAATGGACCTACCCCCCTCCGTACCGAATTCCTCCCATCTAGCGAATTGCGAACCCGAACCGCGTACCCGAACCGGAACGAACAGCGAATTAGGTGACTATGGAGTAAAGGAAACACTTTTGAATTTTGGCGGCGAATGGTGGCAGAGGGTGGCGACAAGAGGTGTTTGATGAAGAAGATGACTTTGGTTGGTGAAACAGAGAAAGAAATAGAGAGAGGGGTGTGTGAGTGTGAAAGAGAGGGTGCCTGGTGGTGATTTGGGTTATTAATTGAAAAGTAATATAAATTCATCATTCTTATCACCAATTTAACACTAACAAACTTACAAAATAGGGTCATTAATTGAAAATTTACACAAATTGTTAATGAATGTATCAATAGATAATGTAACGTAATTTAAAAAAACTTAAAAAAAAACAACACTTTCAGCTACTTGACTTCAGTATCAGTATAAGTATGACTTTTCAATGCTTTATGTGGCGTCGTAGTATAAGTTCATATCTATTTTTTCCTTGTGTTTTACGTCATGTGTCGTAATAAATTGTGTTTTACACCTTTTAGTAATTGCCTTTTACACATTGGGTTTTATCAATTAGTTGTGGCACTTTGTGTCTTATCCATTGTGTTTAACACTTCGACGAGTATTACAGTACGGTTCAACCCGCCGGGCACCACCGCAACGTGCGGCGGGGCAAAATACTAGTTGTATACATTGTGAAATGTTAGTATATGGAATATTCCCCATGTCTTCACTTACTATATAATCATAATGGTAATCCCTCCAAATTAACCATTTCGAACCGTCACGTTACCATGCTACATCATTCCAAATCATTTTCAAATAACAGCCCTTACAAACCCATTTTTTTCTACAACCATAAACTATTCTAAACCCGCCTCCCATTATTCACCTCATCACCTACTTTTCCTTTTTATTTAACCTTTATCTAAATTTATATACTATATTTTTAATTTATATACTTATAGGAATACTATTTACTTAATAAAATAGAAAAATAAAACTAAATTTATTAAATAAAAAATAGACATAAAATAAGAATAATATTTAATATTCAAACGGTAACTGTTCCAACAACTACTTTTCAAACGACTACATTTGAAACGACTATTTTTTTAAACGGTTATCTTCCAAAACCCTATAAATACAAGACACATTTACACTTCTCACTCATAATTCACTTTTAGTACAAAACTAATTCAAAGATATGGGTGGTAGTTATCTTAGTGAACCAGTCGGGTCTTGAAATCTCACGTGATATTCTTGTCGACGTAAAAACCGTGTTCCGTCAAACCCTCCACCTCAACCAGTGTACATTCCCCGTCGTCTACTCTACACTCGTCCTCAACTAATAATCATTCATCCTTTACCAACCTACACACCTCTTGAATAAGGTGTCGATCTAAATCTTCCTCTTACAGACGAGGAGTTGAACTGGGCCTGTGACTATGCCATGGCGATACTACAATTTGATCGATTACAAGTTGGGGAAACTTAAACAAACTTCAACCCAAACCCTCATGTTTTAAATATCCGTCAAACACAAGTCGTACCTAGTTGGGATGAAGGGTACGAAACCCACCAGGATAAGGAATACGTCACTATGTACGATGAACCGTATCGTACCCCATCCCCTGACTTCAGACGCATCCGTCAAGACGCTAGGTCGGACGGTCGTGATAGCGATCGTGACGTGTCATCCCTAGAGACCACCATAGAGGACTGGGATGACATGTGTTAGGGGTTTTGTGTGTTTAATATTTTATGTTAAGATGTGTTTAAGTAATGTTATAGCTTCAACTTCAGTTCCAGAAATAAGCCTTTGTTGATCTTCTTTTTGTTTTTGGGCTTTTTCTAGAAGTTGTTGTTGTTGTAGAGCCACTCTTGCCTTTATCCTGGCTTCCAGTGACTCCTTAGGTTCCTTAATCTTCTCCCCCTTTTTGGCTTCATCCACTTCTGGAAGCCTGCTAGGTTTAGAAGTTTTACCAGTGAGTTCAGCAAGCTGTCTTGAGTTTTTTTCTATCTTGTTGGACAGCTCACCAAGTTTCTTGTTGATCACCTCAAATTGAGTTTTGGTTGAAAACTCCAAAGCAGTTGTGAAAGAATTGAGGTGATTGGCAATGAGGGTGTTCATCAACTGGTATAGGGGACCGTCTGGGCTGCATAGTTGGTTCAAGTCTATGCTGGATGACCCAGGGAATTGGGTAGGCATTTTTAGTGAGGGGTGTGTTTTTGGGTGATCTTTATGTTGTACAGAAGATGCCACTTTAGGGGAATCAGGGATCAAGTGGACTTTAACCTAATCTGGTGTGACCAGCTCTTTGAGCTTAGAGACACCAGGTGCAGGACCTTCACTGGCAGCCGTCAATTCAAGTTTGGTGGAGTGTGAATCATCATCCAAATCAATGGAATCATCTGAATCCCTGCTTAATTCCTCAATGAGGACAGTATCAGTTATATCATGAGCTGGGCCCAACCCAGTTGTCTCATGTACCTCTTGTTCTTGGTTCAGAGGATTTCCTACCTCAGGCATTAAGCCTTCATCAGTAGTTGCCACAAATGAGGTCTTAGCAATGTTACTTCTTTCCTCAGATCCACCACTGGGTAGTATATGAGTAGTAGCAGCCTTAAATGTACCTAGAGTCTCTAAGTTTGGGCTTAGAAACCCTGGTTCATCCTCATCTCTTGGGTTAGGGCTATGGACATCCACATCCATGTCAAAGTCTGAAGGTATGTCCCCTCTGTGATGTGGTTGTTTGGGACTAACATGTTCTGATGGGATGTTCTCTTTTAGCCCAGAGAGAAGTTTGGCAATTTCTAGGGCTTCAGGTTCAGAAATTTGTGGTACTGGTTCAGTAGTTTGGTCTAAGGGTTTAGCAGTTTCAAAAGAAGAGTCAATGGGGATTGTTTTCTTAAATTTCTTTCTTTTGAATAGTATTGTGATTGGTGCTCTAGTGGGGGTTTGAGATGGATGAGACTGAGAGGATGTTTCAGTCACATCTTTATCAAGTGCAGATTGCACATTGGCAGGTTCAGGCATCTCAACTTCTTGAACTGCCTTTCTTTTAAGGCTGGTGGGTTTTTGTTTTTGCTGTTTAGGTTTCTTGGCCTTTTTGGGTGAGGGTTTGGAAGATGAGGGTTCCATGGGGACTGTTGTATGTTCCCATTGGTCATCTTCTGGCCAGGCAGCCGGTTTATTGTGCCTAGAGTATGCTTGTGAGGTTAATGGGTTTAAAACAGTTGTTTTACCCACAAGCACCTCTTCTCCAAGTTCTTTTATTATGCATTGCATAATGAACCTTGGATACAACAAAAACTTCTTTTTAGAATTGAGGTGATGTAACACAACTCATTAAAGAAAAGTGTTGATGCCCCAAATTTTGTTTCATTCACAATGGAATGAAAAATAGGTTGAAAAGTAGAGGGCATCTGATCATAAGATCCAGTTTTTGGACTCAAACACATTATTATGTAATGAAACAAAAGTTTATATTTTGGTTCAAAAGAATTTCTTAAAAATGGTTGCATGTGAGAGAGTACCTTGGTAACCACACTCTGTCATGGTTAGATGAATTTCAGAGTTTGGAAATTGATCTGGGGCACCCACATCATCTAGACCCAGTCTAAACCCCAAAGTTGCTGGTGTGATTGCCATTCTTCTCCCTTGGATGGTTGAGTTGAGGGAGATCACTTGATCATTCACTATCACCGTCTAGGCATTTGCCCAGAACTCATTTAGAGTTTCAGTGTGGATTGGAGGATCAATGGTGAAGGCAGTGAAGTATTGGGATTTAACGACTAAATCAATGATTTCGTCGTATTGGGACCAGGCTTCATGTTTCTCAAAGTAGCCTCTTTGATTGTGTCCTTATTTCAGTATTAGAGCCATGTGGTTTGTGTGTGTGTGGATCGAACAGTATTTTTGCAGGTTAAGGGTTTGAGAGTGTTTTTGAGAGAGAAGGAGGGAATTTTGCTTTTTGAAAGGATAAGTGTTGGAAAAGATGTTTATCAGAAGTTTGTAACCGCCCTAGGTCAAACTTCTGAAGTGGGAAATGTCTAATTTGCCCTTAATGACAATACTGCTGATGAAGAACAATTATCATCAGTAGTTCCCATTTTCTCTTCAGTAGTTTGTTAACAACTGATGGGAATGTTTATAAACACTTTATTCATAACTTCTGAAGATTATTTTATCAAAAGTTAATCATTTTTCAGAAAATATTACCATACTGATGTTTTGTTCATCAGTAGTTTCTCTCTTTTTGTTTTTTAGAAGTTTTGGACTAAGAACAGATGTAAGTGAAAAATAAAATATGTGCAGAAAAAGTAAAAGAACACTTACAAATTTAGCATCCCAAGCATGGATACTAACTTCTGAAATGTTAATGTGTCAAGGGGTTTTGTGAATATGTCAGCTATCTGATTAGCTGTTGTCACATGCTTCACTTCAATCTTGCCTTTTTCATAGCAATCCCTGATGAAATGATACCTGATTTCAATATGTTTAGTTTTTGAGAACTGAACAGGATTTTGAATGATGCTAATAGCAGATTTGCTGTCTACAAGCAATGGTGTATTGGTCTCTTTGATTCCATAATCAAGAAGTTGATATTGGAGCCATTATATCTGTGATGTACAACTTGCAGCTGCAATGTATTCAGCTTCAGCAGTTGAAGTTGCAACAGATGTTTGTTTCTTTGATTGCCAGGACACTAGACAGTTTCCCAAGAATTGACAACCCCCAGATGTTGATTTTCTTGACATTTTGCACCCTGCATAGTCACTATCTGAAAAAGCTGATAACTTGGTATTGCTAGAAGCAGGATACCAAATTCCAAGTGTAGGAGTTCCTTTCAGATATCTGAAGATTCTTTTGACTGCAATTAGGTGTGATTCCCTAGGAGCTGATTGATATCTAGCATAGACACATGTTGAAAACATAATATCTGGTCTAGAAGTAGTTAGATATAAAAGGGAACCTATCATACATCTATACATGGTTTGATCAACCTGTTTTCCTTGATCATCTGGTTCAACTTGTGTGGTAGGTGTCAGGGGAGTGGAACATGATTTACAGTCTTGTAAAGAAAATTTGTTCAACAATTCTTTAACATATTTAGATTGATGTATAAAAGTTCCATTTGTTTGTTGTTTAATCTGCAGTCCTAAAAAGTACTGTAGTTCTCCCATTGTACTCTTCTCAAATTTTGATTGCATGAGTTTCTTAAATTCATCACACAATTTTGTGTTTGTTGAACCAAATATGATATCATCAACATAAATTTGAACAAGTAAGACATGATTTCCAACATTTTTAATGAAAAGAGTTTTATCAATGGAGCCTCTTGTAAATTTATTTTTGAGCAAAAATTTGGAAAGTGTTTCATACCAGGCTCTTGGAGCCTGTTTTAGCCCATAAAGAGCTTTGTCAAGTTTGTACACCCACTCAGGATGAGAAGGATCCTCAAACCCAGGTGGCTGACAAACATACACTTCCTCTTTGATCTTTCCATACAAAAATGCACTCTTAACATCCATTTGAAAAACTTTTATTTTGTTGGAAATGGCATAGGCCAGAAATAACCTGATGGCCTCAAGCCTTGCAACTGGAGCAAAGGTTTCATCATAATTAATTCCTTCTTCTCGAGAGTAACCTTGTACTACCAGTCTTGCCTTGTTCTTAATGATTATACCAGCTTCATCTTGTTTGTTCCTGAAAACCCATCTTGTGTCAATTGGTAGCTTGTTTGGTGGTAAGGGACAGATTTCCCAGACCTGTTGCTTCTTGAATTGAAGCAACTCATCTTACATAGCTTCCACCCAATTGTTGTCTTTGAGGGCTTCTTGGTACTTCTTAGGTTCCAAATGAGAAATGAATGCTGATAAGAAGCAAAAGTTAGAAAGCTGGTTTCTTGTGAGAACACCTGAAGTAATATCACCCATGATTTGTCCCAATGGATGATCTTTGTGTTCAATCAGTTGTTGTAAACCACTGACAGGTGTAGGTGGCTCTTGTACTTCATCAAACAAACCACTGAGGTTTATAATGTCTGGTTCAGCTGTTTGAACATCTTTTGTAGTTGTAGGAGCTGAAGCAGATGTTGGAGTTTGTACATCAGCAGTTGTTGAATCAGAAGTTTGTAAAACTTCTGAAGGCTTGAAAGTTGACTTAATGACTATTTGAGGAGTCCATGGTGCTGGATCCTCATCATCAAACCTCTGATCACCATAATAAGTAGGTTTAGATGAAGTGACAGCCTTTTCAGGTCCAAAGTGGAAGTTGTCAATGTCAAAGAGTTCAGCAGGATGTGCTGGAATAAGAGTGTGTTTTGACTCATTGAACTTGACATTCAGTGTTTCTTCTACTATCTTGGTTCTTGAATTAAAAACCTTGTAGGCTTTTCTAGTGGAAAATAACCAAGAAAGTAACCTGAGTCAACTTTAGCAGCAAACTTTGAAATAGGGTCTTTAATGTTTAGAATGAAACATTGACATCTAAAAGCCCTGAAAAAGGAGATAAGGGGCTTTATGCCATGAAGAACTTCATAGGCAGTCTTGGAGTGTCTCTTGTTGACAAGGACTCTATTTTGAACATAACATGCAGTGTTAACTGCTTCAGCCCAGAAATACAATGGTAGGCCTGAATCAGCTAACATAGTTCTTGCTGCTTCAATTAATGTCCTGTTCTTCCTTTCTACCACACCATTTTGTTCAGGAGTTCTGGGAACACTGAATTGTCTAATAATCCCTTTAGACAAACAGAATTCATCCAGAGTTTTGTTCCTGAACTCTGTCCCATTATCACTTCTAATGGCTTTGATAGATAGAGAATATTGTTTCTCTACTTGTAGAATGAAGAACTTGATGATTTCAGCTGCCTCATCCTTGGAAAATAAGAAAAATACTCATGTGAATCTTGAATAGTCATCAATGATGACCAAGCAATACTTCTTCTTACCAAGGCTCATGATTTTTACTGGCCCAAATAAGTCCATATGGAGTAGTTGAAGACATGCAGTTGTTTTTGATTCTTCAATAGACTTATAAGAGGACTTATGCTGCTTTCCCTTTAAACAGGATACACAGTGTTCTTGACACTGGTATACTTTCAAGGGTAGACCTCTGACCAAGCCCATTTTTGTGACTTTATTTATGGTTTTAAAGTTCACATGGCCAAGCCTCCTATGCCAGAGATCAGTCTCTGAAGTTGATGCCTTTGAGAAGAAACAGGCAGTGTTGTTCAGTACTTTGTCTTTTTCAATGTCCACTGCATAGACATTGCCACATCTTTTGGCTATCAACAAAGTATGATCTTCAATGATCTTCTCTATCAACTTCTGGCCTTCTGGTGATATGATCTTGCATGCTGTCTTTGTGAAAAAGGAAGAATATCCTTTATCACACATTTGTGATACACTCAGCAAGTTGTACTCAAGGTTTTCAACCACATTGACCTTGTCAAACTGTATTTTGCCAGAGGAGACATTGCCATGTCCTAGCACATATCCCTTAGCATTGTTCCCAAAGGATACAGATCCTTCACTTTGACTGATAAAGTTGTTTATCAGGTATCTGCATCCTGTCATGTGCATTGAGCCTCCACTGTCAACATACCAAATGCTATTTAAGCCTCTGGAGACCCTCTACACAAAGTAGCAAATTAGTTAGATTTAGGTACCCAAGAAAGTTTGGCTTTGGGTTTGCTCTTGAGAACATTAACAGTTTGTCCTTGACCAGGTTGAGGAATCCATGTCTTTTTGGCAATGGATTTTTCATTAAGAACAATGGTGGTATCCTTTTGAGGACCACCATCAACCTTGGTCATCAGTAGTTGTACCATATTCATGAGATTTTTAATCTCAGCAGTTTGTGAAACTGCTGATGATGTAGGTCTAACTACTGAAAGAGAATTTTGAGAAAAAAGATTTTTGTTGAGATTTCATCTTTTTCTGAGAAAAGGTGTTTGCTGGTTGTTGTTTCTTGGGAGAAAAAGTTCCTTCAAAATCATTTTTGATTTGTTTTCCCACAACTAGTTGTGAAATTTTCTTGTTGTACTAAATTCCTTTTCTATATCTACAAAATTCTGTCTTGTGGTTTAACAAACCACAGATTTCACATTCTTTTGCCTTTTCTTTTTCATTTGAAGGCAAATTTCTGACTGTTTGGATTTGTTTTAGGTCATCAGTAGTTTTCAGGTTCTCAACTCCTGATGTAGATGAAACTACTGATGGCTTAAAGTCAGATTTTATCAATACTTCTGAAGAACTTTCTTTGAGAGTTTTTAGAAAGTTTTCATGAAAAGATGTGCATTCTTTCTCTTCGGAAGTTTCACCTGAAACTATTTTTCTCCCATCTTCAGTAGTTTTGGGGGAAAAATCTATTGGTGTTTCAGTGTGATTGTACCATATGCCAAACCTAACATTTGAAGCACTTTGTTTGTTAAGCAGCAGTTGGTACCCTTTACAAGATTCTACCCATTTTTCACAAGTAACCTTGGTGTCAGCAAGCTCTTTTCTGACATTTCCCAGGTTATCTATCATGATTTTAAGTTGTGCTTGGGTTTCAATAGCATTATTAGTTAATTTAGAATTTTCTTTTGCTTTTGCAGCAAGTTTTCTTTCTAAATCACATTTCATCTGAGTGAATTTTCTCTCAGAGTCATTTGCTTTGCCTTGTAAGTGCACATTAGTCTCTCTTATGAGAGCAAAAGATTCTTTACATGAAGTTGAACAAAGTTTTGTTAAAGATTCTTTTGATACCTGAGACAGGGCAGATTTTGAGGTGCAGCCCTCAAATGCCATTTAGGCAAAATTCTTTCTGCCAATGTCAGGTTCTCCCCAGTTGTTGTCAAACATTTTGTTGTCTGCATCAGGATTGCACTCAGTAGTGTCAAAAGGAAGACTGCTCCAGTCAACATACCCTGAGGTGAACAAGCTTTGTTGTGAGGGTTGCTGAGTTTGTGGAGGATGTTGAGCAGCTGGAATGGGAGGGATTGATTGTTGGCTCTGCATCTGTTGAGCAGGCATCTGTACATATTGTACTTGTGGCACATATTGGATTTGTGGAGCTTGTGCCTGTACAAAATGTGCACTCCCCTGTGTTCCATTATTCCTATTATAACTAGGGTTAAACTGATTTCAAGACTGAGATTGGTTGTAGCTAGAGCTTCTACACTCTCTAGCAAAGTGTCCCAACTTTTGACACTTGTGACATCTAAGTTTAGACTTGTCAAAACCAATTTTTGTAGAACTGTTTAGTCCTGGAAATTTCCTTCCTGACCTTTTATTAAATTTGTTTGTTTTAATACTTAACATGGCCAGTTGGTGTAAGATGTTCATTTCTTCTAAGTCATCATTGCTGAAATTTTTCAAATCATCCATGATAAAACACATGTTATCAACAGTTTGACTATATTCATCATTGTCATAACCTGGGAATGATCTTTTGGATGAGATCCCAACAGTTATGTCAATGTGGTCAAAAGTTCCAAAACTATTTGAACAAGTAGGTGAATCTTGTCCCAATAGTGCTGTACTACCTAGTAGATAGTCATCAACAGTTTTACCAGAACTTTGCAGTTTCTTCTTCTGATCGATTTCTCTTTCAAAAGTTAGCAATCTCCCATGCAATTTTGTAAGAGTGAGGGAGCTAAAGTCTGGTGAGGACGAGGACTATAGAGTATGTTTCCCATTTTCCAGGTAAAGACCTTAAAAATCTATGAAGCATAGATACAGTTGTGTAGGTCTGACCATTTAATTTTAGCTCAGATATTAATGAGGAGAATCTTTCAAATTGTTGAGTTAAAGTTTCCCCATTTATATGAGCAAAAGTTTCATATTGTTGAGCCAGGATTTCTCTGGTGTTGGCAATCACCTCTTCAGTTCCTCCAAACTGTTCTTTTAGGCAGTCCCAAAGCTCTTTGGCACTATCACAATGTAATAGTCCAGAGTAGATTTCATTTGGGAGTGCCATTGCCAACATAGAGAAAGCTTTAGCATCAAGCTCAAGTTTTAGGAAATCATCATCTGTATAGTCTGTTGGGTCTTTTGGTATTTCCTCTTTAGTTTCAAGATTAATATTTACTGGTTTGTGAGGACCATATATCACAGATTTCTAGCAACCAATGTTGGTTTGTGATAATGTATGTGCCATTCTCCTTTGCCAGATATTGTATTCATTTCTAACTAGCATAGCAGGTTTATTGGCAGAACCAGTATTATGTGGATCCATTTTAAAGAGTATTGATTTGTCAAATATCTCTTAAAGTGATGGATGTTGATAAAAGTGAACTTTTAATCCTTTATTGAATATCAATAAGAGCTTATGTCTGATTCTCAATGTGTTAGATTGATATGTGATCAGATAAACCAGTGCTCTGATACCAATTGTTGGATCAGTAATGCTCTTGATGTATTGCTTGCTAGTGAACACTTATGTGTTTAGCAAGTTCAATCAGATTTGCACAGCGGAATGAGTAAGTGAAGTTACACTATCAACAGGAGTTATTACTCCCCCTGGATGTTTGAAAACCAAAGACATGTTTAATGAGAATCTAAGTATTGAATGTGAATGATAATAAATACTCAAACAGATTCTCAATAAATGAAATGGAAATAACAATAATAAGCTTTGAAGGCTTTCAGTTTCTATTAAAATCAATGTCTAAAACAGAGGGATGAATCCATCTATTTATAGACTTATAGAGTACATGAACCTTGCCAAAAAGCAAGTCTGCAACAAGTTGCATTCTTGGAACTTGCACGAAAAGATAAAGTAATATTAAACAAATAAACTACTGAAACATAAGGCGGTGGAACGATTCTTGTACAAGTGCTGATGAATGAGAAACTACTGATGAGTAGTTCGTCTTCAGTAGTTCTTCAGTGAACTTGTCTGCTTAGACTTCAAAACATCTAATACTTCTTCTTCAGTACTTGTTGAATCCTTCTTCAATACTTTAGTCTTCTTTCTTCAGTAGTTTTATACTTAGAATATTTTGCAGAAGTATGAATTAGACTAAGGTTTACAAAAGTGGTTTCCTCAATCCTTTTTGCCCTAACACCTACAATGGGGGCCGTTTGGTTTGCTCTTGTCCAAACCAAGCAGACGGTCCGCTTTGCTTCCATTGTGGAAGCTCTAACATACGGGCACCCACTTCGGTTTAGGTTTGTTCGAAATTACATAGAGGGGTGTGGATGAGGGTGTAATGAGACTGATTGATATGAGGGTTGTTTTAGGGTGCGGTCTATAGGAGAAGTTCATAATTTCTGACATAGGCCTTGGCCGTCCCTCTCACAAACATATTACACACACACACACACACACACATATATTTAAAGCACAACAGGTCTACGAAAACAACCAATCAAGCAAACACATGATGTGTAAAAGACCAGCTAAGTTTTAGCTATCGACTAAGGCTTGTCCCTCACTTTTAAATATTTTTACTTTTGATTTGTTTGCTTGTTGTCCTTAATGTAGTTTATGAAAGTTTTGTTCTAGGCCCCGATGTTTTCAATCCGACTAAATTTGTTTGTCTATATTGTTAATATTCAAAGTCAACATGTCTAGTTTGGTGATTTTCTCTTAACATAACTGTCACATATAGTTATTAATATTGTATTTTTTATGCTTTAATTGTATGTATTGGGTACAAAGTACCTTAACGTAGGAAGTGTAGGAAGACACATATAAACTATAGTTGGGGTTAATAAACTCAATGCTGGTTGATTACTGTAGGATCGACTAACGGGTCACCCGACAATCACGAGCTTGATATTCAGAGTGCGGAATCCTCTGAATATGTTCCAATAACAGAAACAACTAAGAAACTATGATGAACGAGTAACACACAAAATAGATCAAAGGTTGTATGATTTATCATTATAACAGAGCATAGGTGTTTACAAAGATAATCTCAGACCTTCAGACCTTGGAAAGGGTGTTTCGGGAATGTGTGAGATGACCACTAATGATTAGGGTAATGATTTGATGCTTTTATACCCCCTTTACTCGTGCAGCAGCTTATAGGCAATTACAATCCTATCCACGTGCAATGTTCATGCGATTAGGCCCTATCCACATGAACAGTAGGGCGAGTAGGCCCTATCCACGTGAATAGTTGTGTGATTAGAAGGGCTAATCGCCTACAACATCCAAATCACACCAAAACGCTTACA
The DNA here is from genome assembly GCA_028751855.1 of Ambrosia trifida. Taxonomy (NCBI): domain Eukaryota; kingdom Viridiplantae; phylum Streptophyta; class Magnoliopsida; order Asterales; family Asteraceae; genus Ambrosia; species Ambrosia trifida. The sequence continues at coordinate 96,690,514 of CM054130.1, forward strand.
AACACTCCCAAACACCCTAGAAACTAACCAAACATCATGTATACTAGCCTTGGGACATCATGTACTAACAAACTCCCCCTTGGACCTAGCTAGTATACGTACAAAAAGACATAAAGACAATCGTTCATAAACTGGTAAACAACTATTACAAACAACTAAGCGAAAACAAATAACAATCTTCACAAGCAGCAGCATCTTCATTCTTTAACTTGATGCCGTCCTTATCCTTGTAATTCTTGACCAATCACATCCAGCGTGAACCTTGTTAGCTTGACAGAAACGAATCACACGTTGAAACTTTGCAGCTTGATCTTCTTCTTCTTCCTTCAAGTGCTGAATGGGATACAGGAACAGTGTCTCTACATCCTTTTCTGAGCAGTTAACCAGCCACATTGGATCCCAAATCCTGATCTTTCTACATAGACTCGGAGAGTTGTCCAATACGATCACAGCTTGGTAGTCTCCGCATCATAATGCCAGAACCAGAACTTCGGAGTGAATTCCTGTTCGATTGGAGCTATAGGAATCTTGGACGCGTTGTCTGGTGGTTGTACCTTGTGTTCCCAGATAATGCCAGATCCAGAACTTCGGAGTGAATTCCTGTTCGATTGGAGCTATAGGAATCTTGGACGCGTTGTCTGGTGGTTGTACCTTGTGTTCCCAGATTGGATGATTGGTGAAGGGATGCGGCTTTTTGGTCTTGTATGACTTAGGATAATGAGGCTTGAGGTGTCCCACTCTGTCCTGCTCTCCCTCTCTCTTTAATTTGGTGTAGAAACCTTGCAGAGTACTGGCCTTCACATAATACAGAGGATAATCTAATCGAACCAAGTCACGAACATACCAGAATGGCAGACTAAGGACTTTCAGATAAGGCTAGAAATAAAGTAGACCTTCTTGCCATTTTACCCCCAACATCTTGGCATGATCGATGTAGGCCCAGCTAATCGCATTCCCTGATATCTTCGATAGTCTTTTCTTGAAAACTGAAGCTTGGATAGGAAGTTTCTTTTTCTTCCGTTCTTCTACTGAAAGATTCCATTTTGGAACACAATCTCATAATCCGATCAATTCTTATTTCTACCTCAGCAGGAATAGGAATATCTTTTAGCTTTTCTTCAGCATCCCTCATCATCTGATTAGTAATGTTAGGAATTCCAGTGGTAGAGTTATCAATAACATACTCAGGAGTTACCACTCGAATTCTATCATCCATCTCAACTTCGTTATGCTCATGATTAAATTCTGGAGGAGGAATGTAGCTTGCATCGGAAGGTTTCCGTACGGACAAGCCATAAATCAGCCTCAAATCTTCATTGGATAGTTTAGGAGGTATCTCACCTTCTTCTAAATCATCCAATGCCTACAGACACTTGGGCATTTCCGTCAGAACACCCTCATTATCATACAAGAACAGATTCTTCAACGGTTCAGATGCTGCAGTAGGAATTTCACCATGCTTTATGTAATCCTGCATTTGCTTTCTCTTGTCACTGATAGACTCCCCCTCAGCAGTAGAACCTGCTTCAGGATCCTTGTCTGATCTGTCATGCTCTTCATCTAGACCTTTATCATGTGCACCGGATGATGATCCGCCACCACCTTCGGCTCCAGGATCATCACCACCTGCATCATCATCATCACCACCATCATCATCTTCACTATCATCATCACTTTCATCATCCTCGTCTTCTTTCTCCTCTTCTTCTTTATCCGAACCAGCTAATGAACTAAAGGCACCAGCACTTAACTTGTCCACTTTGGTCCTTAGTTGTTGGATCTCAACTTGCTGCTCCTCTGATTTCTTCTCAAGATTGGCATTAGCAAGTTGAAGCTGGTTATCTGAGGATTCAACACTAGTCATTCTTGCAATGGTGTCTTGGTTAGACTGCACCAACTGTTGGTTTGAAGCAACAAGCTGCTGATTGGTTTCTGCAAGCTGCTGATTTGACAGTAATATCAGCCTATTTGATGCTTGTACTACTTTGCAAATCCTGATTGATTCACTAAGCAGCTCTACCATCCCCTTTTCATTATCTTAAATTACTGCAATCTTACTCTTCAACTCAGCATTCTCACGTGCTTGAGTGCTGACAATCGACGTAAGTTCTTGTACCTGTTGCTGAAGTTGTTGAACAATTGCTGGGGCAGAGGAGGACGATGATTGTGCGGTAGTGGCTGATGCTGTGGGACGTGAGAACAATTGTGCCTTCAGACTCTGTAGAGTGGCACCAACTGAACCAGATGTAATATGCTAAGATTAGGCTGCCGCAACAGCAGTAGCTGAGACAGGCTCAGTGAAGACTACTGCTGATGGCATTGGCATAATCATAATTGCAGTCATTGCTGCACCAGAAGCTGAAGTTGTCGTTGTGGTTGCTGTTGTGATTGTGGTTGTTGTTGTTGTTGAAACTACAGGTTCAGGAGTGAAGAAAGCTTCAGGAAGTTTTGAAGATCTTCCTTTACTTTTACATGTCCTCATGTCTTTTGCCTTTTTCCTTTTAGAAGGTGCAGAAGAAAGCTCAGCATCAATATCTGCAATATATGTATCAAGATCTATTGTGAAGGTAGGATCTTTAGCTAAGGCCTTTTCTTCTACCAACTTCTTCTTCTCCTCAGACTCTTTCTTGGCTCGAGCACCCGGGGAATCATCTTCTGAGTCATCAGATTCTGTCTCACTCGTAATATTCACAGGGGGATCACTATCAGTTATAGATTTACCTTTATCGCCTTGGGAAGATCCTTGACCCCTCCCAGCTGATGATTGATCAAGGGTATCCAACAAGTGTACATCAAGTGAGTCGTCATGTGTGATAGCATCTTCAGCTGTGCTACCAGGAACATTATCGCCTGACTCTGTCGAGTCACGACCACAGATGTCACCTTCTTTGAAAATTCGCCTTTGAACTTCAATGTAATCCTCAGAATCACTATCTTTGTGTCTCCACTTGTTACCTAGAGGTGCTTCATAGTCTTCTTTCTTTAAGTGCCCAAATAACCATCTGTTTAGAGGATGTTGTGACTTTGGTTTGCCTTTGTATCCCGACATTCTCCCCATTTCAACTTCATCCATATCAACTAATTTGAGAATTTCTGACTCATTCTTCACGAAATCTGGTTGTTGACGATCGATGATCATCTACAGAAATCTTGGATACATTATAAATGAGGTTCTAGTTGACTTTGACTGAATCATTTCCTTTAGATGGTGCATGATCATTCCAGAGAAGTTGAAGTGTTTGTTGAGAGTCAAAGTAACTATCGCTGAGGCAAGTGTGTACCGGATTGCATCAAAAGTACCCTTTCTGGGACCTAGGCACTTAAGAACAACATGAATCAGATATTTGAACTAAGGCGAACATCTTCTGTGCTCTTATGTCTCTATGATACTTTATACGAAGAAATCCGCCTATGATAAGAATATAATCAAATACTATTGGGTCTTCGGATGAGTCATTGAACTGTAGTTTTTGTCGGATATGCTCTTCAGTAATATATACTTCTTTCTCTTGGACTTTGCTTTTGATGAATGGAGGCGATGCTTTCCAGTCAAAAACCGCATTGTGATTGAACTCGCATAGGATGTTTGTATATGCCGTATGTTGCTTAGAGATGGCATAAATAACCCTCGAATGCTTCAAGAGTTCAATAACGCCTTCAAAGAACACAATGAACTTTTTATCACATATCTGCGAGACACTCAGCAAGTTATGGTCTATTTGCTTCACAAAGCTTATCTTTTCAAAGCTTACTATACAATTGCTCATACTGCCTTCTTTTGTAATATATCCCCCTTTGTTACCAGCAAAAGCAACATACCCTCCGTTGATATTCTTGATGTCAAATAGCAGGGATAAGTCACCCGTCATGTGCCCAGAAGCTCCACTATCAACGATCCAAAAACTGCTGATAAGGCCCTGTGGAACTCCCTGCACAAAAAACATTCAAAGTTTAGTGGTTAAGGGGGACCCAAGCCTTTATGGTCTTGGGTCTTCCATCTTCATCTGTAGTCGGAAAATCAACCCACTTTCCGTTAGGAGTTGGTGTTATTCCCGATGGTACGGCAGTGTTAATAGCAGCATATGATTCTTCTGTTTTAGTTGGTGACTTGGGTCACCAAACCTTTTCGGTTTCTTAGACTTGGACTTCTTCTTTGCCTTGGGGCTAGAAGGTCCAGCCTCAGATTCCTTAGGAGGGACAGATTTTAAATCCACTTCAGACTTAACTGCACGTGGAATAGCCTTAGGATTACCCTGTGGTTTAGCTGCAGCCTTAACCTGTGGTTTAGGCGTTTCTTGAACCTTTATGGGAACAGTGCTCCCCCTCAACTGTGGACCCCTGCCATCAATTGGCTTTTGGTTCATAGCAATTTTGTTACGGTTGTCATAAACAATCTGCTTTCCCTTTTGTTTTTTAGAAAGTTTAGGGGAAACTAGTTGTTTAGTCTTGCTAGAACTTGGAGCATCATCCACTTCGATCCTCTCTCGTCTAAATTCAGGGCACGCAGCAACTAAATGCCCACGTTCCTTGCATCTATGACAGGATCTATACTCCTCAAATCGTGGAGATTTAGATTTGTTCTCCTTTTTACTCTTTCTGTTAGATTTACTGGCAAATGAATTCTTATGCTTTAGATACTCAAAACATTTGCTTTGCACATTGACATGAGGATCGTCATTTATCTCATTTCCAGTAGATCTAATGAATGTTGTGACATGCTTCATCGGATTTTTCTTTTGAGCATGACTTTAAGGATCATCAATGTTTTCCTTTTGATTGTTCTTTTTGTTTTCATTTGACTGATTACCCTGGTCCTTTTTACCCTTACCCTTTTTCTTGTTCCATGTTTCCTTTTCAATGGTAATGATAGATTCTTGCCATATTTTAGCAACAACACCAGGGGCGATACATCTGAGAGGAACTTCCTCATCGGCATATACCTTTTCAAATCCCTTTAGTTTATAAAACACTTTGATCCTTCTGCCATCATCGGTTTGCACTTTCGGTTCAAGTTCACTCAATGTTTCAGTAGTGATAATGTGATTTTGAGGAGGAATATTGTGATCCTTGACCGGTGCATACCTTTGAGGTTCATCAAGCTCATCATCCGACATGTCTGTCTCATAAACACTCACATCATCAGCAATCTCACCAGTTTTGGCAGCTTTAGCCGCTTCTGCAGCTTTAGCTGCTTCTGCAGTAATATCAACAACTTCCTCCTTCAGCAAGACATCAAAATTATGATTTTCGAATTTCACCGGTGGTGGACATTAAGCATATATCGGACTGGTGGGATTGATTTCCTTTCCTGAGTCATTGATTATGTGATCAAGAACATACTTGCAGTTTAGGTAACTCTCAAGTTTCTTCTTGATCTTTTCTAATCACAGTTCACAATGGCCAATTGTTTCTTAGTGTCCTCTAACTCATTTATATAATTATTTATAGCGATTTGTTTGTTTGCTAGAGTCTTAGACAATTCAGAAATATCCTTTTTGTAGTTTTCAACTGTACTTAGAAAACTTTTCTCTTTTAATCTTGAGGCATCAATTGACCTTTGTAAAGGACCCACACCAGCTTTCAGATTCAGATTCTCATCCTGAATCTGAGCTGATTACATTCTACACAATCAGATTTAGAAGTGGAAGATAAACTAACCTTGTTAAATGATTCAGTAATGGCCATTAAAGCATAATGTGCTGCAGACTTCTCATCTCCAAAGAATCCTCCAAGGTTGTTCTTTGCGCAGTCAGCATCGACGAGAAACGATCTTTTACTGATCAAACCATCTGCTTCAGCTAATAATTCTTCCAAATCTATTTCCCCATCAGAATCGCACTCAGAATCACAATCAAACACATCATTATCAGAAACTGTGACTTCATGTGATCTGGTATAATCTTCAACTTCAACTGGTGCATCAGAAATTCGTTGGACATAACATGTTGCACCACCTTGCTGAGCATCGTCTCCCATAATGAGATGGTTCCAGTTGAAACCTTAATCAGATTGGATTACCAGGGCGTGTCCTTGATTATTGTTTGCAGGAGGCCTCTGCTTCTAGTTCTGTACTGGGATTAGAGCTCGTTCAGTGTTTAGAGTAGGTTGTGTGTGAGCTTGTTGCCTCTGATTCTGATTGCCTCTGTTGTTGTTGTTGAAGGGATTTTGATTCCCCTGTTGCTTGGGCCGGTCACATTCTCTTGCAAAATGTCCTTTGGTGTCAGAATTGTAACACGTGACCTTGGTCTTGTCAAACCCAAACTTTGTGTTGTTGTTGATCAGCACATCTCTCCTCCTAGTTCTATCCATGTACTCCTTTCCCTCCTGGCCACGCTTGCAAAGTGCCACTGGATGTCTATCAGATCCATATCGTCTTTATCAATCTGTGCGTAACTTGTGTGAGATGAGGATTCCCGATCTGCCCTGCTACTAGCCCACTGTAGGAGTTGACCAACGTTGACAGTAGAGCCATATGTTCTTGAGCTAACAATACAGTCACCTTCTCAAATCCCGAAGTGTTTAGCTGCTCGGCGATTGGATTGGTCCGATAGCCACCTTGATTTGAAGTAGAGGCACCTCCATATCCACCATATCCTGAAGCTGGGACACCACCAAACCCTACTGAAGAAGGTCTACCAAGGTTTGAAGTTGCCTGAGCTGGGGCTGCAAGATGAGAAAAATGATTAACACCAAACTGGTTAGTATTATAAGGTAAAGGATACTGGTTTCCTTGTCCAAAAGGATAAACTAGAGAGGAACATCAGCTGGGGGACCATAGTTGTCAAATGCATAAACTTGATCAGGATTGACAACCAACGTGGTCTGTGGTTTGGATCCTCCCACACTGGTGTCCTGTGGTGTGTTCCCGTAGTAGATGTTGGGATTCTGAGGAATAAGCGTCTTGTTCGCCCTTCTGATTTCATCTATCTCTTTGTTCTCCAGCTCTGCCACGAATTCATTTATGTAGAGTATCTGATACACGTTGTTCGTCTTGTGGATGTCTAGCCACTGATGCCAGTGTGAAGGGAGTGCATTTGCAAATCTTTCCACAAGCTCTGCTAATGTGTATACCACCCCGTACTGATACATCTCGGACATTAAATGGTAGTATCTGGCAGTCAAATCTCGTAGCGATTCATTTCCGATAGCTGTGAAGTTTTCGAACTATTTCTTGAGTTGATCCATTTTGATCTTTCGCCTCTTCACATTACCCTCGTTCCTTTCAGCAAGCGCTAACCAAAGCATCTGCGAAGTAGTACACTGTACGAACTGATGTAGTATGTCTTTGGGAAGTTCTTGCATTAAAGCTGTCGTTTCCTTCTTCTCATAGTTATACTTCCTTCTCTGATCCTCAGTCATGTCTTCCAATGAGACTGGGATGTTAGAATTTTCAACCATCGGCCTGCTGTACCCGTTCTCATTAGCTGCCCATACAAGTCCATCGATACCCTCAACATGAGTCTGGAATCTACCTTTCCAATTGTGATAGTCGGCCATGAACTGAAGTTTAGGAGCCCTATTAGAACTACCAGTCTCCAAGTCGCTTAACAGTACCGAAGACAAGTGATGTGTGTGTTGAGTCGCAGCAGCAGCGAGTGCCCAAGGATTTGTAATCATTGCTTGCTGTTGATGGGCCTGTTGTTGAGCCGCAAGCGCCCACGGATTGGTTCTGGAAACATTAGCTTGCATTTGTTGTTGTTGCATCCGTTGCGCGTTACGCTCAGCTGAAAATTGCCAAGGGTTTGTGGGTACATTCATTTGGTTGTTGATCGGTTGGTTATATTGTTGTCTGGGTTGATTTAGGTGTCCCCACGGGTTTGCCGTATGTTCAGGTTCGTTAAAAGTCCGATACTTAGTCAAATTTTTTATTACAGCAGGTTACAGGAGAGTAGGAAGTCTAAATGCTTGAAGTTATGTGATTACGAGGCTAATTGCTAGTAAAGAGGGTGAGTAGGAGTGTAATCGCTAGTTTTTATATGTGGATAGGGTGTAATCGCATGAATAGTTGTGTGATTAGCCCTAATCGCTTATAAGAACTACACGAGTAGGCCTAATCACCTGGTCTGACAGATTAACACAGATGACACGTATGTCAAACTAATAGACCAGACGTATGAGGAATGACCCGTATGAACGAGACTTGATACAAGGACCCGTATGTAGACCAGACTTGATACAAGGACCCATATGTTGAATGACCCGTATGATCGAGACTAAATACAAGGACCCGTATGAAGTAAGGCAAACAGAACTGAACACGTATGAACAGTCTGATACACAGCACGTATGAGGGGGTTCAGATGATAACCCGTATGATGAACATGTATGTAGATCAAACAACAAGGACCCGTATGTGGATCAGACAAGAACACGTATGTAGATCAAACAACAAGGACCCATATGTAGATCAGACAAGAACACGTATGAAGTGACACGTATGAGAAACGGAAACTCAACTCGTATGAATCAGACTCTACGCGTATGAACAATGAAGCTTCACACGGGTACCTGTATAAACTTGTAGCAGAGTACAATAAACCCAAATCGCATGAACAGTTGACACAAAGAGGCCTAATCTCCTGATTTTATATGCGAGTACAAGATCCCTAATCGCCTAAAAGGTCTAATCGCCTGATTTTAACAGATCTAAGGTTCACTTTTGTACCAAAACTACCATTTTTTCTTCAAAATCTTAACAAAAACGATGTGTTTAATCCCCAAATGATTAGGAAAGTTTCCAAAACACTTTTAGAGTAAACCCTAATCAAAAAAACACATTTTAAACCATTAAAACACACTTAGATTTTGAAAAATGAGGATTTTTTTATGAAAAACACAAGTTTCAAAGTTCAAACAGGTTTTTTGAATAAAAATCACAACTTTAACACAAAAACCACCTGTTTTGACTCGTTTTCGTTATCAAAACACTCGTGATAAGAGCCTCGGCTCTGATACCACTTGCAGGACCGAATGACGGGTCACCCGACAATCACGAGCTTGATATTCAATGTAACATCACACAAATTTTCTTTATATATATATATATATATATATATATATAGAACTCCATCGTTTATTCATCCGATTCATGTTTACAGTATCTTTACCATCCATTTTGGTATTTTTTTTTAAATAATGACTTATAATCAATATTAAATTGGATTGTATTAAAAATTCTGATTTAAAAACGTTAAAAAAATGTTTGCCTGTGCCAGGATTTAAACCCGAGTCCCTGGCGAGCTAAACCTTAACCACACCACACAAACCACTACACCATTTGGTGTTTTGTGATGTTAATTAAAACCAGTTAAACTTAAACCCTTTCAAGGTCCCTTAGTCAAACCTGAAAAGTCAAACGTAGTCTCCTAGTCAAGTCAAGTCAAGTCAAAGTGTTAGTAAATATGGTCTCCTAGTCAAGTCAAAGTGTTAGTAAATATGGTCTTCTAGTCAAGTCAAAGTTGTTCCTAAATTCAAGCCTAGTCAAAGTAGTCCCTAATTACAACTCCAAATTATACACTATAAATACTATAGCCTACCATTCAAGTCTTTATACCATTCAATATAAAAAAAAAACATTATTATCCCATCTCCCATATACTAAAGTTTTCATCCATCATTATCTCCTCTAGCTAGTTCCGAGTTTTCCAAGGCATTATTACTAAGTGTTTGCACGCTCAATAAAACGCACGAACTCATTATGCACCTAAGGTGAGTTTACATAGCCCCTTATTCTGTTTTACATTTTGGGGTGAAACATGTTTAAACATTTTATACACTATCATTTACTCATTCTTACGTTGTTGAAACTTGTGATTCAATTACTCTATCATTTAACTGTAACAAAAAGACACAGTACAATCATTAACATTGATCAAGCCGCCTGTTTAGATTATAGCGCTATAGGTCTGACAAACCCATCCCCCTCATAAATTCAGGGATGATTGATAACAGTTACACTTTTACTAACTTGCGAGTTAGGTCTCAGTCGACACAAGGTTTGATTGTACAAAAGACGCATTATTACATGTCGGACTCATATAATATCATTACTCATTATTATACTTCAACAATGATTGCTATACAACATATTGTTTTCAACTATATGCAAAACCTATGTATTCTCACCAACTATTTATAGTTGACCCCCCCATCTTTCCAACTAAACATGTTTCAGGTTTTATTTGCTATTGGAGGTTGTACAAGTTTTGGAACACGTAGGAGCTTTGGACTTAGTTTATATTATTCAAGCTTTTGTAATCATTACTTGTAAGATAAATTGTAAATTGTTTAATATTATTCAACTTTCATTTAGTACTATGAGCTATTGAACAATCATCACTACGTGACACCTCGATGTTTCCGCCATCGGTTGGGGTGTTACAGATTGGTATCAGAGCCATGGTTATAGGGAATTAGGTTATTAGAAAAAAAATAATCTAGTCTATAACCCTAGGATTTTAACCAGTACTTGCTCCTTTTACTTGCAACCTTACTTGTTTCTATTCTCTATCCTACTTCTTAACCTTACTTTAGTCCCTACAAGAATAGTGCTCTCCATCACAAGATCTACTCTTAGAATAGTAGGACAAATCCTCAGGTTTAGCCTGAACCACCTTGAAGATCTCGTCGAAGTTCTAAATTTTAATAACAAACACGTGCAATCTGGAAGGGTGAACGCCTGTATTCTGAGTTTTCTGTCTAGGACTGGCATTGCGGATAAATCCCAATCAGACGAGGGACCCGGATGCCTACCTGGGAATTCTCGGGATGAGTGTTCACTTATAGGCTAAAGCATGTCTTCACTATGTTATTAGAATCTAGAAGTTTTGATAAGTCAACGTTTTCGTTTATTCGTTTTAATTAATGAATAAATGATTACACTCACTTTCCTTAAACTAAGCTCTAAAATCTCAAAATTTTACAGCTTAAATCAATCTCATTTCATAACCATCTATGGATTTCACAATCACACTTCACCTTACCATCTTAGCCACTTTTTTAAATATTCAACATCCTACCCAAATCATATTATTTCATTTCTCCACATGTTACTTATTTTTTAAAAAACTATAACCTCATACCTTAGCACAAACTAAAGATTTCTAAATCTTGTTATATTTTCATTCCTACTAACTTTACAAAGTACATATTTTTGACAAAAGATGTCCTCGAACTTAAATTCAATTGTTTATTTATTGACGTTACAAACAATTTTCTATATAATGCTTTAAACTATTAAAAAGCACTTAATAGAACCTTGATCTTCAAAACCTAATGTCATGTTTGAAATCTCCAACTAACAGGAATATTTTAATCAAAGCCCACTTAGCTTGTACTATTTAACAACTTTTGCTTTATGTATAAAACCAATTTTGAAAATAAGATTTTTTTTTTTATCCATAGGAATAATATCTAGTCTCTAAATTCTCCATCGATACTCACTCATTTTCAACTTGTTCAAATTTTTACAATATTTGGCATATACCACAATCATGTTTTCTTATACACTTGATTATAACCTTTGATCCAAACCCCAAAATTTTCACTGCTACATAATCTCCTTACTATAAAATAAACTCTTTATCAACTATCTTCACATTCACTATCTCTCACAACCTTGATTCTGCTTCAAGATTTTTCATCATCCTCTCAAGAACTAAATTCATATCCTTCACCTTCTCACACATGAGCTAGTTACCCATGATAACCAAACTATTGAAACTTGATTGTGTGTTGCATCAAACATAATCCTTAGTTATACATGAGTATTCGACTATTTACCATATTTGAACATTTGAAACTAGAATTCATGGAATATAAACTATTTGCTATAGACACACCTAGAGTCATTAACCTTGTCTAGGGCAACTCGATTACAACTCGTATGCTATACTTGATACTTGTTTGCTTACATGTACATATTATCAATTTGCAATTCATGTGTGTAATAATTGGTACACTTAATCAAACAACTGATAGAGGATGAAGTACTTGCTCAACAGTTAGTAGAGTACCAAATAACCTACTCAACGATTGGTAGAGGTCATCATGCCTGCTCAACAGTCGGTAAAGGCCCTACAACCTGCTCAACGACTGGTAGAGGCTATCGCACCTGCTCAACAATCGGTAGAGGTTCTTACTCACTGGCTGGTATAGGTCTTTTTCCTGCTCAACAGTTGGACTTATTTTTGGATACATTGTATACGATTCAATCACAAGGCTATTTTTCATTACTTACATGTGTGTTTAGAGTCATAGAAGGACACAAAACCCTAATGTAAGGTAAATTGGTGATTGCGGTCGGTCCGGAACGTAATCATGAATTTACAGGTACATTAAGGTAGTGTGAAATTCTATTAAGGTTTTGGGAGATACCCCGTATGTTTTCGAAGTATCAGAAGTGTGATGGGTTAGCTGCGGTACACCCTATATATAAACACTAATGATACGTGGAAAGGGATACTGTAGGGTCAGACCAATAACAAACCCTAGTTATTTGGTAGTCCATCTAGCATTTATGGTTATCTTATACATTCCTTAAACTCTTACCCTACTCTGAACCATAGTCACCCTAACTATCCTCAACACTATTCAAATGTTCTTCTTAAAATAAACTTCGGGACGAAGTTCCTAAAAGTAGGGGAGACTGTAACATCACACAAATTTTCTTTATATATATATATATATATATATATAGAACTCCATCGTTTATTCATCCGATTCATGTTTACAGTATCTTTACCATCCATTTTGTTATTTTTTTTTGTTTAAATAATGACTTATAATCAATATTAAAATTGGATTGTATTAAAAATTCTGATTTAAAAACGTTAAAAAATGTTTGCCTGTGCCAGGATTTGAACCCGAGTCCCTGGCGGGCTAAACCTTAACCACACCACACAAACCACTACACCATTTGGTGTTTTGTGATGTTAATTAAAACCAATTAAACTTAAACCCTTTCAAGGTCCCTTAGTTAAACCTGAAATGTCAAACGTAGTCTCCTAGTCAAGTCAAGTCAAGTCAAAGTGTTAGTAAATATGGTCTCCTAGTCATGTCAAAGTGTTAGTAAATATGGTCTTCTAGTCAAGTCAAAGTTGTTCCTAAATTCAAGCCTAGTCAAAGTAGTCCCTAATTACAACTCCAAATTATACACTATAAATACTATAGCCTACCATTCAACTCTTTATACCATTCAATAAAAAAAAACATTATTATCCCATCTCCCATATACTAAAGTTTTCATCCATCATTATCTCCTCTAGCTAGTTCCGAGTTTTCCAAGGCATTATTACTAAGTGTTTGCACGCTCAATAAAACGCACGAACTCATTATGCACCTAAGGTGAGTTTACATAGCCCCTTTTTCTGTTTTACATTTTGGGGTGAAACATGTTTAAACATTTTATACACTCTCATTTACTCATTCTTACATTGTTGAAACTTGTGATTCAATTACACTATCATTTACTTATTCTATCATTTGACTGTAACAAAAAAGACACAGTACAATCATTAACATTGATCAAGCCGCCTGTTTAGATTATAGCGCTATAGGTCTGACAAACCCATCCCCCCGCATAAATTCAGGGATGATCGATAACAGTTACACTTTTACTAACTTGCGAGTTAGGTCTCATTCGACACAAGGTTTGATTGTACAAAAGACGCATTGTTACATGTCGGACTCATATACTATCATTACTCATTATTATACTTCAACAATGTTTGCTATACAACATATTGTTTTCAACTATATGCAAAACCTATGTATTCTCACCAACTATTTATAGTTGACACCCCATCTTTCCAACTAAACATGTTTCAGGTTTTATTTGCTATTGGAGGTTGTACAAGTTTTGGAACACGTAGGAGCTTTGGACTTAGTTTATATTATTCAAGCTTTTGTAATCATTACTTGTAAGATAAATTGTAAATTTTTTATTATTATTCAACTTTCATTTAGTACCATGAGCTACCAAAAACCATTGAAGTTGACACAATTGACGCTCGATAAAACTATATATTTGTTTTGCAAATATTGTTCGGGATCGACTATTATTGTTTCCAATAATCTTCGTCAAAACGTCGCGATTTTGTATAGAATTAGTCTTGTCAAACACTTGAAAATAGTTGATAAAGACGCACCACAATAACGCCTTTCCGCTTCGGATTTTATAAAAATTTTGGCAGAGTTCCCTCTGTTTTTGTACAAACCAGACAACACAAGTTGTCTACAATTTCCCAAAATCAACACCTAAACAAAAGACGACATTATATTTATCCGCATTTCTAATCCACGAGACTTTATACGTTTTGACCATTATATAAATCATACTATTTATATAAATATATACGTATAGTCCAACAATTTAGTCCGACGACAAAACACAAGTCACGTTTTAATATACATGTTTTTGTTTATCTTCGTATATGGTTCGCCGCGAGTTAACACATCTTACTTGTTATATTTATAATATGCCTTATAAATGTAACGAAAAATAAACACGATTAAATTATACCGAAATGCGTGTGCGTGACTATACACGTCTCGAACGACGCGTTGATCGAGCCAAAGTTTGACCGGAGTTTACTCGTGTTTAACCGAGCTCGAAATCTGATCCGTAAGCAAATCTTACCAGATCTGACCCGTTTGACTGGGGTTGAATAGATCTGACGAGACCCGAACAAAACCCGGACCATTAACGCGAACCCGCACCAGATCTGACCCGAAAACACAACCTTGACCCGAGCCCCGAGCCCCGAACCACTATAACTGGCCAGACCACGACTAACAACCACCACTACGATCAGTCACCAAACACCACCTAACCAACCAAACCATCGGATTTGTACCGCACCAGCCGAACCACCTTGAACCTGATGACCACAAACCTGGACCGGTCTAGACCTGCCTGGACTGAGACCACCACGTCTGAATAACCACCTAAGGCCATCTTCGGCCGACGTCAGCTACCAACCCACCACCATCTTTACCGACTACCACAACGACCACAGCCAACAACCACCTGCAACCTACCCGAAGTAGCCACCACCACGACTGTCACCCTCTAATTTGGCCACCATCACCACCGTAGACAACCACCACGATCTAATTCAACCCTATCTCCTCCTTTTCACTGTTTTTTCAGCCCGTTTGGGAGTCTAAGACCACCGCACAACCACCTAACCCATCACCACCTCTGCCGTATGTCTCCTACCTCAAAACCACCACCTCGGACCGTATTCCACCTCGTAACCACCACAAAAGGGACGATCGGCACCCACGACAAGGTTTGGGTGGTTGTTGCTTCTGTATCAGTGAGAAGAGAGGGAGAGTTCGAGGAGAGAGAGAGGTATACCCGGTTTTAGAGAGAGAGTAGAGAGAGAGGGTATGCGGCTGCCACAAATGAAGAAGAAGAATCATCTTATGCCTTTTATACTTAGGGTTAGGTTAGATGGGCTGTGCACCGCGTATCAAACCCGTTATAACATTTCGTGTCTCGATTTACAGTTCGGGTAGACGACATATCAGGCAAACTAGTCGGTTATTTTCGATATTAGAAACATAACTAAAACGAGAAACTTAAATATTATTATCATGATCCGACGCGTGTATTAAGAACACGCGTTTAAATAGCGTTAACTGAATCGATCGCAGTTCCCTTCATTTAGACTACCCGATAACTTTTGAAACTTAATTAATAACATTATTTACCATAAATAATTATTCCAAAAGTTCGATAACGATTAAAATCACGCATTTAGACGTTCGATTCCCACGTCAGTTCCTCTCCGCGTTTTCCAAAACGCTTCGTTTTTAATCGTTTTTCACGCCGATTTCACATTCGATCACGTCCATAGTAAATACATGTAGTATTTACATGGAATAACCTTATGTTAGTCCAGTTTGACGGATTTTTACTGATGTCTGTTCGTTAACGTTAATCACGCGAAGTCTTTCTTTAAAGGCATCAAGGCTTCTACGAACTTTGAGAAGGACATCGTAGGACTCGTAACGGCTAGAATAACTATAATTAACCTTAAACCATGTTAATTACTTCGAAAACATGATTAGAATCACGTTAATCGTTGTACGGAATTTGCTGGTTGTCACATTCTCCCCCCGTTAGGAGAATTCCGTCCCGGAATTCAGTTCAAGTCATCCGATACATTAGTATCCTTGAACAGGGCGATATGTTTGCGATTCGCGCGAAATAGTATAGCTTCGCGTCAACCCGAATTCCGTCGGTCGAGGAAGTGACAATGCCTCCTCAGGCCAGGCTTGCGGGATTCATCAAGAGTCCCACTATGCTCTTGCGATAGTTCGAGTTTACTCGTTGCGAGACAAATTTTAACCGATATCTCCGAGTCACTGGAGTACTAAGCGAAGTCACTCCATTACCGTTTTCGTGCTTGAAAACACCCTTTCAGAGTATAACACTCAGTAAAGTCCTATACCAATTTGAAGTTCCTAAGGCTAACGCCTTGTTAGTACAACTTCCTGATCGGTTTGGCCACTTATTCAAGCAGATTTGAATCTACCAGATTCGTTGGTCATCTATTGAACTCAAGCCAGATCATGTGTATATCTCTATCTGTCATTCAATGTACTAGAGACGTACACGTATGCACTCCAGAGGACTTCGAGCAGTACACCCCGAACACTGGGGTTATAATTCCTATCACATAGGAAATTCTGGCGATGAAGTACACGAATTTGATTTGCCACCGACACCAATCGTATCACACGGGACACTTCCGTCCAGGACAATAATTCATTTGTTCGAGAATGGTAATCCATACTCATCTCAAATTGAGTATCCCAGACTTGCGTTCAAGGTTCGGCGAACCCTGAGGTAGGATAACTACTAAAATCCGATATTATGAAAGTTGGCACCTAGTGTCTAGCCACGAATCTCCAAAAGTATAGGTGGCTATCCGTATGCCTCATATTATAACAACAAACGAGTAAGGGATGAGAAGGTTCCAAACAGCAATTGATCATTACCTGTGTCCCATCACAGCCACCGGACACCTCAGGCGACAGGACCATTAGGTTCGTTCGTTCGAATCTCACTAACCGGGTGATCTTACCAGATCACAAAGCAGTCGACATTCTCGAGGACGCTCCAGGTTGTTTATAGTAGCGGATGGTATTCATGTGTCCTCACATGGACTGAAATCCACTATGCACCAACTTACAACCTTTCGCATGAGCGATTGTGGTTAGTGGTACTAGGGCGCCTAATACGGACTGATGGAGGTCAAAAGTTTTTTTTTTTTTTTTTTTTTTTTGCGTCACTTTCACCCCTCAGCTCCCTAGACAGTAGACAGTGTATATTCGACATACGGCCGTACAATTCCACAATATGCGAGAATTTAAGCCGACATAAACACAAATGTCTAGAGGCTCACATCACCTCATCACATTGGTCAAGACAGGAATGATGTATATGAATCATCATAATATGGTTGCCGTAACAAACAGAGGATAGGGTCTCGACAACATCTTGACAAGCTGGTGTCCACCGAAACGGTAAGCAGAGCACCGGTAGCTACCCAAAACAAGGGTACCCAGTACTTGTCCTGCTATATGTGCCTCACGAGCACTGGTTTCCTATCGGCATTAGCAACCTAGTAAGTCAATTCTGAATAATACAGGCCACACGCCCTCGAATTGACTATCAGATCTTATGCAGAGATTTGAGTGGAAGGAGTCCTGAATTCGGAACCCTCACTTGCCGAAGGTTCCATCTCTTCGGAATCTTTCGAGGAAAATAGTGAAATCGAGTCATAGATGAATGCATTTAGCATAGATTTTACATTTGGCTTGATGGCTTCGTTCGCCCAAGTCGTTACTTAAAACAAACAAACGAACGACTAAGATCGCACCACAAGCGATAGTCCTGAGCCTTCCCATAAGGCATCCCATTCAACGACTCAGATAGTCACACATATGGGCGCAATACGTAAGCCTCCAAGCTCACCTTGATTAGTCAGGTACCATACGCACTGACCTGGCAGCTCACATTACTATGGTGTCTCCAACAGTGTCTGTCAAGGGCAGGGGATTTTACTCTAATGCGAGCAATGCTACTAAAGGATAACTGGGAACACCAGTATCGACCCAAGGTCGAAATGATTTCACTATTCCAAGAACCTACGCAACGACACCTAGACAAGATAAACCTACCATCAGAAGAATAACAACATTAATCGAGCGGCTGAGTCGATCATCCATCTCAACACGGTAGGGTAGTACCCTTGTATAATAGACAAGGTTATATACCCTTCAGGATTCAGGGTTTCAAAAAACCCCAGAATCCTGTACCTGGGACTCCACCAATGCATACGCCATGGGTGGGTCCACAATGGTATTTTCATAATCGTCAGTACGACACGTCGGCAAGTATGACGTCAAACAAATCCACTGGGATGAGCAACAATGAATTGAGTCTTTCAACTCTTACTAGTCCCAAAGGTATGGGTCATAATTTCGCTCACATTTACTCGATACCTTCAGGTTCGAGACGTATTCGAAATCCCTTATCACGAGCCTTGCCTCGTCTTGTGTGGATCCTGGGATTTCTTCTCGACATTGGTTTGCATAGCCGATCGTTAGTCGACCAAATTGCGCGTAAAAGGTTAAGGCTGGACACGGCGTCACTGATGCCTTAGATTCTGAAGATGTAACGCTCATGAAATGTGTGAGCATATCAAGGGGTCGACACACGATTCGGTCAATTACTCAACCAATCACGAGATTCGAACTTTAGGGAGATACATGTGCTAACACTAGGACTAGAGTGTCTTAGTATGACTCCTGGAAAGTCTGTTAGACACTCGAATTCCCACATTATCGATGTCGGCACTACACAATCAAACAAATAGAACAATGACAGCATGTCTCCATCCCGAGGGAAACCAAGAGTGAAACAACGACAAGTTATCACATCATCAAGTCAATCCAACAACTGTAGCAATACGTTCACGACACATTATGACAGTAGGGACAACACGACAATGATCGCAAAACGTCCGCGAAACACATCAACAAGGGAATACCGCATCAGGAGCAGCACAACCACGGAGGTGCATCATCGACAGTGAAACGTAACCACATGGACACGCAGTCGGCAAAACTGTGCAACTACAACAATGCACAATCGCTAGGGGTAACACCACAACATGAATTCACGTCAGCAGGATGACACACAACCTGGCGAGTCCACTATACATAACTACAAGAAGCTCCATGACGGTGAGCACGCACCCCGGTGCATTTCAGCTCACTTATGGTGACGGAATCCTTATTCGTATCCTCAGTAGCAACCTATACTCCATAGGCTCATTGGTGGGAACAATTGGGTTAATAAGGGCATCCGTCATCATAAAAGAAATGGGAATGATGGGTTCCACATAATTTAGCAGACTTATCAGGCCGACATCGTCCTTAGGGAGAACGACTGCAGGCTCGATATAAGTCACTCGAATAATGGCAACTGTATCATTGACAGACTTAACCCAAGCTTGAGAACCATTCTTGGCAGGAGCCAGGGAATGATAACGAGCGGTTCAACGAAAGCCTCAAAGAAAATGGAGTTAACAGGAACGAACTCCATCGTGACACAAACATGGTCATAGCGGCTTGGCAAGGGTCATAGAGATGTCTATGTCAATGACAGTGATCTTAGCAGGAGCCTTCGAAACAACAGCAACATCAAACTTGACAAAAGCCATAGAAACATCCTCAACACGCTCAGTATGAGCTACATTCTCAGCAACGACGACATGATTCGCTTGGGCCATAGAACAATAACAGCAGCAGCAGCAACATCAGACTCGGTAGGAGCCATAGACTCATCGTAGTTATTAGATGTGTGGTAAATAGTATCCATAGGACCTAGAAACCAAACAACATCTTTTCCAGTATCAAAGATAGTGGTCACAACAAGAATAGCAAGTAGAGGTAGAAGGATCATGATTTATCGAGACACTATTATAAAATGAAAACGATACAGACTCTGGCAAATCATCCGAGTCGTCCTTCTCATTAGGATCCTCTTCCATGTAATTTTTGGCCCTAGCACCGATAGTCATCGACTGAAATGCCTCTCCGCCACCTAAGCGAGGCCGGTGGACTTTCTTCCTGATAGGCCATGCAGTGAGAGTATCGTAATACGACAAAAGATTAGACAGGTCACATTATCCACAACGAATGGATCTCGCAACCTTAGTTTATAAACCACCGTGACGAGGGGACGCAACGTCTCAGTATCTATGGGGATTGATGGAAAACACTTCGCATCGATTGTCGCCCCAAATAGATAACCAGTTTCGTTGTCATGACGAGAGTGGCGGACGTTCAACATTGCAACAAGAGCAATGGAATTGTCATCCCATGGGTAAGTTTATTTTAACTAAATAACGTGACCGCTTCCAGTAGTTCGTCATCTGATTTTCAAGGGGGGATTTCAATGTCGGCAGAAAGCGTCTTGCGACATTTGACAATTACGGATCACACACTTTACGATTTTGGCTCCCGAAATGTAGTTTCACTCCCCAAGTATTATGACGGATTCAGACGCAACACGCACGTCGCGATCTTATATTCAATATATATATAAGTTTCAATATATATTAACTAACTTGGATAAAATTATCTCCGACTCGACTCACTTTACCATATAATTACTTTCCCATTAAGTAGTTATACTAGGATCTTGTCGATCGAGATTTCATTTTCACACATTCGACTCGACTCACCTTTCCATATATTTATTTTCCTATTAAATAAATATACTAGGATCTTGTCGATTCGATATTACATTTTACACCCATCGACCCGACTCACTTTACCGTATAATTATTTCCCATTAAATAATTATACTAGGATCTTATCGATCGATATTTCGTTTTCAACACTCGACTCGGCTCACTTTACCATATATTTATTTTCCCATTAAATAAATATACTAGGATCTTGCCGATTCGACAACATATTTTACTACCATCGACTCGACTCACTTTACCGTATAATTATTTTCCCATTAAATAATTATACTAGGATCTTGTCGATCGATATTTCGTTTTCAACACTCGACTCGGCTCACTTTACCATATATTTATTTTCCCATTAAATAAATATACTAGGATCTTGCCGATTCCACAACATATTATACTTTTTTAAGTTTGCATACCTAACTTAGTTTTAAATGTGTAATCGTTATAGATTATTTAACGTTAATTCCCCCATGTATACTTTCCCAACACTTAGGAGAGTGTTATATACATTTTTTTTTATAAAATAAATCTACTCGGAAGTGCGATACGGCTAGATGATTTCGCAATCAGTCCACAACTACATAGGAACAACCAACATTGTCGATTCAGACGGAGGCTATCATGCCTTCTAGATAAAGATGATCGAGCCTATTAACTCAGCAATGTCGATTCTGCCCTCCAATAGGGGAAGAAACGCCTGACCCTCGAAGACAACTTGGGCATGTGTTAGATCAAGAATGACTTATTTACAATAGCAACACAGCAGCACACGGGCCACGAGTCTCATAACTGATCCACACGGAGTCCCGGGCACAAAACGCTCTGGTTTTGCAGGGACGCACCCTAGGTCTTCACTGGGTTCCAAGTTTAGCATTCCACCCATCGTACCAGGCATTCATCTCTTCGGTAGGCAGTGCATTCTCGTACGTCCGCTCCTTTGAAGAACTTTGTGTGGAGGCATTCAACTCCTATGCAAGGAAGTTTTCGTCTCATGTCCCTATCCGATGCAAGGATTTACGTCAGATTACTCATATGAATAGACGTTCGAGCTCTTCCGTGTTCGTACCTTAAAGGTAACGTCGAAGAAAGCTCATTCAGTTTGCGAGGATCGAAATCAAGGGATATCGACAAGACTTCCCTTTTAACTCATTGGCCAATCAAGAGCTAAGACTGAACCTAAAGAACAAGAATAGACAAGACAAGGAGTGATCACCAACCCCGGCCCTAGCGCCCACCAAGGTTACCGTGCACCACAAGTTATTATTACGTGTGCACCCGTAATGATAATCGGTGTTGCCAGGTAATTTTGGTGCCCGCTAGTTCCGAACTTCCTGATCCAAAAACAAAGATTTCATACCACAAACGATCTAGACTAGCTTCGCCTTCACAACATCAACACGATAACGTCCATTTACGCAATAGAGGTTAGTCCTTCCGAGCATTCTGTCCGCAGGTAAGCGAGTGAGTTCGTCGTAGATCATCGCTTCCGTCCCGCTTGTCGATATCGGTAATCGATGCAAAAGTGCGGACTAAAGTGAAGTGTGACACGACATCCTTATAGGCAAGCCATCTGTACTACTTATATGCATTAACTAGCACTAGTTAGAAAATTGGATCTTTACACAATATAAACATTCATATCCTTATTTTCTAACATTTTATATATTGACACACATGGCTAGTCGGTCGGAATTTCCCCTTGTACAATCCATGTACAATTTTCTTTATTTTCTAAAAATATTTCGTTGTATTTATTTTTGAAAACTTTGTTTTCGAGCCGAAACCGGTTATAGTCTAGATTTTTCAAAATCCTAGTTCGCTGTAACCTTGGCTCTGATACCACTTATGTCACACCACGTCAATAGCGGAAACACGTGGCGCGACGCTCGAAAGCATATCAAAGTCAAGATTAACACAAACTATATTTAATTAGAAAAGATCATTATATTAAGATGTCGAGAAGGAGTACCTTGTTCCAAACATTACATAAAACCACAAACATTAAGTTTCAAAGTGGTGTGTTTCCGTTTATGTCCCAACTCGATGGTAACAATAGATGAAACCCCCAACCCGTGTCCGACATCCCAAATTCCACCGTACTAGTCGCATACCTGTTCAGCACTTAGTTACCTAAAAGATATGTTTAAAAAGACGTCAATATATAAAATATTGGTGAGTTCACAGGTTTTAGTTTCCAAAACTTTACTTTTGGGAAATAACACATGTTGTGACCATTATAGGAGTTGCAAGTTCCTACAATCTACTTGAGCCCATAACCAAACCAAGACTAATAATAATGCCCCGCTCCAAGTTGTTTCTCGGAATCCAACGACTTAATTTCAGAATACGTGCACCCCAGGCATACGCCGATGCATAATCGACGCTATCGATTAGGGGTGGGCCTTGTCAGGCACCAATAGTACTATCCAAATATTCCTTCGGTTTCATTTCCCTGAATTAATGGTTACGGGAGAGAGGACTCAACCCCGAGTGGCGATCACAACTCAAGTAATTATCCTGTCACACATTTTCCCTAACATATATTTCCCCCGAAAAACATAAAACATTTTGAAATGGGGCCGTGAAACTCACCTTAATTTCCAACCTTAGCTAGCAAATAAAGCCCAAAGCTTTGACCGACTTCCTCGTGCCCTAATTACCAATAAAGGACACCTTAAAGTCTATCATATATAAGCCTAGCTTATTTTCCGATTAAAAGATAGTTTATTCAACTATCTTGACTCGTGTGTACTAACCCGAGTCTTTAAGCGTTTTAACTCGACGAACCGATCGTGACTTATCATAATTCATGTGTTCACATACGACATAGTACCCAACTTGCGCACCTGTTACTTTTCGTGTGAAAACCATGTTGGACTACTACTACGAAACGCATAACTCATCCCGAGTAATAGCTTGTCTCGTAAATCGGATAAATGTAGTTGCCTTGTATAATTATTTTTGGACAATATACTTTGAAGAAACATAAGTATAATTATTAAAATTGACTAATAACATTTGTTATTTCGCTTCCCAAAATCCGAGTGTTTTAAGTGTTTCGAAGCATTACATTCAAATAATTTTTCCCAAACAAGTTAAGCGTCTACGTATTTCAAATCCGTATATTTAACAATGTTTTGGCTACCAAAAACCATTGAAGTTGACACAATTGGCTCGATAAAACTATATATTTGTTTTGCAAATATTGTTCGGGATCGACTATTATTGTTTCCAATAATCTTCGTCAAAACTTTGCGATTTTGTATAGAATTAGTCTTGTCAAACACTTGAAAATAGTTGATAAAGACGCACCACAATAACGCCTTTCCGCTTCGGATTTTATAAAAATTTTGGCAGAGTTCCCTCTGTTTTTGTACAAACCAGACAACACAAGTTGTCTACAATTTCCCAAAATCAACACCTAAACAAAAGACGACATTATATTTATCCGCATTTCTAATCCACGAGACTTTATACATTTTGACCATTATATAAATCATACTATTTATATAAATATATACGTATAGTCCAACAATTTAGTCTGACGACAAAACACAAGTCACGTTTTAATATACATGTTTTTGTTTATCTTCGTATATGGTTCGCCGCGAGTTAACACATCTTACTTGTTATATTTATAATATGCCTTATAAATGTAACGAAAAATAAACACGATTAAATTATACCGAAATGCGTGTGCGTGACTATACACGTCTCGAACGACGCGTTGATCGAGCCAAAGTTTGACCGGAGTTGACTCGTGTTTAACCGAGCTCGAAATCTGATCCGTAAGCAAATCTTACCAGATCTGACCCGTTTGACTGGGGTTGAATAGATCTGACGAGACCCGAACAAAACCCGGACCATTAACGCGAACCCGCACCAGATCTGACCCGAAAACATAACCTTGACCCGAGCCCCGAGCCCTGAACCACTATAACTGGCCAGACCACGACTAACAACCACCACTACGATCAGTCACCAAACACCACCTAACCAACCAAACCATCGGATTTGTACCGCACCAGCCGAACCACCTTGAACCCGATGACCACAAACCTGGACCGGTCTAGACCTGCCCGGACTGAGAGCACCACGTCTGAATAACCACCTAAGGCCATCTTCGGCCGACGTCAGCTACCAACCCACCACCATCTTTACCGACTACCACAACGACCACAACCAACAACCACCTGCAACCTACCCGAAGTAGCCACCACCACGACTGTCACCCTCTAATTTGGCCACCATCACCACCGTAGACAACCACCACGATCTAATTCAGCCCTATCTCCTCCTTTTCACTGCTGTTTCAGCCCGTTTGGGAGTCTAAGACCACCGCACAGCCACCTAATCCATCACCACCTCTGCCGTACGTCTCCTACCTCAAAACCACCACCACCCATCGTTTTCTACCTCAAAACCACCACCTCGGACCGTATTCCACCTCGTAACCACCACAAAAGGGACGATCGACACCCACGACAAGGTTTGGGTGGTTGTTGCTTCTGTATCAGTGAGAAGAGAGGGAGAGTTCGAGGAGAGAGAGAGGTATACCCGGTTTTAGAGAGAGAGTAGAGAGAGAGGGTATGCGGCTGCCACAAATGAAGAAGAAGAATCATCTTATGCCTTTTATACTTAGGGTTAGGTTAGATGGGTTGTGCACCGCGTATTGAACCCGTTATAACATTTCGTGTCTCGATTTACAGTTCGGGTAGACGACATATCAGGCAAACTAGTCGGTTATTTTCGATATTAGAAACATAACTAAAACGAGCAACTTAAATATTATTATCATGATCCGACGCGTGTATTAAGAACACGCGTTTAAATAGCGTTAACTGAATCGATTGCGGTTCCCTTCATTTAGACGACCCGATAACTTTTGAAACTTAATTAATAACATTATTTACCATAAATAATTATTCCGAAAGTTCGATAACGATTAAAACCACGCATTTAGACGTTCAATTCCCACGTCAGTTCCTCTCCGCGTTTTCCAAAACCCTTCGTTTTTAATCGTTTTTCACGCCGATTTCACATTCGATCACGTCCATAGTAAATACGTGTAGTATTTACATGGAATAACCTTATGTTAGTCCAGTTTGACGGATTTTTACTGATGTCTGTTCGTTAACGTTAATCACGCGAAGTCTTTCTTTAAAGGCATCAAGGCTTCTACGAACTTTGAGAAGGACATCGTAGGACTCGTAACGGCTAGAATAACTATAATTAACCTTAAACCATGTTAATTACTTCGAAAACATGATTAGAATCACGTTAATCATTGTACGGAATTTGTTGGTTGTCACAAGTAGGCCCTATCCACGTGAATAGTTGTGTGATTAGAAGGGCTAATCGCCTATAGCATCCATATCACACCAAAACGCTTACAAACACTCCCAAACACCCTAGAAACTATCCAAACATCATGTATACTAGCCTAGGGACATCTTGTACTAACAATTACAAGGGTAGTTTAGACATTTTGTTTTTTAACCTTTGATTCAAATACATAATCAAATATAGCAATATTTATTTCAATATTAACGTAATAATATTCGATTGAAGAAATTTACAACATTCTTGTAATTAACAATAGTTTTATAATTTTTTGATCATGTTTTTTTTTTTTAAGCATAACTGCTATTGATTCAAACCTAGATCTTGATATTCATGTGATGCTTTGTTATTCATTCATTTTTATAACATTTGTTCACGATTGATAATGAGTGTTCATCCCATGAGTGCTTTAGTTTTACATGTTGATTATATCTGATTACTGAAAAACAACGATCATTGAGGTAGTGAAGAGAATAAAAAAAGAAGAATATTTTTGATGATCAATAAGAATATGAAGAGGGAGACGATCTATAAAGTGCGTTTTTATTGACGTTGATTACTCAGTCATTTTACAAGTGCGTCTGTTTAAAATGCAAATGGTTTTAATAGTGTAATGAGTGTGTTTTAACAGGTTTATAAGTGCGTTTGTTTAAAACATTAACAAGTGCCTTTTTAAAAAAACAACGTGTGTTTATTGTAAACCTGCATGCCCTTTTTTTATTTCAAACAATAAATAAGAATTTCACCATTCATCTGTTTACAAGACACTTTGAATCTAAACCTGTATGTCCAACCACTTTCATTGTCCATCACCATTTTTTTGAAACACAACTCAAGTTTCAAGAAAAACAATGATAATAATACCCAGGTCCCCACTTCACTCCTTCCTATCTTTCTACCTAAACACCCATCCTCATGAGACCTACACACTTTTCTTTGTTTTTTTGCAACTACTAACTTCTCAAACCCAGATCATATATTTTTATAAATTTTGTTACTTTTATTGATTCCACCTTTATTTTGATATTATAATTTGATTGTTGGGTGAAGATCTTTGAGTGCTTATTTTCTGGTTCTGTCTTTGAGAGATGAAAGTGCGTTTTATGATTTAATGGGTGCGTTTTATGATTTTATGGGTGGTTACAGAAAAACAACGATCAAGGTAGCATGCGTTTTTTAATTTTTTTTTATGGGTGTGTTTTATGATTTTATGAGTGCGTTTTATGATTTTATGGGTGTGTTTTTTTAGTTTTTTTGTAGCTCTGTTTAGTAACCATGCTCTGTTTTTAGTATACATGCGTTCATAAAAGTTTTTTACAACGATAACGCACGTTTATACATTGCATCTTATTCATTTACATTTAGTAACCATACTCTGTTTTTCGTGTTTTTATAATGATTATCTGTAATCAAATTTTTTGTATAATTGATCGACAGAAGTATACACAACCGTCAAAAAGCAAGTTTGAATTTAGGCGTTTAATTTTAAGAAAAAAGTTTATGAAATTGTTTGTTGTTAGATTCCCTAATCTACCCCTGGTTTGTTTTACAGGACATTAATTAGATTTTAAATTACGATCTTACCACTGCCTATATCTAATAGCTGATAATCCTTCCTACACTTTTTATGTTAATAACGCTTTGTACGTTATCTCTCCTCTATTTGTATTTAGCCCACATGACTAAGATAAGTTTGTTTAGGGTTTCTTTTCTTTTTCTCTATATATTGATGGTTCACCTCCAATGTTGTAATTGAATCAGTTAAGCATGCAGTCACTTTCATGACTACTCAAGCGCATATAATTACCAAGTTGAGCAAATAATTTCAGCTGTTTAAGAACAAAACATCTTGAACAATTATATATGTGTATAATCTGTAGTTATTTACTTTGATGAAATTACATTGAAAAGAAATATATGCAAATTAGATGCAAACTTTTTGCCAAATTAATCACATGAATATAGGGCTGTTCAAATCGCTCGCCGCTCGTGAATCGCTCATCGCTCATTCAGAAAATGCTCGCTCGATCTTCCGCTCGGTTGTATATGAGCCGATCGGCTCGGTTCGGTTTGTAAATGAGCCAAGTACGAGCAAAGGTACGCTCGGCTCGGTTTGGCTCGAATAAAATTTTATTTATTTAATAATTAATAATAATATACACACAATTTACAGATAAATTTATAGTTTTATATATAACATTTTATTGAATTTTGACTCAGTATATTAAAACAAAATATAACTAGCCCACTTAGCTCAATAAAAAATTTAACATTGGATTTAATAGTAAAACCATAAGTCATGAGATGACAGTCTTGACATCTTTATGTTATTAGTCGTACATCGCTAGTTGTCGCTTGATATCACACCTACGTCACAATGCAACAACTGTTCTACAACGTATGCTCATCACATCACCAGCCTCAATCTAAGCCTCATTCTTGGACACTGGTATCTCAATATTAGTGTTATCATCGGACATTTCAACCTTAGTTTTCATCCAACAACGCAAACATCGAAGGAAACATCCCAATTTTATGATCGTCCATATTACTCTCCGCTCGATTCTCGCTCGGCGCTCGCTCGAAAAATTTGCGCTCGAAGAATGCTCGTTCGATTTTCAGCTCGATTGTAAATGAGCCGCTCTGCTCGGTTCGGTTTGTAAACGAGCCAAGCATGAGCAAAGCTCCGTTCAGATCGGCTCAGCTCGTGAACAGCCCTACATGAATATATACAGAAAAACATGTGGTTGCAATGTTTTATCTCCCAAATCATTGAGTTTACGTATTCCATTTATATACTGCTAATTATTTCAGACACCAACCTGCAGATTCATGAATGACATTCGAATTTCTACCTAGTTTTTTTCTATAAATATAAGATATCTATCGAATCACGGTATCCCCACCTTTCTTGTGACAAGGACACACTTGCAATATATATAGACACAACACATACATGTGTGTGTACTAATCCACTTTATCAGTAACCACATGTTATTGAACACGATGCACAGTTTCGGCCTTTCGTACAGTGAGTTAATTGATATAGAATAGCGACACCAAATGAAAGTTATGTAACATGTACGACATAAAGAGTTTTCCTACTCAATATTTCATTATCTTTGCCAAAAGGAAATCAAATAAGAGCTGCTTTAGGGGCCTGGTACCTGTTACTCAGGACCACTGCAACTCAGCAATGATGCTCTATGTCCACAGTACGTCCTTATTACTTATATGTATACAGTGAAAGTTAAAAAGTTCATTTTCGGAATTGAAAGTTGGAATTGTTTTGAGAAATTTTCTTAAAAGGCAATGTATGGATTATTAAAATCCAATTCCCCTTCAGTTTATAATGGCACTTAAGTTTTGAATGTATTTTAATCGCCAACAAATTTTCCGACGGATAGGATATATTTTCAGTCGTTTTCATTTATAAAAGCCCTAGGTAGCCCGTCATCAGTGACGCATTAGCTGTTGGAATTTTGGAATATTGAATGGAAATTGAATTTAGAGAAATTACTAAATAGATTCTTCATGTGGTGAATAAAAGAGAGACTTTTGAGTAGAGCTTTTTTTTTGTAACATTAATTTGATGAGTTTAATTAGAGTGTTAAGTCTTTATTTAAGTGACTAAATAAATGAAACATTTCACCCTTCCTCAAGTCTAGTATAATTAATAGGTTATATGTCTCATTTGAAACTATTGAGAGAAGAACAAATATATGATTTTCTTGGAGAATGAGAGATACTTGAAGACTAATTGTATAAATGAATATTCTTTACTCGTTTCCACCACATTTGCATCTTTATTCGTTTCAAATGTCATATACTACAATTTTACCCAGTGTAACCTCGGGTGTGTGGCCTTCTCTGACAGTACAGACTGCTTTGGCTGTTGTACCGTGGGAAACAAACGCGTTGTCTTTAGTAGAGGCGCGAAATCTGTTTTAAGGGAAACGTGTTGAACACATGCCTCAACCACAAACGTCAACATTAGTTTGTTCATTCTTGCAGCCATGGAGGACTATAAGAAGACCTTGTTGAAGACTTGACTTTTTCAAGATATTGGTTGAATCATATTAGATAGGCATAAGGAGATTGCAAGAATACGTGATTCATGATCTTGTTGAAGACTTGGTTTGAATCAATTTACTTACATTTGTTGTGTTTCTTTTATAATTTTCATACACGGTTCATGTACTACAATTTTTCAAATGTATTAAAAGTGTGTCTCTATTATTTTTATTAATATTATTATTATAAAATCGTGACCTATGTTGCTACATTAGTACCCATGATGTATATCGTTGTAGCTAATCCTTTGTTCACAACTTCTTTGAGTAAACATATCTAGCAAATACGTCACATATGCCACTCCATTTCCACTTATTCTGCATTACTTTGTAGTGGGTATGGGAATCAATATGGGAATCAATGATGCACATGGCACAAGTTTTCTTGAATGATCATATCCACTTAACATGTTTATGGTAAACGAATACTCTTTATGACCATATCCACTTAACATGTTTATGGAAAATGAATACTCTTGGAGAATGAGGGATACTTGAAGACTAATTATATAAAGGAATACTTTTACTCGTTTCCACCACATTTGCATCTTTATTCGTTCCAAATGTCATACACTACAATTTTACCCGGTGTAAACTTGGGTGCGTGGCCTTCTCCATTTCCACTTAACATGTTTATGGTAAACGAAGTTTGGGAAATGCGATGTAGTAGAAAAATAACGATGTTATTTTGTAATATCTGAAATTGATCGTTTCTTGACATAGGTCTGGACCATCCCCAACCTATGAGTGTGATGTTCCGAGGCTAGATTGTTATTTATTTAACATGTTTATGTATATTATTACTCAAAATACTTCTTATTTAAATATTTAGAATTGTTATTTTAATTCACAACAACTCGTAAAAATATTTTGATTGATTATCTCGCCATTGATGTCGGTGATAAATCAATATTGCTCGTAGTTGAAATACCAGTTGTTGATTTCTGGGAAAAATAATCACATTAAAGTGGTGTGATATTGCCACAACTATCTGACCTTGACAAGTTTTGATAATATGTCAGTGACCCCTTTTGCTAGTAAATTCTTTGGATTTGTTAGTAAATTCTTTACCCTCATGCTTTTCTCCACATACTTTTGCTAATGGATTACCAACTGTTTGCTACCTTCATCGAGGGACCAGCAATGACTTTTTGCATCTCTTAAGGGTCCGGTTGTGCCAGTTTAGTGATACATAACAATGCATCATTATGGTAGAAAAGATGAGAAACTTGAAATAACGAGAAACTTTGTTTTGGCGTTTGGCGGTGATTATTAGCGGCGCGGTGGATGAGGGGCCGTCGATAACTCTGTGAAAGAGAACGTCCACCTCCTTCCAAGAGTCATCATTTTGTTGTCGGGAACGCTTTCCTTTGTTTTGGCGTTTGGCGTTCCCGCGAATCATGTTACAGTGGTGGCGCGGGGGGCGGTTGATGACATTGGTTTCAAGATTGCGGATCTGCTTCCGTCCGCCTTCTTCATGTTTGTAATCTTGGTTGTTTCCCCGCCCGCCCCTGTGAACATTTTTTATCAAGTGCCCTAGCTGGCCAGTCTTGAGAGCGGCTTCTATCTCCAACTTCAGACTGTAGCAGTTGTCTGTAAGATGACCATAGTCATTGTGGTAATCACAAAATTTTGTGGTGTCCACAATTTTTTACTTTCCAAGGACTCTAGGCTCCTTGAAAGTGATTTGCTCAGTCTTGAACACTTGAGATGGTGTCTTGGTGAGGAGGTCCAATCCATGTTTTTCTTGGAGTGCCCCCTCTGGTCTCGCGATTGCTTGTTTGTAATCGTTTGGCGGGTGTCGTTAGCGGACGAATAATTGCCTTCGTCTGTAGCTCCAGAGATGCGCGACCAGACAAATTGTTTATTTTTGTTCGTGGGTCTGCTGGAAGTCGCGCTGTTGTTTGAGGGAGCGCTCAGAGGATGCGAAGATTTTGGCTGCCTTGATGACTTCATCCCAAGAGTCTGTGATTCCGTCTTTTCCAGATAGGGTCTTCATGAGTTCCTCCCTATGGACTCCTTGAATGAAGCCCGCGCGAGTGAGTTTTTCACCGCATCCGATATGCAGTGCCTCCTTGTTGTAGCGCACGATGTAGTCCTTGATGCACTCATTATCATGGCGTTTGCATAGTAGGACACGTGACTTGTCCTTCTTGTGCTTCATAAGGTGGGGAAAATGGTCTTTGAATTTTTGGATAAGGTCATAAAAGTCCACTATCCCACCGGCTGTGAAATTATCAAACCACACCCTGGCGGTTTCAGTAAGTGTCTGGGCAAAGAGATGGCACTAGACTTAGACCGGGCAGAGGACTGTTGTTCCTGCGCATTCAAAACCGTGTAAGTGATCTGTAGGGTCACGCAGGCCATCGTACTTGACGATGCTGCTGGGGAGTTTAGCCTGTTTTTCGATTGGAGCGGTGGCTATCCGCTGACAGAATTTGGAGTTGGCGGAGAACGCCTTAGGCTTGTAGGGCCGGTTCAAGTCGTCGTCCTCCTTTTTATGTAACGTTGCAAAACTATTCCACGACGTTTGGTGCTTCTTGGACCCGTGGTGGTCCAATTCGCTGGTAGACAGGTAGTCGTCCGGCTCGCTCCTTGGGCTCACGGGGTCCTGATCGTGTGTATTTCTACTACGACCTTCACCACGAGTTTTGGAGCGGTCAGCTTCTTTTTCTTTTCCCTTTCGACTATGTTTGGCCGAGGGGGAGGCAACGGGTGCCTTACTAGCGTTTTATTTTTGCCAGCAAGCGCTGGTAAATTTTGGTGTTCTTTAGCTGTTTGCAGGACAACCACTCGTCTGGGTCCATGGGCCCTACGGGTTTCTCCACAGACTCCGAGTCTGAGTAGCTGACCGCTGGACCAGGGAGCGCGCCTTCGGAGCTGGCTGCTTGTTTTGGTTTTTTGGAGTTCCTGACGTTCCCATTAGTGTGCCCTGTAGCACAGTAGATGGGGTCGGACTAGGGGTTCCGGCTGGGTTGGGATCTATCATGGGTGGGCTAAAAGATGAGTTTTAGAAAACTTGGTTTTCAGCCGGTACGGATGGCGCCAATGAAGAAACAACGAGTGTAAGCTAGTGGTATAGCCGGGGGGGGGGGGGGGGGGTCGCTACTCGTGTTCACTGCAGTGTATAATCAATTGCTCACACCGAGGTTAGATCCGTGGCCCGTGAGATAGATAGAAGATCGAGAGATAGCACACAAACACAAGCTATAAGTGGTTCGATCTCATTGACCTACGTCCACTGTCAAAGTACAATCTTTATTACTCGAAAGGTTACAAGTGTAAAAGAAAGATACAAGTGTATGTGTGTAATTGGAGAATTGTCGACCCTATAAAAGGTGTAGAAGTCTTCCTTTTATAGAGGACGTGTGGGTCGGGTGTCGCGCCCACAACAGGCGCAATGGGCCCGGGAGTTGGGTATGCCTTCAATAAGCCTATTTGATTGGATTTGGACCAAGGTTGGGAATAAAGCAAACAGGGTGCAAGTGGCGTCTTGTCATTTGCCCATGTGGCGCGCTGTGGTTGGTCGTCAGGGGTGTCCCCCTTCCAATGGTACACGTGGCTCCTTGTGGTTGACTACAAGGATATCCTTTTCTTGCTGTTGCCAGAGTGTGTCAAGCGGCTTGCTGAGGTGACGTCTGACACATAGTAGATAGTGCAGCAAGTGGGAGTTTAAGGGGAGCTGCACCTTGATTCCGCTAGTTGTCACTTTCCGCGGGTGAGTATCGCCAGGTCTGGCGCATAGGCTCACGCGGGCGGGTTGTACTCCTCATGTGAGCTGGATTCCATGGAGGCGTATAATGAGCTTGGAGTTGTCATTTCGAATGGTAAAGCTCTCCGCGGGTATATGAACATAGCAATGTTGTGAGGTAGAGTGTGCCTGTACGCGAAAAATAGTACCCTATCCCTTTATGTAGTTCCCTCCAAGCTTTCCCTTCGGCAATTCCCCGGTAAACGGTTATTTAACCACATTGCAACTTTGTGGGCAATATCACTGATCGATTGCGGATTATTTACTAAAATTAACATTTTTTTTTTGCGATGCCAATGTTTGCTGTCAAAAATTCCTAGGTAAATATAGATAGATTTTGTCCATTGATAGTAATTCTCTTTTTTTAGTAGTGCAAGTGGTTGAAAATTCTAGTAACATGAACGAATCGAATATCGAATTTTTGAATTATTCGAATCGAATTTCTCGAATTTTTAATATTTTTACCTGAATTCATATTCGATTCGTATTCGTTTAAAATTCAATTTATTCGATTCGTATTCGATTCGAATAAGAAGCTCGAATTCGAATCGAATTCGAATAAATTCGATTTAGTTCAAATTCACCATAAATAATAAATTGTTTTACTTTTAGTTTTAAAACTAATACAAACTCATTATTTTTAACATATAAAATACAAATCTACAAAATTAATAAACAACAATATGTCAAATACGGGAATAGTAAAAACAGTAGATAGTATATAGTTTGTTAGAGTTTAGTGATGTATAAGGTAAATATGTAAAATATGGTTATGGTAAAAGTTGTAAACATTATGGGTTCTTAGAGTTTGACCAAAATTTAGAAGTTCTTTTTTTTTTCAATGTGTATATTTGTGTATATAATAATGTGTATGAGTGTATATGTATTTAAAAAATATACATCTACAGTTTTTATTCGAATTTCGAATCGAATCGAATTTAAAATCATAAATTCGTATTCGATTCGTTCGATTTACTAGACTCGAATTCGAATTCTTAATAATCGAATCGAATTCGAATCGAACTAAATCGAATTTCGAATTTTTCGAATCCGAATCGAATTATGAACACCCCTACTCATGTTACACATTAATGAAGATTTAAGGGTATGTTTAGAGGGTTTGTGAGTTGGCAATTTAATAAATACCCAAAAAAAAAAAAGTAAAACAAAGAATGAGAAGAGGATTAATAGAGGTATTCCAGAAAAATTTAGGTTTATCTTTTTCACACACGTAACATACCTAATAATAGGATAGACAAAACAAGTCTAAACATTTTACACGGGTTGGACACGACACACCACAATTAATATACATGGCATGAGAAATTAATCGTGTCATTTCTTAAAATATGAACACAGATCTTTATAATAAACTTGTTACACAACACAACCTGTTTGGCCAGGAATATGTACAAATCATACAACTAATTAGAACTCTAATCAGATATGTACAAGTTAGAACCTAATCAAATATGTAAATAATTACAAAGAACAATTTAAATCAAGACCGTAATCAAATATTTACTATTCAGAAATTTACCTAAATGATGGTTGATGAGAAAATCTGAACAAATAAACGATTAATGGTTTGAAACTTTGAACGATAAAAGAGACGTAAAAAAATGAGCGGCGACTACGGGTTATATGTTAGCCATGGTCGGCTGGAAACTGAAAAAAAACATGGGTCGATTGGAGACTGAATGAACAAGAACGGTGCACGCGTGTTTTTTTCGGTTATTAGTGTACTACTCATAATTTTAATTTTTTACTTGAGTTTTTCATATGATAATTGAATGACGTTTACGACATTACGTCATAGGTTGTACACAATTTATAGACTTGTATAGATATTAATGGGATTAATTGTGGTCGATGATAAATGAATTGGTGGTTGAAAATTTTAACCTCATAAACTAGAAGGCGTACATTGACGATGACTAGTTCTAGTTGGGACCTACAATGAACAATCAATTGCTATTGGCTTAATTTTCAAAGTTGTTTTTTCTCTCTCTCTCTTAAATAAGACGTTTACGTTGTTTGTTTTTAGTTTTTTTGAAAATTTAATTTAGATATTGCTCTCTGAGTTTTTGGCAAAAACAATTATTTTCATCTATTTTTCTTCAAAACTTTTAAGACAATGACAAAGAAACCAACCAACATTCCCACAATCTATCAGGCTAAGGGTTATGGTACCCTTCCTCATTTTCTCCCTATTGTCCACGTTAGCGTCACGTTATTTCTCCCATTCCCCTCTCCTTTTAAGTGAAATGGTTCACCCTTCTTCTCCTTCCCCCTTTCATTTTTTAAGTATAAAAAAAGACCCTTTCACACACACATAAGACACACACACTCTCTCTCTCTTCATTAGGGTTGTTCACGAGCCGAGCCGATCCCAGCCGAGCTTTGCTCGTGCTTGGCTCGTTTACAAATTGAACCGAGCGAAGCGGCTTATTTACAATCGAGTCAAAAACCAAGCAAGCATTCTTCGAGCGCAATTTCTTCCGAGCGAGAATCGAACGGAGAGTAATTTTGACAACCATAAAATTGGGATGTTTCCCTAGATGATTTCATTGTCCCGTGACAACTAAGGTCAAACTGTCCGATATTAACACTAATATTAAGATACGAGTATTCGAAGATGAGGCTTAGGTTGAGACTGGTGAGGCGAACAGTACGTTAACGCAGAGAACAATTATTGTATTGTGATGTAGGGTGGTATCAAGCAATGATTAGCGATGGACGACCAATACCATAAAG
The DNA here is from genome assembly GCA_028751855.1 of Ambrosia trifida. Classification (NCBI taxonomy): domain Eukaryota; kingdom Viridiplantae; phylum Streptophyta; class Magnoliopsida; order Asterales; family Asteraceae; genus Ambrosia; species Ambrosia trifida. The sequence continues at coordinate 96,727,224 of CM054130.1, forward strand.
AAGTCAAGACTATCACCACATGACTGATGGTTTTACTATTAAACTCAGTGTTAACTTTTTTATTAGGTTAAGTGAACTAGGTATATTTTTGTTTGAATATATTGAGCCAAAATCCAATAGAATATTATATATAAAGCTATAAATATATAGGGTTATTATCAAATACACAAGATACTTTTTCTAGGAAGGGTGAGAAGGATTGTGATCCATTGATCATATATTTGAAGGGTTGAGATTAGTTTGTTTGAAAAAAATAAATAATAAATTAGAGAAAGGGCATAAAAGGAAAACAACATTTGTTGACTTTCTCTCTCCACATGCAATGCACATGTCAATTCCCCCCCCCCCCCCCATCATTTTAAAACGTCTATAACTTTTTCATACGACATTTTTTTTTCAAAAAAATTTCATCATATTAACGAGCGTTTTTTTATCTTTAATATGAGTACCACATTGCTACATTAAAATTGAAAAAAAAAATGGGTTTTTTTTCTCCGTTGTATCTTCTGCACGTTCATTGTGTTATAGTATGCATGTGTGCTTTATAAATATGTTATTTATGTTTTTTTAGTCTACACATGATTTAACTTTGTCCATTGTGTTTTTAGTATGATTTTAATTGTGTTTTACGCAAATGAGTTTTGTATTTAGGTGTACATTGTGTTTTATTATGTTATTCTTTGTGTTTAAGTCTATTATTCATTGTGTTTTAGTCTTCTGTTCATTGTGTCTTTAGAATGTCGTCCATTGTGTTTTATTAGACTGTTCATTGTGTTTTATACCCTATTGTTCATTGCATATTTAATTGGTACTCATTGTGTTTTACATTATCTCCATTGTGTCTTACGCAACTGGGTTTTCAACTTTTTTTACAAAAGTATTCATTGTGTTTTAATCTTCTGTTCATTGTGTCTTTATTATGTCGTCCATTGAGTTTTACACAATTGGGTTTTTAACTTTTTTTTCAAAAGTATTCATTGTATTTTAGTCTTTTGTTCATTGTGTCTTTTGTATGTCATCCATTGTGTCTTATGCAACTGGTTTTCAACTTTTTTTAAAGTATTCATTGTGTTTTAGTATTCTATTCATTGTATCTTTAGTATATCGTCCATTGTGTTTTACTAGACTCTTGATTGTGTTTTATACCCTATATTTAATTGGTGTTCATTGTGTTTTACATTTCATTGTGTCTTACGCAAGTGGGTTTTGAAAATTTTTTTCAAAAGTATAGCAATATGGTACTCATATTAAAGATAAAAAGACGCTCAATTTTATGGTATAATTTTTTTTTAAAAAACGGATGACGTATAAAAAAGTTACGGGCATTTAAAAATGAAGGTGAAAATGGCATGTGACTTGCATGTGCATATGTTTTTGACAAAATTACCCCTCCCACTTGTTAATCATTTGGACACATGTCATTTTATAGTGGATTCTCACCCTTCTCATTTTTTGTAGCCTTGGTAGAATAACCCAACCCTAAATATATATATATATATATATATATATATATATATATATATATATATATGTAAATTGTGTGTATATTTATAATTAAATATATAAATAGATAAAAATTAATGTATTCGAGCCGAACCGAACTGAGCGGACCTTTGCCCGTGCTTGGCTGGCTATAAACCGAACCGAGCCAATACGCTCATTTACAACCGCGCGGAAGATCGAGCGAGCATTTTTCGAGCAATTTCCAAGCGAGCGTCGAGCGATTTGAATACACTGTTGATGGTACACTCTTTGAACATTTACATGGTGAGTATTCTCTTATTTTTATATAAAACTTTAATTAAGCCTAAAATATGATTACATGAAGTAGGAGTATAATCTTTTTTATAAAATTTGTTTGCTAACTGGTTTATGATTTTAATCCTTTATCTTATTTTGTCAATTTTTAATGGTTTAATAGACTTCTTGAAAAGTGAAAAGCCCATGATCAATTTGGTGGCTTGATCTTAGATTCATTCCATGTAGATCAATTGGAAGCAATGGGCAATAAAATGAGAGAGGTGACTTCTAGATCAAAAGAGATAAGAAGCATGAAAAAATTATGTCTATATCGATATTTATGGACCTAAGTTTGTGCACAGGATGTAGCCGATTAAGCTGTCCAAGAGCAGCTTTGTCATCGTTGTCCTCAATGACGGTCTCCATATCTAGCATCAGATGGTGTCGTTTCATCATCCGGCGGCGTCAACTACGGATTCAAACCGTTGAATCATAGATGAACTTGAAGCAGTTTCCAAGGTGTGATGAATAAGTGAGATGAAAATGCATTAAAAAATAAAAAGAAGCTGTTTGGATTTTATTCGAGTATGTTGAGGAAGTCTGGGTGATTTATAGGCACATTTGTATGTTAGCTTGATTATTATTAAAAAAAAATTGTTTTGGCTATTAATTTGCTATCTCATGTTTATACACCTTACAAAACCACAACGAAAACGCGCAACGCGATATTTTATGCGACTGTAACCGGAAATGATCGTCTTACGTGATTAAGTTTAGAAGGATGGCATATTCACTGAACGAAAACGTGTGATGATCATAAATAGCGTGACAAGTTATTTTTTGGTCCCACTTATTCAAAAGTTATAAGACCATGGTGCAAGACGCGCAACGCGCGCCATTTAACAATCCTAGTTTAGCTTAAAAATGCTTGCACATAAAATATAACCTAAATAATTTTTTTATTACTAATTTCACCAATTAAAAGCTTTTTAGTTTACTACTGCTTGTTTCAAGCCGGGTACAGGTATAACAATAAAATTGGATAAGTGGCCCAAATTGTTACTTTAATTTTTTTATTTTGTTTTACGCATGTGAAAACATTAAACCCAGCATATAGTTAAAGAAATTCATTATACACACTACAAAAATAAAAGAATGATTAAAAACATCCAATGTATCGAGTAAGTTCAAAATCATGAATCACTAACACACCGGGTATGTTTGGCAAAACTAGCTGGTGACTGAAAGCTGATAGCTGTAGCTTTTTAGATATATTTAGGTGTTTGGCAAAGTAGTTATAGTTTTGAATAAAACGTATATGACCAAAATGGGAAGAATCGGTAGTCTTGTTAATTCGACGTAAGCACATTTGGTATATACATGTCTTTTAAAAGCTGAAGTCCTCAGGGGCGAAGCTTATTGAGGGCCGGGGTGCCTCGAACCCATTGACTTTTGTCTAAATAATGTAATTTTCCCTTTTTTTTTTCAAAACAATTGTATTTGTTGAGTCTGGCCCCACTAATTTGAAAAAAAATTTTGGGTCTCGTGACATTCGGCTAGGGTTGTGCAAAGAGTTGAAACCGACCCGACCCGTACCCATCAGGACCATATACCCTTTAATTGTTGAAATTAGTAACCACGAACCGAACTTTAAACCACTATGCGGTTCTATGTCCTAAAGGTTCCGATAGGTCGAGTAAAAGGACTGGCCCTCCAAAGCCTTTTAATGAAGAGACCTTTAGAGTGTTATATATTCCTATCATTTTACTATGCTTTTAAAAGAATTCCTCCATATGGTTTTAAGAATAGCTCATAGTTTCCTTTTTAAGTCACTTTCGTTTCTTGACTTACGTTTTTATAACAATTTTGTCATTCTCGTCACTCAAAACATTATACAAACTTAATTGTTATGTATACATCACAAATACACACACACGCGCACATCAGAGCACCATCCATAAATATTTACTTCAAATTTGGATATAATAAATGGGGAAAGTGAATATGGTGCTGTTACGCATCTAAGCTTAGGTGTGAAACCAATCAAAACTACGTCGTTTTGATTAAATTCTAATTAAAAAACAATTTAATCTCTTTATTTCACAAATATTTCCCCTTTTTTTTGCATCTGCATTCTCATCTACAAGAACTTTCTACATCTTCAATCTTCATTAGTTACTAAAATCAGTTTCCAGTTTACTAAATTTTTCAAAAACCTTAATCAATTAATCCTATAAAAAATGGCGTAACCTAATCTACATCGTTGAACCGTTTTTGTGTTTCTTCTCAGTCACTATCGTAACCTAATCATCTTCGTGTTCCTTTTCTATACAACTTTGTTTTCTCTTACACCGAAATCCTATCGTACTCAAGGTCTTCCCGCAGAAAAGTTAGATGGAGAGCTAGGTATTTGGCAACGGGATGTATTGATATTGCGCGAAAGATCCAACGAAGGAATCGTGGGTTGCGACCGGGTTTTCTTGGTGAATGCCGGAAGACAAATAAAAAATATAGTAAACCTCAAGAATGGAACCAATATTTGTCCTATCCATTCTTGTTCACTTATAATAGACGCTAAACTATAATCACCATTTCATCACCATTCCTTTGTTCAATACAAGAAAAGTTCAATGAACTAAAGTACATGAGAGTGCAGATGCTATACTTTTAATTAGAATTAAACTAAAAAGATGTAGGTTATGACTTATGGTTCTGAATTTTATTGAAAATTGCATACTCAACATGAAGTAAATCGGAAGAGACTGCCTACACCTAATAGGGAAAAAACATGTGAGAATGAAGATTACAAATGGCACAAACTTGGTATAGATGAGAGTGCGGATGCTATAAAATGGGAAACAGATTTGTGAAATAAAGAAATTAAATTGTTTTTTAATTAGAATTTGATCAAAACGACGTAGTTTTGATTGGTTTCGCACCTAAGCTAAGATGCGTAACAGCACCGGCCATATTCACTTTCCCCATAATAAATATACTATATAATATATCGCATTTATATACAGTGGCGGATCTAGAAAATTTTTTTAGTAACAACGTTCAATTTTTTTTTCGCCATAGTTTCATACAATGTAAAGGAAATAAAGATAACAACATGATAATAGATAATTTTAGACACATACCTAATAGATTTCGCCCCTGCGGTTCTTGAAAGCTTGAAATCGAGCCATTACGTCATCTTCTTTTACTTTATCAAAAGTGTCCCTTTCAACCGCGCAAATCAAAGCATTGTTCAAATAGTCCTCATCCATTCTATTGCGTAAATCCATCTTGATAAGCTTCATCTTAGAAAAACACCTCTCAACGGTTACGGTTGCAACCGGAAAAACTAATGCTAACTTCAACACCCGATAAACCAAAGAAAAAGTTTTATGTGTACTTGTTTCCACCATTACATGAGCAAGATCACACATTCCATTTAGTTTTGCAAATTTATCATCTTCCTTTAATGTGTGATAAAATACCGAAAGATCACCCGAAAGACATCCTCTTTCCTCTTCACTAAAATCATTCGGATACATCTCACAAAAATGCTAGGATCTTAGGTATGTCAAACTTAGAAAATGAAGGATTAGGAACAACTGGAATTGAAGTTGTATCAACATCATCATCCGTTTGCATATCGTTATCATTACTAGCAACATTTTTACCAACATCATCATCCGTTTGCATATCGTTATCATTATTACCAACATCATCATTCACGTCCTTATTTTCAATATTTGGAGAATTACTTAAACCAATTTCAGAATTTTCGGGGGCTTTTCTTTTAAACAAATTGTTAATAAGTGCTTGTTTAGTATTAGAACGTGGTTTCATCTTTATAATCGCAAACCTAATCAATTAATCAAGTATTCAAGTTAATTCCCAAAACACATAATCAACTATATGTAAATAATAAAGCTAATTAATAAGTATATGTAATCAACTATAATCAAGTAATCAACTAAATTCCTAAATCCTAAAACACATAATCAACATTCAACTATATGTAAATAATAAAGCTAATTAACACAATAAGTAAGTAAAAAAAAAAAAAAAAAAACCTTATTGCAGCATCGGCTGCACTGCAGGACATGGGCGGAGGGCCGGTGACAGGCGGCGGAGGGGCTGGGTTACTTAGGGTTTGGTTGAAATGTGAAAATTCAGATTCTGCTGCTTTGGTCGAGATGCTGCTACTTTGCTTCTTTTTTTTTTTTTTTTCACAAATCAAGTAACCAAACACATACAATGAATGGGCTTTGGACTTGGGTTAGGGAAAAGGGTGGGCTTTGGTAGTTGGGTTATTGGGTTAAGATTACATGTGTAAATTGTAATGTGTTATTAAGTTAAGTCATAAGTAATTTGAAATTTTAGGGGCTGTTCGGTAGCCTCTTAATCAGCCTCTTAACCATTCGGGTCTGAATCATTTAGCATTCAGACTATTTATTTTAGCATCTGAATGGAATGATTAAGTGCTGAACCATTAAACTAATAAGGGATGTTGAATGATTCAGCTCTTAACCATTCAGAGCCTCTTAACCATTCAGAACATCTTAATGATTCATCACTTAAATCAACCAAACAACCCCTTAGTATTGTAGGATAGGTATTAGATTAGTTAATTTTTTCGAGTTCGGTAAATATTTTTTCGAGTAACGTAACGTGGTAACGTATAATTTCATTTAGTAGTAACGTATATTAAATTTAAGTAGCAACGTAAATTTTATTTCAGTAGTAAAGTTTTTGAAAAATCGTAAAAAAAAAATTTTTTTCCACTACGCGCGCGTTTTTCAGGAGCAACGGGCGCGGCCCCTAGTAAAGTACTAGGTTTGCCCCTGTTTATATAGATACATCAGGCCGAAAAATATTTCACGAAAAATACAATGTTATTCTTATAAATAATATTTTTAATATTTTTATTAACATTACGTGAAATCGATTACAATAACACGCAAAAAATAGTGAAAATCTAAAGACGAGTATTGTTTTATTTATTGAATCATTTTTATACATTGTAGGGTTTTTTTTATACATTATCAATATATTAATAAGTCATGTTGTAATTAAAATAGAAACGATTCTTGTGGTTCTTATATTATAACCGTGGGTTTGGAACTGACCTGACCTGAAACAGATAATTCATATAAATCTATAACCGAAAACCGACCCATATATTAAAAAGGGTTATAACAGTACCCATTTTTTTGTTGGCCAATAATAATCTCACCTGAGTTTATTCTTCCCACCAGTCCCACATTTCAGACATTTTGGTCTCAATGCACCCGTTGTTAACTCACATTAACGCGGTTAGCTGAAATTCACAATTATATGCGATTATTCACCGGATTTGAAAGAGGGAATCGAGACAAAGATATTGGTATGTTCAATTGCATAAATAAGCATGGTTCGATGGTTTAATCGTCGGTTCCGACCATCCCTTCCGAGGAGAACATCAACCTACAATCGAAGAACCATGCTTATTTATGCAATTGAACATACCACTATCTTTGTCTCGGTTCCTTCTTTCAAATCCGGTGAATAATAGCCTAGAATTGTGAGCTTCATCTAACGGTGTTAGTGTGAGTTAACAGCGGGTGTATTGAGAGTAAAATGTCTGAAAGGTGAGACTGGTGGGAAGAATATACTCAGGTGAGATTATTATTAGCCAACAACAAAAAGGTGAGATTATTATAATTCAATTTCCCTAATAAAAAAGGTTCAGGTCCAAGGTTCTCGTGGATCCATATCACGAAATGCTCACCCCTACTTTCGGTCCTCACCGTCTAAAATTAAAGTTTCAGATTCGCCAATGGAAGTCCCAAGATAAGACCTGGGGAAAGAGAATAGTATAGAACAATTGGTATAAATAAATGGTATAAAGTGGAGTAAAATAACAATTTCCGTTCAAAAAACATAAGCGGTAGTCCAACATTTCGAATTTATGGCTTTTAGTTTGAAGTTTGAAACGCTGTCTTAGATCGTTAGATGGTCCGTGGACCTTTAATTCTATTGGGCTGGATGCTTGAGGTAAGAGTGTGACTGTGAAGGAAGTATGACTCATGGGCCATTTCAATTTTTTAAATTATTTCCGTCCACATATTGAGATTGAAGCAAGGTTTTAAAAATCGGTAAATACCGGCCGGTTATACTGGTATTACCGTTTTTGGATGGAAATCCGGTACGAAACACTCTGGTAAATATGCGAAACAGTATCGATTTTATATCGCCGGTAAAATCCGGTATACCGGTTTGAACCGCTATACCGATACCGGCATAGGTTAGGTTTTGGGTATTTTTAAATTATTTTTTATTAAGGAATAACTTTCAAAAATAAAAAACTTTAGTTTATCTTTTGGATTATTTTTTAATTATTGATTAACTTTTTGATAGTATTTTAGTATGTAATTATGTACTTTTAGATTATCTTTTGTGTTAGTGTTGTAATTTATGAAATTGTATAGCTAACTAATTAACCCGGTTGAACCGCCCGGTACAACGCGGTTCAACCGGTTGAACCATTTTTTAGGCAAATCCGGTATAATTAAAAAACCGGTTTTTAAAACATTGGATTGAAGTAGAGGTAGAGATGATCATACCGGATTTTTTTTACAAACGAATTTCGGCATGGAACTGTTTTTTTTTTACTTTGACCGATTTCAAACCAAACCTGTTTTTATTTGAAACTGGTTCACTTTTATCTGAGTTTTGTCGGTTGCGAATAGTTTTTTTAGCGGATTTGGTTCCGGTTCCATTCCAATACTTGTACGCGTCTATTATAATCATATAAAGTAAAAAAATGTAACTTTAACTAACTTTTAGATTTTTTAAGCAAGAAAATTGATTATCAATACAAAGAAAACAAAACATAACTTTTTTGTGTTTATGGCCAAAATCATTTTTTCCTAAATCAGTTTCGGTCTTTTTTATGGTTCCAAAAGTGCTGGTACGGTTAGCAAAAGTGTTGGGACCGTACTGAACCTTTACCGATCCTGAAAAACGTTAAAAATGATGTGGTAATGTTTTGTCAGTCTTGATATTTTTTGGTACCTAGTAATGATTGCTCATCCTTAGTTCCAACTGGTTTTTAGCGGTACCGGTTTCGATTCGTGTACCATTTTGATTCTTTTGACCGTTTTAGCGACGGTTTTAGCCCGGTCTTTGGTTTGGGATCTTATACTACCAGTTTCAAGTGAAACCGGTTTGTACTAATTTTGGTTTTGGCTGGTTTCACCTGTTTTGGTTCCCAAACTGGTTTTTTGTTCATCTAAGTAGAGGTGCACAATCCGTTTTTTTTAATTCCAAAAACCGGCTCGCGTCATAACGGGTTTTGGTATTAGTCAACACCTCTTCTGTTTGGATGAAACTGTTCCGTGTTTAAAACATGTTTGAATTGGAGAAAAATCATATAACTTTTTGGAACCTGTTATGATCGGTTTAAGACCAGTTTTGATGGAAAAACTTGATTCAAATCAGTTCCTAAATCAAAAACCTCAAAACTTATTTTAAACCTATGGACTATGGTTCGGTTCTTAACTAAGCATGCTATATAGAGAACACTAGGTTAGACTCTAAGGGTGTTTATGATTTCATTTGGCCATGCTGGATAGACTATATGAAAGTGCTTTCAGACCCGAACCAGGCCGGCCGGTCAAACCAGGAACTGGCGGCTGGACCGGTTCGGGTCATAGGTTGGACCGCCCATGCAGCGAACCGCTGGTCAAATCGGGAAACCAGCCGGTTGAACCAGGTAAAAAGGGGGTCGAATCGGGAATTTTTTTTAATTTTGTTGGGTTTTTTCTGAAGGTTTTGCCGGATGTCTAATCGGTCAGACCAGCGACCCTGTGGGTGGTCCGGTTTGATTCTAAAAACATTTCTCTCTGGCACTAACTAGTAACTTGGTTTCAGCCAAATAAACAAATTAGACTTTGTGTTATGATTTCACAAGTTTTACTATCATGCCAAAAGTGTGTCACATTATTGTCACGTAGCCATGAATTTTCACTCACTTTGTTTTCTTATTTTTTTTTTTTCAGTTTTGTGTGTGATAGTTTTACAAGGTTTCACTATCTATAACCATTAAAATAATATCTAAATCATATAAATAAAAGAATGAATACATTTGATTGGATAAATACATTGGGCCCTAACATTCCGTCTCCCGCACGAACATGAACTAGCTCACGCCCATCCCCTTCATCCCAGCGGTATTGGATGGTGTATGATGACGTGGTTAGATTAAGGATAAACAAACCAATTATATTACACAAGCTTGCTTGAAAGGTTGAAAAGCTAAAAGGAATCAGAAAGTGACAACTGTCACTAGCAGAAAGAACAAAACCAATTACATATCTTGTCATTACTTTTTCTCGGTTGACTTCATCAGCTGGTCACACTCTTCACGTGCACAAGTCACACCTTATTAACCGCAGGTCCCAAGCCTTTATCGGCTTAAGTGGAAAGTCCTTAGTTGAATCTTGAATCTAGAGTTTTGACATGCCTATTATAGAAGATTCATCTTCTATAAATCAGAGGCTCCATCAGACGATCAGATCCTTCCTTACACACATACTCTTCTATTCCTTTCTCCTATCACACAACACGTGTGATCTCTTCTTCACTTCACTCGGTAAAGTAATAAACAATATTCTGACTTTAGGTAAACCCTAAATCAGAATCATAACAACTAGAAAATCAAAACTCTTGAACCTCCCATCTATGTTTACAACGTAGAGGACACCACGACCTGCGTTTGGTGAATCTAAACCCTTTAACCCATTTTCCCTCGTGGGACTCTATACTAACGTTGGTTCGATATTTGTTGTAGCAACAAGTTGGCGCCCACCGTGGGGCAGCTGGCGTGTGCAAATATACACATAATTTTACAATGAAATAACACACGTTTTTGCTTTAATATTTATAAAAATGGTTTAGACCTTAATATTAAAACACACACAATAGGGCAAGTGTACCCTGTCATATATGTAGTAACGTACAGATAAGAACCAGATATCGATCCATGGACGCGCGCGGAGCAATAGTACTAAAACTCTGTCCCCGATTTACCAGTAGGAAAAGATAAGTTGAGTTTGTTTATAGCTAAATTAATTCTAACACATGTAAATAACTTAACTACGAATCCAAATAGAAAATATAACTATATAAACTATAATACGCCAATCCTAGCATGTCATCTATATAAGAAATAAAGGCGTGATCAACATTCCCATTTTCCGACAGTTAGTGTCCCTTTCGGGCATCCTAACATGACAACTATACGGAAAGCTAACACGAATACACACGTTAACCACCTCAAGTCGTTTATTAGCGCGCAGCTGATATGATCTTATGAGAATCTTTAAAGATAGGTTAGTATCACCTTTCGGGAGTCCTCAACCGCACTAGTTAAGGAAAGCAATATCGAATACACAATACGACCACCTAGACTAGCATAAAGTAGAGCATTTCACAACCTATTCCATTTTACTAACTTTGAACACAAATCTACTAAGATCGCCATTTTCACTAAAATAACTAACAAAGATCATTAACCGTGTCAAAGATTAGTAACAACACCATTAAGCTTTTAAACTCTTTTACGTGCCGGTAAACATTTATAATCATTATCCGAGTGACTTTAACCAAACCAATACCCGGTTACAGTTTCATGGTGTAAACTTTATTAACAAGTTAACTAGTTTACTACCGGACGATTAAACGGACGGTTCCTTCAACAAATAATCCGCCTAACACATTCGATAATCATCAAAGTCATCCGAACACAACTACAAATCTATCAACAATGAAACAAGGTTGCGCTATGATCATCAAGATTCAAACATGAAAAGCGCCAAATTTATACAAAACTTGATTTCACACAAATGATTGTTTTAACTACTAACTAATACTAATGTTCTTGCCCGTAGGCGTACGATTAACTAAAATAACATCAAAATAGCAAACAAAATCAGATTTGGATCTCAGAAAGCTTAAAGGATCAAACCATAAGATTGCTAAAGAGATGGATTGGATGATGAAGGATGGATCGGATGGATTCCCGAGCTTGTTCCACGCCTATGCAGCACTTCGTTAGCCCCGAAAATCGCCAGAAATCGCCCCCCAAAGATCCAATCCTTTGAACAGAGGCTGAATGGGAGTTTTATAGCTGAACAGGCCCTGTGAGCGGCCGCTCGGAGGCTTGGAGCGGCCGCTCACTTTACAGACAAGTGGGCAAAGCTGACGTAGGGCTTCCAGAAGCTTCTAAAGGTGTTCAGGATGGCGAGCGGCCGCTCGGAGAGAGTGAGCGGCCGCTCACAGAGAACAGCACGACAGCACGATCTTTATAATTGCATATAAAATCGTAGAAAAATCGTTAGGAGGTGTTCTTTATATGCCTGGAAAGCTCTCAGAGCGTAGAACAATTCTTATTTGAAAGTCGAAGTCGGATTTTGGGTTTTAGAAGGGGTAAAAACGATCCGAACAGCTGCTGTGCAAAAGTTCTCTTGATAAAGGGCCGAAATCCTGGTTTTTCTTCGGGTTTGCTTCCGGGACATCGTTTAAGACCTGTAATCATAAAGATACCAAATAAGTACCAATTCATCATGTATAAGGCCAAAAACATATATAAATGGGAGTTAAATTGGGACTTTTATATGTGTAATTTAACGTATATCAAACATCCCCACACATAAACATTGCTTGTCCCTAAGCAATAGAACAACAACACTCCCAATGGCAACACGAGTAGTAAACTAGAAAGTTAATAAATCAGATGGCTAGCTGGTTTGTCAAAAGACATCATCAAAGATTTCAAACCGACAAGCACTTGAAAATATTGAAATCAAAAGCAATGGTTAACATCAAATCGACTAAGCATGCATATCTTTACACCACTCACAATGTTCACACACACTCGGCTTATTTGTGGATCATACATATGAAATGTGTATGTGTAAAATCTCAATGCCTAGACAATGACTCGTGCGATATCATATGCTTGTTAAAAGATCTAATCTCTACCAATTCACATATAGAAATGCATAAATCAAGAGGACTTGTGGGTTGTAATGATAGGCAAAGGTAAAGGGTATGGAATGGATATTTAAAGTGACAAAACGGCTAAAACTCGGCGGTTATGTCTAACTAATAGATACAAACGTAAACTATACAAACCACACGCGAATATAAATGATTTTTATTTACCTTGAGCTAACCACATAATTATATCTTTAAAGCACTGAAAACTGCTCAAACTCTTCTAAATCACCCTATTTTAGGGTATACTATTTTTTTATTTTGCATATTTTTTTCTTTCTTTTCTTTTCTTTCTTTCTTTTTTTCTGTTTTTTTTACTTACAATACTGAATACAACTGATAACTATAACATGAATATACACAAAACACGGGGTCTAAATGCCCGAACATGAACTATATACAACAAAAAACGAGTCAAACGATAACCTAAACCGAGTTTCAACACAAAGGGTTTAAAGTAAAAAGGCTAAATTTGGTTAAGTGGTGAAATGGTAGGTTAAGTAAGAAAAACACGGAATATAGGATCAACATGGTTAACTAATGGATAACATTTGGGTGCGGGAAACAGATAAAACGAGAAGAAAAGGTTTAAATCAAAAGGGTATCCTAAATGCCTCAATCACTTTCATGCAATTCTACACATATATGATCTCGAAAAGTATGCTAATAACAAGTTGTAAATCACATAAGCCATTCGGCGCACTCATATTTCGCATATAGCGAGCAAGTATCGAAAAAGCAATAAAAGGCTCAAAAAGAATGCTCACGTAACGGAAGGAATGGGTACAAGTATAAAAATTAACATGCCAGTCACTCTTTTGTTTACCACGCTTATCAAACACTATTGTTTTTCATTTGGCTTGTCCGCTTTTATCAAATCTAATGTTTCCTAAAACACAACCAACCGTACTAATTTACAAAAATTATGAAGAATTCGCGGCTTTTTGCTCAAGTGTTATGCCACAAAAATTAAAAACTGGGAGTTTTTTTTTTCACAACTTGGGACAAGCAAAACTAATATTGTTAACAACCCTCCCCACACTTGAATATCACATTGTCCTCAATGTGACTCAAAAAATAGTAAAGCATTATGAAGAGCTAGACTATAGTGTAAGCTGAGTAAAGTTAACATGGTTACCCTCCCCACACTTAAACGTCACATTGTCCCCAATGTGAAAATAGAAAGCGTTTATGAAATAGCTAACTATCGTGTGAAAAAGGAGAATAATACTCCCCTATTGGTGATATCCCAAAAAGCATGGTGACTGCATTGAGCATCCAAACCGGTGCTCGCCAGTTCCCTGCACTTCCAACATTCTTGACAAAACAAAATATATCAAATCCATTCATCATCTCATTATTCAAACCAAATAAACAATACTGAAATAAAATACAAATGTTTATGAAGTATCAAAGAAACTTGGGGCTCGTTTGTCCGATTATGAAGAAAGCCCCAAAGTTTCATGAACAGTACTTATCTAAACTAAGATCAAAAACACTAACAATCTTAAAATTTTGGGTTTTGTTAAACCATTATGAAGAAACCCCAAAACTTAAGATAATTAACAACAATCTACACACTAGAACATATGGAATTTGGGGACTTTTGAACAATTATGAAGAATCCCCAAAATTCATGAACAAACCTAATTTACACTAAGATAAACACTATACTATAAGCATAACATGAGATTAATCTATTATTATGCTAAAAATTCAAACAAATCTTTAAAATTTTCGGATTTGATTTGGACATTATGAAGAAAACCCAAAAACTCAAAGATTTGGACAATAACATACCCTAATCTATACTAGCAAAGCAAACAATCCATCTAAAAACTTTAGGGTTTGTTAAACATTTATGAAGAGACCCAAAAATTCAGAAAAGATTACATAAAACTAGATTACATTACACTAGAACAAGAAAAATTGCAAGAATACAAGAGATTCATACCTTGGACTTGAAGATTTGGATGTGGAATTGATAGGTTTTTGGGTGTTTCGTTGAGAGCAAGTGCAAGAAATCGGGTAAAATAAAAGTGAGCGGCCGAGTTTTTGTTTATTAGGGTTGATTTGGTTCTGTTTTTAAGTGAAATACCCAATCTGCCTCTGCCAAAAATTTCGAACAGAGCCTTCGCGTGACCGCTCGCCAGATTTTTTTTAAGTACTGGGCATTTGGAGTGGCCGCTCGATGCCAGTAAGCGGTCGCTCATTGCAGCTGATGTGAATTTTTGCTGCAGTTTCGCCTCCAAAATCGCCTGCACTCGCTCTGTTTCAACACAAACAACTACATACCTGTTTTGAGACGCTTCCTATCATAATACCATGGTTTTGAAGCGACTATCCACACAATCACAAGGCGCGAATCAAACCTGCAAAAAGATTAGAAACAAACTACAAAACAAGTTAAAACTAACAACTTAACTAAAAATTATACTAAGTTATGAACATTTGTACAATTTGGCGTGCCCATACACGCCGTGCTATGTTTATTAACGAGTCGCTAGCTAGACTCACTTCCCCACACTTATTAAGCATGTGGGGCGTAGAGGTCGATTACCTCTACGGATTGGTCAACCGGTCCATCAATGTAAGCTTTTAAGCGATGACCGTTGACTTTCAAACTTAGTCCATTTTGATTTATGGACTCGTCCCTATGGACTTTAAACTTCTTGGAATGGCCGTTTTCATAAAAGATTTTCTTGAAGATCGCTTTCGCCTGAATGGAGATTGAGTACGGGCGAGAAGAATGATCGAGCAATGAACAGACATCGGCCATCCCCACACCTAAACTGACGCAATGTACAAAATAATAGAAGAAATAATTACAGACTCGATCTAAGAAAAACGGAAGAAATATAGATAGATAAATATACTAAAAACTATACACTAACTTAAATTATGAAAATATATAAAATATGAAAATATACAATATTTTCAGCGAAATCTATGTCGCTCGCGCATCGCGAAGAAGTATAGACCGCTTCTCGCGTGGCGCAAGTGAGTACAATGACTCAAGGTGCTCGCGCGTCGCAACAAGATAAAGACCGTCTTTTTGCTTGCGCGAAAACAACCTTTTTCACCGAAAAAATAATATAACGGAAGCTGACGGATAGAAATGATGATGGATGCCAATGAAATGAGTTAAAAACGGAAGATAGCGGCTATTCATGTTACGCGAAGGACTCTGGTGATCCTGTTCGCGTATTGCGAACAATAAAAGATAAAACCCGGGGTAATTAGGAACTCGCTTAAGGCGGAACCATAAGCCCAGCTTCTTTGCGAATCGCAAGGAAGCATTTTTCACAGAAAATTATTTTTATTAAAACCACTTCTATATTAAATAAAGTTCCCAAGTTTTCTTAACCCAAACCTTTTATTAAAAGCATCGAATCATCCCATTTAAACGTAACATATCCAGACTTCCGTTATATATTTACATAAAAACTATAAATACATAAAAATTAAAATTATATAAACAGATAAACATATGAACACATGGTCAACAAATAAAGAATTTAACTTTTCAAATCTAAAAATTAACAATTAGTCCAAATCCGGACAAATAAATCAAATAATGAATCAATCAAATTCATAGACAAACCAACTAATCCAAAATTCAATAAATTAAACCTATCTACATCCTTATGAACAAATATATATGCAAACCTATGAACCAATCTAAAATCAATCCAAAATATCAACAGAAAGATAAATCTAATAAATAATCAAATAATCATATATGCAAATAAATGAATGAAATAAAGAATTAACGAAGTATAAACAAGTATTCACAAGCATGTACACTGGTAAAAAGTTGACTCGGTTCGTTCTTAAAGCTCGTCGCGTCCCCGGAAACAGCGCCAAAAACTTGGCGTGTGCGAATATACACATAATTTTACAATGAAATAACACATGTTTTTGCTTTAATATTTATAAAAATGGTTTAGACCTTAATATTAAAACACACACAATAGGGCAAGTGTACCCTGTCATATATGTAGTAACGTACAGATAAGAACCAGATATCGATCCATGGACGCGCGCGGAGCAATAGTACTAAAACTCTGTCCCCGATTTACCAGTAGGAAAAGATAAGTTGAGTTTGTTTATAGCTAAATTAATTCTAACACATGTAAATAACTTAACTACGACTCGAAATAGAAAATATAACTATATAAACTATAATACGCCAATCCTAGCATGTCATCTATATAAGAAATAAAGGCATGATCAACATTCCCATTTTCTGACAGTTAGTGTCCCTTTCGGGCATCCTAACATGACAACTATACGGAAAGCTAACACGAATACACACGTTAACCACCTCAAGTCGTTTATTAGCGTGCAGCTGATATGATCTCATGAGAATCTTTAAAGATAGGTTAGTATCACCTTTCGGGAGTCCTCAACCGCACTAGTTAAGGAAAGCAATATCGAATACACAATGCGACCACCTAGACTAGCATAAAGTAGAGCATTTCACAACCTATTCCATTTTACTAACTTTGAACACAAATCTACTAAGATCGTCATTTTCACTAAAATAACTAACAAAGATCATTAACCGTGTCAAAGATTAGTAACAACACCATTAAGCTTTTAAACTCTTTTACGTGCCGGTAAACATTTATAATCATTATCCGAGTGACTTTAACCAAACCAATACCCGGTTACAGTTTCATGGTGTAAACTTTATTAACAAGTTAACTAGTTTACTAACGGACGGTTCCTTCAACAAGTAATCCGCCTAACACATTCGATAATCATCAAAGTCATCCGAACACAACTACAAATCTATCAACAATGAAACAAGGTTGCGCTATGATCATCAAGATTCAAACATGAAAAACGCCAAATTTATACAAAACTTGATTTCACACAAACGATTGTTTTAACTACTAACTAATACTAATGTTCTTGCCCGTAGGCGTACGATTAACTAAAATAACATCAAAATAGCAAACAAAATCAGATTTGGATCTAAGAAAGCTTAAAGGATCAAACCATAAGATTGCTAAAGAGATGGATTGGATGACGAAGGATGGATCGGATGGATTCCCGAGCTTGTTCCACGCCTATGCAGCACTTCGTTAGCCCCGAAAATCGCCAGAAATCGCCCCCCAAAGATCCAATCCTTTGAACAGAGGCTGAATGGGAGTTTTATAGCTGAACAGGCCCTGTGAGCGGCCGCTCGGAGGCTTGGAGCGGCCGCTCACTTTACAGACAAGTGGGCAAAGCTGACGTAGGGCTTCCAGAAGCTTCTAAAGGTGTTCAGGATGGCGAGCGGCCGCTCGGAGAGAGTGAGCGGCCGCTCACAGAGAACAGCACGACAGCACGATCTTTATAATTGCATATAAAATCGTAGAAAAATCGTTAGGAGGTGTTCTTTATATGCCTGGAAAGCTCTCAGAGCGTAGAACAATTCTTATTTGAAAGGCGAAGTCGGATTTTGGGTTTTAGAAGGGGTAAAAACGATCCGAACAGCTGCTGTGCAAAAGTTCTCTTGATAAAGGGCCGAAATCCTTGTTTTTCTTCGGGTTTGCTTCCGGGACATCGTTTAAGACCTGTAATCATAAAGATACCAAATAAGTACCAATTCATCATGTATAAGGCCAAAAACATATATAAATGGGAGTTAAATTGGGACTTTTATATGTGTAATTTAACGTATATCAAACATCCCCACACATAAACATTGCTTGTCCCTAAGCAATAGAACAACAACACTCCCAATGGCAACACGAGTAGTAAACTAGAAAGTTAATAAATCAGATGGCTAGCTGGTTTGTCAAAAGACATCATCAAAGATTTCAAACCGACAAGCACTTGAAAATATAGAAATCAAAAGCAATGGTTAACATCAAATCGACTAAGCATGCATATCTTTACACCACTCACAATGTTCACACACACTCGGCTTATTTGTGGATCATACATATGAAATGTGTATGTGTAAAATCTCAATGCCTAGACAATGACTCGTGCGATATCATATGCTTGTTAAAAGATCTAATCTCTACCAATTCACATATAGAAATGCATAAATCAAGAGGACTTGTGGGTTGTAATGATAGGCAAAGGTAAAGGGTATGGAATGGATATTTAAAGTGACAAAACGGCTAAAACTCGGCGGTTATGTCTAACTAATAGATACAAACGTAAACTATACAAACCACACGCGAATATAAATGATTTTTATTTACCTTGAGCTAACCACATAATTATATCTTTAAAGCACTGAAAACTGCTCAAACTCTTCTAAATCACCCTATTTTAGGGTATACTATTTTTTTATTTTGCATATTTTTTTCTTTCTTTTCTTTTCTTTCTTTCTTTTTTTCTGTTTTTTTTACTTACAATACTGAATACAACTGATAACTATAACATGAATATACACAAAACACGGGGTCTAAATGCCCGAACATGAACTATATACAACAAAAAACGAGTCAAACGATAACCTAAACCGAGTTTCAACACAAAGGGTTTAAAGTAAAAAGGCCTCAAGATGTTCGACCATTAGTCTCTAGAAGATGTGAGTCAAGCACCTCACAACACCGGCGAAACACCAAACTTTGACCGGACTATGCTAAACAGGTCTTCTTCTTTCTCTACAGCTGGAAGTACTCCTACTCCCATTTGTTCAGGGGTTGCATCTCCTCAACTCCGGCCTGTGCAAACACCCGAACACATAGATTTAACACCCGAGGGAGTTGCAAAGAACTTTTTACAACTAAGATCCCTTCTTAAAGAGGGATCTTACAAGCTTGCCAATGCAGGAGGCAAAAATCTTCCTCGCCATTGGAGTGGCAAAAACCTCAAACGGTTCTTTGTTTAGCTCAAGTCTCTTAAAAGAATGATATAAAAGTCGGTTTATCTAATGTAACATTGAAATTATGAATGAATGAATCAAGGTATTCTTGTACTTGTCTTTCTATCCTATTATCAGGTTGAGAACCTTGCAAGAAACTCCATGGCAAGGATGTAAGGGGTTGAGCTCCCAGGCCACATCGCTCAATAGGTTCAAGGGTTGAATGGACCTATATAAGGGGTGAGTTCCTAAATAATACAACTCCATGAGACTTAACAAATTCTTAACATTTCTCATAGACAGGTTTGAACAACCTACACCAGCTGTTCCTTAAGCTTCAACAACAGCTTACGAAATAAAAATATACTAAGTAATGTACATAGGAGAGGTGGTCCATTGTTTGCCTAGACTACCTTAAGGCTAAGTGACTGCAACACTTAATCTTTTAAGGTGCTATCGGTAAAACATACCCAATAAACACAAAGACAATAAACAAAAAAATGTAGAACCGCAAACACAGCTAAACAAACATAAGCATGTAACAAAAGCCTTAAGGGTCAACATTCCACAATCATAATAAAGTCCTTAAGGGCCATGATCATACAAATTGTTTAAAGGCTTTAACAAGCCCACCATAACACACAGAACCTTAGCAGGTTCCCTAGCTGAGACATTGTTTAAAGACCACAAAAGAGTTTAAAAGTGTTTACAAACCACACGTTAAGAAAGCTACGAATTTAAGAAGGCATGAAATACTCAAGCTGCATTATCCGAAGCAGAAGGCTTCGAAGCTTCAGTTTCTTTTGCAGCTGATGTGCCGAGAAATTGAGATATTTTCCCACATAATTATCACCTATCTTGTACTCTAAATCGTGCTTTTATCTATGTTTTATCATGATTTATCTTTCTTTATTGGTAATTGCAGGTTCGGAGGTCTGGTGACGAAAATAAGTGGAAAACCGCACAAAACGACACTAAACGGACGAAGAATTGAAGACTTCGAAGCACTGCCAGAGATGGCACAGCCGTGCTCATGGCTGTGCAACTGTTCCGGAGCAACAAGTCAACATTTCCAAGTCAAAAGAGGTCAATTTCAGCACTTTAGGATGTGCACGGGCGTGCCCTAGTGTATGGCACGGTCGTGCTTTACTCCAGCGTGTTCTCCAAGGCAAAAACCGACCAAAACTGACAAAAATGGTACAAAGGAAGCTGAGCATGGGCGTGCTCATACTTGTGGCACGGGCGTGCCAAACATCTCAGGGAACATTTCTGCGCAAAGGACTCTGCAGCAGTACGCGTTGTCAAGCAAGGGCGTGCCAAAACTCCGTCAAGGGCGTGCTTGAGCTGGTTTGCCTATAAATAGAGACATCCACCCCACATTTATGCGTAAAACCAACACTTCTCCTGGAAGTTTCAGCCACCTTGAGGGTCTTGCAAATAACCTTTGGAGCTTGGGATCACTCTATAAACACTTGTTGATTGAGAGTTAAGAGAGAGTTCACTAAAACTCAACCAAACACCTTCTTTAATCCCACATACACTCACAACTATGTGTTCTCCCAACACTAATTATAGTGTGCAAAGTTGTACAGCCAATGCTTGGCTAGATTAATTAAGTGCTGCTAGGGTGAGGACTTATCTTGGTATGGATTATATAGTTTTTATTTGATTAGTGGTGTTGTGTTCTTGTTTAATTCTTTTTACTTAAAACTTTGTTTAATGAATTAATTAACTAATTAACTAGTCTTTGGTCTTGTGGGTGTCTTGATAGGAAGTAGGGGGACTTAAGGGTGTACCCATGGTGTGTAACAACCCATGCACTCTTAAGCTAACCTAATCCCATGAATAGTGATTAGTCCATTTGTGGGCAGAAATACACACACTTTGAGACTTAATCCTCTACTATCAAGATCTCATTTAGGGTCGGTACGGTCTTTATATTCGGTCCTAGTGATATGTCAAGTCTTAGTTGTGCGACTCAGCTTCATTGTCTATAAGAAAGCTCTGGCGCAAGCTAAGGTTTGATGAACCTGTGTTGAGAGAAAACGGTCTTTATTTTCTCTCATCTTTATACTGCCGCACAGTTATTGATAGACCCCTCACTTTTTAAAAAAAGGTTAATTGGTGCAAGTAAGAGATCCACGTGTGCCGGTTGGTCACGACTCTCTTATGATATCAAGTGGTTTCTTGTTCGGTCATGCTCCAGCCACCGGCAAGTTGTCCATAAAATTTTCAAGTGTTTAGATGTCTTTATTGCAATATTGGGAGATGGATCATTCAGGGTTGGATGCACACACTTTCGAGTAGTCCGTCTGTCATTGTTGAGAGGTGAGCTTACCAGGTCGGGAGACCCTCATTTTAAAACAAGAACACAGCCCGTATTGCGAAAACAGACACCACTGGAGAATGTTGTATCAACTCCAGGTTCAGCAAAAGTGCGCACTTGTTCACACCACTTATTTAAATAACTACTATTAATCCGTCCCAAGATAAAGTTGGATCCCGAAGCAGCACTTTGTGTCGGTATTGATTTTTATTCTGGTCGCTCTCACTCTCTTTCTTTATCTTTACTTATATTAAAGCAACTTAGGGCTGAGTAGGGGAAGTCGTGTCTTTGGGTTCGATACTCGGTACTTGCTATAAATCTATACTACACTCGATATGTACACTTGCCTATTGTGTGGGTTTAGAATAATTTGCAATTATCATTTTATTTTATAAATTTAAAACTTGACAAAGTGTTTTAACTTAAAAGTTTTGACTTAAAGATCTTTTTGGACAAGTATTTGGCATATCCGTCGGGGAATTGTTTCCTTTAATAAAAGTAATTTAAGTCATTTAAAACATTTAATCCACACGCCATCAGCAGCCGCACCACCAGTTTTTGCCTTCTTAGCCTTCTTTTGTTTCTTTGCCTTCCTCCCATTACCATCTCCAGCAACCTCTAAAGCCTCCAAGCTGGCATCCTTCGAACCTTCCTCCCCACCCTCCAAAGTTTCTTCACCGTCGCCTGAGTAGGATCTTTTCTTTGATAGGGACCCAAGGATTTCAGCATAGATCGCCTCGTTGAGGCCTGGAGGTTTCAACCCCTGCAACACAGACATGCTTACCATAACAAGAAGATACCTTAGCAACATAGGGGTAGGTCAGGCGCTCCATCTTCAACACCGATTCCTTGAAAACGTCCATTGCTTTAGGTTGATAAAGAGGAGATTGCTCCAACGGCCACCCAGCTTCATGCGCCTTCTAACCAGCCAGGTACCCCACATGCTTCCCATGGTTGATCAGCTAGGTATTCACTTTCCCTAGAGCATAATTGAACTCCGAGGACTGAAGAAGCTTGGTAATAATGAATAAAACAACCGGATAATTGAAATCTCTGAAGGCACGTAACCACTTTGGTTCAATTGAAATATTCAATCGGATACAATCAGAAACTGAGAATTTTCCGTATGATTATGTTTGAGAGAAGAGCAGGGAGTTTTTGACCAAGATTAAAAAAATGTATTTGAATTAAGTCCCATTAACTACCTTTTAGGTAGTTATTTCCAAGGTTTCAAAATTGCCAAATTTAGTCCCTCTAATTTTGAAAATTAATTTTCCGAGAGATTTTAACCAGTCAGGGGATATGCCCCTTGTACCCCGCTCCTGGGGGCGCTGCCCCTGGACCCGTCCTTTAGGGGCGCCCCGAAGTTCATAATAAATTCAAATAGGCGTGCACTCCACACCTCCAGACCTATACGATGTCTTATTATGAAGATATTGATCAATCAGTCAATCCAATTACACTAAAATATCCAAAAAAATCCTCCCATATTTTAGTGTAATCCTTGATTAACTAAAATAAATCATCTCAAACATTCAAACTTTTGCTTAAATGAAAGGTTGCGACGATTGAATTTCACACTAGTACATTACACATTCTGAATATTTGAATATCAGGGTGTCTCTTTGGTTTGAACCCTAGGAAGTAGGAACTCATATTGAATACACAAAGATAATGTACACAAAAGTTTACATACATAGTAGTTCTATCTTGACACAATTTTTTACTAGCCTATGTCCTAATCCTTCATATGCATGTCAAAGCTAAGTCCTGGCTTCTTGAAGCGACTAAACTTCATACTTACATAGGTAGTTGTTTTATTCTTGCACCTGCAATGAAATTTGACAAAAAAGTTATTAAGAATATATACATTCAACCCCCTTAACTTGCAGGTCTGAACACATACCTTGGGATGAATCTTCTAATGTGTTCCAATCTCTAGATATTAAGCTTTCCACATTGAATTATGCATCTAGCGTTGTACAAGATAGGAATTGAGTACCTTAACTGTGACACCCCGGGAAAATCCCACATTGGCCGTGGCCAGGAGAGATCCTTGGTTCATAAGTAATGTCTTGCCTCTTATATAACCAACGCGTTTTGGGGCTTAATGTTAGTGGATGAGAGGAGAACTCCACAGTTAAGCGTGCTCAGGTGGGAGTAGTATCAGGATGGGTGACCTCCTGGGAAGTCTCCCCCGGGGTGACCAAAAACAAATCCGTGAGCTCTGGATAGGCAAGCGGACAATATTGGTGGTGAGAGGGGCCGGATGTTACAGATGGTATCAGAGCCACTCCTGTGCCGTTTGGGATGGTGGGTACACACCTCATCAGGGACGATGAGACTCTAACAGGGGGTGAATGTGACACCCCGGGAAAATCCCACATTGGCCGTGGCCAGGAGAGATCCTTGGTTCATAAGTAATGTCTTGCCTTTTAAATAACCAACGCGTTTTGGGGCTTAATGTTAGTGGATGAGAGGAGAACTCCACAATTAAGCGTGTTCATGTGGGAGCAGTTTCAGGATGCGTGACCTCCTGGGAAGTTTCCACCGGGGCACCAAAAAACAAATCCGTGAGCTCTGGGTGGGCAAAGCGGACAATATTGGTGGTGAGAGGGGCCGGATGTTACATATCTGTTCATAACTTCCCAATGCAAAACAAACAAGTATTAGAGACTGGTTGCCAGCCATTGGGCACTGATTCATGAGTATTAGAGACTGATTTTTTAGTCCTAGATAACAATCTTTTTTGTAGTGGCAATTCCTGTTCAATTGAAAAAAAAATGAGTTGCCAGCCATAAGATACTTCATATCACTACAAAGTTATGCAAAAGTAGTTCATATTAATAAAATGTTGGTCAAGAGTTTTTAATTAAATCGTGTTTTTGTGTTCTTGTGTTCTTGTTTAAATTTGATCTAAGCCATATCCGTGTGTTATTCTAGCTTATCAAGCTTCTTTTGTACATCCCATTTAAGATCTCATCTTGTTTTTTAGATGCAATGTTCTATAAATGATCCTGCATAGTATTTTAGAATCTAGAGAAACTCATTAGTGAAATAATCATTAATTTTCATGCTGCACAGTTTCTATAAAACATAAAAGAACAGTAAAATACAATGTTGAACATTTTGACTAACATAAATGGTCCACAAGATTAACTTGTTGTGTGATACCTGACATATTCAACTTAACATTTTATAAACTTATAAGTCAACTTTAGTGAGAAACATCTTATTAACGTACTTAACTGGGTTAGTTGAGTCTGGTTATCTTACGTATTGTCCAGGGTTCAATGATCTAGAGGATCATTGGTGTCGTTTTATCTACACACGAGTCTTGAGTCCCGTTGTTGGTGAATTACATGAATTAGATTAAGTGTTATGAATAGATTGATTCATATATGGTGTATAATATGCAAATACGTGCTTTCACGGTGTTTATATGATTAAACATGATCTTATGTTATTAACATATGTTAGGGTTATATGTTCATGTGTTAGGATGTGTTTAAATGCGTTAAAACGACAAAACTGGAAAATCTATAAAGGACTAAGTTTGGTTCGACCTTAAGGGGGGTCGAACCAGAACTTATGTTGTTTAAAAATCTCCTTCGACCTCACTAAAGCCTCATTCGACCCCTGCAAGGGTCGAACTAGGCAATACTATAAATACCACACTTGGTCATTTTTCATCATTTCACAAACCCTAGACGCCTCTAAACACTCTCTCTCGACTTTAATTACTGGGGAAGGAGTTTTTGAGCTTTCTTTTCACAATCTAACTTTCTATATCATAAACAAGTGAAGATCTAAGGTGTGTTCTTCATCCAAAATCCTTTTTAAGCAATTTTAATTCGTTTTCATAAAACCCCAAAGGTCCAGGTCTGATTTAAGATAGTTTTTATGATTGAAAACCTTTCAAACACCTTTCTAAACAAAACCTTATCATAAAACATGAGTTTTCATATGAATTAACATGTGTTAATTGTAACATTACGCATTTATTTATTTATACGTACGACAAGTGTATTATTTTTGGTGGTATTTTGAACCCCTACACAACTATAGTTATTCATACATATATATATATATATCTCTCTCTCTATATATATATATATATATATATATAGTTATAATAATAATAATAATAATAATAATAATAAATAATAATAATATTAACTATTACATTGTTTGGATTCAGACAACTTATAACCCATCCTTTTGAAGCCCAAGTTCTCAGCCCACCTGGTTTCTGGCCCAAGACCTAGGCCGGCCCATCTAAAAACAAAAATAATAAAAACCTGCTCTGGCCGGGGTTCGAACCCGCGCCAGAGCCACGCGTGCACACATACACAACCATCTGGGCTGGGCCATGTTATTTGAAATAACCCGGTTGCATCTTATATTTATATACTCTTTAAAAACCCCACAGTTGACAAGGAAAGTCAACTGTGGGATATCTTAGTGATCAATCCATCAATTAACGAGTGATTATGCTATCTTTGGTAAATTCGTGTATTGACCGGCCTTGCACAACACGATTACACGTCTTATACACGTCAATTGTTGACCAATTTATCAATTAAACGCGTATGTATTAAATCACAAGTCAAACCTTCCAATTAACTTAAACCCTAATCATCAGTATAAATTGAGGGTCTGCGAAGCTTAACAACTCGCTCACAATACTCTCTCAACCTCCAATTCTCTCTATTACACTCTGTTATTGATTATTTTGCTCGTGGTTTGACTTTTGTCTTGACCCGGCTTCTAACATCAATCCTACACTGTGAGTCCTCTTTTGTTTGTGGGATTTATTCATCGGCGTGCAGGCAACAATAGCCCTAACATTAATCGGGCTATAGTTGCCTGAATCATCCAATTGTAAAATCTAGGGTTCGTCGATTTGGAATTTGGGGATAAACCTGTTTTAGCGTAGTGTATATAATTAATTTGAAACCAGAAATCTCACAACCACCGGCCTAGGCCAAGTGCTTGTGACTCTGGCCCTCCACAGAGGTCACCCGGGTTCGAGTCCCGGCTCTGACCGGTTTTTGGTGTTCTTTTCTTTTCTTTTCTTTTTTAGCAAACAATAATTATATAAATATATTAATCCTTTTAATCATTTAAATTCTTTTTAAAATACCAAAACAATTTTATAAATTCTAAAAAAATTATCATTGTTTAATCTGATATAAAAGATTTATTTGTAATTTTTATTTTTCAGAAATTCATTTATTTAATAATTATAATAATTAAATCATTTTTATACAATTATATTTATAAAAATCCATTTATATATCAAAACAGTTTTATTAAATTCTCCAAAAATTATTCTAACTTTTTATAAAGTTAAACTTTACTGAAATAATTTTTAATTCAGTAAAATCATTTATTTTATATTTTTAATCAATTTTTGTTAGATTTAATCATAATTAAATCATATTAAATCCAATTTTCATCATTTTTGCACCAAAAATTTTATACAAATTATTTTTAATCATTTAGAACAGAAATATGATTTTTAAAATTAGAATTCTTTAATTTTAGTATTTTTGAATATTAAAGTTAATAATTGGCTATTTATAAATAAATAGATTTAAAAATCTATTTAAAATGAAATAATTTTATAAAAATTATTTTATTGCTTCAAACACTTTAATATGCACACTCAAAATCCAAATTTTATAAAAAGACTTTCTTTCATTAATTATCAAATTTTCTTTATTTAATTAACATTTTAAATTAAATTTAACAATTGATTATCCCCAAATCAAAACCCTAGGATACACTTATTAGTTAATTAGACTTAGACTTATTACACATTACCTTATTATAGGGTGATATTTGGAATCATTTTGGGCAACACAATTATTACATCTTATTCAACAAGTTAACATTTGCTAAGGTGAGTTTACATAGCCCCTTTACTCTATTTTCACTATTTTTGGGGTGAAACATGTTCAAATATTTTATACTATCATTTACTCACATTTACTTGTGATTCAATTACAACATCATTCTATCATTTGACTGTAACAAAAAGACACAGTACAATCATTAACAATGATCAAGCCGCCTGTTTAGATTATAGCGCTATAGGTCTGACAAACCCATCCCCCGCATAGACTCAGGGATGATCGATAACAGTAATAACATTTAACTAACTTGCGAGTTAGTCATCAGTCGACACAAGGTTTGGTTGTACAAAGACGCATTGTTGCATGTCGGTATCATACTCTATCATCATACAACTTTGAATGTTGTACAAACTATCGTTACCATTTATTTTCACAAACCTATGTATTCTCACCAACAATTGTTGACCCAAAATATTTTCAACTTAACATGTTTCAGGTTCTACTTGTTTGAAGATTTGCTTGAAGATACGTGCATAGTTTCATTCAAATTGATGTATGAAGTCTTGTAGAATCTTTGTATGTAAATTAATTAAATCATTTAATGAAATCTGATATTCACCATGAGCTACTGAACAATCATCAATACGTGGCACCCCGATGTTTCCGCCATCGGTTGGGGTGTTACATTAATGATCCTTTAGGTTGTGTTATGTGTTGTTTGATGTTTATATGTTGTTTAGATGATATAGAGATGTTCTAGGACCGTTATTAATGATGAGTTTTGATTATCTTAGGTCACAAGTTATTGGATGATGATGTTTTGTCTAATTTTGGGATTTTGATAGATCTAGGGTTTGATTCTTGGTGTTAATGATAATGAAATGATTGGAGGTTTTCATACACATAATAATCTGAGCATTTTGGGCTAAATTATTGAACGATTTCATAAAGTTTCCAAATTGGGTAAAGTTTTCATGCATGATGTGACATTTCCATAATTTTTGCCATTTTGGGTAAACATTAAAACAGACTGATTTTGGAGTAAAATTGGTAGGGTTTCGTGGGGATATGTTATTCAAACTTGACTGCTGTGTTTCGTGTTGTTTTCGGACTATTTTGATGCGATTTGATGCATTTTAGAATATTGGTTGCAGACTGGGTCGAACCAGGTCTCATTCGACCTGTCGTGGGGTCGAATGAGAGGCCTGGGGGTCGAACCAGTCTTGAACAGGTCGAACAGAACTTAATTTGGTGGAACGAACTTGATTTAGGTCGACTTAACACGTGTTAAGGTCGAATTAACATGTATTAAGGTCCAATGAACTTGTATTAGGTTGCATGAACTTATGAAAGGGGCGAATGGACAAGAAATGGGTCGAACCAAGGATATTGGGGTCGAACCAAACCCACTTTCATGCTGATTCGACCCAACTACTTTATATGTACGATTTTGTATGCAAACTAAGTATTTTATGCTTGAACCTTACATGTAATCTATGTGTACTTAATTAGTTTGTGTAATGGGTCACCAACGGGATGTCAAGTCGGTCTAGTGTGTCGGTTTAATAGTCAAACACGTTTTCAAACATACTTAGTCATGATCTGGACAATCGGGGACTAGTTAACCTTAGGGTTATTAGTCAAAACACTTATGCAAACTTTTATGATAGATCTCCGGTATTTGGGATTATCAAGGCGTGTCTTTTATTCTATATTTCAAGAACGCAATCTAAGGTGAGTGTCACAGCCCCATCCTTTACTGTTATCATAACTTTTGGGGGAGAAACATGTGGTACAAACTTTCTTACTTTAGACCAACATATTACATTATATCACATGGATACTTAGTGACTCTTATTTCATTGGTAAAGTCCTCTCAAACTTAGTGAACCATTAATATGTGGATACATAGCAAGGAAAGTGTGAATAGATCTATTGGGCCTGGCAAGACCCACTCGGGCCGACTGGAGGTTGGTGGCGGGTGCATATTTGTCCTATATCTTACGGAATTGGGTGATGAACCGGTGACGGGTACTGAGGCATTCTAAACATGCAGCAGTGGTTCACGACACTATAGTATTATGTAACGATGTTTAGCTAGCATCAGGTATAGATGTAAGGATTGTTGGGTCTGGTTTACTCTTGTTACAAACTTTGCAAACTTTATCTCTGTGACTCACCGGCACTGTATGTGTTGTCTAACTTTGCATGTTTTCTCAGGTCGCTAAGGTAGCAGCGAGTCTTAGGCGCACTGGAGTCGCACTGCTTCTAGTCTTGCATTCATACTTTTTAACCATGGTTTTGTAAACATTAATGCTTCCGCTGTCATTGTTGGTTTTAGTTTTGAAACTTATAAACTGCGTGGTTGGTATTTCTACGTTATTTATCATGTCATAAAGTTGTCGTTTATTTTGACCGTTTACTTGGATCCTGGTACGTCACGCGCCTCGCGGTATAACCCTGCAAGTGAAATTTGAGGGTGTGACATGTTGCATCTAATCCTCCGATGTAGCTATATATTCTGCAAAATAGATACAGAAACTAGTTTATTAGACACAACATGTCTTCAATCCTCATCATGGGTACTTTAAAAGATCAACAAACCCTTTTCAACATTAAGACAATTGACTCCTATAAGATATTTGGGAACCATCTGTGCTCAACATGAAAAAGAAAAGTAAAAGAACCGTATAATTTTTTAACATGAAAAATATTAGTAGAATGCCCTTTCAAAAACTGGTTCAAACAGAAACTCTGCATAACGTCAGAAGTTACATATTCTCTTAAAACACCAACATTACTTCATAAGTCATTGTAAAAATGGCTAAAAATTCCCTAGCATATCTCCAATTTATTACATTTATGAGCACATTATAAAATGCAACTTATCATAATACAATTATTTTACAAGAGATCTAGTATATACGAGTTGTGAAATCCATTGCTCGAGTAGATTCTAAGCAACATAAACATATGATTTATAAGCCAAGGGAGACACTTCCTTCAACTGTCACAATTCTGGTTTAACACAACACGCTGAACTCTATGTGAATTTCATCAAACCATAGAAATAACTAAGACGTAAATACAAGAAAAATAAAGCAACTTACAATTGAAACTTTCAGAACCAGATCTCATTACAGGTTTTTTTTTTTGTTATTGGGATAGGTGAATTCTTATAGATCATTCTTATAGATCCATCCCCCGAAGGAACCGAACATGATAATTGAAACAAAAAAGAAGTTGGGAAGAGAGATTGAACAGACCTTTACGAACAAGAACTACTAAGGAGTGAAGTAGACGGTATCCACCAAATTCAGGGAGGGAAGGTGGAGAGCAAACATTGATGATCGATTGGGTTTAGGAAAATGAGGGTTACATGGAGGTAGGGAAGTTTAATTTGGGTGTGGGAATGGAAATCAAATTATTGGGAGAGTGCGGGAACTAGATTGGGAGGGGTTTTTTTTTTTTATTTTTTTTCAAAATATAGGTTTTCAAGTCGCATATCATTTGGTTTGTATATATTTTATATAGTTTTAATTTTCGTATATTATTTTAATTAATATTTAATAATACTTACTCCTCATTTAAAGTTGTTGAGTAAACGGGTCGAACCCAAGCTTTAATTATCGAGCTTACGAGCTTAAACGAACATATTATTTGTAGTATTTTATTTAATATACTAAATAATATATAATCAACGAGTCCAGTTTGAGAAACTGCCAACGAACTTGAGCTTTTAAAACAAAGCTCAACCTCAACCTCTCATAAGTTAATCGATCTTGGTCATGGTCAAGCTTGGACTCGACTTTTCAACTCTAAATTGAACTAACATCTATTTTAACTTATATGTTAGTTCTAAAAATACTGATTTTTTTTATTTATAAATATAAAATTACAAACGTAAAATTTTAAAGTTTATATAAAAATACATTATTCGACTATTTAGATAGAGAAACTAAATTTAAAGTTGTTTTTAATCAGTGGCGAAGGATTCTTAGGGCCAGCCCCCCTCCCTTTTTTAGCGCAGTAGTAAAAATTTGCGATTTTCATAGGTAAATTAACTTCGGGTTGAGTCCGCCCCCACCGATTTGCCACTATCGATGAAAAAAATTGAGTCCCCCTCCCCGCGATTCGAGAACCAACATTCGCCCCTATTTTTAATATGTTTACAAAATAATGACAATGAAGTACAAATATAAATTACATAAAAAAAGTAGTTGGATCATGTCCGGTTTAAAGAATTGTGACCTCTTATTTTCGTATTAGTTTTAAACGTGTTAGATCAAGTTGCAATAAGTCATATTAGTCATATTAGTCGTAAAAAGCTATAGTGATGCATGCATGCCTTAACATGCCTATTGTGTCATAAGTGTTATGATAATTCTTAAAGAGGGCATAATGGGCCTTGACATATAATATGGCTTGTGTTAAATATACCAAGTAAGAGGATTAATATACCAATTTAGTCAAACTTTAATGATAGGTAGACATTTAATGAAAGGTAGGCATTTAATGATAGACATTTACATTATTATACTATTATTTATTATTTATATTACTATCTCCTATATTTTTTTATTTACAATTTTATATTTTGTTGTACTATTATTAATAATATTAATACCAATATTAATAAAAATTAAATTAATCTTTCATAAAAAAATATAAATAAATACGAAGGTGTAAAAGTTCATTATAAATAAACAACGATACGAGTCTCTAATAAAAAAAAAGTAAACATGCAAACATTAAAATACTTAATCAACTAGATCGACAAAACCACTTTCACGGTGACAAAGTTGAGTATACAGTTCTAGACGCGACCTATACATGGTTTCCCATCTAGTTGCAGACTGGCTAATGTTGCGAAACTTCCAATAAGGCGTGATAGTAGGCATTGGGTACCCTCCTTGTAAGTCCACGAGTTTTTCTTTCAACTTGAGGTTCCAACTCCTTTTTGACACTTTTTTGTTGTGATTTCTTCAAGCTTGGCCGTCCACGAGTATTTTTTTGAACTTGAGGTTCCTGGATGTCGGTTTCACTTGGGCCGAATATATCTTTCAGTTTTCTTAACCAACTTTTCTTCCAATCTTTGGACTGCTTGTCAAAGTTTTCTTTAAAAAGTTGCAGTTCGTTATCACAGCTAACATCGTCATTTTGCAAAGATGTCGACGGTGAAATATCTAGCTTCCTCCAAAAAATATCAATCGAATCTAAGGGAACATATTGATCTACATACAAATATAAATAAGTACTATTTTCTCTAAACTTTTAGAATGAAGAGTTTAAAACAATAAATTGGAAGTAGATAATCATGCTTACGTGAACTTATATACTTTTAAAGTTCGCAAGCACATGGTAACCCATGACTGGTGCGAAGTCGGCAATCACAGTCTACCGGGCGATCCTTCCATCGTTCCCGATCTTCAAGATTTATTTTGAGAGCTTCTTTTGAAACATAACCACGCAATAGTGTGAAACATCGTAGATTTTGTTGATGAATGCGGACAATTCTGCTACTTTCCAAGCTTTCTTTAATTGTTGTTTGTTGCGACTTCACGATTCGGTCAATACAACTCACAAATCTATCCAAACTAGAATTTGATCCCTCCATATATTTTTTTTAGCTTTGCATGCTGACTCTATACTCTATTGGTTGTGTTATTTCCAAAGTTGAGATGCTGATCAATCCAGACAGTCACAAATCTTTTCTTGAATCTTTAACCTTATATTCGCCGCTACAATCACATTGGAACACAACCTTATACACGAAACCACATGGTCTTTTATTTGATCTTTTTTTTCACGACGACAACACCAAGTGAGTATCCCAACTTTTGTACCCAATCCACCAATGCTTCACGAGACCCGAATGCCTAAAAATGAATTTTATTTGTGTTAACATTTATAAGTAGTTTTATATTTACCGTGTAAAATAATATATTTATCTATATATATATATATATATATATATATATATATCTTTTGACGAAATTAACAAAAAAAAACACAGTTGAAATGCATTCAAATATATATTTTTTTATTTGCATTAAAAAAACACAGTTGAAATGCATTCACAGTGAAAGTCCTGAATGCCTAAATATATTTTTTTTATTATATGGATTCAAATATATCAAGTTGAAATACCTTTGACGAAGTTATATTATTTCTTTTGACGAAGTTGAAATATATTATTTTTAGTTATTTTTTTCTTTTCACGAAGCTGTATTATTTTTTTTCTTATAATTTGGGTATGAGAAGATGATTGAAACTTCACTGTGAGTGTTCTTAAAGTTTTGGTTTGACGTCATAATTTTTTCTTGAAATGAAAGAAAAAAGATGAAGAGAAAAACAAGATAACACAACACATCATAAAACTTTGTGAATGCAAAATAAAAGTTGAAATACCTCCTACATGAACATGAAACAATAAAATAGAAGTTGGTACCTGATTAGTGACAAATTTGGGTGTCCTCATAAAAGAATCACCTCCTACGATTGAGTTGTTTTCGCTAGAAATCGACATCTACAAGAAATTATAATAAAAGTTTGTGGTGGTAGCCATAGTCATTGTACAAGTTACTATTTATAAGAAGATTACTTATGTGCTTTTCAAAAAAAAAAAAATAATAATAACTTTAATCCAACTAACTTATTTAATAAATTATGTGTTTTCAAAAAAAAAAAATTGATTGAAGAAGTGTGCATTGAAAAGCCAATAGCATTTAATATAAGTAAAAAGTTTGACTAACTTGGTATATTTAACAATACCCATATAATATTAGCTATTAGGCTATGGGGTGTGGAGACATGAGAAAGGTCATGTCTCCATGCCACATAGGATGCCACATAGGCTTGGTCATGTCTCCATATGCTTGAGACATGGGTGGGGTGTGGAGACATGAGAAACCCATGTCTCAAGCATTAAATACTATTATTTTTTTATAAAAATTAATTTTAACAACTTTTATAAAACTAACAAATAAATAAAATAATATTAAATTAAAAACTAAATATTATAAATAAAAAGTACAAGACATGATAAATTTTAAAAATCAAAACGAACACACCGAAAAAAAAAAAGATACGATATCCTAAAATATATAAAACTATTTCCACTTGTTAAGCAACTTGTCTTGCAAATTTTTCAACGCGGCGCGTTTCTCTTCGGGATAACTCGAGATATCGGCGGACATAATCTTCCACTCTTCCACCACCTTCGATTCGTCAATCAACCTAATCTTATCTTCCTTGATTTTTATTTTTCTTTCGTTAGCTTGGTTGAATGCTTCCATTTGCGCGCTTAATGTTTCAAGCCTGGAAGCGCTCCCGCTCGAGCTACCCGTTGCTGCTTTCTTCCCGGCCGCCGCCTCTTTTCGAGCTTTGTCCCGACCTACATAATAAACATTAAAATATTTTTATACTATAACGAAAACGCAACGAATTATATATAAAAATAACTATAAATTTATAAACCTATGGGGCGTGGCTCCTCCATGAATTCTGGTTCATCGAACTCGGGCTCGTCGTTGATGTCAATGTCGATTGGAACAGACGGACCTCCCTGTTTAGCTTTAGTTTTTCTTTTCGCCCGTTCAACCTCGTTCCGAAACCCCCCCCCCCCCCATTTTTGTTCATCTTTCAATACCTGCCAAGCACGTATCATAGAGAACGATCTATTTGTCTCATCTTTATATTTCTTCAACGCCGCCTCAAAAATGTTTTGCTCGTTCCAACCACTAGGCGGATTTGACTTAATACGGTTGTAAATTCCATTGAATTTACCACAATCCGCATTTACCTTTCGCCACTTCGAGCTAAGAGCGTCGTTTTTTCGATACGGGCGGCTTTGCATCAACTTGTGAAAGTATTCGTTCGCCGCATCCCATAATTGGGATATCGATTGGTCGGTACCTTTAATTAAGTAATAACATCAACAATATAAAACATAAACATATATATTTCGAAAAAAAATAAACACATATATATTTCGAAAAAAATAAAACATAAACATCTATAAATTTAAATAATTTACCGATGTTGGCATGTGTTGAAGCAAAGACATACGCCTTAGCTAAGGCTTCCTCTTCGACATCGGACCATGGTCTAGGGGCTCCCTCTAGTGGTTTACCACGTCCCGGTCCCGGTTCTCTTTGTTTTCCTTTGCGTTTGCCTTTGGTTCGTGGCGTAGGTTGGGTTTCGGGAATTATCTCATCATCGGTTTCATTCTCCGATTCTACGGGTTGAGATGGTCCAAGAGGTGTAGCGGGTTGGGATGTCCCAAGAGGTGTAGTGGGTTGGGATGTTCCAAAAGGTGTCATGGGTTGTGCTGGTATAGAAAATTGTTGGGTATTTTGGAAGTTTTGAATTTGTTGCATATAGATTTGCATTTGCATATATGCGATCGGGTTTAACTGTGCAAAGGCGACCGGGTTTTGAAGCATTTGGGCTACCACCGGAATCGGTGTAACGGTTTGTGAGATGGGTGGATCGACTACCGGCGTGTAACCCGGTGTCGAGAAAGGGTGAGTGGGGTTTTCATTTGGGTTTTGGTTGAATTGTTGGAAGGGATCCATAGAGATTTTTTTATAAAAATGTGGTTAGTTTATAAAATGTAGAGATATGTGGTATAAAATATAGAGATATGTGGTTGATTTTGGTTGATTTGGAGTATTTATATTAAAAAAGTAAACATTGAAAATATATATTTTTTTTAAAAAAGCCGTTTGGCTTTGTTAACCGTTGCCCAACGTTTATTTTTCAAAAAAAAAATAAAAAATAAAAAATAAAAAACGCTGATTGGCCAGTGGGGGGAGTCCTCAGAAGAACGGTAGGGACGGGGGGGGGGGGGGGGTGGGACGGGGCAGGGGGCGGTGTGCTGGGCTGAGACGGGGCAAAAAGCAGGGACGGGGGGGGGGGGGGGGGGATCTCCATACCCATAAGCCTTAAAAGTTAGATAAGGTTGTACCGAGTTATATAAAACAATGATCCCAATTTACTAAACATGTTGACCCTAAACGGTCATCATTGACCAATATTGACTCTAACTAACCAATGTCGACCCTAATGACCCAATATTGACCTTATGTAATATTAACACCATGTGTAATGGGAGGTTAAAATTTTCACCTATTATGGGGCATTAATCGACACGTG
The DNA here is from genome assembly GCA_028751855.1 of Ambrosia trifida. Taxonomy (NCBI): domain Eukaryota; kingdom Viridiplantae; phylum Streptophyta; class Magnoliopsida; order Asterales; family Asteraceae; genus Ambrosia; species Ambrosia trifida. The sequence goes on from CM054130.1 coordinate 96,764,155, forward strand.
GCATGTGGGCTCATTAAGGGAATCAAATTAGGTTAGAGTGGAGGGAGTGGGGCGGGAGAGGAGGGCGGGGAAGGTGTCAACGGGCGGGAACACCGCCCCGTGGTGGCGTGGAGGAGGGGCGGGGAGAGGAGGACTGGCGTGGGGGAGGGGAGGAAGGCCAGGTGTCCATTTTTGATTGGGTCCAGCTATATAACCGTTGATTAATAAAAATAACAAAATAAAAAAAATCAAACTATCCGCGGTTAAAACTATCATTTTTTTTTAAAATACTTGCAAGATGTTGGACCACACTTCAAGTTCGTCTGATGCGTTTGATGAACTCGCTTTGGACTCCTCATCCGACGACGGTGCGGAATTGATAATGGCTACCGTTCAGATTGTTGTTCAAGCTATAGTGGATGATGAAGAGACCTCGGAACGCAAGCGTAGAAAGTATATAATTCATGAACGACAAGCCGCAAATGATTTATTGGTACATGATTACTTCTCGCCCGAACCAAGATACGATGAAAAAACTTTTAGGCGGCGTTTTCGTATGATTCGTAATTTATTTTTAAGAATGTCAAACGATTTAGAAAATAATTACGAATATTTCCAACAAAGGCCCGATGCGCGTGGTGAGATGGGATTTACCACATTTCAAAAGGTCACAGCCGTGCTTAGACACTTGGGTTACGGGCAAAGTTCCGACATAATGGACGACTATCTAAAGATGTCGGCTCGAACGGCTAGGGATACTCTTCACTATTTTTGTGCGTACGTCATTGAACTATATTTAAAAAAATATTTGAAAAAACCTACGTTCAGTGACGTACAACAACTTTTGGAGTTTCACGAAGAAAAACATGGTTTTCCTGGGATGCTAGGTAGTTTAGATTGTATGAAATGGGAGTGGGAACTTTGTCAAACTGTATGGCAAGGTCAACACTCAAGTGGATATCATAAAAAACCTTGTATGATGCTTGAAGCGGTTGCATCACAAGATCTTTGGATTTGGCATGCGTTTTTTGTGTGTCCGATTCGTCGAACGATAGAACTATTCTTGGTCAATCCCCAATTTTCAACGATCTTGTAAATGATGTTGCACCGAAAGGAACTTTTTTCGTAAACGGGGTAGAATACAAGTACGGGTATCTTCCAGCAGATGGAATTTACCCTAATTGGGCTGTGTTCGTCAAATCTTTTACACGGGGGACTACGTTAGACCCTAAGCGATCAAAGTTTAACAAAGCTCAAATGGCTGCACAGAAAGACATTGAGCGAGCTTTTGGTGTTTTATAAAAAAGATGGCGCATTTTGTTTATGCCATGTCGAATGATGGAAAAACCTCAAATAAGAAATGTGATGTACGCATGCCTTATTTTACATAACATGATTTTGGAAGACGAAGGGCGTGCAGTATGCGAGTAATTTGGTGAGGAACCACCATCAAGTCTAGGAAACATTACCGATGAAGAAATAACGTTAAACAACTTGGAAATCAAGAATATCCACACACATCATAACCTTCGAGCGGATTTAGTTTAGATTAAAAAGAAAATAAAATTCACATGTCACTTCCCCCCCCCCCCCCCCCACATGGGTCCCACAAGTGCCACATGACGCTTCACCCCCTAATCCCCCCCCCCCCCCACTCCTTATAGTCTTAGGGGTATAGTGGTAATGTGAAAATTTTCACCTTGTATGACATCATTTAATATATTATTTTTTTTATTTAATAAAACTTTGAAAATAAAAACAATAATATTTCATAAAAATTTTTCATTAAACTAAAAAAAAAGATTACAATACCATACTTGAAAAAAAACACATAATTAAAAAAACACACACACGAAACTTGAAAAAAAATTTACGAGACAATATAAAGTTTGTATTTTTCGCGGATTTGTTCCTTTTTCATTTGGGCCAAGCGTAACGCGTCTCCCGTGAATTGGTCGATCGACTTAGACAAAAAGTCGATGTCTTTTTCCATTTTCCTCGAATCTTGAATATTGTCAACGAACTTTTCGTTTGCTATTACCTTTCTTTGCATTGTTTCCAAACGCCTAGCCCCAAGATCATGAATGTATTTAAGTCGTTGGTTCATGTCATCGAAACTTTGCTTCAACAAGTCACCCCCGCTCGTTGACGACGCCTCACCTTTTCCCTTTCTCACGCTCCTTCTACCGGGTGGTCGGGCTAAATCCTCTTCCTCCTCATCAACATATTCATTTAAATCCACGTATCGAGCATCAGACGTGGACGTATTGGGATCAACGGAAGAAGATGTCTTGGACCGTTTAGCTACGTGTCTCACACTTGTCATGGGCGGTACATTGGCCCATTTAGGTGAATCTTTAAGCTTCTCCCAACAATTCAAATAAGTGAAATTGCCACGAGTTTCATTGTACTCCTCCAATGCCCGTTTCAATATATCAACGTCGCATCGACCACTACCCCAATTTGTTTTAAGTCATTGGAAGACTGTTTGAAAAGCATGAAAAGAATGGTTGATTTCGGTCCACTTGCTTGAGATTGAGTCCCGGTTATGATATTCGCCTCGACCCATCGCGTTGAAAAATGTTGTCCGAACCTGTTGCCAAAAGAGGATCATATTTTGATAATTTGCTACAAAAAAAAACATATACTATTTAATTTTTTATAACAAACAAACATATATAAAACACTAACATGTATAAAAACAAACATATATAAAGCACTAACTTAAAAAAGGCACAAACATATATAAAACAAACATATATAAAAAACACTTACCAACTTCGGGATCCTTCGAGATGTCAAGCCACGACCGTGCGAGCGCGAACTCCTCGTCTTTGGTCCACTTTAGGTAGGTTCCTTTTGGCTTACTCGACTCTCCCTTTTTTTGTGGGAGCGTTTTTTTCGGGTGGCCTCCGGCTCGGGTTCGGGTTCCTTTTGTGTGTCCGGTACGATTTCAACGTCCGGTTCTTGGTGGGCTTGAGATCCCGACATACCACCAAAATTAAATGCCATGTTACTCGCGTAACCCATTTGACCACCATAAATATTATGGGGCATGTTGAGAAATTGAGTGAAACCCATCAAGTTTGGGTCGAAGTCGTTTGGGTTGAAGATTGGTAAAGGTTGCTGACGAGGTGGGGCCTAGTTAAACCAAACTGGCCCACACCATAATAGCCTAGCCCATCCAGAAAAAGGCCCAATATACAAAGCCCAACCAATTCGAAGGAGTCAAGGCAGTAAACACAACGGTCAAATAAGAAGTAACTATCAACGAGATCTTTGTGCTAATAAACCGGCAATGATTATCTCCTACCTTTTCGGAAGAAGGTTGACTAACAAACGACTTTATCATCAGCTATAAAAGGAGGTTTGAGGTAAAACATAATGGGATTCACTATTCTCTCTATTATTATCTTTTTACTATTCACATTGCTTAAAAGCCATACTTATTCTCACGCCGGACGGTGGTCACCGGAAAACCCCCAATCCTGTGGCGAGTCCTAATGGTGTTCTTTTTTGTAGTAGATACGACTTCGTACATTCGGGACAGTTTGGAAGGATCTCTCTATATCATCTAGAAGACTCGACTATCATTAGGTTCTTGTTTCTTCAACAGCAGCCATTCCTACAACTAGATGATGAGGAATCTCTGGAATCTCAGGATTGCGAGGGACCTCCACCGGCACAGCTGGACTGGGTTCTTGCATAGGTCCTTGGTTAACGTCAGGAGTAACATAAAAAAACAATGACCGAGGGCCACGAGAGTATATCTTGCCATACCTCCGAGCAGGCACATAGTCAGCATTTCTGACATTGAACTCCTCCAGGGTATCTCGACGTTTATCCCTGTCATGAGAACACTGATAAAGCATCTGTAGACCATCTATGGAATCTAGTTCTCTCAATAACTCCGTTATGCAGACGTAACGATGAGCCATAGAGAGAAATAAAACAAGTAAGAAGAAAGGATTAGTTTTTTGATAAGTCGTTTCACTTATAAAAGGATCTTCTTGGGAAGACCAAGAGATACGCCTTAAATACTGTCTGGGATTGTCTGACACAAAGCCTCCTGAAACAGTGGAAAAGGCAACTAGTGACGTCACACAATCATGACATGCAATTGATTAAAGACGGTTGTCTAATCAAACGTCAAGTTTACAATTAAAATAAGAAATGACAAGTGGCATTCACACACACCATATATTAAAGTTTAAAAGACCACTTGCACATATGCAACAAAAAAGATCAAATTACATAATCTTTAAAATTGACAAATTTCAACTGGACGATGAACCTTCACCATCAGAAGATACCACCACATAAAGCTCCAACATAGACCGGAGGAATGAAATGCCCTCATCACCAACATGACTGCTAAGCCGAGTTATAGCCTCCAAAGAGTCACTACTTAGGGCTTGCATTGACTCAGCAACCTGGGTAGGAATCTCTTTCTCATGTTGTGTGGGAGGAGGAAGTTTCTGGCCAGCAAGACCAACTTGATTGCCATAACCAAGCCTGTCATATGATACCCGGCCTCCATGGCCACTTCATAAAACATGTTGATCTGCTCTTGATACTCTAGGCTACCCCGAATATAACGCCATGATGCATGGATACCCTGGCTAATCAACCAGTCATGCTCACCACAAACATTTTCCAAATGAGACTGGGCAGAGGTTGCTAGAGACTTGGCAGTTTTAGCAGCTTTCACAGCCTGGTCAACCCGCTCATTTGCAGTTGTTAGTTGCCTCTGGCACTCGTTCAACTTTTCCAACATAGAATCCCTCTCTTCTTCCGCCCGCCAGATCCAGGACTCAAAGTTCTCTACCTAAGCTGACAAAAGCTTGCATCTCACCATCTCCGCCTTATTCCGGGAAACAGTATTTTTCTCCGCCTCCAATTCCTTGGTCAAAGTCTTCACCCGATCCTCAAGACGAGAAATGATACCACCCTGATTCTCATTCACCCAGAGTAAATTCAATTTCTCCTCGGTATGATTTGTCACCATCCGGGATTTGTCCCCTTCCAGTTTCTCATTAGCAACCTGCCGGGAAACTAACTCCACTTCCGCCTCAGCCAGCTGTTTTGATAACTTTTCATCTTCAGCCACAACAGAGGTATGCCTATCACGTAGCTCTAACAAACCAGCTAGATCAGCACGCCAGCGACGAAGAACCTTGTAAGTGCATGATGTCCCTAGGCTAGTATATATGTTGTTTGGACGTGTTTCGGGGTGTTTGGAGACGTTTATGCGCGTTTCGGGGTGTTTGGGACTCATCAGGCGAGTAGGGAATAGCTTTAGGCATTTACAGCCTATACCATATCAGTATTCATGCTGGATAGCCCCTACTCGCATGTACCTACTAGCGAGTACGGCCCTACTCGCTAGTTTATCATACTGGATAGCATCGTACTCGCATGAACTGACCTCGTACTCGCATGAACAGGTCTGTACGAGTACGGGAGGTATAAATAGTCCCAATCATTGCCCTAATCATTAGTTCTTGCCACACACACTCTCCAAATACCCTCCCCTGGTCTGTAAGGTCTGATTTGATCATTGTAAACACTCGAGCTCTGTTTTAGTGATAAATCTTTAATCTTTTGACCCATTTGTGTGTGTTAATTACTCATATATCATTGTTTCATATTCGTTTCTGCTATTAGAATATATTTAGTGGATTCCGCACTCTGAATATCAAGCTCGTGATTGTCGGGTGACCCGTTACTCGATCCTACAAGTGGTATCAGAGCCGAGGCTCTTATCACGAGTGTTTTGATAGCAAAACGAGCAAAAAACAGGTAGTTTTTTATGGGAAAGTTGTGATTTTTGAGCAAAAACCTGTTTTGAAGTTTGAAACTTTGAGTTTTTGATAAAAACCCTTATTTTCAAATTCTTGGTGTGTGTTTATGGATAAAAACGTGTGTTTTTTATTAGGTTTTGTTCTAAAAGTGTTTTGGAAACTTTTCCAATCATTTGGGGTTTAAACACATTGTTTTGGATAAGATTTTGAGGCAAAAACGGCAGTTTTTGAGCAAAAGTGAGGTTACAGATCAGATCACGCGATTACGCAGACCTTCTAGCATTTACAAAACCCTAATCGCCTATATATAGGCGATTACAGGAAGAATCACACGAGTATCATCCTATTCGCCTATACCTTAGGCGAGTACAAGATCCTTCACACATTTACAGCCTACTCGCCTCTAATACTAGCGATTAGAGGCCTACTCCCCACCTACTCGTGTGGTATAGCCCCTAATCGCGTGAAAGGTCCCCATTCACTAGCATTTACACCCTAATCGCGTGTAATACTAGTGATTACAACCGTACTCGCCCTAACAAAACCCTAAACGCCTATTAACACAAGAATAGAGTTCCTACTCGCCTGAAAGGACCTGAAACTGAAAAATTGACTAAGTATCGGACTTTTAACGAACATAGACATATGGCAAACCCGTGGGGTCATCTGAACCAACCTAGGCAACCTAATAACCAACAAATGAACAATCAAACGAACATACCCACAAACCCTTGGAAATACTCAGCCGAGCGAAACGCGCAACGGATGCAACAAGCGCAGATGCAAGCAAATGTTGTCGGAATCAATCCGTGGGCACTAGCGGCTCAACAACAGGCAATGAATGCAAATCCTTGGGCACTCGCGGCTGCTGCAAACTCACAGACGAATCATCTGTCTTCCGTTCTCATGAGTGACTTAGAGACGGGTAGTTCGAATAGGGCGCCGAAATTGCAATACATGTCCGACTACCATGGTTGGAAGGGCAGATTTCATACGTATGTTGAGGGTATTGATGGTCTCGTGTGGTCAGCGATAGAGACCGGGTACAGTAGGCCTATGATTGAGAATTCCACTACTCCGATCTCAATTGAAGACATGAATGAAGATCAGAGGAAGAAGTATAATTATGAAAAGAAGGCGATGGCAGCATTGAAGCAAGCTCTTCCCAAGGATATTCTTCATCAATTTGCTCAGTGCACTACATCACAGATGCTTTGGCTAGCACTTGCTGAGCGAAATGATGGAAATCTGAAGACGCGGAAGGTTAAAATGGATCAACTCAAGAAGGAGTTCGAGAACTTCAATTCTATCGGGAACGAATCACTGAGGGACTTGACTGCTAGATACTACCATCTAATGTCTGAAATGTATCAGTACGGGGTCTTATACTCATCTGCGGACCTTGTAGAAAGATTTTCTGAGATGCTACCTCCTCATTGGCATCAATGGTTGGATATCCTAAAGTCAAGCAATGCATATCAGACTCTCTCCATCAACGAGTTCATTACCGAGCTGGAGAACAAAGAGATAGAGGAGATCAGGAGAGCAAACAAGGCGCTCATTCCACAGAATCCCAACATCTATTATGGGAATCCTCTTCAGGACACCAGTGTGGGTGGAACCAAACCACAGACTGCTTTTGTGGTTAACCCGGACCCGGTTTATGCTTTTGACAATTATGGTCCCCCAGCTGATGTTCCTCCTCCTACATATCCTTTTGGACCAAACCAGTATCCTTTGAATTTTAATACTAACCAGTTTGGTGTTAACCTGTTTTCTCATCTTGCAGCACCAGCGCAGGCAACTACAAACTTTAGTGGACCTTCTCCTTCAGGTTTTGTCGGGGATCCAACTACAAGTTATGGTGGATATGGAGCTGCTTCGACTTCTAATCAAGGTGGCTATCGGACCAACACAGTCCCAGAGCAGCTGAACACCGCGGGTTTAGAAAAGGTGACTGTAGAGCTAGCTCAAGAACACATGGCTCTACTATCGACCTTGGTAAACTCCTATAGTGGACTGGTTGCTGGACAAATCGGGAATCCTCACCTTACACAGGAGGATTACTCGCAGATCGATAAAGACGACATGGATCTGATAGACATACAATGGCACTTCGCAAGTGTGGTGAGAAGGGCAAAGGAGTATATGGACAGGACGGGAAGGAGAGATGTTCTGATCAATAACAACACCAAGTTTGGGTTCGACAAAACAAAGGTCACATGCTACAACTATGGCACAAAAGGGCATTTTGCAAGGGAATGTGACCGACCTAAGCAGCAAGGACATCAGAATCCCTTCAACAACAACAGAGCGAATCAGAATCAGAGGCAGCAAGCTCAGGCACAACCAAATACTGAGCCTGCTATTGTCCCAGTCAATAACCAGAACCAGAACCAGAGGCCTCCTGCAAACAACAATCAAGGTCAAGCCCTGGTTATTCAAGTTGATGAAGGTTTTAACTGGAACCATCTGATCATTGGAGAAGAAGCTCCTCAAGGTGGTGCAGCCTGTTTTGCTCAACAAGCGTCTGAAGCACCAGCCGAAGTTGAAGAAACTTTGAGTCAGTCTGACATCATTACTTCGGAAACTGAAGCGTCTGACTGTGACTCGGAGTGCGATTCTGATATGGGAGAAGATTTGGAGGATCTGTTAGCTGAAGCAGATGCGCTGATTGGTAATAGATCGTTTCTTGTGGATGCTGACTGCACAGAGAAGAACTTTGGCGAATTCTTTGGAGCTCAGAAGACAGCAGCTCATTATGCATTGATGGCCAATTCTGAATCGTCTAACAAGGTAAGTTCTTCTTCTAACTCTAAATTAGATTGTGTAGAGTGTAATCAGCTAAAATTCAGAATTAAAGAATTAACTGAAGAAAATCTGAATTTAAAAGCTGATGTTGGTCCGTTGCAAAGGTCAATTGATTCCTTAAGACAAAAGGAGAAAATTTTTCTAAGTACAATTGAAAATTATAAGAAGGATGTTTCTGAACTGTCAAAAACCTTAGCTAACAAGCAAATTGCTATAAATAATTACATCAATGAGGTTGAAGACACTAAGAAACAATTGGCCATTGTTAACTGTGACTATGAAAAGATCAGGAAGAAGCTTGAGAGTTACTTAAACTGCAAGTATGTCCTTGATCACATAGTAGAACACTCTGAAAAGGAAGGCTTCTCCACCAGTCCCAAATATTCTCAATGTCCACCTCCGGTGAGATTCGAAAATCATAATTTTGATGCCTTGCCGAAGGAGGAACTAGTGGACGTGGCAGCTGAGGCAGCAAAAGCTGCAGAGGCGGCCAAAGTTACTGAAGCAGCTAAACCTGCTGAGGTTACTAAGGCTGCTACTCCTGCTAAGGCTGTCAATCTGTGTGAGAAAGCTGATGATATCAGTGTATATGACACTGACTCTTCGGATGATGAGCTTGATGAGCCTCCTAGATATGCACCGGTCAAAACCAAAGATGTTCCTCTTGAAAATCATATCATTACCACTGAAACCTTGAGTGAACTGGTACCGAAAGTGCAAATCGAGAACAATAGAAGGATTAAGGTGTTCTATAAACTAAAAGGGTCTGAAAAGGTATATGCTGATGAGGAAGTCCCTCTCAAATGTATCGCCCCTGGTCTAATTGCCAAAATTTGGCAAGAATCTGTCATTACCGTAGAAAAGGAAACCTGGAATAAAAAGAAGGGTAAGGGTAAGGGTAGAAAGGACCAGGGTAATCAGCCAAATGAGAATCATAAGAAAAATCAAAAGACAAACACCTTTAATCCTCAAAATCATGCTCAAAGAAAAGGTCCGAAGAAGCATGTTACTAAGTTCGTTAGATCGAGCGACAATGAGAGAAACGACGATCCTCAAGTCGATCAGCAAAGAAGATGTCTTGAGGATCTAAAACACAAAAACTCATTTGCCGGCCCATCTAGCAAAAAGAACAAAAAGGAGACCAAATCCGAATCTCCTAGATTTGAAGAATATAGATCCTGTCACAAGTGCGGGGAACGTGGGCATTTAGTTGCTGCATGCCCTGAATTGAGACGAGAAAGGATCAAGGTGGATGATCCTCCCAGTTCTAGCAAACCCAAGCAACCTGTTTCCCCTAAACTCTCTAAGAAACAAAAGGAAAAGCAGGTCATGTATGATAACCGCAACAAGACTGCTATGAACCAAAAGCCAGTTGATGGCAGGGGTCCACAGCTGAGGGGGAGCACTGTTCCCACAAAGGTTGAAGTAGCGCCTAAGCCACCAGCAAAGGCTGCAGCTAAACCGCAGGGCAACCCCAAAGCTGCTCCACGTACAGTTAAGTCTGAAGTGGATCTAAAATCTGTTCCCCCAAAGGAATCCAAGGCTGGACCTTCTAGCCCACAGGCGAAGAAGAAGCCCAAGCCAAAGAAACCTGAACAGGTTTGGAGACCCAAGTCACCAACCAAAGGTGGAGAATCATCTGCTGGAGAAAGCAATGCCGTACCATCGGAAACAACACCAACTCCAAATGGAAGATGGGTTGACTTTCCGACATTAGATGAAGATGGTAGACCCAAGACCGTGAAGGCTTGGGTCCCCCTTAACCACTGTGTAACACCCCAACCGATGGCGGAATCATCGAGGTGCCACGTAGTGACGATTGTTCAAAAGCTCATGGTACTAAAATGTAAATATTATTGAATAATCCAAAATTTTCTTACATGAAAATGGAAAATACATTGTCTAAATGAAATGTAAATATTGAAATAACTAAATTAAAACAAAGCACTAAATGTTCCCTGCTAAAGCACTAGATCAAGCTGCCCCTGAAACATGTACAAAATAGGTTTGGTCAACATATGAAATGTTGGTGAGCATTCCTAGTTTTGATATATATAGTAGGTTAAAAAGTTATACAATTCAAGTGCAAGCTACAGTGCAAATATGTAAACTATGTATCATACAAATGAGCGAAATCAACCCTGTGACTGTATAATGTACTGTATGAACGGCGGTGTACTTATCCAATAAATGGATAAAAGCTTAACACTGGCCACGGATTCTCCGATGAAAAAGGGGGAGAATCAATCTAGGCGGGTTGTCAATCCAAATAGCGCTATCCAATGTTAAGGTCGGCTTGTACCATGTTAATGATTTCACTAAGTACAAATGTATTCCACATGTATTGTCTAAGCATAAAGCCCGTTGTAAGCAATGCACATAGTACTAGAATTGAATTGTAAAAATGTAAACTTGTATTTGAAATTGTAATAGTGTACATGTAACACCCCAAAAATGTATAAAAGCAAAAAGGGGGTAGGAATACTCACTGTTCACGTAGTAACTTGAAATTGAACTTGGACAACGAAATGTGTGTTGAAAATTATCCCAAAGGATCAACCTAAAGAATTTGATAATGTGTAAGGGAAATAACTCTAGGATACATGTATTTCTAGGGCTTCGAATTGAGGATAAACGTTTATTTGTTTATTAAACAAATTGTTTATTAATTGTGAGAAATTTAATAAATAAATAAATAAAAGTCTCTTGGTGAAATTTTAAGTTGAATATAGTCACAACGTAAGGTTCTAAGTATGAAAATAATTTTTATAAAATTATTTTCTTGAAAATAGAATATTTAATTTAATTATTTTAAATTGTCAAAATATGACTTTAATATCTAAAAATATTAAAATCAAAGAATTTCTGAATTAAAAATTGGATTTCAGTTCTAGATAGTTAGAAATAATTTATATAAAATTTTGGTGCAAAAATATTGAAAAATGAATTTATTATGATTTATTTATGATTAAAACCAACAAAAAAATTAATTAAAAATATAAAAAGACTGGTTTTTCATAATTAAAAATAATTTCTGAGATGTTTATGAATATACAAGTTTAGGATTTTTTTGTGAGATTTAATAAAATCGTTTAGATATTTTTATAGAATTTAATAAATATAAATGAATAAACTTGTATTATTAATAATATATATTAAATAAATTATTTTTGAAAAACTAAAATTTGGTTGATGAGCTTTATCATTTGAAGATCATATGATAATTTTTGTAGAATTTATAAACCACTTTTAGTATTTAAAACTGATTTTAGAAGATTTAATGTATTAAATATATATAGGAAAAAGGCAAAAAAATATGTTGTTGAGCATGGGATTCGAACCTTGGCCACTGGCCGGTTCGTTTCCCTAGATGACGTGTGTAAGCCAACTGAGCTACATCAGTTAGTTGTTGTGTTTTGTTTTCAGAAAATCTTATACTTTGTTCGAAGGATGTGTTCTTCCCCAATTCTACCCCTAACGAGCCCTAATCCACAAATCGACTCAATAGGCCCGTAATTCGTTCCAGTTAATAAACGAATGTTTAGGGCTTTTATTCTTTGACAAAAACCGAACCAAAAGCCACTAATAATAGGTGTTAAGGTGTACCTAAAGAGGTTGTAACCGGAGCACCAAGTCTCGACTGAAACAGCTTTGATTCTGGAAGATTTGGTGTTTGAAGGTGAATAATGTTATAGGGGTTATGCTAATCGGCACTGTATGAGTGTATGTATGTTTTTAATTGTAGAGATAACTCCTTTATATACGAATATAGAATCGGGTCTTAAGGAGAGTTATAAACGTTGAATAATCAATCAATTTAATGTATTAAACCGCGTTTAATCGTCCAATTCGTTACTATGGAAACTAGAGGAGATTGAGTCGCGTAACTAGTGGGGTTTGATTGAGGTTTGACTAATTGGTTAAGGATTTCCTTGATTATACCTGCTGCTGATGCCGTAACAGACAAGGGGAGAAGAAAAGGACGCGAAAACCGGGTTTAAATGTATATTAGGTTAGGATAGAAACAGGTTGGAGTCGTAGCTTAGGTGGTTATGGTGTTCGTGTGTTACAGCTTCTGCCCGGGTTCAAGTCCCGGCAGGGGCGTTTTATTTTTTTGTTTTAAAACAGAGGGAAGGGAAGGATGGGCTTGGTTCTGCTGGTCCTGCTGTGTGGCTGTTGGGCTTCAAGAAATCCACAAGGTTGAAGGGGGTTTGGGCTAATGGTTTGGTTAAGGATGGTTTAGTTTGTTTGGTAAAAAAAAAAGACTAACATATATCTATATTATAATCTGAATTTTTTATTATTATTATTATTATTATTATTAAAAATAAAATATAATGAAAAAGTGACGGATGTCACAGCATCCCCTACTTTTAGAAACTTCATCCCGAAGTTATTAGAAACATAGGGTTATGGATGCTTGGGTAAAAATATTAAGATAATTGTGGTTTGGAAAATTTGAATGATCTGGGTAAGAGGGTTGATAGGTGTGGGTTAAGGATTGGATCGGGCTCGTCTTGAATAATAAGGAGAATAAGAATCTAGTAAAACATTTAAATTGCAAGTTTTAGAAATCCTAAAATAAATGTACGGGTTGATTGACTATAGAAAGACTAAATGAACTACCAAGCAACTAGAGTTTGTTCCTGGTTCGACTTCCAGTCTCACTTTCAATGCATCATTAGTGTTTGTATACAGGGTGTACCGCAGCTAACCCACCACACCTTTGATACCTCGAAAACGTACTGGACGCCTACCAAAAACTCTAATAGAATTTCACACTACCCTAACGTACCTGTAAATTCATGATTACGTTCCGGACCAGAATCATCAATTTACCTTACATTTAGGGTTTTATGTCCTTCTATGATCCTAATCTAACACACATTAAAGCAATTAAGTTTCACAAGAAGATAACACAACAACACGTTTATCAATGAAATGAGGCTATGTAATAACGAGGTCAATTGCATTGGTTTGCAATGACTTGTAAGCATAACAGTTTTTAAGTATGGGCTACCACTCGTCCGAGGAGCCCTTTAAATGAAATGTTTATCTGAGTTGTGTGGATAATACACACATGCAAGCAAGTTTGTAAGTACTACAACCATTAAGTGCAAGTGTTATCATGAATAATTAATTGTTTACGAGTATCATGAATAATTAGATGTTCAATGAATAGTCAAATTAAGGGAAAAATCAAGTTTCATGTGACAAACAATGATGTTTTTTAGAAAAGCTTTGTAGGATTAAATAAGTATTTTGATTTCCCTGGAAGTCAAGACCAAATGTTTCAATAAAATGTAAGGTAGAGTCTGAAACTTATACGATATAAAATAAACGTAACCGAATTTGATAAATTTCCAATCTATGTTCGTACACAATAGTATGCAAGGAAATTTCTAGATGTTGTATGCCAATGAGTGCGACAAAATTGGGTACAAAATGAAAATAGAATTATGAAAATGAAAACACAAGTATTGGATTCTCGAGTCTTGGGAAGATTTCATCCATGGCTTAACCAGTGGGATTAACGTCATCCAGATCAGTTGTTTCGTTGGTATTGATATTGAAAGCTCGTCCATGTGCCACCAGGTTTACATTGTTCAATTTGGGACATTGAGGTAGCATGTGATTAGGGTCTCTACAATGATAACATGCCCGACCGTTAGTAATCTGTAGTGGTCCCTGGGCAGCTGTTTGATGATTACTCTGTGTCCCAACCATTACTCGACAAGTGGTAACAAAGTGTCCAAACCTTCCACATCTAGTGCATTGACGGCATGGAAGATTTGCAGGGTGATGATATTTGCAGGTGTTGCATTGAGGATGGATTCCCGTGTAGGCTTTCTTGATAGGAGGCTGAGCCACCGGATCAACAACAGCATGGTTCTGATTATCGCCCATTCGTTTCTTAGAGTTCGAAGCAGTAGTGGTGGCCTTTGCTAAAACAGTCTTAGATTTTTCAACAACATTGGTGGTTTTCCCAGTAGGTGTCTTGGTGCCCTTCCTAACCAAGTTTCCTTTCCTTACGTGTTTGTCTGTTAATGTGGCTGCAAGTTGGATGGCTTCTTCTACCGTAGTGGCTTTACCTCCAGTGACAACGTCTTGAATCAGGTCAGGTAATCCCTCGATATATTTTTCGATTGCTCGAGAGACTGGGGTGACCATGTGTGGAACCAGTATACTAAGTTCATGATATCGGGTATTATACGCAAGATTCTCACCACTGTCTTGTTTAAGCTCACGAAATTCATCCTCCAGTTTTCTGATTTCGTTCCTCGGGCAGAATTTGGCGATCATGAGTTCCTTAACATCTGCCCAAGATAATGATAAAGCAACATCAGCTCCTCGATTGCGCTTTTCGCCATTCCACCAGGTTAGCGCCCCCTTTTGAAGGACACTAGTAGCATAGCGAACGCGGAGTTCATCAGGACATTCACTGTTCACAAAAGTACTCTCCATGCTTTCAAACCATTGGAGGAGGCCAGTAGCACCCTCCTCACTAGTGAATTTTGTGGGGTTGCAGGAGTTAAAGTGTTTGAAAGTGCACCGAAATTGAGTCGTACTCCCTGTGTTGGCACTGTTACTATTCTGGGTTATCTCACTGACAAGGTTTGGGATCACTGCAGCAATTTGCTCGGCGACTAAAGATGCGAGGCGACGATCAGAACGTCGTCCAGAAGCACGAACAGGGCGTTGGCTGGCATCACGGAGCATGCGGCGAGCAGACATCTATGAGGTAGTCAATTAATAATCATGAGATTAGAAAATGTAAGTGTATAATCGTACAGATGATTATGAAGATATGATCTTGTAAGCAATCATGATATGCAAAGTATTGTATATGAAATGAGAGGGTATTATTGGAAAAACTTGTACAAAATGCTTGGAGTGCCCTTGTCTAGCTGTAAAGCTCAACAAGAACGTTGACTTTTCAAAGGAATTGAACCCAATGGTGATCAAAGAAGACATGCTTTAGCCTATAAGTGGACACTCACTCCAGGAATCCCCAGGTAAGCATAACAGGTCCGTTATTGGATTTATGCGCTATGCTTGCCTATGCCAGAAAACCCAGTGTACAGGCGTCCACCCTTCCAGATTGCACGTGTTCTATCACACTCATTAAAGCTCAACAACTTTGAAGGAGCAAAATAAGAGTGGGCATTATGTCTAAGAATGTCTTCATAAAAGGTACTGTTCCCGTATGATGATGTAAACTTTCCACTCTCTGTAGGACACCATCTCTATGCACCATGATGAAAGATAAGAAGAATAGAGAGAGGGAAGAAGGGAAAGATAGAAGGAGGAAAGTAGGGAGAAATGAGGGGTAGGGTAATTCAGGAAATATTATGCATGCAAGTTTAAGTTCGGTTATAGTAACCATGGCTCTGATACCAATCTGTAACACCCCAACCGATGGCGGAATCATCGAGGTGCCACGTAGTGACGATTGTTCAAAAGCTCATGGTACTAAAATGTAAATATTATTGAATAATCCAAAATTGTCTTACATGAAAATGGAAAATACATTGTCTAAATGAAATGTAAATATTGAAATAACTGAATTAAAACAAAGCACACTAAATGTTCCTTGCTAAAGCACTAGATCAAGCTGCCCCTGAAACATGTACAAAATAGGTTTAGTCAACATATGAAATGTTGGTGAGCATTCCTAGTTTTGATATATATAGTAGGTTAAAAAGTTATACAATTCAAGTGCAAGCTACAGTGCAAATATGTAAACTATGTATCATACAAATGAGCGAAATCAACCATGTGACTGTATAATGTACTGTATGAACGGCGGTGTACTTATCCAATAAATGGATAAAAGCTTAACACTGGCCACGGATTCTCTGATGAAAAAGGGGGAGAATCAATCTAGGCGGGTTGTCAATCCAAATAGCGCTATCCAATGTTAAGGTCGGCTTGTACCATGTTAATGATTTCACTAAGTACAAATGTATTCCACATGTATTGTCTAAGCATAAAGCACGTTGTAAGCAATGCACATAGTACTAGAATTGTATTGTAAAAATGTAAACTTGTATTTGAAATTGTAATAGTATACATGTAACACCCCAAAAATGTATAAAAGCAAAAAGGGGGTAGGAATACTCACTGTTCACGTAGTAACTTGAAATTGAACTTGGACAACGAAATGTGTGTTGGAAATTATCCCAAAGGATCAACCTAAAGAATTTGATAACGTGTAAGGGAAATAACTCTAGGATACATGTATTCTAGGGCTTCGAATTGGGGATAAACGTTTATTTGTTTATTAAACAAATTGTTTATTAATTGTGAGAAATTTAATAAATAAATAAATAAAAGTCTCTTGGTGAAATTTTAAGTTGAATATAGTCACAACATAAGGTTCTAAGTATGAAAATAATTTTTATAAAATTATTTTCTTGAAAATAGAATATTTAATTTAATTATTTTAAATTGTCAAAATATGACTTTAATATCTAAAAATATTAAAATCAAAGAATTTCTGAATTAAAAATTGGATTTCAGTTCTAGATAGTTAGAAATAATTTATATAAAATTTTGGTGGCAAAATATTGAAAAATGAATTTATTATGATTTATTTATGATTAAAACCAACAAAAAAATTAATTAAAAATATAAAAGGACCGGTTTTTCAGAATTAAAAATAATTTCTGAAATGTTTATGAATATACAAGTTTAGGATAATTTTTGTGAGATTTAATAAAATCGTTTAGATATTTTTATAGAATTTAATAAATATAAATGAATAAACTTATATTATTAATAATATATATTAAATAAATTATTTTTGAAAAACTAAAATTTGGGTGATGAGCTTTATCATTTGAAGATCATATGATAATTTTTGTAGAATTTATAAACCACTTTTAGTATTTAAAACTGATTTTTAGAAGATTTAATGTATTAAATATATATAGGAAAAAGGCAAAAAAATATGTTGTTGAGCATGGGATTCGAACCTTGGCCACTGGCCGGTTCGTTTCCCTACATCACGTGTGTAAGCCAACTGAGCTACATCAGTTAGTTGTTGTGTTTTGTTTTCATAAAATCTTATACTTTGTTCGAAGGATGTGTTCTTCCCCAATTCTACCCCTAACGAGCCCTAATCCACAAATCGACTCAATAGGCCCGTAATTCGTTCCAGTTAATAAACGAATGTTTAGGGCTTTTATTCTTTGACAAAAACCAAACCAAAAGCCACTAATAATAGGTGTTAAGGTGTACCTAAAGAGGTTGTAACCGGAGCACCAAGTCTCGACTGAAACAGCTTTGATTCTGGAAGATTTGGTGTTTGAAGGTGAATAATGTTATAGGGGTTATGCTAATCGGCACTGTATGAGTGTATGTATGTTTTTAATTGTAGAGATAACTCCTTTATATACGAATATAGAATCGGGTCTTAAGGAGAGTTATAAACGTTGAATAATCAATCAATTTAATGTATTAAACCGCGTTTAATCGTCCAATTTGTTACTATGGAAACTAGCGGAGATTTAGTCGCGTAACTAGTGGGATTTGATTGAGGTTTGACTAATTGGTTAAGGATTTCCTTGATTATACCTGCTGCTGCTCGCGTAACAGACAAGGGGAGAAGAAAAGGACGCGAAAACCGGGTTTAAATGTATATTAGGTTAGGATAGAAACAGGTTGGAGTCGTAGCTTAGGTGGTTATGGTGGTCGTGTGTTACAGCTTCTGCTCAGGTTCGAGTCCCGACAGGGGCGTTTTATTTTTTTGTTTTAAAACAGAGGGAAGGGAAGGATGGGCTTGGTTCTGCTGGGCCTGCTGTGTGGCTGTTGGGCTTCAGGAAATCCACAAGGTTGAAGGGGGTTTGGGCTAATGGTTTGGTTAAGGATGGTTTAGTTTGTTTGGTAAAAAAAAAAGACTAACATATATCTATATTATAATCTGAAATTTTATTATTATTATTATTATTATTAAAAAAATAAAATATAATGAAAAAGTGACGGATGTCACACACTGAACTTTGAATATTTGTGCAGGGAGTTCCACAGGGCCTTATCAGCAGCCTATGGATTGTTGATAGTGGAGCTTCAGGGCACATGACAGGCGACTTATCCCTGCTTTTTAACATAAAGAATATCAACGGGGGGTATGTTGCCTTTGCTGGTAATAAAGGGGGTTATATCACAAAAGAAGGAAGTATGAGCAACGGTATTGTAAGCTTTGAAAAGATAAGCTTTGTCAAACAGATAGACCACAACTTGCTGAGCGTTTCGCAGATATGTGACAAGAAGTTCACTGTGTTCTTTGATGATAATGCATGTTTCATTCTGAAGTCTGGATTCAAAATACCGAAAGAGTGGGTCATGATCTCAGCTCCCAAGGTCAACAACTTATACATCCTGGATATGAATTGAGCTATGACAGCGAAAGGTCAAGTCACTTGTTTTCTGTCTAAGGCGACAGAAAAGGAATTGATAATGTGGCACAGACGTATAGGGCACATCCACTTGAGGAAAATGAACCATCTGGTTCATAATCAACTGGTGGAAGGTGTTTCTGTTAAGAATATTCATTTAAATGACGTCTGTGTCTCATGCAAGAAAGGGAAGCAGAAAAGGAAGTCTCACAAGCCTAAGAAGACAAACTCAGTTAGTCTACCTCTCGAACGACTGCACATGGACCTGTTTGGCCCGGTCAATCGGAAGAGCAAGAATGGTGACTTATACTACTTAGTGGTTACGGATGATTATTCTAGGTTTTCTTGGGTTGTGTGCATGAAGCACAAGAGTGAAACTTTTGATTACTTGAAGAATCTGTTTACTAAACTGGAAAATCTATATCAGCTAAAGATCCGTAGGATCAGAAGCGATAACGGAACAGAGTTCAAGAATCACGCTATGGAGGCGTTATGTGCAGAAAAGGGTATTCATCATGAATTCACAGCGCCATACACTCCTCAGCAAAACGGGGTTGTAGAAATTAAGAATCAGACTCTTATTGAGGCAACCAGAACTATGCTCGCAGACTCGAACTTGCCTGTGATATTCTGGAACGAGGCAGTTCACTGCGCGTGTTATACTCTGAATAGGGTTCTAACGGTAAAGAAGCTTGGTAAAACTTCTTACGAACTTCTGAACCGAAGGAAACCGAACTTAGAGTTTCTGGAACCTTTCGGAGCTCCATGCACCATGATACATCCCGATGGGAAGTTTGGTGCAAAGGCAGAAGAAGGTTTATTTGTTGGTTACAGCACTCCCAACAAAAGAGTGTACAACAAAAGAACCAACAACGTTGAAGATTGGCTTAATGTTGATGTTCAGCGTTATACTGCCAATGCACCTGGTGTTAGACCTGATTGGTTGTTCGACTATAAGAGTCTAACTGATTCCTTCAACGTGGAGAATTTGGTGGATGATGCTGTAGCGCAAATGTATTACGAATGTGAAAACGCAGCTAGCTCTCCGCTAATGCGTCCGATCGTGGTGAATGCACCTGCACCTGCTCCATTTGATGCCTCTGCATCCACGGGTCCCCCTGGTAGAACCGCAGCAGCAGAAGTTGAGGAAGTCTTTCAGGAGGCGTCAGCAGAGGTTCTTGAATCTTCATCTTCAGACGACAATTTTGCAGAGTCTCATGAAACTCTCACTGAGGAACAAGCTGGAAATGGTGAATCTACCACTACAGCTCCAGTTAATCCGACAGGAAACAATCAAGCTGGTCCTTCTTCTTCAGCAGCTCCAGGGATAGGTCTTCGGATCGATCTCTTCGGTTTTAATATGCAACCCGCTGCTCCCTCTAGTTCAAGCGCCGCAGAGACAAATCTATCTCAAGGTTTGGAGAACCTTAATCTGCATTTGGATGATCCAGTGCCGGCACATCCGGAATCTCGGATTCACGACACTCATCCGATGCAAAATGTGATTGGTGATCCGGCTAGCAAAGTCATGACGCGCAGTCAGCTCAGAAATGCTAGTCCAGGTGACAATACAGGTACTCTGGCACTTTATTCGGAAATCAGAAAAGCAGGTCATCAGAACGATTGGTCCTTCGCCTTATATGTTTCTCAAACTGAACCAAGAACTGTGCAAGAGGCACTGAGGGAAGAACCATGGATTGAAGCAATGCAAGCCGAGCTTCAGCAGTTCCAAAAGCTAGGAGTGTGGGACTTAGTTGACTTACCTCCAGGCTCGAAGAAAATTGGAACAAAGTGGGTCTACAAGTGTAAACGGGATGACCGCGGGGTGATTATTAGAAACAAGGCTCGATTAGTTGTCCTTGGCTTCCGTCAAATCGAAGGAATAGATTACAACGAAGTATACGCTCCAGTTGCGCGCCTTGAAGCTATCCGGATGTTCTTAGCTTACGCTTCGTACAAACGGTTTAAGGTGTATCAAATGGACGTGAAAAGTGCTTTTCTGTATGGTGTCGTGAAGGAAGAGGTGTATGTTGCTCAGCCACCGGGATTTGAGGATCCGCTTCATCGCGAAAAAGTCTACAAATTGAACAAAGCGTTGTACGGACTCCATCAGGCACCGCGTGAATGGTACCAAATGCTTAGCAACTATCTGATATCCAACGGGTTCAAACGTGGACTCGTGGACTGCACCTTATTCACCAAGGAAAAGGGTGGTGATCGTCTTCTGGTACAGGTTTATGAAGATGATATTATTTTTGGGTCTACTAATGATGTCATGTGCAGGGAATTTGAAAAGCTTATGCAGGATAAATTTGAGATGAGCTCGATGGGGGAGATGCAATTCTTCCTATGTCTACAAGTACAACAACAAGAGTCGGGGATCTTCATCCACCAGACAAAATACGTTGCTGACATCTTGAGCCGGTTCCAGATGGAAGACTCTACTCCTGTAGGCACACCGATTCAGACCAATCACGGGATTGGGCCTGACGAGAAAGGACAAACCGTTGATCCTTTTCTCTATCGAGCTATGATAGGCTCACTCATGTACCTCACTGCATCAAGACCTGATATAATGTTCGCGACATGCCTACTATCAAGATACCAGTCAAGGCCGAAACAGTCCCACCTGGTTGCTGTGAAGAGGATCTTACGTTATCTAAAGGGTTGTCCGACCAAAGGTCTTTGGTACCCTAATGACGATAAGTTTGACCTCATCGCATTTAGTGATGCAGACTATGGCGGATGCAAGACAAACTTAAAATCCACATCGGCTAGATGCCAGTTTTTGGGACTAAGACTAGTCTCGTGGTAGTGCAAGAAGCAAGCCTTAGTCGCCTTATCTACCTGGGAGTCGGAATATGTAGCAACATCGAGCTGCTGCTCCCAGGTTCTTTGGATACAGCAACAAATGAGAGACTACGGTTTGAAATTTCTTAAAACTCCCATTCACTGTGACAATGAGTCTGCTATAGCTCTTGCTAAAGACTCAGTTAACCATTCCAAGGCAAAACATATCTTGGTTAAGTATCATTTTATACGCGATTGCTATGAAAAGAAACTTATCGATATGGTAAAAATCCACACAGACTACCAACGTGCCGATTTATTCACCAAAGCTTTTGACGGTCCTCGTTTTGAGTACTTGTTAATCTTAAACGACATTAAAGTTAAGCAGGATTAGATCCTCATCGGTAATCGTTTTTGTAAATATTTTTCTTTAAAAAATCAGAAAAATCCAAAAATATTGTCGTTTCGCAATTTTTTAGATTTTTAGGGGAGAAAATTTCAGAAAAATACAAAAACATCAGAAAATGCAAAAATTCAAAAAAAAATGAGAAAATCCCAAAATCAAAAAAAAAAAAAATTGAAAAATGCAAAAAAAAAAAAAAAAGAGTCTCTTTGGTGAAAATGGAAGATGATATTAACCATTCAGTCGGACTGTCTGGACTCTTATCATCTTAAAAATATTGGAACTGATAGGTAGCCTCTACAATGATGTGTCGGTAGGCTCAAAATCATTGCCAAGTTCGGCACGGTGATATAAACCTAAATCAACTGAATCATGTGTGGATCAACGTGCGTTGGCATATGGTCTTGGTACCAAAATCTCGTTTGATAGCATACCAAAATCCGAGGTTTCATGGTCTTTAAGAGGTTGGTACATCCGGGGTGAACTGGACGTCTCTCAGAATAAATAGGAGTGACACACGTGTCGTATGTTGGGGTCGCAGCCTACGACTGAGACACCCCTATGTCATTTCCTGAAAAAAAAAACAAAACAAAAAAATAGAATAAATTCTGATCAGGAGACGTCCGGGAATCCTAAAAGAGCAAAAAGATTCATATATGCCAAAACCCTATTCTCAATGAGAATTCGCTCTAAGGTATCAAATCATATACCTAAAGCATCGTACCGTGAAAAATCAAATATACGGTATTTGACTTGAACCCTGGTTTGGATCTCACTAGTCTCTCTGTTGCAGCGTTTCTGCAGACCTGATCACCACTGAGTCCACTCCTTGTAAAATACGGATGGCAACAGCTTACTCACCGGTTACGAGGAAGCTTTGTGCATGACTTGATACGGGAATGTGTCGCGTGGCGAGGAAGCTTTGTAATATTACCTTAACGTATCTAAAGTGCCTTGCGATAAAACTTGATTTTGAGTTTAGGTGGACAACAATATCGGCAGTTGTTGTAGGATGCTTATTGGTAATTTAAGCAAAAACTGAAAATATAAGGGTTCTAGTAAAGTCCGTACACTGATATGATTCCCTAACCGTTGAAACTCGCAAAAATATGATAGTGTACAGTTAGTTGATCTCCCGTTTTGTTTTATTTATGCTTAACTTTGCTTAATTAATCATTCTTGATTGCCGATGATGGAATCCTAATCCATTGTAATCTTACTTCTTCAAAAATAAAACGTCGAAAATCAACTAGTTGAAAATTGTGTTTTTGCCGGGTCAAAACGGTGCTTTCTCTTAAGTACGGGGGTCGAAACTGAAAGTTTTTCAAAGTCATGAGTCGTCATCAGTGTTATGAGTTTAACGGGGTGAAAACGTATGTTTTGAACCTTAACGGGTCAAAAATGCGAGAATTGGTGCTGCAGGGGCATTTTGGTAATTCTGGTGAAAGTTGGATACATTTAGGAGTGTACTCGCATGTTAAAACACACGAGTAGCCTAATCGTGTGATAAATAGGGCGAGTAGCAATGTACTCGTGTGGTTTTATCCTACTCGTGTGATGCTTCATGCGAGTAGCCACTTAGAAACTTTGATAGGGATTAAAACTACTACTCGTGTCTACTGTGTGGCGAGTAGCTTCACTCGTGTAATGCTTTATACGATCTGGACTCTCATTCGCCTGTAGATCACACGAATAGAACAGAGGGTTAAAGCAAACACTTAGATTATTTTCTCATTATTTCAAACTTCCTCTCCCACTGTTACTTCGTTCCCTCCAACCTGATCTAAATCAAACCTTCTGCCCTTGATTGTTTTGTTCGTGAATCTTATTCCTCATCATACAGGTAACAATTCCTCATAATATCAGATCCTAACAACACGTTTTAATGGGGTAAATCAGTGATTAAAGGGCTGAAACCCTAGGTTTCTTCCCTGCAATCGTTTGGGCCTGAATACGTGTTTGTTAATGAAAAATCTTGATGGGGGTTTGTTAATCGAACCATATAGATTCTGTTTATGCAAAAATTTTGATCTAAATCACCTCAGAATCAAAAGCCCCAATTTTGAACCCTTAGAACCTAAGTTTTAAAATGCCCAAATTGACCCATGTTTTGGATCTGAAAACATAATTATTGATAGGGGTTTTGTCGTTGGGCTAGTATAGACCTCAATGGGATGAAATAGGGATTCGAAACAAGACGCTTCAAGAATTCGACAATTTTGGTGTTCAAGAACACTGTTCATGCGAGTAGAATCATACTCGCATGAACAGTAAGCGAGTAGAGTGGTTTTGCTCATGTAATCGCTTATAAGTTTTAGCGAGTACAAGCTACTCGTGTATAATTACCCTAAATTTACCCTACTCGCCAGTTGTTAATGGCGATTACAACTTGTAATCGCCTGATAAAAAGCTGTTGACCAAAATTTGTCAAAGTTTTGTCCGCTTTTGTCCGTATTTGTCCGTTTTATGAATATACGATCAACGTGTGATACTTATTACGTGTTTTGATGTTCAGGATGGAGAATTGGAAGACATCGCCCAAGCACAACTGTTGTGCTTTTCTCGGACCGATTACTATGGATAAAGGCAATATCTTTCAGGGCATTATAGACTTCTTGAAGCGATCGAGAATACACTATGCGATATCCAAGCAGCACGCTGCATACAAGGATATCCCGCTGGAGTTCTACCATAATGCCAAGGTTGATAACAAGGCTGATCCGATCGTGATTACTAGTTCGATTCAAGGAAAGGACGTTATTATCACAGAACAGATTATTCGAGAAGTACTACAGTTTGGAGATTCTGATGTTGATCATATAGTGTTTGACGCCATTTTGATACGTGGCGGCTTTCTAAGGATGAAGTATTTGGGTAAAGTCAACAAACAGATGATGCTTATGAAGGGGTTGCTTCCTCCTGAGATCAAATATCTTACACATGTAGTCGTGAAGTGCCTTAGTCCGAGAAAAGGTGCTTTTGATGCGATTAGAGACACATTGGCCTCTACGATTGTCGCTTTGACACTCAACAAGCCATTCAACTTCTCCAAGATGATTCTGCACCACTTGAAAGAGATCATACTAATGAAGCCGACAAAGAAGTCCTTCATAGTTTATCACCGGTTTCTACAGTTGATTATTGACAATCAAGTACCTGATTTGGTGAACCATCCTGCTGAGTATATAGGGACTGAAGATATTACTCAGGTTGAAATGAACAGGATGAGGACTTACAAAGGCCGACCGAAGTCTGAATATCCTCCAAGTAGATGAGCATATGGGCATTTGAAGAAAGAAGACTATGCGTCACCACCAGGCAACAGGTGGAGACACGAAGATAGTGATTCAGAGGATGACTTTCGTATCCACAGGTTGGTATTCAAAGAGGGAGATAATATAGGGCGTGAAACAGATGAATTGGGTGAGAACGCCCCAGGCAGGACCTCTGATACAGCTGACGGTGATGAAGAGGAGTTTGATCTGAATGTATTAGATTTCTCTGAACCTTCTGGTACTGCACAAGAACCTGATGCATCTCAGTCTGGCAGAGGTAAAGCACATGTTGATGAAGACGCACCAGTTGACATAACTGATGCAGATGATGACTCTGATGATACCGAAAGTGATTCCCCCGACACTCATGCTGGAAAACAGCTAAGAGCAAAGAGAAAGGCAGTGGAGGATTTAGCTACGACTGCTACGATTAGAGAGCTTGCTAAGGATCCCACCTATGTTGTGGAGGCGGATCAAATAGCAGACGTAGATGCAGAGCTTGCCTCTTCTCCTCCTGCAAAGAGACACAAGACGACTGCCAAGAAGGACAGTGTTCGAGGTAAGAAGACGATGTCTGTTAAACCTCAAGCGGTGAAAGCTCCAAGAAATAGACGATTCACCCTTCCTGAAGCTTTTGGGGATCCAGTCACTCAATCCTCTCAAGCGGCAGCAGCAGCTATAACAACAGCAACAACAACAACAACAACAACAACAACAACGACATCTTCGGATCCTATTACAGTTAGTGCAGCTATGCCTGCCAGAGTCACTATGTCGATGCCTGCTTCGGTAATCTTCACTGAGCCAGTCTCAGTTACCGAGGCAGCGACGAGCTCACAGATTGTTTCTAATCCTATTAGTGACAGGATTCGGAGTATTAGACAGAAAGTCCGACCCACAGCTTCCGGGTCAACCGATCAGACCTCTTCATTAGCTTCTGCTACAAATGAACAACTTCAAAGAAAGATCAGTGAGTTAACTACCATAGTTGCTGCGCAGTCACGTGATATAGCGGAGTTGAGAACGAAGAATGCAAGCATAGAAGAGAATGAGAACGCAATGCTTGAACTGATCGAAGAATCTATCCAGTCAAACACAGAGCTGAGATCGACGGTAGATGCGCTCACATTATCTAACCAGTAGGTCATAGAATCGAACAGGCTGCTGATGGAATCTCATCAGCAACTAATGCAGTCAAACCAAAGTACTTTGGAGAGACTTGCAGGTGTAGAGGCCTCAAATAGCGAGCTTCGCCTGATTAATGTGAACAATGAGCGAAGGATCACGAAGACTGAGAAAGAGAATATCGAGCTGAGGGCTAGGATAAATGAGTTGACTGGAACTCAACCTAGACTCACCGGTGGTCCTAGTTCAGAAGCAGAGGCTGGTGCTGGTGATGATGATGATGAAGAAGATGATGAGGAGGACGACGATGATGATGAGTCAGATGGTGATGATGATGTTGGAAAGGGTGGTGGTGATCCTGGAGCCACAGGTGGTGGCGGATCATCAACTGGATTTGGATCTCAGCGAACAAAGAAGAGTCACGACAAACAAGGCAAGGATCCCGCAGCAGGTTCTTCTGCTCAGGGGGAGCCTGATCCAAGGAAGAGCAAGATTTAGCAACTCAGAGACTCACTGAAGCGAGCAATAGTTCCTGTAGAGAATGTCGAGCCTCTGAACAGCTATTTTAACTATGATGATGATAGTAACTTGTACGTGCCTCCTGTGTCCTCTGATTATGATTTGGAAGAAGGTGAAATACCTCCTGAGGTTACACCTGAGGACTTGGAAAAGATCTTTGGCTTGGCACCAGGAGAATCTTCTAGTGCAGGCCACACTGCTCCAGAACTGCATCCAGACAACCATGAAGTAGAAATGGAAGATGGAACCAATGTCGCTACTCCCAAGTATGTGGTGGGTGAGTCGAGCACCGAGATACCTAAGATTTCTGAGGAGATTCTTAATCAGACTGAAGAAAAGCTTAAGTCTGATCCTACACCTGTTCCAGACAAAGTAAAAGAACGACATGACAAGATCAGACAGAAGTATCCTGATTGGTTTCCATCTGGAGGTGAGTCTGAGAAGAAGAAAGATCCAGTACAAGCATCAATATTCAAGAAGCAGTTGGTAAAGATGTCAGGAAATGTGATCAGCTGGGCCTACATAAAGCATGCTAGGATGTTGGGAGTAAAATGGCAGGATAGTCTTCTTTACTTTCAACCGTACAAGAACGTCCTCAGTCTGCCTTTCTGGCATATTCGTGATCTGGTTAGATTGCAGCCTCCTTTGTATCATGAGTCTCGCTTTGATCTTCAAGGTTTCTACAATATTATGAGAAGAGAAAGTGCTGAAGGATGGCACCAGTTCCAACCACAGTACCCTAGATCCATCGTGACGAACAAGATTCATCCCATCACAAAGAGTCCTATTTGGAAGCACATAATCAAGCCACCCGATACCGCGTCGAAGATTCCATTGGTTCCGGTTGAACAAGACTTCTCTTCTAAGTTTTATTACTGGCATTATGACGCAGAGACAACAGAAGCCGTAATAGTCTTGAGCAATTCACCAAAACCGTGCAGGAAAATTAGGATATGGGATCCAATGTGGCTGATTAACTGCTCGGAGAAAAACGTGGAGACATTGTTCCTATATCCCATACAACATCTGAAGGCCGAAGCCGATCAAGCATTGAAGTATCAACGGGTGATTCGTTTCTGTCACGCCAACAAAGTTCATGCGGGATGCGACTGGTCAAGACTTTCTAGGATCGGGACAATGTCGATTTGATGAAGACTGAAGATGCTGCATGTTTTGTTTATGTGATGTTTGCTTTGTATGTCTTCAATTTTGAGTCTGTAAAGTTGTTGGTAGTTGCTATAAACGATGTCTTATGTAATCTTTGTACGTATACTAGCCTGGTCCAAGGGGGAGTCTGTAAGTGCATGATGTCCCTAGGCTAGTATATATGTTGTTTGGACGTGTTTCGGGGTGTTTGGAGACGTTTATGCGCGTTTCGGGGTGTTTGGGACTCATCAGGCGAGTAGGGAATAGCTTTAGGCATTTACAGCCTATACCATATCAGTATTCATGCTGGATAGCCCCTACTCGCATGTACCTACTAGCGAGTACGGCCCTACTCGCTAGTTTATCATACTGGATAGCATCGTACTCGCATGAACTGACCTCGTACTCGCATGAACAAGTCTGTACGAGTACGGGAGGTATAAATAGTCCCAATCATTGCCCTAATCATTAGTTCTTGCCACACACACTCTCCAAACACCCTCCCCTGGTCTGTAAGGTCTGATTTGATCATTGTAAACACTCGAGCTCTGTTTTAGTGATAAATCTTTAATCTTTTGACCCATTTGTGTGTGTTAATTACTCATATATCATTGTTTCATATTCGTTTCTGCTATTAGAACATATTTAGAGGATTCCGCACTCTGAATATCAAGCTCGTGATTGTCGGGTGACCCGTTAGTCGATCCTACAAACCTCATACAAAGAAGCAGAATAGTTAACGCTGGATCCTAAAGCATTTTCAACAAGTTGGGCATTATCCAAACCCTGCAAATAATATCTCTCAGTAGGGGGGAAGGCACATTCCGCCCAATGGCGAATAACATCCGGATGAATAAGACGGGTAGACTCAGCGATATGCCACCTAGGCACATATCGAACGTCTTTTGAAGAAGGTCACCAACTAATACACAGAACATAAACGTTGGAAGGCATATTATTGACTCCGGAGGAAGAACCTGTAACACCCCGGTCGTAGGGCCCAGAATTTTTCACGCATTATTAATAATTATACAAACAAGGGTGAATAATAAACAATACGTTTTGTTACGAAACTAAAACCCGAAGCATCTTATAAATTTTATCGTATATAAGCACAAGTTACATAACCAAACTAATACCCGATAAAGAACCCACCCGATGCTCCCTTGGTGAGTCACCATGGAGGACACATGTCCTCCCAATATGGTGACAACACACTCCATGAAACCATTAAATCAAAAATGGTTTTTACGAAAACCATTAATTGAATACTAATATAAAATCCTCAACCCTCCTTTGTGTTTTCCATTTGTCTGTTCATAATACAACTCCACACAAGAGAGAGAGAGAGTTGGCGAAGAGAGAGAAACAGGGAACTTGAAGGAGAAAGCTAGAGAGAGAAATGATCTGGAGGAGCTACGATCATCTCCCCGGCGGCACTGACGACGGTAACCAACACACACACACCCCCATAGTTCTAGAGAGAGAGAGAGAGGGAGATACAGAGAGCAACAGTGGAGAGAGAGGGAGATCGGAGGAAGAGGGCTGTTAACGGTGGTGATGGTGGCGGTGGTTTAGGATTCCGACGAGTTGTGTAAGTTTGTTTATCTTTCTAGTTTCATACTCGATTCTTGATAGTTGAATTAACGGTTGATGCAATATTGAATGGGTCATGGTGGCCGAGATGATTGGGTTCAGATCTGTACACATGGTGAAGGGTTTCAATCGGGTCAAACACGACTAAAGGGGCGGCGGCGCTGGTGATGTTCCGGACAAACTATGGTTGTACAGGTTTGGTTGTCGGTTACCATTAGATGTATAATAGGCACTAATAATTTAGATATGTAATATTAAGTATGGATGATGGTAAGTGATTTTTGTTGTTTTGGTGACTGATAATAGGGACTAGGAAGATACAGTCAACAGTGGCGGTGGTGAGGAGTTGTATGAGCCATGATGCTGTGATGAGTGACGGATGATCGTGTTGTGGTGTTCATAGCAATGGTGTTTACTAGTTTTGGGTATTCAAGTGAAGTCAAGATGGGTCAACATAAGTCATAAGGACAGAAGACTTGGTTAACGGAGGAGATTCGAGAGGTATGAAATGACAACCCGGACTTAGTGTTAGTATAATGTTACGGAAAACATGTGTGGGACTAACGAGCATTTTGGACAAGGACTCAACCCGATGAATAGACTAAGACAAGTAATGAACTTACCTATATATATATATATATATATATATATATATATATATATAGAATATATAGAATATGAACCAACGTAAAGGGACTATGTTGATTAATTTCTTAAACATAATACATAAACATAATGATAAATCAGATATGTACCTTATTAGCCAGTAACCTTAGAGAGGGAAGACTTCATGATCTATAGGATGATCGGGTTCCCGTTTAGGGTGTATAGTAATGATGGCTTAAGGAGATCAGAAATCTCAGTTTTAGAGAGGAGAGGGAAGAAATAGGGTTTAGAGTATTGGTGTTTCATTAGTCTCTTAACCTCTCCTAATAATCTCTATATATACACCCAAGGGGAAACCCTATTTAATGGTTCATTAAGGGTAATTACGTCTATCACATAAAGACCAGTTAAACCAATAGGGGTATTTTATTAGATAAATGATTATAAGGGCCACATAATAGAATATATAAATATATTCTTACATTCTCCCACTTGGCCGAGTAATCATTTATTATGAGCATTAGATAAGCCTGATCAGGAGTTAACACTCATTTTAGTTTTAAACCCGAAAATGTAGCAGAGAAATACAGTCGTTGAGTCAGTTATTCAACTCAGGACCCCCATTAATCATACTACACCCCAAATTTAAAACTTAACATTAGGATCATGACAAGTAAGCCCTTAACGTTAATTTGTATAATTAGTGTCTATACATCCTTAGGCATGCATGAACGTATTTAGAGACAAAAAAATATTAAACGGATGAGGAATAATTAATAATTAGTCATTCATAGTACAATATGCAGTTGTACATGGTCATTAGTAAAACCCGTCTCTATTATAGGCCCTTAGAGAAACTTATGGGTGATAGACCTTTAGTTACTGGATCCAAAAGCATATCATGAATGAATTCGATACAAAGAATTAGTTTCCTCTACTTGTTCATAAAATAAGTGAACAATAAATTTCGTATCGGATTTCTAATGCAGTTCCGCTCGAACTGTTACTATTCGAGAAAACAGGGTAGCTGACTTTATCACAGTAAGTCTTCAATATAGAATTTAAATGGAGTTATTAAATTATGAGTCTACTGATAAAATTCCAACAACATTTAGTGACAGCTGCGTTGTGATAAGCAACATATTATGTCATTATTATTTAGGTTGTTGTTAACAGTTCATTATGACTCCTCCATGAGATAAGTTTTGTCTGCTGAAATAAGGATATATCACGAAGTTGACATATTGTTTTCTTTGAATACAACAAAGTTGGAATAAGAGTATTCAACTATTTTAAGTTCTCACTTCTTCTTTAAATTATAGTCTCTCGTTTTTTTAGAGATATTGTAATATTTTATTAGATGCTTCACAATAATCTAGACGAGTCTAGTGTTCAGCAACATGAGCAATATCCAAACGAGTATAGACTTTAAACTTACATAAGGCTTCTAATTAATGAAGCATAAGGTAATAATCTCATTTATCCTATTAGCCTCTAAAGGAGAGCAATGTTGCATGTTATATGTGTAAGGACCCGCTTAGAGACGAAACTAATGTCTCGTTGAGTCTATCTTGGTGTATTTTGATTCCTATAACATAAGAGGTATCTCCGAGATTCATTATGTCAAAGTATGTGCGAACAATGATTTGACTAATGTAACATATACTTGTCAAAAGAATGGCATCTATATAAGGACAAGTTTGCATTAGTTGCTCCCACTCATCTTGAGGTAGGTTTATTAATCCACTTGGTACTTGATGAAAAGAATTTCATAATAATTTCATCATGTTTAAATGCTTGCATCAACCCATACATGGATTTCATTGACTTACAAACTAAGTGTTCTTGACCTTCAGTTTAGAACTTTCAGGTTATTTTATGAACATGTAGGTCAATGTTAGGGAAAGTTGTCTAATGTCCATGTAATGTAGCTCTTAAGTTATTATAAGCTACTAGAACGGTAATGATCCTCAAATAAACCATTTGTAAGACAAGTAAGAAGGTTCTTTGATAATTTATTCCCTATGAGTATAACCCTCAGCAATCAATTATACTTTTAGTGTGATAACGTTTTCATTCGGATTTCATTTAGTTATGAACACCTTTAGGTAATTCAACTAAATCGAAACGTTATTCTAATTCATGGAATCAAACTTGTCAATAATAGCTTTATCCCATTTAAAAGATTTAATTGATACTGATGATATAATTAGAAGAGGTATGATCGATAAACTTTCCAAACATCCATTTCAGCTTTAGTCAGGTAAGGTACTTAATCATCAAAGTTAGTAGGCCTTTTAGACCTAGATGACCTCCTGAGTTAACTATTGGGTTTACTAGGATACATATGCAATTTTTATGAATTAGCTCTTGCTTAGTTGCTTTCATTCTCAGGTAAACAAGGAGCAATATTAGTTTCTAAGTGTATAAGAGTTGGTGCAGTATGGTGTACAAGAGGTGTAATCGGAGTTAAATTTGGAGTAGAATTTAATGAGTCTCTCCCCCCCCCCCCCCCCCCCGCCTCTTGTACTTTTGGCAAGTCATGCTAAGGACTTTTACTGCTTCCACTAAACTTAGAAATCTTTAGGAACTTAGCATGCATAGGGTCTAAGATTGGAAGACCAATAGATTCTAATAGAGAAACAAGACAATAATGTTTATGTTAGTTTCTCTTATTGAGGATTACTTTAGTTTTAGTAAGAAATCTAAGTTCTTCCCATAGTTAGGCATCAAAGAAACTTTATTAGGAGTATCATTATATTCTAAGGAGACAAGTTATGTTGGAGCAGTGTCATATACAAGAGGTGTAATTTGAGATAAGATCAAAATTATCACTTCCCCCCACCTCTTGCAACTTTTGCAAGTTATAATTAGGACACTTAATACTCCCACTAATCTTTTAGGTCTCTAGGAACTCCATATGCTAAGTTTTAGCGATGCATGTGAATGAGAATATTTCATATATTTTAGACTTGATTTCCTTATTGTCCAGATTTCAAAAAAAAAAAAAAAATAAATAAGGACATATTTAGAAGGAAACCCTTTAAGTATATATGAATTGATTTCTTTAAGACTTAGGTCCGTATGAAACAGATTAGATACAAGTCGATATTTTTCTTAGCTCCACTAATGTTAGTTAATTATATCATGTGATGGAAACCCATTTATTCCTTTTGCCATTTAAAAGTTAGGGCATTTAACACATGCTTTAAAGTCACTAAGAATGAGATTTAATAACAAATCATCCTTCATTAACCTATTCATGATTTCTCATGAAAAATTTTGGTCTCAATGGATGAAATGAATAGGTCTCATTATCCTTTGTTAAATTTTCATTTTCATGATAACAAAGTTGTGAAAATGTATGGATCATCTTGTTCTATTTTATAAGGTTTCTATTCAGATAATGACAACAATTAATATGAGAGTTTAAGTTAATAGTGACTTTGTTTTGGTCATAAAACTCATAACTGTCAAAGTGTGGCTTTAGTATTGATACTAAAATTCTGAGTAATCTCTAGAATATCGTAAGGCATCATAAAGCCTAATACAAAGATCAGTTATTGATGGTTCTTTCAACCTCAACAATAAATTTGCCACTTACTCTCATCTTAAGTATTTGTTGAAATCTGGTAAGGAAACGAATAGAACTAGACTCGACAATTATGTGTTAATTGGAATATTTATATCTGTGGAGTCAAATATCATTGATTTTCTACTACTTAACTTAGCCAGCTATCTCCTTGTCTTATGGATTGTCTCATTGCTTGTGCCTAGTCTAATGGCATAGTTTTGTAGTGAGACATCCGCTTGGAGAACTTAGAGCTGGAAGTAGTACTTGTATTTTGTTTCCGGGCTTTAAAACTATCATCTCTATTGTAAGTTATCTTCCACTTTTAAGGTTTAGTGGTAGTAAGATGAATAACATCTGATTTTTTTCAGTTTTAGGCGTTTCTTTTCCTGTTCGTATGTTGCTATCAACACACTCATTTTCCTTTGGTACTTCTGAGTGTTGTAGTTGATCAATAAGGCATCCAATCGTACTAATGGAAAAGTTATTGTATAACGCACTGAAAATCTTTATCGATTCCATGAATAAGCCCTTAGTTTAATAGGCCATGTTATTCAATATTATGATGTATTCACGGATGCACTTAACCTTTTAATTTGAGTTAGATTTATTGCATGCTTCTTTAAGAGTTCTTTTGATTCTTCCATAGAAACAAAATTAGTCTAAAGAATTTCAGAAACTTTTAATGGCTCCCCTGATAGCAATCATTAATTTGAGTTCTTGATTACCATAAGTGACATTATATTTGACTTATCCCACTTCTTAATGAAAATAAATTTCAGTTTGTTAGAAAATTAGCAGGAGTGTCATGTCTTAAGGGATAATCAAGACTCAATAAGAGCAAATCATATTAAGTTTTGGAATAAGAGTGGATTAGTTAGTTTGAGATATGACCTTTTAGAAGAACTTTAAAGTGATTTATGTTATGGGATATTCAAGTAAGGCAGACAAAAAAAAAAATTAGGATCATTATATTAATGAAGGATCATTAATATGTGAGGATCATTGTTTTGATGAAGATGTGATAACATCTATTATAAACACCAAAATATAATAGATTAATTAAAAGTTCTACTTAAAATAATAGCACATCACCTTTGGGTAGAAGTGAAATCAGTTAAGCATGGAGTGCAATTAAGTGTAGCACATCACCTTTGGGCAGAAGTGGGACACTTAATTTATTAGGCACAATTTAGTTTTACAAGACACGAATGTAACACATCATCTTTGGACAGAAGTGAGACATTCTTGTTAATTAGGCAAAACTAATTTGGTATGCTTAGTTAGACTTAGATAACTATGTTAAGGTAGCACATCACCTTTGGGCAGAAGTGGGACCTTTTAAGTGTTATCAAAGTGAAGCAAAATGTTTATTGATTTAGGTTTTGAAAACATATTAGTTAAGGTTTTTCAAAACTAATAAACTAATTAATAGCAAACCCCGAGAAAATTTTAGATTACCAGTTCTCGGGAAAGTTGGTTTAGTTCCCGAAAAAAAAAGTTCTCGAGAAAAATAGTTAGTTCTCGCAAACAAGGAAGTTCTTGAGAAAATGGTTAGTTCTCGAACTTGTCATAGTTCTCGGTAAAAAATTGAGTTCTCGGTTAACATGTTAGTTCTCTAATTCTTAAGAGTTCTCGTATTCAGTAATGGTTTTCGGAATCAGTAATGGTTCTCGAATTTAGTAAGAGTTCTCGGATTTAGGTTTAGGTTCTCGAATTTTAGGTTTTAGAAAACAGGAAACCGAGAACTGTTGGTTTATGAACCTGAATCTGGAAACCTGTATGAGAACAACATTTCAAAACCGTTAATCCATGAACAATAAGCCGATAAGATTTTATTTCGAAATTTAATGGATTTGAATTTATTATGATTTCAAGAATCTTAGGTGTTTTAATATATCTCCAAGTCTATCCGTTCGAATATTTTAAAGAATAAAAAATATTATTAATCTAAACTTGGTGATAAAGTAACACAAAATTAGGAAACATAATCAAATCCTAATTTTATCCCAAAATCATGAGATTATTTATTTATTATTATTAAAGTTTTGATAAATAAATCAAAATTATTTTGATTCAATCAAAGTTTTCGAAACTTTATGTGACATAAACTTTCATTATTTTTCTTGATTCCATAAACTTAATGACATAAACTTTCGTGAGTTTGACTTTAGAAAAGGAAAAATCACATAACCATTCTTTAATTATTAAATCAAACATTCAGTGATTTGCAATGCCGTTGATTCGCCGTCATTAATATGAAAACAATTATTATTCAAACCACAAAAAAATTGTGAAGTTTCAGAAAAATAAAATATTATCACATAACCATTTGTGAGTTGCAATCATTAATTAAATTAAAACCAATTCTACAATCAATTATGTGATTTCGAAACATTCTGAAATCAATTCTCAATTTTCGTGAGTTTCAAATATCATTACAGAAATATTATTTATTTTGCAAATCATTATTTAATATTGCAAATCGAATTAGAATGGATGTAATCAACATATGCTCTGATACCACATGTTGATCAATTCTTTGATAATAATACATAAACATGAATAAGTAAATCGAATATGTACCTTATTAGCCAGTAACCTTAGAGGGGGAAGACTTCATGATCTACAGGATGATCGGGTTCCCGTTTAGGGTGTACAGTAATGATGGCTTAAGGGGATCAGAGATCTCAGTTTTAGAGAGGAGAGGGAAGAAATAGGGTTTA
This sequence comes from Ambrosia trifida, assembly GCA_028751855.1. Lineage (NCBI taxonomy): Eukaryota > Viridiplantae > Streptophyta > Magnoliopsida > Asterales > Asteraceae > Ambrosia > Ambrosia trifida. The sequence goes on from CM054130.1 coordinate 96,800,906, forward strand.
GAGTATTGGTGTTTCATTAGTCTCTTAACCTCTCCTAATAATCTCTATATATACACCCAAGGAGAAACCCTATTTAATGGTTCATTAAGGGTAATTACGTCCATCACATAAAGACCAGTTAAACCAATAGGGGTATTTAGGTCATTGATCAATTATTAGATAAATGATTACAAGGGCCACATAATAGAATATATAAATATATTCTTACAGACTAATGTATATGTGAATATTATGACGACTTAATTTTATATAAATATGGCAATATAGACATAAGATGGATATAGTGACTATGGTATATGGTATGGTAGGCGGATTGAGCTAATGACGAGTATATGTCTCTTGAGCACGATGTGAGCAATTGGAGCATTAGATACTTATATACGCAATAAATTAAGCCGACTAACCAAACTAAATATATAGTAACTTACTAGTGGGGAACCCGCGCGTTGCTGCGGGGGCGACAATTCCTCTTAGAGTATCATCTTCTCGTTATATGTTGTGTAGTACTTATGTAGTATTATTTGTACAATTTAGTGTCATAATAGCAAGACCTTATTTTGTTAAGACAAAAGTACCGTTAAGTATTAACAAAAGTAGTGAAAATCGATATTAACTTAAATAGCAAGGACGTGTCACATTATCTTAAGAAGGAAAATACTTTATCAAATTTACGTTGGTAGACATCTTATTAGTTATAAGGTTTTCAGAAAACGTATGTATTTATATGCCGTTACTTATTCAAATGACATGTATTTGTAATATTTGTAGTTATATATAGTATTAATCATTGTAAACAAAATATTTTAATAAGCTTAAGAAAGACATTTCACTTGTAAAAAAATTTGCTCAAAGAATAGTTTCTCCTCAACCGTGATTTTAAATGAACCACTACTTACTAAGCGCATCCACAATGCACACACATCGGACGGTCCGGTGGGAGTGAACAGACCAACAAAGATGAAAGTAGCATTGGAGGGTTTGTTGGGAGTGGACGGTCCGCTCTAGCGGACGGTTGCTAGACAATTATGTGGGGCCGTCTTGTACTATTATTGATTAATTAAAAAAATGTTTTTTTTGTGTGTGGGGTATACATTAAATAAAAGGAAAAATATGCTATGAGGTGGATGTTTGGAATAATTTATGGTTAGAGGGAAAAAGTAGGGTTGGAAGGGTTGTGGTTTGGAATGGTTTGAAATGATGGCGTGACGGTTTGGAGTGATTTTTTGGGGCTAACATTCCAAACCTTCACGTCATAATATCAGCAACCGTTGAATGTTAGGGTTTCTCCAATGATGGCTAATTATAGTCGGTCGGTTACAAGGATGCACCGCTTGCATGCAAACAATGAGAGCAGTGATCATGGCAGGTTACAAAACTCCTCTTTGGTTGTATTGAATTTATTAGTTATATTTAATATTTTAATATATATACACTCACGTTTACCTCTTTGGAGGGTTCCCGCCCGGGCTTGGTCTTGAGTTCGAATCCTGCACACCACGAAAAAATTCCCTGTAACGGTTTGAGATAACTTCAAAGTGGACACCGGTGCGTGGGTAGTGATTCGAACTCGGATTGAAGGGTTGTCCGTCGATTGGTTTCACCGCTGAAGTACACCTTCCAAAAAAAAAAAAAATATACACTCACGTTTAAATCAATTTAGAAACCAATAAACGAACCAAGTTTAACCCGTCGTTATCTTAAAGAAACAATTATTTTAATGTCCATATATCGTAATTCTAATGAATGCGTTAAGCCTTTTGTAAAACAATTTATTTATATAATTTATAACAAAATGTTACCTTTTATCATTAATTAAATATATTTTTCATATAACATTTTAAGATCATACCAAACACAGTGATGCCATTTAATTTGTGTCAATTTCCCATAATTCCATTGTACTCTAACCTACTAAATTAAATTCTAAAAATATTAACGTTACATGTATCTTTTGAAGATTGATTAATATTTATATTAATATTAAATACTTGTAACAATATATTTATAACTTTACATGTATCTTTTACTCCATTTTATGGATTGTAGATTAGTCTAATTAATGCCACTTAGGCATAACCTAGTGATAGAGAGAGTTATCTCTCTTTGGGAGAATAAGGGTTCGAATCTACCAAAGGTGGAATGGGGTATAATCATTAGTCGTTCAAAAAAGGATTAGTCTAATTACTCCATAAAATGTCAAAAGACACATGTTAAGGTTTATGTGACTTTACATTCCAATGAAACCACAAAGTTTAATAGAAACCTTGTTGCAACTCACATTATGTTTAGCATAATTACATGGGATTGAACCAGCTTGATGATCCATCAACAAATAACACCATTCTTTATAAATCTTAGGATTCTGCATAAAACCAGGAAATTAAATTCATGCGTAATAAATGCAAGTCCTTGTTCTACTAAATTAAAACAACTCAAGCCATTCGGATAACCCAAAGGTTGTATCATTATCTGAACCGAAAATAAAATGAAAAACTGAGAGTTATCTTTCCACAAATTTGGGTTAAGGTGTCAGACATTGTACTACATGTTCAAGATATAGATGGTAGATTTCGTATGGTGTAAAATGATCCCAGAATTAATAGGTCAAAGGTTTACCTTTTGCTATTATATTATACGTGGTATTTGGTGGAGGTTTAGCCCGCGTGCTGCGACTGTTGTACCAAGAGAAGAGGAACACATACTACATGTTAAAGATATAGATATAAGATTTCTTATGGTTTCAAATGGTCCCATTATAATAGATCAAAGGTTTACCTTTTGCGATGATTATTCGTGGTGTCAATCGAGGTTTAGCCTGTGTGTGGCGACTGTTGAACCAAGGGAAAAGGAACACAAGTACAAAACAGTTACATGGCTGGTTGTGATGAAAGGCCGAAGGTGCAACAACGATGGCGATTAACAGTTTCAAGGTCTGATGCGATGGCGGTCGTGCTATCGGTTCGTGATGGAGAATTATGTTGTTACGGAGCAGAGTTCGGAACTAAAATCCTCGGTAAAATGATGGAGGTACGTAGTTCGGTTGCCTAGAGCTTTACTAAATGATTGAGGTAGTTTGGTTCGTGATTGAGTTGGAGCGACTATCTTAATCCATGGATGATATTGTTTTATAACTGAGTCATTGAAGGAGGTTACAGTTTTTTGGCAAACCAAACGGTAGTGTGATGTTTCATACATATATTTTGGTGTCCGCATGGGTTTGTGCATTTAATTTGGTTTCATAATTTAATAATTTAATAATAGTAATGTAGAAATAATTTGTATGAATTAAGATAGTTTAATAGTTCGATGGCATGTAGCTGTAATAAATGATTCTACATTCAATTTAACATTTCATAACTTAATAGTAGTAATAATGTAGTAGTACATGGAAGATAATGAGGAGGGGAGTTTTACATTATGCCTTAATTTTTTGATCAATCACATACCATGGGGGCAATATTGGAATAAGTTTTTAAGTTGTGAGTATGAGGTTATGATAAAATTACAATTTTAACCTTCTAAGTGTTTTAATTGTCCCCAATATCCCTATAATACCCTTATGAAATAAGCTTTATTCTCTTATACTTGTTGCTTTAAAAATTGTATCCATGTCAAAATTCCAATATGGTACATAACTCCTCCTTTATAATGTACTAGTAGGAAGCCCGCGCGTTGCCGCGGGAGCGATAATATAAAATGTGATATTCTATATTTAGTTTTATCAATTCTCTCGTGTATCGTGTCCATGAGGATTTATGTATCCTAACTGAGCCTTAAAAATATGCTTAAACTATGTGGAATTCATATGCATGTGTTGGTAACTGTAAATACTCTAAATCATTATGTCCACAATTCAAATTATAAGTTTTTTAATCAATTTAGAATCGAATTCCATGTTTAAATAAGTTTGAAATTAGGAGTGGAGGTTAGTGGTCGATTGAGGGTGCCCCGCCGCCCCACTCTCATTTTCTTTGCTCAATAGTATAAGTTTATGTGTCATCAGCCTAAATTTTTATACGCAATATTGTGTCCAACCCCTTCCGTTTTAAGGGTCGTCCCTGACTTCCGTTGCGACGAGGATCCGGTGTGTATGCAAAACACTTAGAACCATGTAGCAAACTAACCATGCTTCTAATCAAATTCTCACTTCTAAATGAGAATGAATTTCCCTATGTTTCAATACTTATTTAAAAAAAAAAAAAAAAACTAACATAAATGAATAACCCATTAAAAGCTCAATTTAAGATTCGTGTTATTAATCAATGCCGGAAATGAGTTCAAAAATCATTAATTAAAGTTGTAGACTCTAATTATACAACACACCTAAATTATTGTAACATTTGATATAGTTATTTTAAAAAGCATAACATGTATGAATAACCAATTAAAAGCTCAATTTCTAGTCTAAGTTAAGACTAAAAGATTGATGTTACCAATCAAAACAAAACAGGAAATATGTTAATAAATCATTAATCAAATTTGTTAGTTGTAGTTATACAACACAACTAAATGGGCGAACCAATCCTCATGATTAAAAATTTAAACATTTTTATAGTCTTAACCAGACATAGTATAGATCAATAACCAACAAAAAAAATTAACAGCAAAAAAAAAATATCAATTCATGTGTTTACTACAAATTTAGAATTTTTTTTCAACAACAAAGCTTGCTTCCGACTGGAACTCCTCTTACTCGGTCCAGGCAAATTCTTTAGACCACTCACCTGAAAAATAATACTGAATTTGTATTATAAAAGCAAAGAAACACAACAAGAAAAATCAAGAACATATAACTATAAAAACAATAAATTAGAAATCCAACCTTAGCAGCATCAATAGATTTTCAATCGAAGAGAAGAACCAGCAAGATGCGAACATCTAGGTGTGATGGGTATGGAAGAACTTATAGTTTCAAGAAGATGGAGTTATGGAACTCGAATAGACGATTTCGAATTTCCGAATTAAATTTTTAGTTAAAGTGAATTTGTTCTTTATAACAATGTTATGAGAATGATTGGAATGTGAACTGATCATCATTTGTGTAGTTAATATTGTATTCATTATGATGAACCACCAAGGAAGATGAAAGGTTAGTATGAATTGAATTGACTAAGATGACCTTAAAGTGTCTTAAAAGTTTGATGAATGTCCAACTTTAATCCCTCTAAATTGGCTTTATGTGTATTGTAAATTATGCTTAAATATTTGTACACAATACAAAATTACAATGGTGTACATCTTTGGACATAATATTTATCAAACTCTTTGAAAGGCACTCAAATTCTATTTACAATGTATACAACTTCCTAATAATCGAATATGCTATATTGGACACTATATAAAGGTAAAACTTGGACAAATAAAACAAATTGTATGCAAGGCAACTAAATCCTGAATCGGCTTGTTTCAACCAAACAAACTATATTAAAACAACAGTGAAATAAAACGACGGGAAGATATTACCGATCCAGTCTCGATCTCCAAGAACATTTTCAGTTTAGCGTTGTGATTCTTATTGGAAACTTCCCTCAATTACCCAACCTGCAGTTCCAATAACAGTTTCGACTTCAGCTTGTTAATAAAACCAATAGCAACATGATAAATATTGATCTCAACTTTATAGATAAAACACATTAACATTTATAAAAGATATTAGCAATTAAAGAAAAAACAATTCCGATTGGGTTTCCTACAAAGCTGTTGAACGTCGATTAGGACGATGTGTGTGGTTCTGCCTCTTTGGCCATACAAGAAGTGTTGAAATTGAATAGGCATACCAATTCTTTAGCAACCTCATCCTGTACACCATAAATATTTGATGAATATAAGTGTATGTTTCGAAAAAGTAAAGGTATATTATTAACAATGTAAAATGACAAAAATTACAAATCGACAGTAAAACAAATCGGGCAATGAAAAATACCTCGAATTGGTTAAATGGCATTTCTTTCTGTATGCGAAATCTATGAACTTTGTCATGGTTTGCATCATGAGTAACCTAGACATGTCAAGTAATGATATTAGTAAGATGAGTTTCTTGAAAAGTAAAACAAGTGTAGAAGACAAGAAAGCAATGACTATAAATGAGTATTCAAGAGTAAGGAAATGGGTTTTATTGGGTGTTATGAATGTAGGTTACATCTTGAGAAAAATATAAAGTGTGTATTACACACATATACAATATGCATAATATGTTATACACGAAGGGCAAAAAGGGTAGAAAATGACAAAAATATAGAGATTTGTAAAGAGGCTTTTCATATGCCATCTTAAAATTGAGAGGAAATTACTTTCATAGACATGCTTCCTACTTAATAAGGTAATCTAGATTATAGATATAAGACTCGCAAGCAAATATATTACATTATAATCAATATAGAGATAATGGAGATTTGGGCGTTTGACACTTAAAAGAAGTAATACAAACATAGTCTTATGAAAATAACCTTTGGTATTTAAATACGTAAATAATCTAACTTGTGGAGAAAACAACAATGGAATTAGACAATAAAACCAACCAAGGTCCTAGCTTGTCCACACGTGTAACCGTAACGGTCGGTTACACACTCTAATGTTAATAAATTATAGGACCTTGTATGTGAACCATAGATGAGCTCTGGACTTGGAATATCATACGACTGCGTGACTTGACAAGATGAGATGCGATGCCAAGGTGAGTTCCGTGTACCATTTCCCCTTTTTCTGTTTTACTGTTTTGGGGTGAACATATGCTTGTGTGTCTAAACTTTTGTGATGTGACAAGATACTAGCTGCCGGATAATACTGACACTCATTAACTCATAGGTGAGCCGCTTAATATATGGGTAGTACTACTTGGGGAAACCCCCACGCACAGTGGACCCGGGACGTTGGGCCCGGGAAACCCTCCACTGAGGCCTGCGGACCGTTGCGGCATATATTATGCCTTGTAGATCTATAATGGCAGTAGATAGATCTAGTGTTAGGGTTGAGGTGTCGCTTGTACATCACGTGTGTTAAACTGTGTAAACTTCCTTTTGAAATGATGAAACTGTTTTGGATCCACTTGATTACTTACACGGACTCACTAGTATGATTACTGACCCAAACTCTTTTTAAGCATGTGTTCAGGTACTGCATTTGGATAATCTTAAAGACGAGGTATATGCTGGCTTGTGTGGATTTGAGATTGTTATGGTAGAGGATTGATGTATTGTAAAATACATCTATTTCCAGTGTAAAGTTTGTATAGTTTTTGAGTCGTTTAAATAGTGTTTTTATTAGTTTTAGGCTTGTACCGGTCTATTTTATTTAGTATAGGTTTTTATATATTTTTATTAGTTTTGAGTCAGTTTTAGTGCTTACTTATTTATTTTATATTTTGGTAGGTGTTCGAATGGACGTTGGAGCGTAAATGAGCAACTTTGGTCAAGCCAAGAACACCCGAGTCAAGAGCATGGAGCTAGAATACTATATAATAATAATAATAATAATAATAATAATAATAATAATAATAATAATAATAATAATAATAATTAAAAAAAAAAAGTAAATGTGACATTTGTCATAAAAGGCCCACGGCCCAAACGAAATTAAATTGAAAGGAGGTGGAGATCCACATGGAAGGGAACATTATATTCTGGGATAGCGGCAAATATTAGAGGGGGATTGGAGCGACGATTTTATATTGTGGAGGATACATAATTATTCTGAGAGTGCTCCACTAATTGAGGCAGTGATACTATTCTTTTGGGAGATTATTATTTTGGTGGTGGAGCCGAAGAGACCAGACAACAGCAGCGGCACTTAAAAGAAGGGAAGGTGATCAAGGGTTCAAGCATAGGTGCCAGCACGGGTCGGTTCTAATTCAAGTATTTATTATTTATCTATTCTAACCCGTTGTGAACACCATTAATATGTTTAGTTTCCATGGTTTTGATTTTCTCATGACTTTTATTGGCTAAACTTTTGATGCTACCTAGGTTAAAGATGATTGCATTTGTTTGATTTATGTTTTTTGGTTTTGGAACTTTTGGTTGTGGGTGAATTTTTAAGTAAAGAACTCTTTATTTTCTGGTTTGATGTATATGCGTATTTAGTTTTGTCTAATTAATTTTTATAAACCCCACTTGCGTTTTTGTGAATGTCTTTCATGTATGAATGCGGGTTAGGTTGCGGACTGGGTGTTAGCAACTGGTTTATGGTTAATTGCCTAGGGTTATCCATAGGGGTTGTAATTGTTAGTTAGATGATTCTAAGTGTTCTACCAATTCTCAATAGCTGTAAGGTGCGAGATTGTTGGTCTGTCTAGGGTGTTAAATTGCTAGATCTAGAGGCTTTGTAAGAAGATCTTCCTAGTTTCCCTAGCATTCCTTGTAGGCCAAGTCTTATCAGAAATATTGTAGTTACCCCTTGCACTTTCGGGTATATTGTGACTTTCGCGCTGTGAGGTAGATTGTCTAGCGGGTACTTTAAGATTCGAGTAGGTAAGCCTGTGAGGGTAACCTCTCAACCGGTGGTTTAACAGCACAACAATATTCTAGGGTTTCCCCTTGAAAAGGGTCGAGGGTGTCTAGTTTATTCTTGATGTTTAGTATTTTAAGATCCCGGTTCCACACCAGTTCCATGACCATTAGAAACTTATCATTCATGTGTAGGATTCTAGCCTAGGTAGTGCGTTCCCATCATCTAATCCCAGTTCCAGTCTCCAGCTTGTGTTTTAAGTTATTTTAGTTTTATTTTATTTATTTTTATTAGTTTATAGAAAACCCCCCTTTTAAGCAACAAAACAATTTAAGTCAAGTTGTAGATAAGTAGTCGAGTCTAGTTTACGTTTTCTAGTAGAGTCTCCTGGGTTCGATACTCGGACTTACTTTAGCTGTACTGCACTGACCGGTACACTTGCCGGTTGTGTGGTTTAGGTTTAGAGAGTCTTAGGTTATAAATTTAAAACTTAGAGTGTCTAGTTTAGGTTAATTTAGTAGTTTTTACTAAACCACTTTGAGCACATCAAGTTTTTGGCGCCGTTGCCGGGGACTCTTGGCGATTGCGTTTACTAGCTTTGATTACACTTATCTGCTATATCTGTGCTACTTGTGTTTTGTGTTAAGTCTGTCTTTTTGTATAGTGAGTCGTAGAAGTCTAATTGTTTGTGTATTTTAATTTTTGTCGAGTCTGTAAATATGTTTGAAATTTGTGGAGGACCGTATTTTACAGTTAGATTTCCACAAAATGCGGGGTCCTCTGCACATTATTGTGCTAAATCCTTTGTGCAGCCGCAGCCATATTATTCACAGGGTTGTCCTAAAAATCATTATGATGACTCGTATCAGCAGCCACACGATAATCAGTATCCTGATCAATTTTCTGGAAGCACTTCTTGTGAGGATAGTGGTAATGATTGGAGTGAAATCAAAAGTCTGTTGACATTATTAGTTGCTAAAGATGAAAATACCCAGAAAATGTTAGCAGAGCACGACACCATCCTGAAAAACCGACAAGCTGCTATTTTAGATCTTCAACGAACACTAGAAGACATAGCTAGGAGATTAGATGAAGAAGAAGAGAAAGAAAAGGTTCAGCAAGAGCAGTTGCCGAAAGTCGGTTATACATATGATGAGGAGGGCAACTACCTCGGGTACATGAACGCTCGAGGGGAGTTGTTCCCAACGTTTCCAGAAGAAGGGAAGGAGCCGATCATGGAATACGCAGATGAGTCAGATGAAGAGATCATACCAATCACGGAGACGAAAATGGACATTGAAGTCCCACCTCCGGTGCCACAGGTTACTATATATGATTTTGGGAGTGACTCTGACGAAGAGGACAACGAAGAAGAATGGGCGGCGTATCAAAGGTCGTTGGTGAAGAGAGAAGTGATAGAAGAAGAAGTGGAATTGGGGGGCTCCATAGGTATGATGTTTGGTGCAGATGAAGACAATGAGGATAGTGAGGAGTCGTTATCTGAGGAGGATGAATTTTTAGATTTGGATATAGATGGTTTACCTGCTTATGAAGAAGTAGGGGAGTTTGATCCCGATGGGGATATAGCATACCTAGATGCCCTACTTGAAGGTGAACCAACTAACATGACTGAACCTGCACCAGATGAGAGAAATAAGTGTGGGGATCATCCCGTGGAAATGGTGGAAGAAGAAGCGCACCATAGCTGGCCCGTGGTATTAGTAATAGATGGAACTTCAAAATCAACAACACCACGGGAGAGGGCAAGGAAAAGAAGAAGAAAGGATAGAAGCCGGAAAAGGATCGAAGACTGGCACGATTTGGGGAAGAAGAAGCCATTAAAGATCAAGCACGATCAATCTTCGTGCTACATGCCACGCATCCGGCTCAATCTAGGTAAGTTTAAATTTTGGTGGTCTGACCCGTTAAGAATGCTTAGATTATTTTTCAATTCCACTAATAAATATTCATTTGTTAACGAAGACCGGGTGGAATTAAACGGGTTAGATCGGGTCCAGATAAAAGAGAAGCCCCCTGATTAAGTTTAAGTGTGGGGAGGCTCTGTAGAGTTTGTAAATTTATATTTATACTTATTTATTTTTTTTCTAGCTGTTCATTTTTTTTTATTTTTTTTTTGTGGTTCGTTGTTTCGTAGTGGTTCATAGGTTTTTTATCTTTCTATTTTATCTCTGTTTTTGTGTCTTTGAGTCTGTTTGTAAGTTTGCGTGTTTGCTTAGGTAGAGGAAATTTCACATGAGCGGATCCCATGTATTGTCTTTATATATATTTTTTTGAGTGGGAGGTTTGGTAAAGGTTTGGGTAATAAGAGAATTTTTCTTAAAGAAAAAAAAATTAATTAACTTTCTGTGAAAAAAGACTTTTCACGTAACGTGAGGAGTCTAGGCTGACCTGTTCGCCTCATGCGACCAGCTATTACCCCGGAAAGTTATATTTTTTTTTCTCGCTTGCAACGCGTGTTGTGATCACCAGTGTCCTTCACGTTGAGCGAGAACCAGATTATTTTTTTTCTTATACCCATTTGGTTCTACCACCATTCACCGCCATTTTGCCAAGCAGGTACGTCTTCTTGTTTGTTGTTATATTATGAGTCTAAGTTAGTAGTTGTGTCTTTTTATGTTTGTGTAGTTCGGTATTATGCTCGGGTTTTGTCTGTTTCGTTTTGCGCAGGTTTGGATTGCACCACCCGTACCCAATCTCCATTCGGGTGATTCCGAAGCTGTTTATCATTTATCAAGGCAAGCCCAGAGTTTACCATTGTGTCAGAGCCGATCGCAAATGAAATGCTATACGATCGAGCTGGATTGGACTAGATTTTTTTGAGCTTACGCGTTAATAAACCAGCTAAGTCCTTTCCAATTTGCCCTTGTCTTTTTATTTTTGTATTCGGAATTTAGTTTTTTGTTTTGAGTCGTTTTCGATTCCTACATTGAGGGCAATGTAGAGTTTAAGTGTGGGGATGGAAATTGTCGTGTAGTCTGTATATAGAGTCGTTTTGAATCCAAAAAAAAAAATTAAAAAAAAATAAAAAAAATCCAATAAAAAAAAGTCCCTGATTTTGAAGTTTGCATTATATAAAATATGGAAAATGATAGGTAAAGTTAGGTGTCCGGTTTTCAAATAATATGTATAATAAGAGATTAAAATTGATTGAAAACGTGTCTGATTTGGGAATTGTGGGTAGGCTCGGCCGGTAGAAAGGTTTCCTTTGAAAAGTAATAAATTAATTATGTTAGGCTATTTTGTGGGTTCTCATCTAGGAGAAACGGGGAGACCGAAAACGCCAAAAATAGTACAAGAAGCACCGTTATAAGTAGAAAATCGTAAGAATTTCTAATCACTAAAAAAAAAACAGAACAAAATTTAGAAATCAAAGCAAAAATGCTGAAGCTTAAGGTGTCTGGCCACTGGGATAGCGACTTGGATTGGTCACACCCTCTGAGTTAAGTATGCTGAGATGGTAAAAAAAAATGTTGAAGTTTAAGGTGCCTGGCCACTGGGATAGCGACTTGGATTGGTCACACCCTCTGAGTTAAGTATGCTGAGAAAAAAAAAGTGATTTTAAATTCTCTTGGTTTTTTACATAAGACGGTTGGGAAATGGTCAATTGGTCGTTCCTTTTGCTTCATAAGCTTGAGGCGGGATTAGGAGGAACTGTGGCTTCCTTTGAGTGAGACCCTAGATAGACTAATCAACATGAACTTAACATAAATAAAAAGGGGCTTGGAAACCGGTTTGGGTTTAAGAGGATCAGTATACCTGCAATCGCAATCAACATGTTAGTAGATTATTAACTAAGTAACCTATGTTTTGAAACTGGATTTAAACCTAACTGTGATTCCATAGCATAATTCTTTTTCAGGGACGAAAAAAAAGATAAGTGTGGGGATATTTGATGTATTGTAAAATACATCTATTTCCAGTGTAAAGTTTGTATAGTTTTTGAGTCGTTTAAATAGTGTTTTTATTAGTTTTAGGCTTGTACCGGTCTATTTTATTTAGTATAGGTTTTTATATATTTTTCTTAGTTTTGAGTCAGTTTTAGTGCTTACTTATTTATTTTATATTTTGGTAGGTGTTCGAATGGACGTTGGAGCGTAAATGAGCAACTTTGGTCAAGCCAAGAACACCCGAGTCAAGAGCATGGAGCTAGAATACTATATAATAATAATAATAATAATAATAATAATAATAATAATAATAATAATAATTAAAAAAAAAGTAATTGTGACATTTGTCATAAAAGGCCCACGGCCCAAACAAAATTAAATTGAAAGGAGGTGGAGATCCACATGGAAGGGAACATTATATTCTGGGATAGCGGCAAATATTAGAGGAGGATTGGAGCGACGATTTCATATTGTGGAGGATACATAATTATTCTGAGAGTGCTCCACTAATTGAGGCAGTGATATTATTCTTTTGGGAGATTATTATTTTGGTGGTGGAGCCGAAGAGACCAAACAACAGCAGCGGCACTTAAAAGAAGGGAAGGTGATCAAGGGTTCAAGCATAGGTGTCAGCACGGGTCGGTTCTAATTCAAGTATTTATTATTTATCTATTCTAACCCGTTGTGAACACCATTAATATGTTTAGTTTCCATGGTTTTGATTTTCTCATGACTTTTATTGGCTAAACTTTTGATGCTACCTAGGTTAAAGATGATTGCATTTGTTTGATTTATTTCCTTTTGGTTTTGGAACTTTTGGTTGTGGGTGAATTTTTAAGTAAAGAACTCTTTATTTTCTGGTTTGATGTATATGCGTATTTAGTTTTGTCTAATTAATTTTTATAAACCCCACTTGCGTTTTTGTGAATGTCTTTCATGTATGAATGCGGGTTAGGTTGCGGACTGGGTGTTAGCAACTGGTTTATGATTAATTGCCTAGGGTTATCCATAGGGGTTGTAATTGTTAGTTAGATGATTCTAAGTGTTCTACCAATTCTCAATAGCTGTAAGGTGCGAGATTGTTGGTCTGTCTAGGGTGTTAAATTGCTAGATCTAGAGGCTTTGTAAGAAGATCTTCCTAGTTTCCCTAGCATTCCTTGTAGGCCAAGTCTTATCAGAAATATTGTAGTTACCCCTTGCACTTTCGGGTGTATTGTGACTTTCGCACTGTGAGGTAGATTGTCTAGCGGGTACTTTAAGATTCGAGTAGGTAAGCCTGTGAGGGTAACCTCTCAACCGGTGGTTTAACAGCACAACAATATTCTAGGGTTTCCCCTTGAGAAGGGTCGAGGGTGTCTAGTTTATTCTTGATGTTTAGTATTTTAAGATCCCGGTTCCACACCAGTTCCATGACCATTAGAAACTTATCATTCATGTGTAGGATTCTAGCCTAGGTAGTGCGTTCCCATCATCTGATCCAGTTCCAGTCTCCAGCTTGTGTTTTAAGTTATTTTAGTTTTATTTTATTTATTTTTATTAGTTTATTAGAAAACCCCCCTTTTAAGCAACAAAACAATTTAAGTCAAGTTGTAGATAAGTAGTCGAGTCTAGTTTACGTTTTCTAGTAGAGTCTCGTGGGTTCGATACTCGGACTTACTTTAGCTGTACTGCACTGACCGGTACACTTGCCGGTTGTGTGGTTTAGGTTTAGAGAGTCTTAGGTTATAAATTTAAAACTTAGAGTGTCTATTTTAGGTTAATTTAGTAGTTTTTACTAAACCACTTTGAGCACATCAAGTTTTTTGGCGCCGTTGCCGGGGATAGAGCATTAGAGCTAAGCATGGATAGAGATTTGGATCGACTAGCGGATCACACCTTATCGACTGCTTCGACGACGCCGCGTTTCGTCCCTGCATAAATATTAGACTATTTATTTTAGTTATGTATTTATATTTTGGATTAGAAATTGTATAACATTTAAATATTTGTTATCGTTGCTTCCGTTGTGCAAGTCTGTTAACAAACTGTCGTAACGTCCAGCCCCCTCCTGGTCGGGTTGTTACAGAACCCTCGGCCGGTGAACCCCCGGTTCAGATCCCACCAGGAAACTGGATAGGATTCTTCTATACGTCTCGCAACAGCTGTGAAAAACTCTGCCCAAAGGCACAAATAGAAGTAACAGATGCCCCAGCAGACGTAAACACCGGTTTTGAAGGAATTGGAGCCGATAAGGTTGCCAACGAAACCGTGAACTTTGGAATCAAAGTAGATAGAGTCACAACAGCAACCGACCCAGAAGTCTAAGTAGAAGCATGGGCAAAACTGACAGGGGATATAGTCTGAACCACCTCAGCCAAATAAGGCGGCAATGAAACATCAGTGACCATAGCCGAATCTCCGGAACTACCACCAATGCAAGATGGAGGATCCTTCATGGTTGCTTCTCGGGACACACTTACTTCATCAGTCCCAGATGAGGACAGGTTAACAGTTATCCGCTCACCTGCCCAAGACAAAATACACCAAATAAATGCATAATCCGGACAAAAGAAAATCAAAGGAGAAATAGAAGTGTTTACCTAACGATTTCTCTTTCATCTCCAGCATCTGTTTCCTTTTGGTTAGTAATACTTCCACCCCGGAAGCAGCTGCAAGTTTCCTCTTCTTCGATTTCTCTTTTTTCTTCTCTACACCCACATCATCTTGAGGAGGAGCAACACTAACTGGGTCAACATCAATAACGTCAGCAACGTTCCTTTCCTCCACTGAGGGAGAAGAGTCAACCACAGGTATAGCCGGGGGGAACCTTGGCCACCAACTGGAGCAACAGGAGCCGGGAGAAGGAAATTGGAAACAGTTTGACTGAGCACGTCGAGCTCTTCGGGCTCAAGTTGCCGGTCATGCTTTATTAACTGGGGAGCAACTTCCAAGTCAAGAACGTCAAAATACTGCCATTACCCCTGGTCCTCGCGGCGATACTCTGGAAACACAGTCTCGTCTACCCATATTCGACTCATACCCATAGCAACCAAATCCCTCTCCGGAATGTAAGTACACTCTGTAGGGTTATTAGTCAGAGCAAGATACAGGGGATCTTTTTCATAAACAAAAGCCGCAGGACATTCATCGGCTAGCTTGGTTTTTGCCTCCGGGTACCTGATGGGTACTTTTATCGGAAGAACACGTTCATCATAAAAAAGAATTTCTTTCTCCAGTCTTTATCCCGGACACTTTGGGGAAAATTGTCTATACAAGACAAAATACCGGGATGACGATCAAAGGTTAAATATTCCCCTTTAAACTTTAACACATACAATGTCCAGAAAACTTCCAGACGAGGTGCCATACCAAGCCCTAGAGCACAAAACTCAAAATGACGAATCTTTATCAAACCTAGCAGATGCAATTGGGATATGTTAACCTTATAATACGACAGCAAATAAAAATAAAGTTTGTTACCGGCAATCGGAAATGGGAAAAGGTGAAGAATTCCCCATACATAGTTATTTTTCCCTCTTTCAAAGGAAAAGCCCTGTCATCTTTACCAGGAAGTAACGGGCCCCACTCCGACGAAATACGATACTCACCAAGGAATGATTGGAACGCCGTTAACGACCAGTTACATACAATCTCGGCAACACTCATGACTGTGCGCAATGAACTAGCCTTGGGTGCCATTTCAAAGAAAGTGAAAAAGTAGGAGGGTAACTATCTCGGAACGTATGAAGAAATATTACTGATACACGCTTTTATAGGCAACTCAAGTGGGGGCGTTTCAAATTCAAATTGAACCGCCAAGTGTCAGCACCCTTGTCATTCAGACTGTTCAAAGGTGATTGATTAGACAATAATAATAATGGCATAGCACTTGCATAGGTCATGTGGCACCAATCCCAATTTGGATTTAAAATGTGTTTCTTTTATTTTTGGATTTTCCACGTTTCTCCGTACTTATAATTTATGCTATCCAAATAACAACAATAGGAGTCTAGTAATATTCACACGTTCTTATCACTAGACTGGGGGACAAGATGAGGTGGGACCCAGTTAAGCCAAACTGGACCACACCATAATAGCCTAGCCCATCCAGAAAAAGGCCCAATATACAAAGCCCAACCAATTCAAAGGAGTCAAGGCAGTTAACACAACGTTCAAATAAGAAGTAACTATTAACGAGATCTTTGTGCTAATAAACCTGCAATGATTATCTCCTTCCTTTTCGGAAGAAGGTTGACTAACAAACGACTTTATCATCAGCTATAAAAGGAGGTTTGAGGTAAAACGTAATGGGATTCACTATTCTCTCTATTATTATCTTTTTACTATTCACATTGCTTAAAAGCCATACTTATTCTTACGCCGGAGGGTGGCCGGTCACAGGAAAACCCCCAATGCTGTGGCGAGTCCTGACGGTGTTCTTTTTTGTAGTAGATACGACTTCGTACATTCGGGACAGTTTGGAAGGATCTCTCTGTATCATCTAGAAGACTCGATTACCATCAGGTTCTTGTTTCTTCAGTTGCGTTGTGTTTGGTCGAATGACGTTTGGGTTAGTTGGTCGAGATGGAACACCGAACGGGGCGCGAAATGGATCCATTTTGGTATGTATAAATTAAAGAGTGTTTTTATAAAAATAAAGAGAGGAGATGTTAAAAATTGGTGGATAAAGAGGGTTTAAATAATAAAGTTGAAATTAAATTTTTTATATGCAACGGTCACCTTCAACGGCTAGTGCAAGATGATTGGTCCAAACCATTTAAACAACACGGTTAAATTTTGGCCTTGCCTAAAAAACGCCCCCAATAACTTGAGGGGGGGGGGGGTGTGTGCACAAAACGGGAGGAGTTTTTTGCCCCCAAAACGTCCAAATACTCATTCGACTACGCATAGAGGTGTTCAAACCGGTTTTTTTGCCGGAACCGGTTTCAGTCCCGAACCGGTTCGCTACAGTACCGGTTCCTGGCCGAACCGGTTTCGGTTCCAAACCGGTTCGGTTTTGGACCGGTTTTGTCGATTCGTAAGACCGGTTTCGGTTCGGTTTCGGTTCCTAATCGGTTTTTTCGCGCGCATTTAAAAAAAAAATAGGCCGATAAGAAAAAAAAACATAAAAATACGACTTTTATTATTTTTTTCGGTTTTCGAAATTAGAAACTAGGAAATTGAAATACATAAAAACATAATTCAAATTATTACAATCAATTTTTTTTTAAGCTTCATCCGAACTACTTTGGCGCAACGAAGCATCGTATGCGAGTTCTTCGTCCGATAGGGGTTCGCTTGATCCTTCTTCCACCTCTTCGTCATGTATTCTTCGTTCAAGTTCGGTTTGGTCTTCAAGAGATGTTTTATGTTGTATTCGATCCACCGCATCCAAGTGATCTTTTAAGCATATGCACTTCTCCAACGATTCGGGATTTAATTTTGTTCTTCGTATGGATAGCACCCTGCCACTAAGAGAAAAAGCCGATTCCGAATCTACCGTAGAAGCTTGGACACTTAGTAGATCACGGGCTATAGCGGAAAGGATAGGAAATTCGGTTTGTTTTCCTTTCCACCAAGCCAATATATCAAAATTTTCAAATTCGGTGGCGGTGAAAGTCACCCTAAAATTCGAGCCTTTATACCTACCAAGCTCGCTATTTGGGGCCTCACCCCTTTGTCTTTTAGCCGTTTGGTCTTTGACAATATTAAACAAATTAATTTTAAGGTTACCCCGGCTCGAGCTAGCACGACTTCCTTCCCCTCCCATTCCCATTTGCATTTGCAAGTTGGGACCATATTTTTCTAAATAAGTATCATACAATATTTGGAAATCGTTATCAAAAGTAGCTTTCATGTGTGTTGCCCAATTTGGTTTTGAAATATATAAACGTAAAGCCATATTTATTTCATCGATTATAGTATGAACTCCCGTAGCATTTAAGCACGGGTTTAAAGCCAACGCACCCATAAACACATGTGGTATTTCTTCAAAATATTTTAGAAATTTTTGAACCATTGGGGGTATCATTTTCTCAAACAATTCATTTTTTTTTCAAAATCAAATATTGTTTGAACCATTAAATATAATTCTTGCAATGCTTCATTACTAGTTGGATAATAAACCCCCAATAGTTTTGTAGTAGCGTTTTTAAAAACCTCAAGAAATTCCGTAAGTTGTTCAATACAATCCCAACCCTCGTTAGGAAATGCCGTTACTTGACCACGACTAGCAAGCCTATTATGAAAATGTTTTAAAGTTTCTTTTTGTTTCAAAGCACTTTCGAACATTGTAAAAGTCGAATTCCACCTAGTCGGCATGTCCCAATTAGGACCGAGGAAGGGACGGTTCGTATCTTTACAATATTTTTTATACTTTCTATATCGTTCGTGACTTGTTTTAAAAATTTCATGTAACATAAATCGAAAACTTTTTTTGAAATCTTCTACCATGGGAATTCCGAGCCCATCTTGCACACATAAGTTAATAATGTGTGCAACACATCGTGTATGGAAAAAAATACCATTGCATATCGGATTATATTTTAACTTTAATTTTTCAACCGCGACAGTATTGTTTGACGCATTGTCGAACGACATTGAAAATATTTTGTTTTCTAAGTGAAAAGTTTGTATTACATGGTCTAAAACATAAAATATATTTTCGCCGGTGTGTGGATACTCAAATAACTCAAACGCAATCGTACGTTTCATCATTTGCCACGTCGATGGATTGATCCAATGAGCGGTGACGCAAAGGTACGATTTCGGTAAACCGTGAGGAGCCGACCAAACATCGGTGGTTAAGTTCACACTTGTTTGTAAGTTTGAAAAAAATACAATTAAATCTTTTTTAGCTCTTTCCCATAATTTCAAACAATAACGTTTTAGAGTATGTCGACTTACGTGTTTATAACGAGGTTGGAGCGTGTCACGAATCAAGCTTGTCAAGTCGGGATCGTCGAAGTGGTTGAAAGGTAAAGCTTTTTGAATAACAAACTTCGCCATTCGGTCTTGAACCTTGTTAAAGTCGTAAAGAAAAATCCCACCTTGAGTATCAATGGTCGTTTGCGAACCTTGGAGCGGATTTTCTTTAACAATCTTGCAATACTTAGCTTTATGATTTCTCAAGGTAGAGTTTGCGTTTGGTTGGAGAAAGATACCACACTTTCTACAACGCGCCTTTTTTTCTCCATTCGACAAAAGACACAAGTCGAAAAAACCGGTTTCTTGTCCAAATAATTCGGCGTTTCGTGTCGTTTCAAGAATACTAACAACGGTGGGTTGGTTTGAGGAACCGGTTTGAGATGGGTTTGATGAAGCCATGGAATGTAGCAAAGAAGCAAAGCGAAAAAACACGAGCGAATACTATTGCGTTTTTTCGGTTTTTGGGTTCGTTTTTTGCGTTTTTGAGTGTTGTGATCAACCCAAAACATCTAAACCTATTTATACTAACTTGGGGGTGGTAAAATGGTGACTTTTGGTGCAAAAAAACGGTCAAAAACAGCCCAACGGCTATATTCCAACGGCTATAAACGTTTTTTTTTGGTTCCAACGGTATAAACCGGTTCCAAACCGGTTCCTTTGATCGGTTCCTGAACCGGTTCCTACACGAACCGGTTCGGTTCGGTTTTTCTACAAAATACCCCGAATCGATGCTGAACCCGGCGGTTTGGTTATGGAACCGGACCGGTTCCTCTGGAAACCGGTTTTTATACGAACCGGTTCAGGCCGGTTTGTCCGGTTCCGGTCCCGAAACCGGTTTTTTTGAACATCTCTAACTACGCATAGTCTTACTTATTATTGATCCTAAATAACAATCAATGGCCAATAGTTACTAACCTCAATTGGCTAAACCATCATTAACCAATTTAGAACCTAACTAATTATCATTGTTCGATGTTAACTTTAGTTGACCACTAGTGATCAATATCAGCCTTTAAAAAAAAAAAAAACTAGATATCAATATCAACCCTAATGGGACGATATTGATCCTAACTAAGCATTAAGTACCCATATTGACCCTAACCAATTTAAGACTACGTTTTAATTTCTAATAATATTCATCACTATGGTGCAATGTTGGAGACTTAATATCAGTCCCTAAATATTTAATTTAGAAAATCTTAGAATGCTGAAATTTTAGTATCGAAGAAAGTCACTTAAAGTATGTTTAAGAGTAATTTTCAGTCTCAGATACTTGCCTAAAATGGAAAAATATATTAAAGAAGGACGTCATAAATCAGTCCTCAATTCGTTCATATATAAAAAGATGTTCAAGACTAAAAAGATGTTCAAGACTAAGTTCCTAATACGTTCCATTTTTATGAATAAGAATTGATTTTTAGCCTCTAATATTTCCATTCGTATTAAAGAGTGAATATTAGTTGACTATACATTTGCATCATTTCACATTATAGAGGGAACACATTTGGGACTGAAATTCAGTCACGAAAAAGGTACCCTCTAAAACCCTGTATTACCCAAGAATATTCGGGACAAAAATTTAGTCTCAAATACGGTGAAAAAAGATTAACGAATGATTATGATCGATGTCGTTGGGTCGGTCAAAAATATAAAGATAAGTAGTATATGGAAGTTGAGTCGTCTCCACAGGGAATTGGTGGAAAGAGTAGTTTTGTAAGTTAACTAATAAAATTGAAGTCTAATTGGTTTGTTGTTTGCTCTAGAATTTTAAGAAACTAAATTTAAGAATTTGTAAACAATACTGAGAAAGAAGTAACCCCCTCCAGGTTTCCGGTTCAATGATTCACCCTACCCTTGGTTAGATGATTGGATACCACATAGACATAGTTTTGTTGAACGGTTTAAGTTAAGTGATAATCAAACACAAGTTTTTAATAATAACTCGTACAATTTAATTACCAACCCACGAATAACAACCACCTTCCCGTTAATCAAACTACTCACGATGCAAGAAAACCGAATGCGAATGACTAAAAGATAAGCAATTGCACAAACGTGACTTGTTTAAATAACTCAAACCACAAATATCTTTCAAACAATTAAAAGACAATCCATAAACCAAACCAAACAAGAGTTAGAGTTTCACAAATAAACCTTACACCCGGAGGTGGTTACAAAGATGTTTAGCCACTCATGATAGCAAGAAATAACTCAAAAGTATGAATAATAATACCGAACATGTTGATGGAAACCGAAGGAATGGATGAATGATGATGAACAATGGTGTTTGTAGCTTCAAAAGTCTCCAAAAGTTAGTAAATTTTCGTGATAATGAGGTTAGATCGCTGCTAGGTTTGATAAAAATCATTTTATTCATTAAAAACAACCTCTCCTAATTTTGCTCTTCAGCCAGCCGTAAGGTACTGATCAGCCCGTAGCTTACAGTTCAGTCAATCTATCAGCATTGCTTTATTCAGCAGTACCTTACAGATCAGCCCTGTACCTTACTATTCTAACCCACGTGAAAATGCTCCAATTGCCTTGTAATTCATCAGTAAGCTACAGATGGAAGGCATAGCTTACACATTGTTTCTTCAACTTCTTTCCAAAGCATTTTTTCTTCAAATCCTTGCGTCCAAACACACTTCAATCTTCACTTCTTCATCATAAACATCCTTCAAACATCCAAATCTCTTCCACAAGCTCTCGAACACCTTCCAATTCTTCAATTCTTTAACTTGGACACCACGCTTCACACTTTTCGGCTCTAATTCCATCCGTTTAGCCATTTATCCTGAAACGATCAAAGCTCACGTAGTTATCCCATTCATCATATATTATCAACACAAACATAGCAAAAACACACAAAATGGGCTTATTATTAACCATTCATTTACCCTCTCATCACATTCCCACACTTACCTTTGATTGTCCCCAATCAAACCATGACAAAACACTACTCGCTTTGTTAACAAGCCACCTTCAATTCCCTTACCGAAACTACTCTTCAAGGCCCCGAATCATACCCAATCCCATAGACTTACACAATCGAGATTGACAAACTGACAAGCAATATTGCATATTTTAAAAATCAAGACTTGCCTAACTAAACCTAACATGCTTATCATCATACACATATACTACACACCCCTCACAATGGTCGCTCCTCTCGGTTTATATCTGGACTAGCTTGTAATGTGCTAGTATAAATCACTCAAAAACCAAGAATGTAACCTTGCTATCATAGGTTTGTATGACAATCACACAGAAGCTATAGACTATGCACACATCGAAAGGTCTTACGGGTTTTGGGCTAAGGGTAAAGGTAGGAATGATTTGGCTAACAATTGGTTTAACAAGGGTTTCAACACGCTTGAATGACTATCCTTATTCATACTACACAATAATACACTAAACAAACAACTTTGGGCATATTTAACCCATAATACATACTTCTTTTTTTTTTCTTTTTTTTTTCTTTCTCTTTTCTTTCTTTTTTTTTTCACAAATTAAACATACTCAATCACTTAAACGAAACACAAACACAATGGATGTCATCAATTTATTACACAAAGGTAAACAGGTCAATTTGGGTGATGTTGTAGGTTTAATCAAATGAAAGGGTATAGGCTCAACATGGGCTACTAAGGGTAATTTTGGATAAACGGGTCAACAACACACGAACTAGCTTCAAACACAACAAAGGGGTATTCCTAAATTGCCTTTCTAATCTATGCGCATATTTTGCCTACAGCTCTAGCACGTATCAAATCACACAAATTCTGCAGCAAGGAAACATTTGGCCTACTTTCAACAAATGAACATATATATCAATTTCTATCAATCTAGTAGGCTCAAAGTCTCACAAAGTAGGGATATAGGTTGCCGACATGTAGCATATGCAATTCCTATGAGCATGTTACCCCTAGTTAGGCATCTCTTTTCAGTTCTTATGAAAACGCTTGTCAGAAAAACTCTCATGAAACTTAAAGGGATGACCATGATAAAGGGTCTCATTTTTCATACTCAGCAAAGGACTCGTTAGCAACTGAAAACACGGCTTTTGTGCCTGCTCAAGTGAAAAAGGTGACATTTTTGCAAGAAATTTTTTTTTCTTGATTCATATTTTTCTTTTAAAATTTCAAAAATTTCTCAATTTTTCTCACAAATATGTAAGTGTTCCCCCCAACTATCCTAGGGTCACCCATCCCCACACTTGGGATACATTGTCCCCAATGTATGGTTTTCAGTCCTTCACTACTCAACATGTTCAACCTCAATCACTACCTACCAGAGCTGGCTGACACCCCAAAGTAACAAAAGAAACCATTCCTTTCACGAACAAATTTTCACACCACCAACTTTCATAAACAAGCAACAACAAAAGAAAAGGAAGGAACACATGGACCTGATTCACTCCCCCATCAAATGCGCATCGACTCTGATGCGTATCGGATTGAATACTCCACCTATCATGTCCGCACAACTTTCCCACACTTGGCTGCTACAATGGCTATGAAACAACGAAAAAACACAAAACAAATAAAAGAAAATAAAATAAAACACGTACCTCGGGCTGCCTCCCGAGAGCGCTAAGTTTATGAGTCTTCAGCCGGACTTCATACTTGCTATATCTCTCATGGTGGTCGTAGTGAACATTTACCCACCGAGTTTCCAATGTATGATCGGTAGTTGACATTCCACATGGGTGTTTTATCCTTCTCATTCAGCTTGTTCTTCAAATCACCATGTGACAATTGAGATCCACATTTACCTACCGAATTCCCAATGTATGTTCGGTAGTTCACATGTCGAAACTTCACATTCCTTCTTAGCCTAGATACGTTTGTAGGATCACTAAAGGGCCTCTTCACAATAATTTGACCAAGGTCCTCCCAACTCACCTTCCTCTTCTTTCCAATCGAACCACCATCCCTAACTTTTTTTGTTTTTATAATAAATATAGGAGGGTGGTTAGAATACGCAAGAGTCACCTGGTTCACTGGTTCTTTAGGAGGTGTGTCTGCACATTTTTCAGTCTTTAATGGTGTGTCTGCAAGTGGTTGTACACAAGATGTCATATACTTTTTGAGTTTTGTAACTTCCTCTTTTATGGCTTCTTCTATCACAACCGTGGAAATTTGAGTTATGTCTTTAACATGATTTAAACAACCAGCTTCGTGCTTTGCAAGTTCCATTCCCACTTCTTTTACACCATCATCCTCAGGCACAACCTTGTCCTCATGTTGCTCTTCAACGACTGAAGGAATTGGCATGGTATTGAATTCCATGACCTCTTCTTCAACTTCTTGGTTAATAATCTCATCTACCACCTCATCATTAACCATACCCGGTTCTACTGTAAAATCTTCAGGAATAGGAGGATTTTGTGTGGTCTTGTTTCTCATAGCCTTTAAATATGCGATTTCCTCTGCTAATTGGTTAACTTGCTTTACCAATTCCATATGCATCTTGTCCTGGATCTCGTAATCCTTCCGTATTTCCTGCATGAACTCCATAAGTGTATCTTTAAATGAAGCAACCGAGTCAACCAATTCTTCCACATGCTTTCCTTGATCTTTCCAATTTTCCTGATAATCAAAATGTGGACCTTGTTGATAGCCTTGATTATGCATTTCTCTTTGATAATTTCTTTGATTCCCCTACTGACGGTTCTCATATTGTAGCTTCCTTTGATTAAATGAACTCCTTTGATACACATCATTTGGCTGATAATAGTTGTAGGAGTTCGCTGAATGTGGCTGACGATATGAAGATGATAGGGGTGAGCCTCCATGATTTTTGAAACCGAATATGATTCGATCTTGTTGTTCCTTATACGCTTCAATCTTCCTACGGGCCACTGGACAATCGTGAAACACATGATACGGGCTCCCGCAACAATCACATTGGTCATCTTCTACCCAGCTAATCATAGTGTCTTTGCATGTCACTGTGCCTGCACAAACTAACACACCCAGTGTAATACTGAACAAAATAAAAAAAATTTAACTAAACTAGAAATATAAACTACTTTTTGTTTTTTTTTTATTTTTATATATATAAAAAAAAGTAAACAGTAAAAACTAAACTAAGCGCACCAATTCCCCGGCAACGGCGCCATTTTGATCGATGTCGTTGGGTCGGTCAAAAATATAAAGATAAGTAGTATATGGAAGTTGAGTCGTCTCCACAGGGAATTGGTGGAAAGAGTAGTTTTGTAAGTTAACTAATAAAATTGAAGTCTAATTGGTTTGTTGTTTGCTCTAGAATTTTAAGAAACTAAATTTAAGAATTTGTAAACAATACTGAGAAAGAAGTAACCCCCTCCAGGTTTCCGGTTCAATGATTCACCCTACCCTTGGTTAGATGATTGGATACCACATAGACAAAGTTTTGTTGAACGGTTTAAGTTAAGTGATAATCAAACACAAGTTTTTAATAATAACTCGTACAATTTAATTACCAACCCACGAATAACAACCACCTTCCCGTTAATCAAACTACTCACGATGCAAGAAAACCGAATGCGAATGACTAAAAGATAAGCAATTGCACAAACGTGACTTGTTTAAATAACTCAAACCACAAATATCTTTCAAACAATTAAAAGACAATCCATAAACCAAACCAAACAAGAGTTAGAGTTTCACAAATAAACCTTACACCCGGAGGTGGTTACAAAGATGTTTAGCCACTCATGATAGCAAGAAATAACTCAAAAGTATGAATAATAATACCGAACATGTTGATGGAAACCGAAGGAATGGATGAATGATGATGAACAATGGTGTTTGTAGCTTCAAAAGTCTCCAAAAGTTAGTAAATTTTCGTGATAATGAGGTTAGATCGCTGCTAGGTTTGATAAAAATCATTTTATTCATTAAAAACAACCTCTCCTAATTTTGCTCTTCAGCCAGCCGTAAGGTACTGATCAGCCCGTAGCTTACAGTTCAGTCAATCTATCAGCATTGCTTTATTCAGCAGTACCTTACAGATCAGCCCTGTACCTTACTATTCTAACCCACGTGAAAATGCTCCAATTGCCTTGTAATTCATCAGTAAGCTACAGATGGAAGGCATAGCTTACACATTGTTTCTTCAACTTCTTTCCAAAGCATTTTTTCTTCAAATCCTTGCGTCCAAACACACTTCAATCTTCACTTCTTCATCATAAACATCCTTCAAACATCCAAATCTCTTCCACAAGCTCTCGAACACCTTCCAATTCTTCAATTCTTTAACTTGGACACCACGCTTCACACTTTTCGGCTCTAATTCCATCCGTTTAGCCATTTATCCTGAAACGATCAAAGCTCACGTAGTTATCCCATTCATCATATATTATCAACACAAACATAGCAAAAACACACAAAATGGGCTTATTATTAACCATTCATTTACCCTCTCATCAGATTATCAGTTGATAACATAAGTTGAATAAAAATCAATCCCTAAAACCTTATTCCCTACTGGTCACTTTTTTTGTAGTATATCACACAACTTGTGATAAGCTCACGTATCATGCTATGTCTAACACTTATTTGTCTAGACTTTCCATTATACATTTCACTATATGCCTTAGTTAAGGTAGATGCACTATCACATCTAATAGATAAAAGTGATATCGGTTTAGGCCACAATGGAATTCATAAATCAAATTTCTTAGCCATTCAACTTCTTTACTAGCTGCTGCTGTCACAAACTCAAATTCCATTGTTGAATTAATGATGCAAGTTTGTTTACTTGATACCCAACATATAGCACTACCTCCAAGAATGATTACCCAACCATTTTGGAAGAATGATCTTCTATATTAGTAATCTAACTTGCATCTGAATAACCTTCAAAGGCACAAGGAAATCCAGTATAAGCCAAATCAAAAACCACGGTTCCTTTCAAATACCTAAATACTCGATTAATCATTTGCCAATGAATCAAACTTGGATTGTGACCTATATGATATATTATTATGAAGATATTGGTCAATCACTCAATCCAATTACACTAAAATATCCAACAGTGTTAAGGTTCTTTTTACTGTTGTGTTTTCTTTTTCTTTTTTTTTTTTAATTTCACACCAATATAAGAATAAAATCACATCAATATAACTAAAAACTTCAATCATTTCATTAACTATTAAAAACTTAAACATTAAACATTCACATTTCAAAATATAAAAACTTATACATTAATAGTTTTATTTTTTTTCCACTAATATATATTTTATGTTTAGTGGAACTAATAACATAAATAAGCAAACATCTCTTAAAAACCACCTTCTGATCTAAGCCTGAATCAGAGTTGTTTCGAAAGAACTCATCAAGTTTGGCTTCTTCGTCGGTCATAGCTTCCGTCAATCCGACATTCACCCCGTCCTTGTAAAATTCGGCTTCTTAATCTAATTCTCCCTCAAGTGAGTATTTATCTTATGCTTATTCGACCACATCCTTCAAGAAAATGAACATCTTAACCGCCTTAGGAGTTAGCCTTGTTCTCCTTATTGATAAGACCCTGCCACTCATGTAAAAAGCGGATTTCGAAGCTACCGGAAGTCTGGTTACATAGTAAATCTCGGGCCATGGCGGTTAGAATCAGAAATTGATCTTCCTTTTCTTTCCACCAAGCCAACAAATCAAAATTCTTAAATTTTTGTGGAGTCATATTTTGTAAAAAGTTCGAACCATTACACCACCCGATTTTGCTACTTGGAGTGTTAGTTTGTTGATATTGAGTATTTATATCCCATAAATGACTAAAAAGAGCCATATCGGTATCACTTGAATTTTCGTCCAGAACGTTTCTCATTATCTTATGAATTTGTGAGCTTGTACCATATTTTGTTAGATAAAAAGCATACACAGCATTAAGATGATTGTTAAATTTATTTTTTAAACATTGGCTAAAAAATAGGTCTTTGTGGGTGTTTAAACCCTACTCGTCCGCAATTTTATCAATCATAGACTCAACCCCCTTACAGTATAGCAAGGGTATAAGGCGGTAGCATAAGTAAAAACCACCGGTATCTCTTTAAAATATATTTTAAGATTTTCTTTCATTGGTTTTACCATATCGAATGGTGAACCTCTAACCCTTCAACGTGCTTAGTTTTGATGTCATTAAAATATTTTGTGAATTATAGGCTAAAACCACAACCGATTAAAAACCGGTTGACCAGATCGGTTGTAAAACCAGTATTTTTTTTTTTTTTTTTAAAAACCCGTTTCGGTTGTTATAACGATTTTTTTTAAACTGGTTTATTTGTACACCTCTAGTTGTGCTTCTTCGTCTTCCTAAAGAGTCATTGTAATCTTCTAGGGTTTGTCTTGTAATTTATTGGTTCTTGTTAAACAAATGAGTTTGTATTCGAGTTATGTGTATCTTCTCATCATCTTGGAGTTACCTTTTTTTTTTATTATTATTTGTACACTTAGGGTTTAATAAATAAAATAGTTTGCGTAATCTCTCTGTTCATCCGTTAATTCCATGAATTTTGACATGTATGAACTTTTAACCAACTATTTAAGAACTAAGAAGTTATAAAAGATTATGTTACTTTAACCCTTGAAAAAAAAAAGAACTAATTATAAATGAAGGGTTAAAGCTAGGTCCCATGTCGATAATTTAAGAAGGCATGGGCTGAGCGTAAATTATTTACATGTGTAGTAATCTAGTTAGGATATACACAAAGACAAAACAAATGGCGATGGATAGATAATATCAACCATTCAAATTTTAGAAAGCATGTGAGGATGAGGACACAAGACATATGATTCAACCGACACATAATGAGTTACGTTTGATGCATAGAAATGTATATCACATAGGTGCCACGTCTTGAATAATTTAGGGTGAAATGATTTAACATGTTGGGTAAGAGATGATGACATCTAAGGGTGGGATGGGTAGTCAAGGAGAGTATTTTAGGTTCCATCAAATTTTGTTTAAGAATGAATTAAACATTTTAATAGTGGAGTATCCCGATTACTTCAGAACATATTAAAAAAATGTAAATTAATAGTGTTTTAAAATACCATAAAGCTAGCATAAAATAATTTAAAAAGGTTAAATCGGTAAATGGAAAAGTTTAGTTGATCAGTACACTTCATGCATATTATAAAATATTAACTTCCTTTTTTTTACGACGAAACTTATATTATAAAAATAGAAAACGAGCTAGCAAGCAACTGAAACCCTAAAAGTTACAAAGTTAAATCGTGAATGTTAAAGTCAGACCATCCCATCCAATCAATATTACAAGATTTTGATCTACTCGTTAACCAAAGATACGCATTTTCTTTGATATGCTCTGCCGTCCTATTGTAGTGGGTGTGACGATTGTTAAAAGTTTCATCATTCATTGCCTCCATATCTCCCATGTCGTTACCATTAGAACCGCGCCTATAATTTTCCTCCACTTGATATCCAAATATTAACTTTCTATGTTTTATTTTTACATCTTCATGTATTTTATTTAAATAAACAGAATATATAGAAAAACTTTTTTGTTTTTTTGAACGGCAAATTTCTATTCCTTGTGAGACTTGAACCCATGACCTCCCATTAGGTGTTCCTAGAAGCTTTGCTTCTACCATTGGGCCACCAACCCCAATGACAATATATAGAAAAACTAATAAATGATCCCAAAGCTTTGATGATCAATCAGTCAATCAAGATCCCCATCTTTGATGATCAATCAACACTCAAGGTGCAATCATCACCCCTCTCTAGTCTCTGCCACTTGTACGTCGTTTCCTTATGTTTCCCAACGTTCGCTAACTTCGTAAGGACCAGCCCATTTAAAGACATGATGTACCAGCGGCGGTATACCCTATTTACACGGAAATCCTTGGTCGAACTTATCGCTATACAATTTTAGGAAATGACAAACTAAACCGGCTTGATTTTGCGTGTCTAGTGGATTAGACTGGTTGTTTTTTTTAATGGCCAACTAAGTATCATCTAAACTGATAGCAGGTTAGTACTGAACAAATGGTCATCCACCAAGTCAACAATTGAGGGAAAAATCCTCCTGCCCGAAAGTCTCCTGTGATAAAATCTCTCTAGATTGGATTCTAACTTGAGATCAAATGACCTCAAGCTCTTATCTTCATTTCTTCATTTCATTTCACCAAATGGTGAGGACGGTTTTTTTTTTTTTTTTTTTTTTTTTTTTTGAGTTAATTGCCAATTTAGTCCCTGAGGTTTGTCACAAATTGACACTTTCGTCCAAATCTTTTTTTTGTTACATCTGTGTCCCTGTGGTTTCATTTCTTTGTCATTTTAGTCCAACCCTCTAACTCCGTTAAAAAAAGTCAGTTAACTCAGGGGTATTTTTGTCAATACACACCAAACATTTTTCTTTTGCCATTTTAATCCAAAAAATATTTAATTAATAATAATAATAATAATAATAATAATAATAATAAACAAGTATATACAAAAAAAACATCAAACCTGTATATATACACGCACATAACAGAAGTACCCCACCCTTAATCTTCTCACACATAACCCACCTGCTCTTTTTTATAAACCAATTCGATGGGGTTCCGACAACAGAGAGAGAGAGAGAGAGGGGGGGAGGGAGGGAGGGAGGGAGAGAGAAGGTCGCCGGTTATGATCGGTTGGGTTCTGATGGGTTTCAAGGTTGTAGCTCAGACAACAGAGAGAGAGAGAAGGTCACCGGCTATGATCGGTGGGGTTCTAGTGGGTTTCGAGGTTGCAGCGTCGGCGCTGATTTGGAGTAAGCTTTTATTTGGGGGTTAGGGTTTGCTCCGATTTTTGGTTAGACAGTGGTGGTGACGATGACGGTGGTGGTTGTGTTAGACGGTGGAGGTGATGGTGACGGTGACGGTGACGGTGACGGTGGTGGTAGGTTAGAGAGAGGGGATACAGTGGGTTTTATCTCTCTTCAGTTCTCCCTTTTTCTCTATCGAGTCTCTCTCTGGACATAAACCGGTTATATGTGTGTGTATTAGTTGACGTCGGAGGCCACCGTAAATGGTGGTGGCAGGAAGTTTCCCTTAGATTGACAAAAATATATTTTTTTTTAATTAAATATTTTTTGGATGAAAATGGCAAAAGAAAAACATTTTGTGTGTATTGACAAAAATACCCCTGAGTTAACTGACTTTTTTTAACGGAGTTAGAGGGTTGGACTAAAATGACAAAAAAATGAAACCATAGAGACACAGATGTAACAAAAAAAAGATTTGGATGAAAGTGGCAATTTGTGACAAACCTTAGGGACTAAATTGGCAATTAACTTTTTTTTTTTTTTTTGAAAGGAAAACTTCATTCCAACATCACAAGCGGTCCTTGAAGCAAGGACCCCCGGGCAAACAAACGAGATTATATCAATAGGATATTTACACCAATTATTCCAATCTACATCTTTCCATCTAAATCTATTCCGAATCCAAAAGTGCGTCGTCGACCTTATAATCTCCATAACCTTAATCAGATGCCGAAACTTGTTATTAAAAATACGAGCATTACGTTCGTTCCACAACGCCCACATTGTAGTGTATACAATACCTCTTACCAGTGGCGGATCCATAATTTTTTTCAAAAGATGTCACTATTTTAAACATTCTAATTTAGTAGAACCGGACATAAATATTTTCGGGCGGATCAGTTTGACGGTTTGGGTCAAGTAAGGTTGATCACACAATAAAAATATTATACAATAATAAAAAAACATCGTCATTAAAAATTAAAAAAAACACATAATATAAATTTGATGGTCTTATGGGCCTCCTCAGCCCCTACGGGGTTGGCGTTGCAATGATTGGTTGTTTTGTGCGTCTTTAACGCACACGACCAGAGTCATTTCTTCATTTTCGGTCCAGCGAGTCATTTTGAAGGTGTGGGTTTTGTTGATGTTGAACTGTGTTTTCACCACCGTGGTATAATGGTTTATATACAAAAAAATCTCAACCGTA
The DNA here is from genome assembly GCA_028751855.1 of Ambrosia trifida. Classification (NCBI taxonomy): domain Eukaryota; kingdom Viridiplantae; phylum Streptophyta; class Magnoliopsida; order Asterales; family Asteraceae; genus Ambrosia; species Ambrosia trifida. Next base: position 96,833,109 of record CM054130.1, read on the forward strand.
TTGCATGTGAAATTCAATATTTCTGACGGTTAGATGAAACCGATTTTAATGCACATAATTATTTTTGACCGTGTTGGTAGGACGGTTTATGAGAAATCTGACCGTTTGGTGGTAAAACCGTGTGAATTAAAAAAAAACAAAGATTAAGATTTGAATTTAAATAAAAATAAATAAAAGAATCAGTGGAGTGCTGCCTCCAAAAGTGAAGGGATGTGGCAGTGAATGATTGGTTGAAATCAGTTAAGTGAAAAGTGAATCCTATAAGCGCCTCTTTCCCCCTAATAGGCTAAATAGTGGAGTGGGCTTGTAAAAAGTTATATTTTTATCTACTTAAAAATTAGATTTGAGCTAATTTAATTGGAATTGGGTTGAGTCTAATGTAGTCACCATAAAAAAACATTGATGTCACTCGAAAAACTATGTATACATGTATATATACAACTGAAAAAAGACTGTTGTCCCAGGACTGCGTCCCAAACAACATACCTCCACCAATGCCTCTTACTATGTACCTCGCTTCTTTCGAGTTTGTTTGATTCTCCGCAACTTGCAAAAGGTCCGACACATCAAAAGCAAACATAGGACTCAAACGGCACCAAGCTTCAACTCTACTCCAAAGTTCATATGAAAATCCGCAACCGGTGAAGAAATGTATATCCGTTTCCTGTTCTGTATGACATAGGGCACAGGAGGTTTGTAGCAAATTCACACCACGTTTAATAAGATCCGAAGTAGTGGGGAGACGATTACGGGCAGCCCTCCAAACCATAACTTTGCATTTTAAAGGGACCCAACACTTCCATTTTATCGACTGACTAGTAGCAACCGTCGAGTTGTCGGGAAATAACTTCTTGGCCGAAGATACTGTGAATATTCCATCATTGTCTAGCTTCCATTTCCAAGCATCTAGACCACCTCTCCAATCCAAATCGAGGATATTCCCTAGAAGATTAAACAATTCTGTCAATTTTGTATACGATGATGGAGTCGTCCTCCACTCCCACTCCAAGCTTTTGACATTGTTCACACATTGAATTTGAGCCGAAACCTTCACCCATTTCTTTTTTTTTCAAGCCTAAACAAGTTTGGGTATATAATTCAAAGAGGTTCTTCTTGTAACCAAATGTCTCCCCAAAAATTTATAGAACCGTCGCTAAGCAAACCAACAAAATAAGTATTAAGAGCTAAACCATTTGGGAGTTTTTTTCTCTCCCACTTTCAAGATTTGTGTGAATTATTTAATATGACATATATGGTTGCGATACGAATATAATAATACTTATATTGTTGGGTCAAACAATCAGATCAAATACGAGATATTTGAGGGGACAAACTCGCGACACTTTCTATTTAATCAAATGAGTATACAAACTTACAAAGAAATAGAGAAATAAAAACAATTACCTAGACATCAATTTATACTAAAATTACCATGCTAATACTACTCAAATAATTTTATCAATCGTAATAATTTAAGCAACTCACATCATTATTTATATTAATTAAATTAATCTTTCACTTTAGTCTATCAGCTTTCAACTCATATATATACGAGTTTATAAGATTTACTTCTAACATATATAACTACATATTAAAAAAGGATAAATTATTGGTTCGGTTTACACTGTCAATTCCAAGTTTCAATCTGCCGACCAAATTGCTAAGTCGCAAAATAAAACCATTAACCTAACATCGAATAAAATCAACTAACGTGCTTCCCATTAGATGATTAGATAGTTTTCAATGTCCATAAAAATCTTCCTTCACTACAAGAAAAACGAGCAATAGCGGTGATACCTTTAACGGTAACAGACAGGATGTCGCCGGTATCGCTCTAATCCACGTCTGCCTTTAAAGTAAGATGACCTGGTCGTTGAATGGTGGGTTAATCGAACAACCACGGTTTAATCGTACTAAGGGCAATAACGGTAACAAAAGAAGCATTAGCAAGGAAAGTATCGCCGATAAAGGGACACATAACTAGACAAAATAAGCAAAAAGACAAAACACGCAAAAAGCGGCGACAAGGGCTTTAGAGACGACAAGGGGTCAATACTGACGTAGCATTAGCGGTGACTCATTAGGTTATAAATAACCCAATATTTATTAATTAATAATCTTTATCTTTATTATATAATAAATATAAATTTATGAATTATTTCAATTCTCTCTCATATAAATAATATTATTAAATCATAATTTTACGTTTATCTATTATTTATTCAATATTTATTTTCGTAACTAATTCCTTTCTTATTTTCACTTATTTAAAATCATTTAATATTTTATTGATTCAACTTATGTAATATTAAATTTTCTACCTTAATAATAAATAAGAAAACAAAAAAAAATGTTAAAATTCGTGTGATACACAAGTTTATAATAAATTTTTTACACTAAATGAAATTGTAAATAAGAGTTATGTTTCGTTACTAGCTAAATACGTCAAATCAATCGTTTCTAAAAAAAGCTACACTTTCAAAACAACCGCCTCAGTCACACCCTGCAATGGTTACTTCTGCCTTTGCTCCTCATCCAAACATACATTCTCTCTTTAAAATAAATTTTCATTCTTATTCATATGATTAAAATTGTTGGTTTCTTATATTATAGTACATTAATTTCTATGCTGTACCGTAACACACATTTTGTCATTTCATATTAGACTTATCTATCCCGAACAGCTTGAGAGATATAACCTAGTACCTTATGAGGGTGTTTGGGATTGAGTTACAAAACAACTTATTGATTTATTGGTTTTTTCCAAAAGTCAATAAGTCAATAAGCTGTTTGTGTAAACCAAAAATACTTTTGGTTTTGGCTTTTCAATAAGGATGGAAAAACTGTTTTCAAAAAGTCAGAAATCCTGGCTTTTGGTTAATTATTTTACACTAATAAACTAAACCAAACATTTTTTAACAAAAAAACTTATTGACTTATTGACTTTTCCCATCATAAAAGCTAATTCAAACACTTTTTTATAAACTACTTTTTAAAAAGTCATAACTCAATAACCACTTTGACCAAAAATGCTTTAGGAGTTAAATAAGTAATCCCAAACACCCTCTATATATATGATTTATGTACCAAACTAGCAATCACATAAAATTATACTACGTCGCGGATTCTCTCTCTTCAGATTAGGGTCTTGCACTACACATCCGCTGAGCTCATAAGTTCAGCACTGACAACACAGGTACGCATATCTTCATGCATACATAATGTAATCAGTCTGATATTTGTGATCAAATCGTATCGGATATAATTTACAATATTGTTTATAAAGATATTAATCCATACGCTACTGTATTAGTGAGACATTAGTATATTACAGGATATAGTTTACGATATTTTGGTTTCGAACGTCATGCCATTATTTATTCTACTTTATATGATTACTTTAGCTTAAGACATATTAACATTTGAATTTTATAATTTGAAGCTTTGTGACGTTTATAAGTTTATGGTATTAAAGAATATTTAAGGAGAAAGCTTGAAGGTAGATCAAAGAGGATGGATAATAAGGAATCTGACTACATCTTTTTTGTTGAGACTGAAAATGAGGATGAAGAAAATAATATTGATGGAGATGAAGATAACAATTTTGATGGAGATGAAGATAAGGATTTGAGTGGAGATGAAGATGAAGACAATGGAAATAATTTCTATGCTTCTTCGGTATTTGGGGACAATGACCCATACCATCTTAGCAATCCTAATTCTTTGGATCCATCTTGGCCTAAAAGTTACAGGTATATATTACCCTTTCCCCATGTGGTGTTATTTAGTTTTGTCCATAAATATTGTTTTGTTTTCTTTAGAATAATAGAGGACATTTTAAGCTATTATTTGTAACACTTTGGTTTTCAAAATTCTACTAGTGGTTTAGTTAGGAGAATTTCTAATGAAACAAACAAAAGTGATGCAATATATACAATGTGTCTTCCCTAATTTGATTTACTAATTAACCCTTCTTGGTATTATGTTTTAGGAAGTCAATAGATCTTTATGGTGGTGTCGGATCTCCAAGTTTGAACTTTTTAGGGTCTTCTGGCGTATCATCAGTAGCTGGTTCATTCCTTTCGACGTCACCTATAAGGAGACGCGCTTCCAAAAGCATCACGAGTTTGGACAGCCATCCACTGCTACCCCAAGAGCATTGTAATTATGATAGTTTACTTCATCATCAAAGTACATCTAAGAAATCTTCTACCAAAGAGTTGTTACAAAATGAGAAATCTCCTCAGACTGGACAAAGCTCATTCAGCCAAGCTGTGGTTAACGGTATGTGTTATGTTTTCATAACTAATTTACAAAGTTTATATATTCTTTAACGTTAGGTACTATGTTTTCGTTAACTAATCAATAATTTAAAACTTCTTGACATTAATAAAAAAAAAAAAATATCTCGTGATTTTGTAGTTGTTGCAGAGTTGGAGCACAAAAGATAACAGAAAGAATCTGTTTAAGAAAATAGTATATTCTTGAATGAATAAAACATTAGGCATTTTGGTATACTTTAACCTTTGTTAAATCCACCTAGATACCAAATCACCAACTTTTTCCTATTTCACTCCACATCACCCTAAGGAAATAGTTTGATCCCGTTAATGGCTAACCCTATTACTTAGTGGTTTTTGGTTTAAATAATGATTAAAAATTTAATTCAATCTCTTAACTTCACGTAACATGTTCCCTTAACATATAAGAGGGAAGTAATGTGCAACGCCTATTAACATGTCATGTCACATTTAACGCCCTAGATGTTAAGGTACACTCCATGGTCTTATATTGGGGTCCTCTTTATAGGGAGTTTTTGGCAGATATTCCGAAATTTCAAATTAAAAGAAGATAACTAATTGAAAAAAGAAATAAATGACCGCCTATATTAAGACAATCAATGATTTATATGGTTTAACATAAAAAGTGGAATGATTAGAAAATGTTAAAACTAGCGTAAATCTTAAATGATGAAATCTAAGCTTTATTTGATAAAAATCAGGTCTGACAGATAGGCCAAACTACTTATGACCTTTGTCATATGGTATCTTCTATCTAGGATAACTAACACTATATGAAAACGGGTGTAACACCCTACGTATATCCCACATCGTTCGTGGATAGGAGAGATCTTGGTTCATAAGTAATGTCCTGCCTCATAAATCACCAACGCGTTTTGGGCTTAGTTGGCTGTGAAGCACATAAAAACTCCACAGTTAAGCGTGCTCGGGTGGGAGTAGTATTAGAATGGGTGACCTCCTGGGAAGTCTTCCCTTGGGTAACCAAAAACAAATCCGTGAGCTTCTAATGGGCAAAGCGGACAATATTGGATGATAATAGAGGCGAGGTGTTACAGAGTGGTATCAGAGCTACTCCTGTGCCATCCGGGATGGTGGGACAAACCTCATCGAGGACGATGAGTCCCTGGGAGGGGGGGGGGGTGATTGTAACACCCTAGGTATAGCCCACATCGCTCGTGGACATGAGAGATCTTGGTTCATAAGTAATGTACTAGGATGGGTGACCTCCTAGGAAGTCTTCCCTTGGGTAACCAAAAACAACTCCTTGAGCTTCTAATGGGCAAACCGAAAAATATTGAATGATAATAGAGGCGGGGTGTTACAACGAGTGCTATCTATTCATCTTTCAACTAGGAAATACTTTTTTGGATAAACTGAAATGGTAGTTGGTATTAGAAAGTGTGAGGCCCTCCAGGCATTCAGCTACAACAAGTTGAGTCATGATGTGAAAGCTTCACATACGCAAAGTGTTGCTCTACTTACAACCAAATAAGTTTATATATAATAAAAATTTGCTTCCTTTTACATACTATCCTTTTAATCAAGTAAACTATTCTTAATTTCTATATAGCTTTAGTCATTCTTATGTATTACCATCCCCATAGACCTTACATTGGTAAGGCGTGCTTTTTTAAAACCAATGTGGTTTGAAAAGAACACCTTGTATGTCGTTTCCAGCTAACTGTATTGAGAAAAGATTTGACACCTTTAATCTAGTTGTCACATACTTTTATCCTAGAAGAGGGCACCGGTTTAATATGACGCTATACCGTTCGATAACATACATTGATGGCCTTATGCTTATTGATATTTGAAACATGTGTTAGTGCATTATTGTATGTTTGTAGCTGGGAGAATGGACTAGGTTGAGTCTTAGCTGAATACTGTATAGACGCATGAAACTGGCCAATTCGCATGATACTAATTGGGCAACTGAGAGTCTTATTTGCCTAACCATGTGAATGGAAGGAAATTCGCACGAATGGACCATTCACATGGTCCTATTCGCATAAAATGTTGTATGCGAATTGGATAACCTATATAAGGTGGTTTCATGTGTGTTAGATAAGGTTTTGAGATGTTTTGATTAGATTTGAGAGGGGAGATCAGCTCGATCTCCCCTGGACCGTAGAAGAAGTAAAAGTTGTTCTCCTTTTGATTTGTAATAATTCCGGATAATATATCATATGGTTGCGTGTTTTATATCTTGTGTCAAACCTCCGTCTTTGAACCGAGCTACATGTTTATCGATCGGAATTACGACTTTTCAATTGGTATCAGAGTCATGGTACCCAATCTAGTTGAACTAACCTTCGTCTAGATCACCATAGATCAAGATCTGCGATCAATCTTGTTTTAGACGTTGAAGAATGTTAGGTGTGAAAGCGAGATCTAAAAACCAGATTTCAAGATGTGTTTATTTGTTAGATCTATGCATATACGAGTGTTAGGATTCCACTTTAGCACCAATATGTGGTGATTTCATCATCAAATTTGAAGTTTTGATGACTCTGGATTGATTTGGGGTTTTAGGGTTGAAGAACACTTCACTCGTTCATTCTATAGATCTGCTGCACATCCGTGCGAATGGGACATGCAAATGTGTTATTTATGCTCTATCATGCGAATGTGAGCCCCTATTCCCTGTCTAGCATAGTCGCCCTATGAGTGCCATTCGCCTAAAAATGAGTTTTTTGACTTAAGAAGTTACATGAACGACCTTCGTTTCGTAATTCTACTTATTTGGTGAATGATTTCAGACTCCGGTGCTTACTAAGAATGTATATGTTGAATTAAAGCTAAACCGATTTTGATTTTCGCCGTTATGAGATTAAGAGACAATTATCCAATCATATAAGTAAAAAAGAGTATTTTAGAGAAAATTTTCTTTAACAAAATTTTTCTGAAAATAAATAAGAGGATGATTGTTGGGAATATTTTGGCAACATGATTTTTCAGAAAATTACGCATTTGCCCTTCATCTTGGATCGAGTGATAGGGGCTGTTTCTTTATAAGGTTTCATGGGTTGACACATGGAATACTTCATCTAGGCTACGAGCTTACCTGAGTTACTTCTTAAAAAGGATACAAGTGTATTGGACTAAACTTCATGATGATTCAAGCATTTCTAATCATGTTACTTCTAGGATGAGCTTCTTAAAGATGTTTGTTTTCACTTTATTACCTGGTCTTATGATCATTGAGGCTCTCTTATGATCAGATTGTGATAATGATGATGAAACACCATGATGAGGATTATGGGGGTAGTCATGGGAACTGAAGAGTACAGTTGTACTGTGATCCTAATTCATGTTACTATTATAGGCCAAACAGAAAAATTATATTTCTAGAAATTAAAGATAATAAATTCCGCTCTGAGAAGGGAATTTGGTCAGATAATAGTCAACCAATTCCGCTTTTGGGGGGGAATTTAGTGGGGGAAATGGAATTTAATAATCCTAACTTTGGAGGGTTGGAAGGCAACAGTCCCAACTTGAAACTTGTAATATAACGGTCCCAACTTGTCAATGTTTTTATTCTAATGGTCCCAAACTAACCTCAGTTAAGTTTTTCTGTTAAGTGCCAACGTGGCAATCCACGTGGCGGTCCATGTGGCATAGTATGTCCAGTTGGCAAAAAACGTGGGTCCCACTTGTTTTTTCAATTAAAAAAAAAACCTAAGCATATATTATTATATCTATCTTTATATATCTTCATTATCTGTGTATATATTATACACACATATATACAGACACAAGAGAGAGAGAGGGAGAGAGAGAGAGAGAGAGTACAACCCACCCCCTTCTTCATCGTCATGTCACCACCGTCCTCCACCACCATCTTCGACGACCACCACCCCACAACCGCCTGTCACCACCGTCCTCCACCACCATTTCCGACGACATCTCCGCCACCACCAACAAAAGCCCACCCACCATCATTCCCCTCAACCTCCACCCCATAATCACCACTCTACCATTCACCCCCACCAACCACCTGTAAAATTAGGGCTTTCCCCCAAATTTTAGGGTTCTTAGTTCGTCACCATCAACCACCGCCACCGTCAACCATTTTACAAGGGTTGGAGCCCTAATTTTACAAGGGGAAGAAGAGGGGAGAAGCCCTAATTATTGAACGGTGGTCGGAGATGGCCGGAACCCACCTGTTCTTCCTCTAATCTTGAACGGTGGTCGGAACCCACCTGTTCTTCCTCCAATCTTGAACGGTGGTCGGAGATGGCCATTTTTGGTTCAGATCTGGTAGTGGGTGGTGGAGAAGACAACCGGGAGAAGGTGGAGAAGACGACCGAGTTTGGTGGTGTTTGTAGTGGTGGTGTTTGTGGTAGTGGAGAAGACGACCGGGTGGTGGTGCAGAAGACGACCGCCATCTGCAACCTCTCTCTCTGCGTTCTCTCTCTCTTATCTCTTTCTCTCTCTACGTTCTCTCTCTCTCTCAGCTCTTTCTCTCTCTGTCAACTGTATATGTGTATATATATTGTATATGTGTGTATATATATTGTATATGTGTGTGTATATATATATATATAAATATTTTGGTATAAAGATTAAAAAAGACACATGTACATTGTGGGACCCACGTTTTTTTTCCAACTAGACAGATTTTGCCACGTAGGACTGTCACGTGGGATGCCTACGTGGCACTTAATTGAAAAAACTAACTGAAGTTAGTCTGGGACCAACCAAATAAAATGGTTGACAAGTTGGGACCGCTGTGGTACAAGTTTCAAGTTGGGACTGCTGCCTTCCAACCCCCCAAAGTTGGGATTATTAGATTCCATTTCCCCGAATTTAGTGAAAATAAAACGACAATACCGATTCGAGGAGGGAATTTTGTGAGGTTTGGAGAATTCATCAGAGACGGGGGGGGGGGATAAAAAATTTCATATTTCTACGGTAAATATTTAAATGCAATCACAAGTGGTAAAGTTAGTGATCTTTGGGGTGATGCTTACGGGTCTGCGTGCAATGTTTTGCATATACCATGTATAGACGGCTTTGATTGAAAGTACCCATTTTTCAGTTGAAGTTCTCTAGCCAGCGTGAAGGGTTTTGCATGGATAAGTTCAGGAAAGAAGTTTAAAAGGTTTGGTACAACGTTTTTTTATTGAATATCTGGCTAGCCTTTATGGGATCCAATTAGCATTTGATTAGTTGGGTTGCGTTGGGTGTACTTTGTGAAGCTGACATCATGGGACTAGGTATGATGCTACGAGGCCTGAAAGGCATTATCGTTAGTCGATTTCACAAGGCGGGAAAAATTGATCTGGTTGTAATTCAATCTGAGCGTTCCAATTGAATTCGCAAAGGATAAACTTGGTCAAGTTGACTTCCTGAATATTAATATTGTAGATTCTGGTGCATTACTTGGTCAGTCCATAAAGACGGGTTACAGAAGATATTTCTCCAGAAGACTTTACGAATGCAGTGAACTTTTGTTGATGACTTGATTCTGATTGTTAATGATGGATCTTTTATCATATGTCGGTTAGAATTGAAGATCAATATTATCATGCAATGACACCTAGATGGGGAATTTTGCGAAGACTCAACGTGGAGATGCTTACATTTGGGGGAGGGGGGGGGTTGGAGGGGATCTGATATGAGAAGTTTCAAGGATTCAGTTTTGCTATTAAGATCTACTGAAAGTTCTGCTTACCTGTTTCAGTCAAAAGGGTAGTCTGTTGAAGTACGTAGATGCGGCCGAATTCTACAGAAATTGGCTGAAAATTGCAAGTAGTGTTCAGCATTCGTCAGCAACGTCCAAAGAAGAATTTGTTAATGTATTATTGTATGTCCGTTGCTAGCAGGGTCGTCTCCAAGAACACTAAACAAAATTAGGCCCCGGGCGAAATAAAAAAATTTGGCCCCAAAATTTTGGTAAAGGGGAATGAATTAAAAAAAATGAATATGATGCTAGTGGCAAGGCTTGAACTTTAGACCTCTACATTAAATTAGCATCATTTTCTCAACTCCACTAACAAGACTTTAATGTGTATATATATATATATATATATATGTGTGTGTGTGTGTGTGTGTGTGTGTGTGTAAAATTTTAACAAAAATTTGGGCCCATTTGAGGGTTGGGACCTAGCTGGTGACCACCTGGCCCATGCTAAGGGCCGGTCTGGTCGCTAGACGAATAGACTAGGGTTGAGTCTAAGCTGAATATTGTTTAAACATATGAAACCGACCAATTCGTATGGGCACAAACGAATCAGATCATTTGTTGGGTGAATGGCCCCATTCGCATGGTCTTGATTGGGTGATTGAGTGTCGCATTATCCTAACCATGCGAATGGAAAGAAAACTGGACCATTCGCACAAATGGGTCGGTCACATGGTCCTATTCACACGAATGAGTCTCATTCACATGGAAAGTTGCATGTGAATGGGACAACCTAATAAGGTGGTTTCATGTGTGTGTTTGTTAAGGTTTTAGGATGTTTTAATTAAATTTGAGAGGGGAGATCATGCTAGAGCTCCCCTAGATTGTAGAAGATGTAAAACTCGTTTTCCTTCGGATTTGTAACCATTCAGGATATATATATATATATTGAAAGTGTTTGTCAAACCTTGATCCTTCTCATTGATTTCACAAATATTTATAATACAAAATTGATATCTCCTATAAATGTGGAGATATTGTTACATTGAATACAAATCTATTTATTAAAGTAAAGATAGATACATATTATTACACCCCCGCAGTTGAAGCGTCGGGCGGACCGATGCTGAGACTGGAGCGAAAGTCTTCGAAGAGAACATGTGGGAGACCTTTAGTAAAGATGTCAGCAATCTGATGGCGAGAAGGAACATGAAGAACTCGAATGTGACCCCTTTGTACCTGTTCACGAAGAAAGTAAATGTCAAGCTCGATGTGTTTGGTGCGTTGGTGTTGCACAGGGTTACCAGATAGGTAGATGGCACTAACGTTATCACAGTAAACCAAGGTGGCTCGTGTGAGAGGCAGGCGAAGCTCAAGAAGAAGATTACGAATCCAACAAATGTCAGCCACGACATTGGCGACACCCCGATATTCAGTTTCAGCACTGGATCTGGAGATAGTAGACTGCCGTTTAGAAGACCAGGAAATGAGACTGTCACCAAAGTAAACAAAGTAACCAGAGGTGGAGCGGCGTGTGTCAGGACAGCCGGCCCAATTAGCGTCCGTGTAAGCAACGAGAGACATCTTAGAGGCCGGTCCTAGGTGAAGTCCATGATCAGAAGTACCCTGTAGATAACGAATAATACGCTTTAACGCATTCCAATGATCCTGTCGCGGGTCATGCATGTACATACAGACCTGTTGCACAGCATATGAGATGTCGGGACGTGTGAAGCAGAGATACTGTAGTGCCCCGGCAAGACTGCGATAAGTGGAAGGATCATCATGAGGAGGACTGGAAGAGGCGGACATTTTAGACTGTGTGTCAACCGGAGTGGCCACTGGTTTACAAGAATCCATGGCAGCTCGATGAATAATGTCTTTGACATAAGCCTGCTGTGAAAGAAACATGTTTTCACCATTGCGAGTTACCTGTATACCCAAGAAATAAGATAGCGGACCCAATTCTTTCATTGCAAATTCACCAGACTTTCATTACGTGGTAAGAATGATGTCATCCACGTAAATTAGAAGATAGGCAATATCAGATCCATAATGATACGTAAATAAAGAGTTATCCGGCTTGCTTTGCTGAAACCCATGCATAAGAACAAAATCAGTGAACCGCTGGTACCAAGCCCTGGGGGCTTGCTTGAGACCGTATAATGATTTCCTGAGGCGACAAACATGATCCGGAAAGTCTTTGTGACGAAAACCCATGGGTTGATGCATATAAACTGTCTCTTCCAAGTTCCCATGAAGGAATGCATTGGTAACGTCCAATTGATGAATAGGCCAAGATTTGGAGAGAGCTAAGGTGAGAATTAGTCGAATAGTAGAGGGCTTAACCACCGGGCTAAAAGTCTCACCACAATCAATACCTGTTTGCTGTTTTCGACCATCACACACTAAACGAGCTTTGTAACGCTCCAAACTTCCGTCAGACCTGAATTTATGTTTAAATAACCACAAGCAACATATAACATTCATATCAGGGGTCCTAGGTACAAGCTCCCAGGTCTTATTTTTAATAAGTGCACTAAACTCGTTAGACATGGCATTGTACCATTCCAGAGAGGACAAGGCAACCTGGGGGGTTTTTAGGAATAGGAACGTGGTGGAAGTGTGGAGGTTAAAGCGGTGTTTAGGTTTGTGAATGCCGCTCATGGAGCGAGTGTGAATGGTGCGAGTGGGTGGTGGAGGAGGTTGGACAGGTACGGATGGTGAGGGCTCGGTGGTGGTGGACGGGCCAGGTATGGCTGTAGGGGTTGGACCAGGTGGTGGATCCACTGGACCAGAAGGAGCAGGTGATGTAGGAGGTGGGCCGTGGTGGTGGGCCGTAGAAGAACGAAGGCCATGAGAGGGTGAAGTTGGGCTGGCCGGGTGGGGGTTGATAGTTGGCGGGTTTGAGGATGGATTTGGGCTGGCGTTTGTTGGACCGGAGGGTTGAGGATGGATATGTGGGGGTGGGCCGGTTGTTGTGGGAACAGTGGGCGAGGTGTGGGAGGATGGTTGAGACTGGTTTTGTAAGTAATCCCAAACCAAGGGGTTTATGGTGGGGTTTAGAAAATCATAGGAAGGAGTAGTAGTGGGGGATTGGATGGCATAGGGGAAGATAGATTCTTCAAAGTGTACATGTCGGGAAATTATAAGTTGGTGGGTGGTAAGGTCAAGGCACTTGTAACCCTGGTGATTGTTGGGGTATCCAAGAAAGACACATGGGTGAGAGCGGAAATTTAGTTTGTGAATTGTAGTGGAGGGTGTGAGAGGATAACAAAGACATCAAAAAATACGAAGATGGTCATATTCTGGGATGCAGTTGTAGAGAAGGGAGGTGGGTGATTTAAAGTGGTGAAGTTTGCTTGGGAGGATATTGAGAAGGTAGGTGGCAGTCTCAAGGGCGTGATGCCACATGTTTGGGGGGAGAGAGGCTTGGGCCAATAGGGTGCGAATCATATTATTGATGGTGCAGATTTTGCATTCCGCTTTGCCATTTTGGGAAGAGGTATAAGGACAGGAGAAACGAAATTGCATGCCATTATGATTACAAAAATTAAAGAAATTCTGGTTTGCATATTTTTGCCATTGTCACATTGAAATTGTTTGATTTTACGCTCAAATTGAGTATGGATGAGGTTGTAGAAAGTGGTGAAGGTTTGAAACACTTGTGATTTATTAGAGATTGGGAATGTCCATAAGAAATTAGTAAAATCATCTAAAAACAATATATAATATTTATGGCCACCCGTACTGAGTATGGGAGATGTCCATAAATCACTGTGAACAATGTCAAAAGCAAGACGTGTAACATTAACTGAATCATAAAATGGCAAGCGAACACTTTTGCCAAAAACACACGATTGACAAAGTGTATTATTATGTTTAGCATAATCAATAAAAGACGAAAGTTTCAAAGACTGTAACAACTTATTTCCTGGATGACCCAAACGTTGATGCCAGTAATCTTGGGAAACAGCAACAAAAGAAGAAGGTTGAGTGGTCTTGAGGGGAAGTGGTGCAGTCAGGGGGTAAAGATCGCCGGTACTATTGCATCGTAGGATAGGAGCCCGAGTTTTGAGATCCTTCACAAGAAAACCAAATGGGTCAAATTCAATGGAAACTAAGTTGTCCGTGATAAGGCGACGGACAGAAATTAGGTTTTTAATAATGTTGGGTGCAAACAAAACATTATTAAGTTTAAGGGGTGGGTATGGGGGTGGGAGGACCTGGTTGCCTTGGGCTATGACCGGGATAGACATGCCATTTCCAACAATAATAAATTTATTAGTGCAAGAATTAAAATTAGACGGGGAGTATATACCTTGGGCATTGGCGGAATGAGAAGATGCTCCGATGTCCATTACTCCATTATCCGGTTGATTGAGAGCCAGCGAATATAGTGCCTGTTCAATGTCAGTAGGAGAATAATTGGTGTAATGGGCTTGGTCAGGTCGCGGGCCAAGGATACCCTGTGAGTCTTGGTTGGTCGGTCTGGAAGGGTACGGGCAGGGGGTTGGGCCGAGCTTTGGGCCGAGTTGTTTTTATTCAGAATAGAGGCCCATTGAGACGCGGTCCAATTACTTGGAAAGATGATGTATGGATGGGCCGGGTTAGAGGTGTTGTTTTGAGTGGACCGGTTCTGGTTGTTGACAGGTCTGCCACGCCCACGTCCCCGACGAGAACAGGCAGCAGGAGGCTGTGATTGGGAGGGTTGAGCAGCTGGTTTGGGTGTGATGTGGGAGGTGGCAGCCAGTGCCGTGGCAGCCGACTGAGAGCCCCGTGCGACCTGTTTCTTCTTCTTAGTCTCCTCAAACGTAAGACGTGATCGTACCTCGCTGAACGGAGGAAGAGGATCTCTATTCTGCAGCACCGTAGAGATACTATCAAACTGTTCGGTGAGACCGGTTAACACTTTAAGAACCAACTAACGGTCATCCATAGGAGAGCCGAGACTTTGTAATTGATCCGCCAAATGTTTAGCATGATCACAATATTCCGACATGAAGAGAAATTGTCAAGGCAAATATTTGCGAACTCCTGACCAAGGAAGATCGCTCTTGTGATTTGATTATCCGTGAACTCACTGTCAATCACAAGCCAGGCATCATAAGCCGTCTGACCCGGCTGCAGAATGATGCGAAGGAGCGGTTGCGAGATGGTGGCATAAATCCACTGCTTGACCAGGGCATCAAGACGACCCCAGAGTTGTTCAGCAGCATGGGCTGCAGCCGCGGCTGCGGCGACTGCAGCAGGGTCCGATGGGGAGAGGGTTGAATGTTCGGGTGGTGGTCTGGGAGAGAGGTGGTCTGAGACTTCGTATGCCTGACAATGGACTTGGAAAAGGGTTTTCCAAGTGGTGAAATAAGGGGAATCTTTCTCAAGAAGGATGGGTATGTGGGTTTTGATGTTTGATACGGTTAGGGCTGGATGAATGGGTTTGGACTCCATGGAAGAGGGTGTGGAAGAATGAAGAAGGAGAAGAGAGATAGGGGGCTGCAACAGCAGAATGCCGGCAGAAGAAGAAGATAGCAGCGGAAGGTTTAGGGTTGGGGATCAAGAGAGGATGATACCATGAAAGTGTTTGTCAAACCTTGATCCTTCTCATTGATTTCACAAATATTTATAATACAAAATTGATATCTCCTATAAATGTGGAGATATTATTACATTGAATACAAATCTATTTACTAAAGATAGCTACATATTATATATATATATATATATATAGGGGAAAGTTAATTTGAGTACACCTATATTTCGTGCGAACCGTGAGAACGGCATCTAAAACCATTCAAATTCAAAATTTCTTTTTACACTTGTCTTTATTACTAAAATACAATCTCAAAAACACAATTTACGCGTAAAAATTCAAACGTATATGAAAATAATTTGTTTTTACACATGTGTAAATTTACTGTTTATACATGTGTAAACTGTTTCATTTACACATGTGTAAAATGTTAATTTGAAAGTGTTTTTGCAAGAAAAGATGAATTATTTGGAAAAAAAATTCATTTATTAATATTATATTTTGATTATAATGAGGTTTGTATTAAAAAAATTGATTTTGATTGATTTTTTTATTTGTTCTCACGGTTCTCACAATATTTAGCGTTCTCAAGATAACCCTCCCCCATATATATATACTAGTAAGAATGCCCGCGCGTTGCTGCGGGTATTTATATTTTTTGTTACGCAGTTGACTAATACAACTGATATACCGATTTACGAAGAGCAATCGAGTATATTGATTCACGAAGAGCAAAAGAATTGCCTTAAAAACAACAATCACTAAGACTCTTTTGGAGTGCACAATCTAACCCGGCCTACATTAAACACCGATGATGATGATGATGCCGATGATGATGATGAGGATGCCGATGCCGATGCCGATGATAATAGCAACAACAACAATAATAAGAACAACAACAGAATAAAACTAAATGGTCTATCTTTTGTTGTGCATATTCAATATCAACTGTCAAACTCATAAACATTGTACAAGCTCATCATCGAATACCAATACCAAACTTATGGAACAAATTGCAAATGAAACCAATAAGGAGAATATGCTCATCCCATGCCTGTCACATATATGAAAACTCTTATAAAATTACATGATCTACCTTTTAAATGATATTCAAGTGATCTCTAGGGGCTAATATAGATGCTTATCTAAAAATCATACTTGTTGCCTTCTATGTTCCAACACATATGTTCATTTAGTTGTAAAAATAATGATTGTGCACTGTATAACATGCAATGTCCATTCAGTTATGAAAAGGCAAAGATGAAAATTATGAATTCAGGTCATTGTTCTATGTCTAACCGAACAAAAGGGTTAAGCTAAAAATATTTAAGTGAGTAGGGAAACACATCAAGCTCATCCTGCTTTGACGTGAACTAAAATTACCCGATTTGACCTGTTACCCACCTGTTTGGCAACCCATTTTTCCGCCTCTACCAGAAATATAAGCATGGTTTATTTAACACATTACTTAGGTAACAAGATGCCATATAGATGTGTGTAGATCAGCCCAAACCGTTTTGATATGCACTAAAATTTACCTGATGTTATCTATTCCGTTGGGCCACACATTTTTCCGCCTCTACCAGAAATAAGAAGCATACTTTATTTTACATTACAGAATTTATCTTAAAAAAGATGTGGCTTGTTCTCAATCATAATAAAGAAGTAATAGTATGTCTTTACTATGTTGTGTAATTTCTTCTTTAGGAAGGGGGTAGGTTATAGAAGACACTTACACATACTCCCTACCAAGAGTGAACATCATCTGCCATGTCATCATTGTGAAGCCCACCAGTTATAACCGTCCGAGAACCCTGTTTATAAAAACAATAACCATATTGAAGTATATTAGACATATTGTAGTAAGTAGTAGTAGTGGGAATCGCGTGCGTTGCCACGGAGATAAAAAGTGGTACACCATAGAAAGAAGCCTTAACAACTTATTCAACCCAACCCATTTTGACCCGTTTTGCAGCTAACTCAAACAATCTACAATGAAACAAATGTAGTATAAATAAGTTCTTGCAGTTTAACCTCATCTGGCCTTACGCATTTCAATCCGAACGTATTTCGAACCATTATTTAACTAACCGGGACCAACTCTAATGAAAACACAAAATCACAAAAGCATAAGCTCCGTAATTTTAATAAGGTGTACTTGACCCATATTAAAGTTGGCTCGTATTCAACTCACCCCGTCTTGAAACCTTGCTACATGTATCATACTCATGTAACTTAAATAGAAATAAGAAGCTCTTCACTTTTCATAACATTTTGTGCATTATTCCACCCTAGACACCTCAACATTTGTCCTTGAAAGTTGTGCCTCTGAACATGCCAACCTCATTCTACATAAGAGATTCATTTTAAGTACCTAATATCAAGAAAAATTTACCAAAACAGATAATAAACAGTCTACCATTAGGAGCCAAATTATCATTTTTCTCGAACAAAAGAAAATGTTTAACACTACTTATATCATGCGACCATCAGTCTAAGACATAAGTTGTGTTTGATTGAGCTTGGAAAAAAAGTGCTCAAACATAGAAAGAAAGAATCCAAGTGTGGTAAACCCATCTATAATAATGAGTAATCAAAAGTATAAATTGATAATATATGTTATTTTTAGAATCCTAAATTTCAATTGACGCTTTGATTTCAATGCATGTTCCCTTTCGATCGCTCTCAAATTGTATCCTAAACTCCAATTCGCTGATCCAAAATTAACTATCACATGAAAAATTAAAGAGAAAAGGATTACCCCATTGGTAGAAGTGTGGAGGTGCCTCCTTGGCTTTTTGCACACACAGTTTTCACTTAAAAGTTGCTTGTAACTTGCAAACTTATTGAATTAAAGACTACAAAAGAGTGACACAGACCGATTCTATTAAAAAGCTAACACAATTAAGGCATTATTAGTAAAGAAGAAAAAAATAGATAGTATTATTACCATCTTTCTTGAAGCTACAAAATGCTTTCTTTATTGCTCTTTATACTACTGAATTAAAGTACCTCAATGAAGTTGCACCATTGATTAAGTAATATGAATCTTCTAAACAATGCTAACTTCTAAGCAATAATTGCCCTGCTTACAGTTGAAAATAATATACAGAGAAAGAAGATTAAAGTTAGATGTCTTAAATAATTTTTCTTTTTGTTATATTCATCATCTTTATGGTAGTGTGGCATGTTTCTCCACGATAAAAAATTCATGTAGGAAATCCGTTATATTAATATGCAGTTTCGAATAATCGTATGTATAAATAGATAATCACCTTATTGAAGCCAATTTATTCACCCTAAAAATTATTCTTCATACAAAAAAGTCAAAAGTATGTATCTTTTTATTGATTTTAATTATTACAATGACATGAAATTAACAACTTAATCCAATCCAATCATCAAATCGGATAGATGTTAGCAAAATGCAATCATCAAATCGGATAGATGTTAGCAAAATGAACCAATTTGACTCTTTCAACACTAAAATACATATCAGTTATGTATAACCTTGAATCAGGAATATGCAAGTGATAACAGATTAATAGCACAACTGCAGGATGATGAATTGTTGATGATAATCACTGTTTTCACCCCTGGAGAATCTTGTGAAACCATTTCTGGTTAACAAGTGCTGAAAATTATATTAACATTTGATCAATACAAACCAAAGACTAATTAATCAACTAAATAAATTAAACACTAAATCATGAGTTCATGACATATATGCATACTAATACACTATGATACAAGATACAAAAACACATGGATTCTCTATTTTTAACCCGTTCTCATTAGGCCACAGAAACAACTACCCCCGCATCTGTCAAAAAAGACCATCCTCGGTACGAACACTATAGATGCCCATTCTCATCAACATAAACACAAAAGTTACAACTCCTCAATAACCAAAAAATAAATTAAATAATAGTAAAAAATATATTTAATTTTTTAAAAGAAAATAATCCTGATAACAAATAATCATCAAAAGTTACAACCCGTAAATGTAAACAATAAAAACAATTTTTTTACAAAGTATAAAGGAGATTCCACACGAAATGTGGATTTAAAAAAAATGATACTGTATCAATTTAAGCAATTTTCAAATTTGATAAACAATAAAACATACCCCGTTGCATCTTCACGGAATGAAACAGAAAGAAAAACACAAAAAAATATAGAAACAACAAGAGCTTACTGAATAACTAAGCAAGTCGGAACCCTAGCATAGTTTTTTATTCTGCAATTCTTTTGTTGATCCAATCAAGCAACAAAGAAGATCATCCCACAACTGGCCGAATATGGAGATGGATTCGGAGACTGTAGATAGATGGTCAAGGAAGATCAAGAGGTGATATCAATTTGGAAGCCAACTTCAGTTGACGCTTCAATGTCAGAAAATTGAAAGAGGGGCATCTCGGTTCAAGAGGGGTGATATCAATTTGGAAGCCAACTTCAGTATGACCATTAATGTGAAGGGAGAGTAGAGAATGTGAAGGGATGGAGGGTAGGAAGGGAATGAAATTTTAATTTTTAACTAAAAACAAAACATAAAATTACACTAATATCCTTCTAAGTGTCTTAATATAGACCTTAGGTGACTAATTTACCCTTATTAATAAGCTTTACTAAGTTGTATATGTAGCTATAAAAGTTGTACCAATGATAAAATTACTATATTGACCATCACTCCTCCTTTATAATGTATTATAGATTATTAGATAGTTAGGGTGATTGTTAGAAGTTGGGTGAAGATGATGGGTCAACAGAGGTCAATGGAGCAGTCAACAGTTAATATTTTGCTAAGAGATATAGGGTAGGGATCCTAAGAGAACCAACCCCTATTTGAGAACTGAGAGAACCATTCTGAGCCACACATTTCATATAAAGGCAAATATATATATATATATATATATATATATATATATATATATATATATATATATATATATATATATTTTGCTTTAATCGCACATTTTTATGCAAGGAAATTTTATTTTTCATTTATACATATGTGTATATAGCATTTTTCAGCTATACATATGTGTATATTTCAGTTATACATATGTGTATATAGCATTTTACATATGTGTATAATGCAATTATACACATGTGTATACTGAAAAAAAAATACAAAAAAAAAAATTCCTTACATATAAAGCAGCGATTTTTGCAAAAAAAAAAAAATAATAAATTGTTTTTTTTTTTGTTTTTTTTTTTTTTTTTTTGCCTTAGAGAAATGTGTGGCCCAGAATAGTTCTATAGTTCTCAATTTGAGGAAAGGTTCTCATTTGAACCAAATCCTATATATATATATATATATATATCGTACGGTTCTGGGTTTTATATCTTGTCTCAAACCTCCGTGTATGAACCGAGCTACATGTTTATCGATCCGAATCATGAGTTTCAACATGATCAATGTATGCACATTGTAAAGTAATTATTCACTTAACGTTAGTACCCAAAAAGATAGTTTTATCTAATAAACTCCAAATTGACTTAAAACCATGGTGAAAGTTATTAGTAATCACAAAGTCTAGAAATGTGCTTAAAGTTCTTACTCTTTCCATATGGGACGGTTTGTCACATGGAACACTTCATCTTATCTAATAGAACACAATGATAAATAATTAAATGTATGTCAAAAACAAATATCATCTGAGAAAAAATAAAATACACCTTCAATATATATCTACACCAATGTTGCATAATATGGTGTACTTGGTGATTTTATTTAACTTTCAAAGAAGCATCTTGTTGCTCGTCTACCCCCGCTATCTTGATGTAATTTTCACAGTTATGAAATGAAAAACTATCATTTAAATAAAAAACGAAGCATTGATAATTTTCAAACAATAATGATTTCTTCCCATCAATGATGATTTCTTGCAGGGGTAAATCTTCTTTGCGGAGTAGCTCTTCTTTCTACCCCTTATGCAGTGAAACAAGGAGGATGGGCAGGGCTGTCTATATTGTTTATCTTTTGTGTTCTGTCATTTTACACTGGCATCCTCCTTCGTTACTGCTTAGATAGTCGGTCTGGTCTTCAAACTTACCCAGATATTGGTGAGGCTGCTTTTGGCATGATAGGACGTCTCGTCATTTCTGTAAGTTTGATTGTTTAAGTGTTCTAGTTTTCTATAAATAAGGGACACCCCTCAACTATTTTTTAATACTAATGATACTTATTTAAAGATTATGTTCTACATTAGTTTCCCTTAACGGATCATTGTTTTCTTCATTAAACCATTAAGAAAGGCTTAAGGAACAATAAACTACCTATAAAGGCCTTTTTAATGTTGGTGATTCTTACTAAATACGCTCTACAATGGAAGTTGCAAACTAGATTTAAAGGTTCATTTGTTACATTTTTTTTCGAAAAAATCTAGAGTTTGTGATAGGGAAAAGGATTAGACATATGGTAGCTAAGAGTACGTCTAGGTGCTGATCAATTATTTTTTCTCTTTTTCTTGCAGATAACGTTTTACGTGGAGTTGTATGTAAGTATATCATACACAAGTCATGTATTTAATTTAGTGAAACCATTCTATGTGGTAATTAAGCTTTCGTTTTAGGGCACTAAGGCACGACAGAATTTTCAAGTAATTAAAGAATGAAATATGAGCATGTTAATACCATCTCAACTTCTGTTATGCAAACTTGCATAGCAAAAGCTTACTTTTGTTGTTGTCTAATGAATTCATATCCATCATTTTCTTAGTCTTTCAAAAGGACACATTCCTATGCAAGTCTCTACTTCTCATCAGTTGCATCCCTTTTATTGCTTGACATTTTTTTCTTATCAAATATGATATGCATATGTACTAAGAAAGTTTTACATTTTGATCATTGGTCTTCTTAGTTTCAGATACCATTAAATGACTAGAATGCTACTGTAAAGAACTTATATATCGACTTTAGGTTTTCTTTTCATTTTTTTTATTAATAAACGAAACAATTAGTCTAGGTTTAAAAATACTTTTCTTTATAAAGTAATGAACAATGTTGTGTGTTTTTGTATTATGAAAGTTGTGTGTTTATCAACAATACATCAAGGCCTTTATATAGGCTTACATATGACTAACTCTAGCTAAGATTATGGAGTCAATGGTTGACTAAGTATAATGTACAATATAAATGCAATGGCTAATCATGGAGTTAATGGTTGACTAAGAGACTTGACTTGACTTGATTTATGTTAGGGAGTCAATGGTTGACTAAGAGATTTGACTTGTCTTGACTTGACTTGATTAATGTTGTTAATACGCCCCCGCAAGATGGAGGATCCGTTGGAGACTCCAATCTTAGACCGAAAATATAGGAAGGGTGCACGTGCAAGCGGTTTGGTGAGCACATCCGCGAGTTGATCCTTGGAGCTGACATGAAGAACTTTGAGTTGCCCGGAATTGACTTGTTCCCGCACAAAGTGATAGTCCAGGGCGATGTGTTTCATGCAGGAATGGTAAACAGGATTTGCACATACATAAGTAGTTCCGGTGTTGTCACAGTAAAGCGATTGGGTGCTCTTAATTGGGAGCCCGAGTTCACCAAGTAAATTTTTAACCCATGAGAGTTCAGCCGCAGCATTAGTGTGTGCTTTGTACTCAGCTTCGGTAGATAATCTAGAGACGGTTTTTTGTCTAGCAAATTTCCAAGAGATGATATTGGACCCAAGATATATGAGATATGCTGTAGTGGACCGTCCCCCATCATTAATACCGCCCTAGTCCGAGTCCGAAAAAGCCTGCAAGTTTAGGTTAGTATTGCGTTTTAAGAACAACCCATGATGGACCGTTCCTTCCAAATAGCGGAGTACCCGTTTGAGAGCTTGCCAGTGTGATTGTTTAGGTGAGTGCATGAATTGAGATAATTATTGACGGCAAAGGAGATATCGGGACGTGTGAAGGCAAGATACTGCAAAGTGCCTACAAGTTGGTGGTAGGGAGTGGGATCGACTGGGAGAGTGGAGTCAAAGGAAGAAAGAGATTCGGAAGTGCTTAAAGGAGTGAGAACATCTTTTGCACCATCCATTTTAAAGGTGGTAAGAATATCTTGAATGTGGCGATGTTGGGAAAGAAATAGACCATCAGGCGTAGGAATGACTTCAATTCCTAGAAAATGATGGAGAGGGCCTAAGTCTTTGATAGAGAATTGGTTGCTTAGGGCTTGAACAAAGGAATCCATAAATGGATTATAATTGCCGGTGAGGACAATGTCGTCAACGTACACAAGGAGGTAGCAAGTGATGTTGTTGAGGTTGTATACAAAGAGAGAGGGGTCAGAAATGCATTTTTTAAAGCCAAAACGAGTGAGAAAGTTGGTTAGTTCGATATACCAAGCACGCGGTGCTTGCTTAAGCCCATAGAGGGATTTTTTAAGTTTGCAAATGTGACGTGGGAATTCCGTATTTGTGACCCAGGAGGTTGCACCATAAAGACATCTTCGTGAAGTGTCCCATGAAGAAACGCATTATTAACGTCTAGTTGACGTAAAGACCATCCTTTTGAAAGAGCAATAGAGAGAATTGTGCGAATGGTAACGGGTTTAGCAACGGGACTAAATGTTTCATGATAGTCTTTTCCATATTGTTGGTGAAACCCTTTGGCAACTAGACGGGCTTTGTACTTGTCAATCGTGCCATCGGGTTTACGTTTGATTCGGAATACCCATTTGCAACCAATGGGAGTTTGGGTTGTGTGAGGGACAAGTTCCCAAGTGTTGTTATGAATGAGAGCATTATACTCAAGATCCATGGCATGACGCCAATCCGGATCTTTCAAGGCTTGAGTATAAGTGGATGGTTCAAGAGAAACGGGTAAAGGGTGAATGGTGGTAGAGTTGACAAAGTTGGGGTTGTAATACTTTGAGTTGGATTTTGGTTGTCGACGAGGTGGTTGAGGGTTATGTAGAGGTGAGTTCGTGGGATCATCTGATGTGTTGGATGAAGACATTGGTGAACTGGGGTCGGTGGAGTGGGAAGTGGTTGGGGTAGGGGTGGTGCTATCGGGTGGAGTCGGTGGGCCGGTTGGTAAGGGTGTCTCGGTGGGCTGGGGTGTAGGGCCTATTGTGTGGGAGGTTGGGTTGTTTGGACCTATTGTGTGGGAGGGTGGGTTGTGTGCAGGAGGTAGAGAAGGTGGGCCGTGGGTTTGTGGAGTAGGGGTTTGGGCTTCGGGTGATGTGGGCTGTGGAGTAGAGGTTGGATGATGCAAGATGTTTGGGTCTGGAGTGGGTTGGTTAGAAGAGGAGGTTGATTGGGCCGATTGGTATGTGGATAGGAAGGAGTCAAATGACATGTATTTGTGTTGGGGGTTGGTGGTTTGAGATGGAAAAATATGTGGGATAAATTCAACGTGGCGAGAGTGGTATAGTTTGTGACTAGTAGGGTCATAGCATTTGAATGCCGATTTCGAGGATGAGTACCCAAGAAATATGCACGCCGTTGAACGGGAGTGGAGTTTGGATGTAGCATAGGGTCGTAACCATGGGTAGCAAAGACAACCAAACGGTTTGAGTTTGGAATAAGTAGGAACGGTTTTGAACAACATATCGTAGGGAGATTTGTTGTTAAGGATCGGTGTAGGCAAACAATTGATTAAGTGGGTTGCGGTTTGAAAGGCATGGGACAAAAAATGTAGTGGTAAGTGGGAGTGGTGGAGTAATGCGAGGCCGGTTTCCACAACGTATCGGTGACGTCGTTCGGCAATACCGTTTTGTTCCGGTGTGTGAGGTGGTGTCGTGTAATGGGAGATACCTTGAGAGGCAAGATAAGGTGAAAGACCCACATATTCACCCCCATCCCCATTATCAGTGAACAACGCAACAATGTTGGTTTTGAAAAAGTTTTCAACAAGAGATTTAAATTGTGGAAAAAGAATTTTGACATCGGATTTTTGTTTGATTGGGTATAACCAAATGTATTTGGAGAAATAGTCAACAAAAATGACATAGTATTTAAAGCCATCGATTGACGTTTTTACGGGACCCCATACGTCGGAGTAGAGAAGTTGTAGAGGTTGATTGGCAACAAAAGAGTTTTTGCCAAAAGGTAGTTTGTGGCTTTTATTTAGGGAACATGAAGTACAATGAAAAGACTCATGGGTCACCTTATTAAAACGAAGTCCCAATTTAGAAATTAAAGACTTGAACACTTGAAGCGATGGATGTCCAAGTATGTGGTGCCACATGAGAAGAGAGTTTGTTTGGGTGTTGTTGACTTGAGGAGATAATGAGATTGGTCCATAGTAGACATCATTGATGTTCACTCCCCGCATAAGGCGCGCCCCCGTGCGTAGATCCTTGACAAAAAAAATGATAGGGAAAAAATTCAACGGAAACACGATTAGTACGACAAACTTTGGCAACGGAAATAAGATTATTTCGAAGATTAGGAGCAATTAAAATGTTATTTAAAAGAAGTGGACGAGATTTTGTTGGAATAGTTGTTTGAGCAATATGAGTTATAGGGAGAGTTTTACCATCACCTAGCACGATCTTATCGGGTCCTCCGTATTCGGAAAGAACGGGAAATTGTTGGTTGTTGTTCGCGGTGTTGTTGGACGCACCGGTGTCCCACATCCAAGATGGAGTTGTAGCCGTTGGGTGAGGGGTGGTGTAGTTAACCACCGGGGTGTTGGTATTTTGAGATGAGACATTGTGTTCTCGTAGGAAGCGACTAAGTTTGTGACAATCTTTAGTGTCATGTCTGGGAATGTTACAATAGTAGCAATAGGTGTTATTGTTGCGAGTCGGGCGAGTGTTGGTATTGGTAGTTTGAGGTGGCCCTTGGTTTCGGGTTGTGGTGGCGGTAATGTGGGTGATTTGTTTGGCCATGGTGAATCGAAAGAAGAAAAAAAATGAAGCAGAATGCGGACAGAATGTGTCTGTCGAGTAGGTTGGGATCGAAGATGGCTCAATGGAGCTTTTAGGCTCTTGATACCATATAAAGTAATGAACAATGTTGTGTGTTTTTGTATTATGAAAGTTGTGTGTTTATCAACAATACATCAAGGCCTTTATATAGGCTTACATATGACTAACTCTAGCTAAGATTATGGAGTCAATGGTTGACTAAGTATAATGTACAATATAAATACAATGGCTAAAATCATGGAGTCAATGGTTGACTAAGGGGCTGTTTGGTAGCCTCTGAATGGTCATTAAGAGGCTACATATGAATGGTTCATAGTCTCTTAATGGTTAAGATGTAATTTTAAGTATGGACAGTTAAGAGGTAACATCTTAATGGTTGTCTCTTAACCATTCAGACTTAATGTTACCTCTTAACCATTCAGAGGTTATGGACCATTAAGAGGTAGCCTCTGAATAATCATTAAGAGGCTATCAAACAGCCCCTAAGAGACATGACTTGACTTGACTTGATTTATGTTAGGGAGTCAATCATTCTGGTCTTTGCTCCGAATATTCCGAAGTGAGGATCGGGCTAGCGCGAATGGTTGACTAAGAGAATTGACTTGTCTTGACTTGACTTGATTAATGTTGTTAATATTCTTAATTTATGATAAACTGTGTGCGTGTTCATTGTTGCAGGCATCGTGCGTCGAATTAATAATCTTGGAAAGTGATAACCTATCTTCTTTGTTTCCATATGCACATTTAACTCTTGGAGGATATCAACTAAGTTCACATTATTTGTTTGCAATTATGATCACACTTATTGTGCTCCCTACAGTTTGGCTTCGTGACATGAGCGTTCTCAGTTACATCTCTGGTTAGTTTAAAAATTAGTGAAATATCTAAATACTTTCTTAATTAACTTTGAGTTTTAACTATATATGTTACGCTTTTGTATCCAGCTGGCGGTGTTTTTGTAACGATTCTTTTGGTCATTTGCTTGTTTTGGGTTGGATTAGTGGATTCCATTGGCTTTCAGACTGAAAGTACTACAATATTGAACCTTTCCACTTTGCCTGTCTCTATTGGGCTTTATGGTTACTGTTATGCTGGACATGCTGTTCTTCCTAACATCTATATGTCCATGGCAAAAAAGAGTCAATATCCTCTAGTCCTTTTAGCTAGGTGAGAATACTTTTACAATCAAAACCACTCCATACTTAGCAAACTAGAAACATATTTTCTTAATAGAGGGTGATTTAATGTGTAATATTATGTCCATATTTTTACATTTGACAATCATTTGTATAATTTATGTAGTTTATAACTTGGATTTTTTTTTCTTGAAGCTTCACAATATGTACTATTCTCTATGCTGGAACTGCCATATTAGGATACATGATGTTTGGGGAATCAATAGAATCACAATTCACTCTCAATCTACCTACAAATTTGGTTGCCTCCAAAATTGCTGTCTGGGCTACGGTATATAATCAAAGTCCTGTAACTGTTAATGAAATTTCTTTGTACTTATTTCTGTCAGTTTTCATTTTGTAGGTAATCAGTCCGCTTACCAAATATCCTTTTTTTTCTTGATCGATACCATGATCAAGCGCCTTAAAATTTTTCAATTCCTTATAAAAATATTTTTTTTTTATTTTATAAAGAAAAGTTGTCCCTGTTACACAGATCTAATGTGAATTAGAAACATGTAAGCCGCAGTGTGATTTAGCTATTTAATAAAGAACAATTGTATTCTCTTAACAAGTATAACATATGCGTTAACCATATCACCGGTGGCTAAGAGTTTGGAGGAACTCATACCATCAAACAATCAAAAGTCTCACATTTACTCCATCCTCATTAGAACGGTGTTGGTGATCTCCACTTTATTTGTAGCCCTCGCGGTACCGTTCTTCGGTAAGCTCCCTCATACCGACATAATTTTAATATCGATCTGTCTTATTTGTTCTAGTGTGTACTGCATATGCTAAGGTTTCTTACCACTTATGATGTTGCATTATGTGCACAATGAAGTCATCACCATCACTCAACAAATAGTATTAGAGCCAACACACGGGCTTGTGGTCACAGGGGATGTTCTTATTATAGGATTTAGAGAGAATTGCACTAAGATACATCAATTACAAACAACAATAATACATACTAAATAATCTAACTTTAATCTAACTTAGGATTAATCAAATATTATATCTAACAGGGCTGGTGTGCCAGCAAAAACATGGGGCTCCCTTAGGGGGGGGGGGGGGGGGATGGAGATGTAAGTCTTGCATCGGTTGAGAGGTGAACGGAGCGGACAATATCTTGGCACAGTTTACTCGTGCTCTTACAAACTCATTCATTAGTAGTGTATAGTAGTGCTTTTTTTTTCTATCTTTGCAAGAATAATGGTCTATATGCAATCAATGAGGAGAGTGTTGGTAGTGTAATCAACTCTTAATTTCATAAATCCATATGTTTCATAGTCACCTTGTTGGAAACACATGTATATTGATGAAATTTTTATTCCTTTTACAGGTTTGGTAATGTCTCTAATCGGATCTTTACTAACAATGCTAGTGGTAAGTTATATTATTTTTTCTGTCATATGTCAAATGATCTATATATTCACTGCATAGAATCTCTTGGGGATCTTCTTTATGTTTTTGTTTCCAAAACACTCATAAACCATACCTAAGAAGCTAATCAATATATATTTCTTTCGTTTCTTAAAGCACCTATCTAATTAGGACCTGATCAAGTCCTAACCATTTGTACCAACATAACTCTACAATATGTTTTAGTACTTTTCACATTTGTTGACAAAACATAATGCATATTTTTGTGGTTTCAGTCATTGATATTTCCCTGTGCTTGCTTTTTGCGTCTCCTGAGGTGCAACGTAACTCGCTTTCAGGTATCACATATAACTCTCCTCAACTTTAACGCGCCATAAAACAAAAATGCTATCATGATGATTTCAATTCTGGTGGCATTTTTCATCCTCATGGACAACCATAAAATATTGTAAACCGAAAAGAATTAACCAAATAGATATATGTAAAGTTTTAGGGTTTCATACACAAACTTAACAAAGAAATTAACAACACAGGAGCCAACATAAACTCCTAACCATAACAACAGATGTAGGCGACAAAAAACGGTGACAAAACTCTTATTTAACCCAAACCAAAAGAAGTGCCCCCCAATACCCAAATAGATCTCAGATAATCACTGAGATCAAAAATAGAAGTACAATACAGCAAGATCTGCTGATTGATTAGATCAGCAGATCATAAATGGAAAGAAATACACAAAGACTTACAACAAAATATGAAACCCTAGACAGAAACCCTAAAGAACTTTGAACGAAACAATATGAGAGACTGAAAGAAGTAAACCCTAGCTCGTACAACTGAGCACCTTTTATAGACACCATCAGGATGATCCAACGGCCACAAGAGAATAGATCCAACGAACCATAATATGCCATGTCATCAATCTGTGTCAACAAACACACAAAACAAACACAACTAATAATATTAACCGGTTCAATTAACCAGTTCATAACAAGATGACCCAGGCCAATGGGCTTTTAACTAAATAGCAGGCACAATGCGGCCCAGTCACAATAGTGGCCCACAACTTATTGTAACAAACTAGCCCAATAAGTGTAATTGAATTAGGATTATATGTACGTGACACATTTTAACACCCCCCCCCCTTAATTTAATTTCTCAAACAAGTTGGACATTCCCGGTTTACCACATAAGATCTCATGCTGACCACTAAGGAAACCCTTAGTGAAGATATCAGCAGTTTGATCTTCTGACTTTACTTTCTCAACTTTAACAAACCTAGAACTGATTTTTTCTCTCAAAAAATGCCAGTCTAATTCAAAGTGTTTGGTCCTGTCATGAAAGACAGGATTTTCTGCAATAGAAATTGCAGATTTACTATCACAAAACAAACTTATAGGTAATTTACTAGAAATACCTAACTCTTTTAAAAGATTTGATATCCAAACTAACTCACAAACAGTTGAACACGTAGCTCTATATTCAGCTTCGGCTGAAGATCGAGCCACGGTGTTTTGTTTCTTGCTTTTCCAAGAAACAAGGCATTCACCAATGAAAACACAAAACCCAGTCACAGACCTACGTGTAACAAGGCACTTAGCCCAGTCAGCATCAGAACAAGCTGACAAGGTTAAATCCTTGCTTTTCTTAAACACAATCCCTTTTCCAGGAGACTGTTTTAGATATCTAAGCAGTCTCAAAGCTATTTCTTGTACTTTCTGAGTTGGTTTATGCATAAACTGACTCAAGAATTGTACAGAATAACTAATATCTCGACGAGTTAGGGATAGGTAAATCAATTTCCCTATGAGTTTTGGATAACAAGTTATATCCTCTAAGTATCTTTCATTTTTATCATCCTTTATTGAAAGGATATAACTTTGTTCTATAGGTACTTTAACAGGTTTACACCCAAGATATCCAAATTCACTCAAAAGATCTAGGCAATACTTCCTCTGATTGAGACAAATACCCTCATCAGAGTATAATACCTCAATTCCAAGAAAGTATTTCAATTTTCCTAAATCTTTGATTTGGAAACTTTCTTTTAACAACATTTTAACATTATTAATCTCAGTTTCACAGTTACCAGTGATAACTATATCATCTACATACACAAGTAAGACCACAAACACACCATCTATTGACTTAACAAACATGGAGTAGTAACACACACTTTAAACAAAACCTATATTTTTTAAGACATCAACAAGCTTCTCATTCCATTTCCTTGGAGCTTGTTTTAAACCATATAAAGACTTAATCAATTTACACACTTTGGACCCATTTCCAGGAGAATAACCTTCTGGAAAATGCATATAAACATCTTCAGTGACTGACCCATATAAAAATGCATTATTAATATCAAGCTGAAATAGGGTCCAGTTATTTTGTACAGCTAAAGCAATGACACTTCTAACAGTAACCATCTTTACTACTGGAGTTCTCCAAAGTCTAATCCCTCTCTTTGATTATACCCCTTAGCCACTAATCTGGCTTTATATCTATCAACTTGACCATCAGACTTATATTTCACTTTATAGACCCATTTACATCCAATTGCCCTTCTACCAGGTGGTAGATCAGAGACAACCCATGTATTATTTCTATAAAGTGCCTCCATATCTTCATTCATAGCCTCAATCCAATGTGGATCTTTAGAGGCTTGTGAATAAGATGTAGGTTCAACAATTTTATTCACATTACACACTAAACACATGTTTTCAACAGATAGATTAGAATAGTTAACAACCTTTTCAATAGGATATCTAACTTTACCCTCTAAAACAAAATCATCAATTTTTTTTAGGCAGGACAGACTCTCTACTGGACTGTCTAGTAGGTCTACTTCCCTCAGGAGTCCTTGTCTCATCATTTGACCCCTCAAACCTGGAGCAGTCAGTCCCTCTTCCTATAGCACTGCTAGGTTGCTGGTCATGAGAGAACTCATTTCCTACATCACTAGACTGTCTAGGTGAGTCTTCTAAATGCTCACTAGGTGAGTGGTCATGACACTCTTTAGGTTCCCCTTCATCATTGGGAAGGTTTGAAAAGTTTTGTTTGTCACTTTCAGAAATCTCATTTTCAAAATTGTCAAAAAAGTTTAAGTGATTTATTTTTTCATAAACCAGTTGTTTATGTTCAGTTTTAAACGGAAATATGTTTTCATAAAATTTGACATCCCTGGAAAACTCCTCCTTTTTTGTTTCTAAATCATACAATTTATATCCCTTTTTTACAAAAGAGTAACCAATTAAGACACACTTATCTGCCCTGCTACAGAGTTTATCAGGGCCAGATAATACAGTTTTAAAACACAGACTACCAAAATTTCTTAAGTGACTAAGTTCACATGGGAACCCATAAACTAATTCATAGGGACTCTTTCCATTTAGGACTGACGAAGGAATCCTGTTAATTAGATAAGCAGCAGTAAGTATACAATCAGACCAAAAATTTAAAGGAACATTACTTTGAAACAAGAGTGCTCTAACTGTGTTCAAAAGGTGCCTATGCTTTCTCTCCACAACACCATTCTGTTGTGGAGTATAAGCACAGGAGGTTTGATGAAGAATCCCTCTTTTATCACAAAAATCAATAACTTGTTTGTTTATAAATTCAGTCCCATTATCACTCCTAAACATTTTAATTTTCTTTAAGAACTGTGTTTTAACTAACTCATAGAAACTAACTAAGTTTTCAAACACTTCTACCTTAGACTTTAACAAGTAGACCCAAACAGATCTTGAAAAATCATCAACAATGGTAAGAAAATACCTAAAGCCCTCTTTACTAGTAACCGTGTAGGGTCCCCATACATCAAGGTGTATTAGATCCCCAACAGCTTTTGACTTGTGATCACTAAGAGGGAAGGGAACCCTGACCTGTTTTGCCTTATGACATATCTCACAAGGCATGGAATCAGGATCCCCAACATTCAAACTTTCCTTTAGAACAGCTAAACCTTGACTAGAAGGGTGTCCTAACCTACTATGCCAAAGACTATGGTCAGTTATGCTATTAAAGCAGACACTACTGAAACTCACATCTTTACCAACAAAGTATAAACCATCCTGCTGTCTACCAGTCACCAGGACTTTCCTTGACTTGGAATCCTGGACAAAGCATTCATTTTCATTAAAGAGAACATCTAGTTTATTATCTTTGGCAAGTTTATGTATAGACACCAGATTGACACAGTAATCAGGTATAAAGAACACATCAGTTAGAACCACTCCATCAGCAAGTTTTATATCTCCAATTTTAGTAACCTTAGCATTTGTACCATTAGGGTGTTTAACTTCAAGATTATATTTAGACACATCAACACAGTTTATCATGTACTTGTCACTGCCAACCATATGTTGGTTGGCACCTGAGTCCATGATCCACCCAAAGAATAAAGCAAACTTGACTAAATTGGAACAACTTGAAAAATTTTTAAACATTTTTGAAAGTTTAGACAAGACAGACATGCTAGAGAAACCACTCACAACAACAGACTCACCTCCAACATTGGAGCTTTGAGGATCTCCACCACTATTCTCACTTATTAGACTCATTAACCTAGAAATCTGCTCAGGTGTAAAAGGTGAGCTAGTAGAAACATTATTACTCACATTGTTACTAGGATTAGTCATTCCACTTCTCTAGTTACCCTGTGTTCTATTAGAGTTGTTATTACCTAACCAATTTGTATTATTACCAACCCTCTTTTGAACCCCATTTGGATAACCAACTATTTCAAAACATATTTCCTTAGTATGACCAATCCTATTACAATGTGAGCATTTCAGATTAGGATTAGGTCCCCTATTGAAACTTTCCTATTATCTGATACTTGACTAGGCTTAGCAACAAATGAGACATTGGTTGCTTTTGATCCACTACTAGTTCCTCTATGAGACTCCTCTCTAGAGACAACAGCAAAGGCAGCCTTTACTGTTGGTAGGGGATCATTAGTCAATAGTGTGGTCCTAACAGGTTGATATATCTCATCAAGCCCCATCAAGAATGGCATGAGTTTAATAAGACTATTAAAATCATTAAACTCCTTAGAGGCCTGACAAGTACAAGCAGGTAATTGTACCATAGAATCAAATTGTTTCCACATAGTGTTAAGTTTGTTATAAGATTCAGCAACAGAACTACCACTTTGATTTATACTATTTATTTTTTTATGTAGATTAAACATGACACAACCATCAATTCTATCATAGGTTTCCCTAAGATCTAACCATACATCTCTAGCATTTTCAGAGAACACTTGTCCTAGATACAACTCTTCACTGACAGAGTTAATCAACCAGGATAGAACAACAGAGTTGCATCTATCCCATTGATTAGCTAAGATATCATTATCAGCAGACTTAACACAAGACCCATCAATAAATCCTAATTTGTTTTTACCTTGTAAAGCAAGTTTCATAGATTTAGACCAAACAGAATAGTTTTCTACACCTTTTAGTTTAATGCTTATAATAGACAGACTAGATGTGTCACTAGGATGTAAGAACAATGGATCACTAATATCCAACTTACTAACAAGAGTTCCTTCACCAGTACCAGAGTTAGGGCCCCCACCACCAGGATTGGTGACCCCACCTCCTGCTAGATTCAAAACATCACCCATGATTCACAAAGACAGAACACGCAGACAACAAAACTAATTATCACACCGAATCCTAGAAGGACGAAGCTTAGCCAGTGATACAGATAGTGGATTCGTCACTCAAGGTGTCCACCCAGTTCTTAACTCAGGAGCCCTTTATTAACTATATATGTATATAGTAAGTATGTAAATCAAACAAACAATAACAAACCAAAGAACACAAGTAAACACACAAGACACCAAGTAGTCGGCTTCAAATACCGGTCCACCTAATCCGGTCAATAGCCTCTAGACACAACAATGAATCAAGACAAAAAGGAAAGATCTCACAGAGAGGGGGAACACAAGTTAGGGTTTCGCCAAACCTACAACCAACACCTTCACTTAGGGTGCTGAGTTGTAGGAGCAATTGAAGCAATAATATCCAATCCAAAGCACCTCAGATCCGTTGCCAACACAAGTTGACCTCAACAACCTGTATAATCAAAAATATAGAAGACACAAGAAATAATAGACCAGATCCACTATGTCAAGATCAGATCTATTATTTTATTCAACCCCAAGAACCAGATCTACAGGACAGATCAGATCCTTGACACAAAAGACACAAAACAACAGCGGAAGACTAGAAATAACCAAGATCAAGAGCATAAGGCTCTGATACCATGTAAAGTTTTAGGGTTTCATACACAAACTTAACAAAGAAATCAACAACACAGGAGCCAACATAAACTCCTAACCATAACAACAGATGTAGGCGACAAAAAACGGTGACAAAACTCTTATTTAACCCAAACCAAAAGAAGTGCCCCCCAATACCCAAATAGATCTCAGATAATCACTGAGATCAAAAATAGAAGTACAATACAGCAAGATCTGCTGATTGATTAGATCAGCAGATCATAAATGGAAAGAAATACACAAAGACTTACAACGAAATATGAAACCCTAGACAGAAACCCTAAAGAACTTTGTACGAAACAATATGAGAGACTGAAAGAAGTAAACCCTAGCTCGTACAACTGAGCTCCTTTTATAGACACCATCAGGATAATCCAACGGCCACAAGAGAATAGATCCAACGAACCATAATATGCCATGTCATCAATCTGTGTCAACAAACACACAAAACAAACACAACTAATAATATTAACCGGTTCAATTAACCAGTTCATAACAAGATGACCCAGGCCAAAGGCCAATGGGCTTTTAACTAAATAGTAGGCACAATGCGGCCCAGTCACAATAGTGGCCTACAACTTATTGTAACAAACTAGCCCAATAACATTAAGTGTAATTGAATTAGGATTATATGTATGTGACACATTTTAACAATATATATAATCTTAACTGAAAGTAACTAATTAACCGGGTTAAATTGTTAAGTCACGTGCTGAGAGAAATAGCATTTTTGCATTCGCAAAGAAATAATCTATTGCTAGCCTCTATCCACAACCTGTGAAAACATTAATTACAGTGTGGAATATCATATCTTTGTAATTCTCTTACTCTTTCATTTACCTGTTTGGTTATTAGAGATCACTCTGCGTGTTAATCATTGCAATCGGCATCATCTCCTTAGCTTTTGGAACTTACACCGCCCTATCTGAAATCATTCAGCAACTATGATAACGGATGAATCCATTTTTGGGTTTGCTTTACTTCATGCCATAAAGAGTTGCATTGCTGGTCGATCTCTGGGATGTCGAACTTGTATGCATTTAGCTAGTAATGTAGGAGGTTAAGGGTGTGTTGTGCATGACTTCTCGACCTTACATTTCTAGCTTTGTTAGTAGTTTTCATGATAATATATGTTTACAGTCCAAAAACATATATATACACGTTGTAAAACCTATTTATAGTACGACTATAACACGCATGAGTATATCTTTTTTTGAAATAACACTTTGGAGCATATGAATATCTAAGATATTCACATATATGCTTGGCTGCTAATATTTTTAAATAATATTTGGTGCATAAATTATCTAAAGATTTAAAGAATGTGGGGTGGTTAATGTAAAATTAATATGGGCTCTTGAATTGGTGTATTTTTATGTGTGTGCAATTACATTATAACATAGCATTAATTTAGCCCACACCTTATAACATTACTGCTACATAAACATGTTCTATGTTTATTTGGATACCAAATTTAATTTTTAAATGAATTTATGGTTGTGCAAAATAATAATAAAAAAACGTATTTATTAAACCGGCTATTAACACCTAGACCCATACTCGGTTCCAACACCCGTTTATATCTGAACCCGATCATACCTTATCTGGCACCCGTTTATATCGCATTGCCTATAATTTCAACCAAATTTCTGAAGTCTCAATTACTCCGTCCGTTGTCACACGATTGTTACTTTTTGTGCCTTATCATTCAATTTCGGCCCAAATCCAATACACATACATATTAAAAAATTATTGGGCCCCTAGACCCTTGCATAACCTGAAAAGCCCATAGGGCTAGCACTTTATTAACTATTTAGTATTTACTAAATTTACAAACAATTAGCTTACTGTTTTACATTGTAATACGTGAAACAAATTATTATCTATATATTAATACAAAGACAATTGAATAGTGTCTTTGTACTATTATGAACACATGGTGTCTACTCACATAACGACAATTTGGTGTTATTGGTTGGACCTTTTGATGATAGATTTGTATACTGTAGCCTTAACGGTGCATTGTAGTTTCTTTTTATGCTACATATTAACTTAAGTTGGTTCATAAGAGTGACCTATTAATTTAAGTGGATCTAACATGCATCGTCTCTACTTCACTAACGTACGTAGTTTTTTTTTTGCAAAACTTTTTTTTTATTTCGGATCATGTACCGGTTTTTTAGTGATAAGTGTTTGGTATCGGGTACTCATATCGAGCCAGTACTGTAACACCCCAACCGATGGCGGAATCATCGAGGTGTCACGTAGTGACTATTGTTCAAAAGCACATAGTACTAAAATGTAAGTATATTATTGAATAATTTAAATTGTCTTACATGGATGAAATGAGAAAAATACATAAGTCTGAACAAAACATGAAATTTGAAATAAATTATTAAAAGCAAGCACTAAAATCCAATGCTATGGAACTAAGATCAAACTGCACCTGAAACATGTACAAAATAAGTTTTGTCAACATATGAAATGTTGGTGAGCATTCCTAGATTTAATACATATAGTAAATAGGAAAATGTTATACAATTCAAGTGCAAAGCTACAATGCAATTATGTAAACTATGTATCATACAAATGAGCGAAATCAACCCTGTGACTGTATAATGTACTGTATGAACTGTAGTGTACTTATCCAACAAATGGATAATAACTTAACAATGGCCACGGATTCTCCGATGAAAAAGGGGGAGAATCAACCTAGGCGGGTTGTCAATCCAAATAGCGCTATCCAATGTTAAGGTCGGCTTGTACCATGTTAATGATTTCACTAAGTACAAATGTAATCCACATGTAATGTCTAAGCATAAAGCACGTTGTAAGCAATGCACATAGTACTAGAATTGTATTGTAAAAATGTAAACTTGTATTTGAAATTGTAATAGTGTACATGTAACACCCCAATAATGTATAAAAGCAAAAAGGGGATAGGAAGTACTCACTGTTCACGTAGTAACTTGAAATTGGACTGGACAACGGAATACGAATTTGAGATTACTCCCAAATGATTAACCTAAAGTAATTGATAATGTATGAGTGAAATAACTCTAGGATACATGTATTTCTAGGGCTTCGGATTGGGGATAACGTTTATTTGTTTAATAAACAAATTGTCTATTAATTATGAGAAATTTAATAAATAATTAAATAAAAAGTCTCTTAATAAAATTTGGATTTAGAATGTACACAATAAAGTGTTTGAAGTATAGAAATAATTTTTATAAAATTATTTCATTTAAAATAGATTTTTAAATCTATTTATTTATAAATAGCCAACATTTAACTTTAATATTCAAAAATACTAAAATTAAAGATTTCTTATTTTAAAAATCATATTTCTGCTCCAAATAATTAAAAATAATTTGTATAAAATTTTGGTGCAAAAATGATGAAAATTGGATTTATTATGATTTAATTATGATTAAATCTAACAAAAATTGATTAAAAATATAAAATAAATGATTTTACTGAATTAAAATTTATTTCAGTAAAGTTTATCTTTATAAAAAGTCAGGATAATTTTTGGAGAATTT
The DNA here is from genome assembly GCA_028751855.1 of Ambrosia trifida. Taxonomy (NCBI): domain Eukaryota; kingdom Viridiplantae; phylum Streptophyta; class Magnoliopsida; order Asterales; family Asteraceae; genus Ambrosia; species Ambrosia trifida. Next base: position 96,871,836 of record CM054130.1, read on the forward strand.
AATAAAGTTGTTTTGATATATAAATGGATTTTTATAAATCTAATAGTATAAAAATGATTTAATTATTATAAATATTAAATAAATGAATTTCTGAAAAATAAAAATTATAAATGAAACTTTTATATCAGATTAAACAAATGTAATTTTTTTAGAATTTATAAAATAGTTTTGATATTTTAAAATGAATTTAAAAGATTAAGAGGATTTAATATATATATATATATATATATATATATATATATATAATTGTTTGTTTTAAAAAAAAAAAAGAAAGAAAGAAAGGAACAAAACCGGTCAGAGCCGGGACTCGAACCCGGGTGACCACTGGAATGGACCATGGTCACAACCACTTGGCCTAGGCCGGTGGTTGTGATGTTTCTGATTTAAAATTAGTTAAATACACAATGTGAAATCAAGATTATCCCCAATTCATATACACGAGCCCTAGAATTTACAATTGAACAAATCAGCCAACATTAGCCCGATTAATGTTGGGGCTTTTGTTGGTTGATTGCCGATGAATGAAACCCACAAAAAAAATTAGACTCACAGTGAAGAATTGATGATAATCGTCGGGTCAAAGCAAAAGTCAAACGATGAACACAATAATCCAATTCAGAGTTTATCAGAGAGGATTTGAGGTTGAGAGAGAGTTGTGAGCGAGTGATCAAGGTTCGTAGAGGGTCTATTTATACAGAGGATCAAATGGTTTGGTTAATTGGAAAGTTTGACCACGATTTATTATCAACGCGTATAATCTCAAAATTAGTCAATGATTTGTTATAATTATCGTGTAATCAAAGATGAAAGAGGCCGGAAATCACGAACCACTCCTAAATTAGATCAATTATGCATTAATAAATTGAATTGATTGGTCAAAGGTGAGTTTTTTTTTTCAAACCTTATATGCTGCTGTTGCTGTTCGTGGAGGGGAAAGAGAAAAAGGAAGGCGAAAATGTGGTTAAGTATAATTAGAGTTGGGTTAATTCCAACTGAATGGGGTGGTCCAGGTGGTGAAACGTGTGTGCGTGTGTGGAGTTGATCCGGGTTCGATACCCGGCATAAGCAATGCCCCCATTTTTTTTTTATAAAGCTGATAAGGGGTGTGGGCTCAGCTTTGGGCTGGATGATTGTCTGGTGGGCCGGATCAGATCTGGGTTTGGGCCACATGTGTGGGTTGTAGCATATATAGGAAGAGAGGGGGTTTGGGCTTAAGCTATGGTGTGGGTTTAGTTTAAAAATGTGATCAACATTATTATTATTATTATTATTATTATTATTATTATTATTATTATTATTATTATTTTTATTATTATTATTATAAATAAAAAGTGACGGATGTCACAGCATCCCCTACTTTTAGAAACTTCGTCCCGAAGTTAATAGTAACATAGGGTTATGGATGTTTGGGTAGAAATCAAGGTAGCAGTGGTTTGGAAAGTTCGAATGATTTGGATAAGAGGTTTGATAAGTGTGGGTTAAGGATTGGATTAAGTTCGTTTCGAAAGGGTAAAGAGAGTAAGAATCTAGTAAATCACTTAAATTGCAAGTTCAGGAATCCTAAAATAAATGTACGAGTTGATTGACCACAGAAAGACTAAATGAACTAACAAGCAAATAGAGTTTGTTCCTGGTTCGACTTCCAGTCTCACTTTCAACGCATCATTAGTGTTTGTATACAGGGTGTACCGCAGCTAACCCACCACACCTTTGATACCTTGAAAACGTACTGAACGCCTACCCAAGAACTCCAATAGAATTTCACACTACCTTAACGCACCTGTAAATTCATGATTACGTTCCGGACCGGAATCATCAATTTACCTTACATTAGGGTTTTGTGTCCTTCTATGATCCCACCAATTGTTGAGCAGGTTTGATAGCCTCCACCAGCCGTGGAGTAGGTTGTAGGGCCTCTCCCGACTGTTTGAAAAGGCATAGTGACCTCTACCAATCGTTGAGTATGTTCGATAGCCTCCACCAGTCGTGGAGCAGGTTGTAGGGCCTCTCCCGACTGTTGAAAAAGGCATGATGACTTCTATTAAGTGCAGTAATTATTATTCACATAGATTGCAAATTGATAGCATGTTTATGCAAGCAAGTTTGTAAGTACTACAACCATTAAGTGTAAATGTTATCATGAATAATTAAGTGTTTACGAGTATCGTGAATAATTAGATGTTCAATGCGTAGTCAAATTAAGGGAAAAATCTAGTTTCATGTAATAACCAATGATATTTTCTTAGAAAAGCATCTGTAAGATCAAGTATCAAGTCCAAACGTTTCAAATAAATGTAAGGTAGAGTCTTGTATGATTAAAATAAACGTAATCAATATAATAAATTTCCAATCTGTGTTAATACACAATAATACGCAAGGAAATTTCTAGATGTTGTATGCTAATGAGTGCGACAAAATTGGGTACAAAATGATAATAGGATCAAGAAAATGAAAACACGGGTATTGGATTTCTCGAGTCTTGGAAAATTTCATCCATGGCTTAACCAGTGGGATTAACGTCATCCTGATCATCTGCTTCGTTGATATCGATATTGAAAGCTTGTCCATGTGCCACCAGGTTTATATTGTTCAATTTGGGACATTGGGGTAGCAAGTGGTTAGGGTCTCTACAATGATAACATGCCCGACCATTAGTAATCTGTAGTGGGTTCTGAGCAGCTGTTTGATGATTACCCTGTGTCCCAACCATTACTCGACAAGTAGTGACAAAGTGTCCAAACCTTCCACATCTAGTGCATTGACGACATGGAAGATTTGTAGGGTGATGATACTTGCAAGTGTTGCATTGAGGGTGGATTCCCGTGTAGGCTTTCTTGATAGGAGGTTGAGTCACAGGATCCACAACAGCATGATTCTGATTATCGCCCATTCGTTTCCTAGAGTTCAGAGTAGTAGTGGCGGCCTTCGCTAAAACAGTCCTAGGTTGTTCGACAACATTGGTGGTTTTCTCAGTAGGTGTCTTGGTGCCCTTCCTAACCAAATTTCCTTTCCTTACGTGTTTGTCTGTTAATGTGGCTGCAAGTTGGATGGCTTCTTCTACCGTAGTGGCTTTGCCTCCAGTGACAACGTCTTGAATCAGGTCAGGTAATCCCTCGATATATTTTTCGATTGCTCGAGAGACTGGGGTGACCATGTGTGGAACCAGTATGCTAAGTTCGTGATATCGGGTATTATACGCAAGATTCTCCCCACTGTCTTGTTTCAGTCCATGGAACTCTTCCTCCAGTTTCCTGATTTCGTTCCTAGGGCAAAATTTGGCGATCATGAGTTCCTTATCTTCAGCCCAAGATAAAGATAAAGCAACATCAGCTCCTCGATTGCGTTTTTCGCCATTCCACCAGGTTAACGCTCCCTTTTGAAGGACACTGGTAGCATAGCGAACGCGGAGTTCATCAGGACATTCACTGTTCACAAAAGTACTCTCCATGCTTTCAAACCATTGGAGGAGGCCAGTAGCACCCTCCTCACCAGTGAATTTTGTGGGATTGCAGGAGTTAAAGTGTTTGAAAGTGCACCGAAATTGAGTCGTACTCCCTGTGTTGGCACTGTTACTATTCTGGGTTATCTCACTGACTAGGTTTGGGATCACTGCAGCAATTTGTTCGGCGACTAAAGATGCGAGGCGACGATCAGAACGTCGTCCAGAAGCACGAACAGGGCGTTGGCTGGCATCACGGAGCATACGGCGAGCAGACATCTATGAGGTAATCAATGAATAATCATGAGATTAGAAAATGTGAGTGTATAACTGTACAGATGGTTATGAAAGTATGACTTGTAAGCATTATATGAAAATCATGATATATAGGATATTGTATATGAAACGAGAGAGTATTATTGTAAAACTTGCATAAGATGCTTGGAGTGCCCTTGTCTAGCTGTAAAGCCCAACAAGAACGTTGACTTTTCAAAGGAATTAAACTCAATGGTGATCAAAGAAGACATGCTTTAGCCTATAAGTGGACACTCACTCCAGGAATCCCCAGGTAAGCATAACAGGTCCGTAAATGGATTTATGCGCTATGCTTGCCTATGCCAGAAAACCCAGTGTACAGGCGTCCACCCTTCCAGATTGCACGTGTCCTTTTTCACACTCATTAAAGTTCAACAACTTTGAAGGAGCAAAAATAAGAGTAGGCATTATGCCTAAGAGTGTCTTCATGAAAGGTACTGTCCCTGTTCCATGATGATGTAGACTTTCCACTCCCTGTAGGACACCATCTCTATGCATCATGATGAAGGATGAAAAGAATGGAGAGAGGAAAAAGGGAAAGATAGAAGAAAGAAAGTAGAGGGAAATGAGGGTAAGGCAATTCAGAAAATATTATGCATGAAAGTTAAAGTTCGGTTATAGTCTAGGCCTTTTTATCTAATAACCTAGTTCCCTATAACCATGGCTCTGATACCAATCTGTAACACCCCAACCGATGGCGGAATCATCGAGGTGTCACGTAGTGACTATTGTTCAAAAGCACATAGTACTAAAATGTAAGTATATTATTGAATAATTTAAATTGTCTTACATGGATGAAATGAGAAAAATACATAAGTCTGAACAAAACATGAAATTTGAAATAAATTATTAAAAGCAAGCACTAAAATCCAATGCTATGGAACTAAGATCAAACTGCACCTGAAACATGTACAAAATAAGTTTTGTCAACATATGAAATGTTGGTGAGCATTCCTAGATTTAATACATATAGTAAATAGGAAAATGTTATACAATTCAAGTGCAAAGCTACAATGCAATTATGTAAACTATGTATCATACAAATGAGCGAAATCAACCCTGTGACTGTATAATGTACTGTATGAACTGTAGTGTACTTATCCAACAAATGGATAATAACTTAACAATGGCCACGGATTCTCCGATGAAAAAGGGGGAGAATCAACCTAGGCGGGTTGTTAATCCAAATAGCGCTATCCAATGTTAAGGTCGGCTTGTACCATGTTAATGATTTCACTAAGTACAAATGTAATCCACATGTAATGTCTAAGCATAAAGCACGTTGTAAGCAATGCACATAGTACTAGAATTGTATTGTAAAAATGTAAACTTGTATTTGAAATTGTAATAGTGTACATGTAACACCCCAATAATGTATAAAAGCAAAAAGGGGATAGGAAGTACTCACTGTTCACGTAGTAACTTGAAATTGGACTAGACAACGGAATACGAATTTGAGATTACTCCCAAATGATTAACCTAAAGTAATTGATAATGTATGAGTGAAATAACTCTAGGATACATGTATTTCTAGGGCTTCGGATTGGGGATAACGTTTATTTGTTTAATAAACAAATTGTCTATTAATTATGAGAAATTTAATAAATAATTAAATAAAAAGTCTCTTAATAAAATTTGGATTTAGAATGTACACAATAAAGTGTTTGAAGTATAGAAATAATTTTTATAAAATTATTTCATTTAAAATAGATTTTTAAATCTATTTATTTATAAATAGCCAACATTTAACTTTAATATTCAAAAATACTAAAATTAAAGATTTCTTATTTTAAAAATCATATTTCTGCTCCAAATAATTAAAAATAATTTGTATAAAATTTTGGTGCAAAAATGATGAAAATTGGATTTATTATGATTTAATTATGATTAAATCTAACAAAAATTGATTAAAAATATAAAATAAATGATTTTACTGAATTAAAATTTATTTCAGTAAAGTTTATCTTTATAAAAAGTCAGGATAATTTTTGGAGAATTTAATAAAGTTGTTTTGATATATAAATGGATTTTTATAAATCTAATAGTATAAAAATGATTTAATTATTATAAATATTAAATAAATGAATTTCTGAAAAATAAAAATTATAAATGAAACTTTTATATCAGATTAAACAAATGTAATTTTTTTAGAATTTATAAAATAGTTTTGATATTTTAAAATGAATTTAAAAGATTAAGAGGATTTAATATATATATATATATATATATATATATATATATATATAATTGTTTGTTTTAAAAAAAAAGAAAAGAAAGAAAGGAACAAAACCGGTCAGAGCCGGGACTCGAACCCGGGTGACCACTGGAATGGACCATGGTCACAACCACTTGGCCTAGGCCGGTGGTTGTGATGTTTCTGATTTAAAATTAGTTAAATACACAATGTGAAATCAAGATTATCCCCAATTCATATACACGAGCCCTAGAATTTACAATTGAACAAATCAGCCAACATTAGCCCGATTAATGTTGGGGCTTTTGTTGGTTGATTGCCGATGAATGAAACCCACAAAAAAAATTAGACTCACAGTGAAGAATTGATGATAATCGTCGGGTCAAAGCAAAAGTCAAACGATGAACACAATAATCCAATTCAGAGTTTATCAGAGAGGATTTGAGGTTGAGAGAGAGTTATGAGCGAGTGATCAAGGTTCGTAGAGGGTCTATTTATACAGAGGATCAAATGGTTTGGTTAATTGGAAAGTTTGACCACGATTTATTATCAACGCGTATAATCTCAAAATTAATCAATGATTTGTTATAATTATCGTGTAATCAAAGATGAAAGAGGCCGGAAATCACGAACCACTCCTAAATTAGATCAATTATGCATTAATAAATTGAATTGATTGGTCAAAGGTGAGTTTTTTTTTTTTCAAACCTTATATGCTGCTGTTGCTGTTCGTGGAGGGGAAAGAGAAAAAGGAAGGCGAAAATGTGGTTAAGTATAATTAGAGTTGGGTTAATTCCAACTGAATGGGGTGGTCCAGGTGGTGAAACGTGTGTGCGTGTGTGGAGTTGATCCGGGTTCGATACCCGGCATAAGCAATGCCCCCATTTTTTTTTTATAAAGCTGATAAGGGGTGTGGGCTCAGCTTTGGGCTGGATGATTGTCTGGTGGGCCGGATCAGATCTGGGTTTGGGCCACATGTGTGGGTTGTAGCATATATAGGAAGAGAGGGGGTTTGGGCTTAAGCTATGGTGTGGGTTTAGTTTAAAAATGTGATCAACATTATTATTATTATTATTATTATTATTATTATTATTATTATTATTATTTTTATTATTATTATTATAAATAAAAAGTGACGGATGTCACAAGTACTTTCGACACCAATATTGCACCAGTAAAGCAATACTTTTCTTTATCGTCAATGTTTTATTCCTTTTAGGGATTAGCATTTAGTATCAGGTACTTGTACCGAACAGATGCTTTCGATACCGGTATAATGATATTTTTATTAATCGTAGAAAAACGAACCAATACTGTATTAATATCACTATCGATGTCGTATTCGTTTTTATAGTTTTTTTTTAATGTGACAGTATAACATCTATTGAAATGAAATTATATTAGCAACAAAGCATTTATTTGTAACGTCAGCATTTCTATTTCAGTACGTACGGAGTTCAAACCGTGTCACGTGTATTGTCCAGGTCTTCTCATTTAAGGGGTTTCCAAGTGGCGAAGAACCAGTAATACAATGTATAAGATGAGCTCAGACTAAAAAACATTTACCCAAAATTAAAAACTAAAAATTACATATTAATCGCTAACGTACCTTCTTTATAATTAGACTTAACTAACATGCACTGCTTCTATACATTAACCGCTAAGGTGCACCGTTTCTATATATCAAAGGAACTAGTGGAATTCAACCCGCGCGTTGCGGCGGGGACGTGCCAATAATGCAATAAGTATCGGTTTGGTTCGCTACAATTTCAGCACACGTTATATCAATCTAAAGAGTATACTGAAAGCAAAACCATATCTACATGTGTTAGTTGCTTCTCATGGCTCGCCTCTTCCAATGCATGAGCTCCCAAAATGGCTCACATTATCATCTTGAATAAATTTCAACTGCATTTTCCCATCATAAAAACATGAGCATATGTACATGTATGACTGTAAACAATAAAATCAAAGATCGGAATGAATTTAAGCTCAACGTATGGTATGTGTAAGCTTATCTACTTCATACCTATCCCAAATTAATACAAATTTTCTAAAAAAATGGACCATTTATCTTTTGTATTGAAAACATATAACTTTCACATTACTGCAGATTTCATATAATCACTTGGATTGATTCTGTTTACTCAAAGAGCATTTGCCCCTAAAAAAAGTTCCCAATCATACAAAAATATAACTTTCATTCTGATTCAAGCGAGACATTGAGCAACTATATCTAGGTTGTGACTTAATTAACCAACACAACTCGCATATAATCAACCCAATCAGCAAAAACCATGTATGGTTATTTTTCTCTCTTTTTCACTTAAACATAGATTTGACGAAAACCTTAATTAGTTTTGAAATGCTTTTCCGATGAAACCAATAAGCAACAAATACGTTATCTTTTTTTGTTGGATGAAACCAACAAACTTTAAAACACAGTTCGGTTTATTTATAATTTTTCTTCGTGTCTAGAAATCCAACGGGAAGAAACAAATGAAATCAAGAGCACTGTTAGTGTTCCTCGACCAACTCACACAGTTGAGTAAAGGCTTCGATTTAATTTTTTACAAAACTATAGGTCCATTTCAATAAAATCCAATAACCTAAATAGGCATTTGTATGCCATTCATATAATCCCCAAGATCAACAAATGACTTTTCCCTACTTAAATCACAAAGGGGAATAAATATCAAGTTATGAGTTAGTATTACTTACCAAAGTATTGAGAAAAGGATCAAATGACCAAAGGATTCTGGTTAGAGGATGAACATCTCCTCCTCTTCATTGCATGCGTCTACTGCGTACAAATACATACAGTCATACGTATCAATGTCATACAAACACATATATACACACATACAATCGGGTCGGGTTGGATGACCCCAAACACCTTTTTTCCATCTTTTTTTCATTTGACCCATTCAACACGTTGAGATATGAAACTAAAAGACAACTCAAATCAACCCATTTATTAGTTAAAGGGTAAAAGTTAACTAATTCAGGATTTATAAAACAACCTATTGCTGATAAAATCCCAGAAGAGAACGTATTTGATCCCTTTCAAGTTGATGGATTTTTACGGGTTCACGTTATCTTGGTATGGTCCCATCTTTCCTTTGTACCAGCTTTGAACAGTTCATAGTGTCAGAGAAGATAAGATTTAGATTATAACATAAACTCTTAATAGTAGCATTAAGGTGTTGGATCCTAGTTCAATTATATTTTTATGCGTTCTGGCCGGAGGCGGATAAGTTACAATTTCAGAAAAGGTATACTGCAGATTGTATATCATACTAAAAATTGGAGTGTTTAGTCTTCAGATTATTATATACATATTCCGTCTCAAGTAATCTGGGTAATTGCTAGCTAGAATCAAACTAAATAATCAATCATAGAAGAAATGCATTAGGAGACTATGTAATTACATTATTTGCATACTCATCTCTTGATTTAAGCAGATGTTGTCAATTGACTTTTCTGGTTAAGGCCATTCCTTTTGAGCTTACTTTAACAACTTCCAAGCGAACAAACAACAAATCGATCATTAGCTTATATATGAGAATATGACTATATCATATGGGTTATAAATTTTTGATCAAATTATTGCAAATCCTTCTCAGTTTGTAATGTATCTTCAATTTTTGAAATAGATAAGCTTCATATACATAAATATAACAAAATAATATTAAAGAAAAAAAAGCATTTTGAAGGTATTGACTTACTTTATCCTCTTGAAACTTGTTTGTCCCAAATATGTTAACCACCTCATAAACTGGAACAGTCTCCTTTACCAATCAAATCAAAACGAAATTCAAAATCATCAATGAGTCGACCATGGAAATACTAAAATAATGTAACAGACCAATCATACCTGAAGCAGGAAAACACTAATCTGGAAGAATTTTATTTAAACTGTTCCAACACACATGCGCTGCTTTAGATATGTATTACTGAAATTAGAAATTAGAAAGACAAACAAACATCAAGTTGAAGGAAATAAAAAAACAAAGTTTTTTTTTTTTTAACTTTACCTTTATTGCTTATAGTCTTTGGTCAGGAACAACTCCATAATCATAAGCTTTGTTAATCATGTCTTCCTTCTTTAATATAGACTTCCTTCATCTCTAAATTAGGTTACCGCTGCTGTATTGTATTCTCTGTCTGCAAATGACAAGCACAAATAAAGTCCTCCGGATTCAATACCATCTATAAATAGTGTTCCTAGAATTATAGCAATCCATAACCACAACCAGAATCACAGATGATAAAACAAAGACATCAAAATAACTCCTGTTGACCAACACCCCAAGAACACAATAAAGCATAGTATTAACACAAAGAGGTCTACTGTACCCCTAATAACACAAAGAAGTCTACCTGTTTGATACACCATATACACACATCAATAACTTGGAAAACAGTTGAGCCGTCACCGTCTTTACCGGCTACCCCCGTCGTCTTTATTTCAAAATCGAGCTATAGCCAGGACCATTTGCGTATGGTGGATAATCTTCTTCAGGCCATTCCTGACAAAATGATAAAAATTTCAAGTTCCACAAACAGATTGACACGTTATCTAAAAAAAGATTTAACATGTTGTCTTAAAAGATAAAACATTCAAGAATGCACAAAGGGCAGCAGATGTGGTCTGCATATGATTTTTGTAACTGATTATTTAATTAATGTGATTTCAAGGCGCAATCTAGATGATTTTCAACCAAATTCGAGGAGCGTATTCCAGATCCAGCAACTTTCAACCCATTAACATAACCCGAATCAACCAATTAGTAAGTAAAAAGGTCAAAATTGCCGCCCATTTGACATACATCCCTTTTTGCTCATTTGTAATCTCACCTGTTAGAGATAAAACATAACCCAAATCAACTCATTCATAATTAAATAACTCAAAACAGCATACCTTTGGCGAGCCCCAGCACGTCGGAAATGTATCCGTCTCGGATCGTCCTTATGGACAACAACCTGCAAGAAGTCACAACAAAACAGCCATGTCATCATTGTCATTCATTAGTCAATGATCAAACATAAAATCTTCTGCAACCTACCTTTTGAGGCACGGTATCATCCGGATCAACAAAGTACTGCTTGTGATCCATCGTAAGTTAAAAGATCAACATCATAAACACATCAAAAGAAAAAAATAACGATGCATCTTACTTCACAACCAAAATATGCATGATTAGATCGCAACGGATTCGGATAAGTCTGCATAACGAAACCACCATAATAACATTAGAAATTTAAAATATCTTCAACAACATTTTTCTTTGATCACTTCAAGAATTAGTCAACCACATGTCCATAACTTCCATCATGTTTTTTACATTTAACCTTCAAAATCTCATTGTATCACACCATTCACATTATTCCACAACAGATCTAAAACCCCACAAAACACAAATAAAAAAAAAGAAAAAAAAACCCTCAAACGACTTAAAAATAAGTCAAACCAACAACAACATATTCTCTAACAATCAATAAAAACAAAACAAATAAGACACAAAATCACAAGTCATGTAATCAAATAAACAACTTACAGGGAGATCAGGGATGTAATCAGTTAAGTAAGGCACATCTTCAAGAACATAGCCTACTTCCCGTGTTACAACATCACTGTTGTCGGTTATCACAAACATTGAAGCAATAATTAGTAATTATGTAAAAATTAGGTGTAAGATCTTACCTTTAGTTTGGACACGAAGATTAGCGGCGAGAGGAAAATTAGTCAAGACAACCGCATGCTTCTCCTTCTTCGGTCTCTTTCTTAATGACTCTCTTCATCCTGAATTTGTTTTAACAAAAGTTAATAGTCAGATAAATTGCTTGAATAAAGAACAAATTAGTTAGGGTTTGTTTGACTCTCTTACCTTGTTTTGGAAAAGTGACAATGGCGGCCGCTAAACCAGTTTTCCGACGAACCGCACCTCTGTTCTCTCTCATCTCTCGGTTCTCTCCCCATTGGGTCTCTCTCTATATGAATTTGTGTGGGTATTGTCGGTGTGTTGTTTGAGAGCAGGTATGTGACGGTGGAGGTAGTGTTGTGGCTCCTGCAGGAGGTGGTGATGAGTTTCCTACTTCCTATGTTCTCTCTCTTAAATGTTGATGATAAGGATGATGATAGATCTTTATAAAGGGACAGAAATGATAGAAAAATTATAAGTATGCCATATATTACTGTTCAAATCATTTGTATATTAATAGTAGGGAAAATGGTCAAAATAGCCCCTTGACCGGGCGTTTTGCCTAAATAGCCCCCTCCTCCGTCTTTGGAGAGACGGGACACGGTTTCCAAAAGGGCTGAACCGTCTTTCGAGATCCTTTGGTTTCCAACCAGTAGCAACCCAACACATGGCGGTAACGATCCCGATGTCTGCCACCCGGCTCCCGTGGCGGCTTGAGACGTGTCAGCGCCGCAAAGCCGTCTCCGGTGGGGTCCCTGAGACGGTTCACCAACGGCTCAAGTTAAGCCGTCTTCGGCTCGGCTTAGCCGAATCCGTTTTGGCTGAACCGTCTCCAACCATTAATTAATTTATTATTTTTTTTTTCAAATTTTGTTTGGGTATAAATATGTGGGTTTGGTTGAAAAAAAAACACATTTAAATCAAACCAAATCTTCTCAAATGTTTGTTTCAAGCCAAAATATTTTACCAAGCCAAAATATTTTACCAAATCAAACAAAATCTTCTCAAATGTTTTTTTCAAATTTAGTTTGATTATTCGACGTGTTTTTGAGCTTCAGAATAGCCGAATATTTTTTCGGTAAAAATTATGGCACTTTTTAAACCTAAGCCTTTGGGATTTATCTAATCCCATTCAATTGAAAGTTTCTGCTCCGAAGTTTTTCACCCATTTTCTTTGGCCTTAAAAGCCTTTCACCCATTTTCTTTAGCCTTAAGTTGACCTCCAACCACTTGGGAAGACATTTGGAGCGAAAGGTTGAAGTGATGGATAGGTTTCGGTCGGAGTTAGTGAGAAGTAAAGCGAAAAAGGCTTCGGTTGGATTGTTGTTACATCTACATAATACTACTTGGATTGTTGTTGCATCTACACGTGGGTTAACCCGTGTAATTTGCATCTACGATTTGGTAGTCTACTTTGTTGGCAAGTTCATCCTTTTCCTAAATCTCTATCATGATCTTCTGGATCATCCGTCTTTTACATGTACAAGACGGTCGGATGTAATATTTAGGAGAGTTTGTTCTTTGACTTGTCCGGACCGTTGGTAAGGATCTGTCCATACATATATTTATGTATTTAGGGTGATGAAGATGAAACTGGACAGTGGGTATAAAGTACACTGCGAAAATATATCTTGGCGTTCCAAGCAACGGAATTGTCTCGGTGTTTGACGTGTTGAACGACTTCGTGAATTATTATTGTTTGTATATTGTAATTGTTATAATACTTTAGTTGTATTTTTATTGGATCCCTATTATTATTTGTTTATGTTAAGTTTGTTTAAGGTCATGTGTTCTCTACTTTTTGGGGTTAAACAAAACAATCCCTTTAAACAATATAAACTTAAAATAAACATTTTTTTTATTAAAACGTAAAATAAAAGGAACATTAAAAGTAAGAAAAAAAAACTAATCCAAAGCCCCGGGGACATCACGAATCATCTGCCACGCCGACAAATGAGTAAAGGGTGGTCGGCACGAATCATCTCGAGATAAGTATACGTGTAGTTGCACCGCATGAACATATTTCTCTTGACCTGCTAAATCGTCTAGATGAAGACCTTGAAGATGAAGATGATGACTGAGACATGGTGATGGTATATAAACCTCTACATAATTGATGATGAACGGTTGGTGGTAGGTATATTTATAAAAAACGAAAGAGTTATTTGCCAATTTAGTCCCTGACGTTTGTCAAAAATTGCAAATTCCACCCGATATTGGTACACCTATCAACCTAGGTCCTTATATAGAACCTCATTTCACATGCTTTTTAATAGCATAATGACTAACATTCCTGCTCCCGTAGAGAACACAATTTGGGTAAATCCACATAACCAATCAAGTTTTTGGGCTCCAAATGTTCTTGAGTTTTACTACGATGGTGATAGCACATGTTGCTATACAACCTATATGGGGCGTACACCATTAAACAAAGAGTGGTGGGGTGGTATTTTAGGGTACTGTGGAAGCGGATATCTTCAAAAAAACGGTAAATACTATGACTGTTACGTTATACGTTATATGAAATGATAATATTTTTGTGATTTTATTAACATTTATTTACAGCATGTTCGTGCATGGTGCAACAAATTGATGTCGTTAAGGGACATTGAACGACAAAGAAGACCAACAACATGTATTTATGGTCTTTGGAGTGTTCTTCCCCCTAATTTCTATAGCCTAATTATTGAACAAGATCACCATGCTTATTGCTACGCAAACGGCTCGAGAAGAATATATCCACCTCTTTGGGAAGTTGATATGGTAAAATACTGTTTTTTTTGTATATTTATACCTTTTTATCGTGCTGTATAAAATCTACATTTCGTTTTGGACTGTAATTTTCAGGTATATATACCAGCCTCGATAGACGATGAAAACTGGTTTGTTCTACAAGTTGACATGAAATTACTACAAGTAACAGTGTATTTCCCAAATAACTGTAGTCCCATAGATTGCGGTGATACTTTTTGCATTCATAGAAAAATTCATCAAATTCTTATAGAATTTGAATCTGCTTTCATATGGTTTCTGGGGGCTATAACGTACTGGCAAAAGTCTGGTAGAAACGAAGTTGAATCATTACAATTTTGGGGGGATGTTGTCTGGCCTGTCACCAATAGTCGCATTGGTCGACATTCAGGGGTAATCGTTTGTATGTTGCTGAGAAATCTTGTTCAAAACATGTCATTGACTTGGAGAGAAAGCAGCCTACATGATGCTTGCATGAGATTCAGACGTTTCATGGCAGATGAAATTTATGCTGGTCGTTTTGCACCGTCAAATATTTAAATATTTATCTACCTAGTTTATGTATTGATGTAAAACTTGATATATCGAAGTTATTTGTAATTTTATGTTATAAACATTGTTAAGTAAATAAATTAAAGTAAATAGCACCACTAAAAATCAGCAAGGTTAACAGTCGAACAAGTATTATGAATTACATATTCTGCAAAGTCATCTGCTTCAACGAAAGTGGGGGACGGTGTTTGATGATGATTTTCTTTCCTTGAACCACGCCTAGCAGATTTTGATCGTGAGGCAACAGGAGCTGAACATCGGTCACGATGATGACCGTGAGTTTTACAACGACTGCAATATACAGGCGTAGGTTCCTCGCCTCTCGATAAAATTCGTTTATTTTCACGAGGACGTCCCGACTGTCGTTTTGTGATATGTGGTGGTTGTAGAGGAATCAAATACTCTGGCGTCTCCCATTCAGACCTGTGGGGTAAAGGATAAATGGCCTCTTCATATGTTGTTTTGTATAACTGGTTGCTATACCAAGGTGACGTATAATGACTGCAGTCCTTTTCCTTCAGTAATTTTGATACTGCAATCATGTGGCCACATGGGAAACCAGATATCTGGGGAACACAACAACTGCATGTTTCATTAGACAGATCAACAAAACCATTTTTCCCACCGTCTAGAACTTGAAAAGTGTTAACCCCAACGCCATAAGCCTTCCACGTTCTAGAATATTCAATCTTTTTAATAATTTTTTTTACCGCGAAAGGAGTCAGTACGTGTTTATTTTGAATAGCCTCATTTCGGCGTTCGTAATACCATTGTTGAAGTTTTTGTCTAAAAAATTCAACCAAATGGGTGATTGGAACTTTTCGTTCGTCCTTAGATAAGGCGTTCATTAACTCTGCACTGTTAGATGTCATATAATGATATTGTTTCCCCGAACAGTGTGCTCTTGACCACTTATGTAAACCGATACTCAATAGAGTATTCCTAACCCGTGGTAGGGCTGCACACAGCGCGTTAAAACTTTCTTCAAAATCAGACACCCGGTAAGCTTTACAAGTGTTCCACCACAGTGTCTCTAAATCCTTCTTTTTGCTTTTTGGTATCTTTAAGTTCATCATCAAATGTCGACAGCACAACCCGTGAAAGGCATTAGGAAAAACCGTCCGAACTGCCAAATCTATTGTGTTGGCTCTGTCAGATATGATCGCCAAATCCGGGTGCTCACCGATACACTCTTTAAGTTTCGATAAGAACCACGTCCAACTCTCACCGTCCTCGGATTTGCCGATACCATATCCAACGGGTAAAATTTGGTTGTTACCATCCATGCCAACAGCAAGGAATAACGTTCCCTTAAACTCACCTTTTAAGTGTGCCGCGTCTATAATAATGACCGGTCTTAAAGACAGAAGAAAACTCCGAATCTATTTAGTAAAATGAAAAACAGATAAATTTTAGACTTCAGTAAACCAAAACATCAATAATTTATTTAAGTTGGTATGAAAATAGGTAAAAATATTTTACTGACCGTTGCACCAATGGCAATAAAAAGCATTTCAAAACGATTGTCTTCATCAGTTTTAATCTCAGTAACAGTCCCTGGATTTGCATTTCGCAAATTATAGCAGTAGAACGGAAGCTTAGAAAACGATTGTTTGCTACTTCCTTGCAAAAGCTCAAGTGCATGACACTTCCCCCGCCAAGCTTGAGTATATGATATATCAACCTTAAATCTTTCTCGAAAATCTTGTACTATTTCGTTTCCACGATAAACACGTCTAGTATCTCGCAATTGGTGCTTCAGTATGCTACCAATTACTTGCGGGTTAGCTTGACGAAGATGGGGATGTGTTTGGGTTTTAGAACATGTGTGGTTGTTGTTAAAAAATGTAACAAAAAACGTGTCTGAAGTTGGGACAGAACGTGACCTAAATTGCCAATCACAATCATCAACTACACATGAAATTTCATACCTTGTTTTAGATGACCTGTCGACTTTATAGGAAAAACGTTCAGACAAACAAAAATTTCCTAACTGCAATTTCAATTCATCTTTGTTACGAAATACGGAACCTTCAGAAAAAACTAAAGAGCTTTTGGTTATATCTGAAAACAATTCAGGACTTGGCTTTCCATAAAATTCTTCTTTTTCAGCTTTCTCATCATCGAAATTTCCAAAACACCCATATGGTGTGTAATGATCAAAATTTTCTATAGACACATTTAGATCAGGGACTTTTGAATCATTTGAAGGTACGTCACTTAAATGAACATTACTAGACGAACCCACACCTGGTTCATCTACAACATACAACTTCAATACTTCATGGGGGTTTTGCAAAGCAACTTTAAAAAGAAAAGATACATCACGATCATTAAAAATGTCGATTGCATCATCAAAAGCTGACATTTTATAAGATAACCTTGAAATGTTTGGAATCTCACACATATCGGAAACTACATTTAAAAAACTAAGATACAAGATATTTGAATCAATTTCAAAACCACGTCTTTTACAGCTACTATCAACAACGTATTCCATTCGACCGTTGACAACTTCCCACCTGCCTCCACTATAGATTATAAAACTAACCATTTTTAAAAACACAACTTTTTTTAACACTTTGAAAGAAAAATAAGGAATACAAGAAAAAATTCAAACAAAATTGTTACAAAATTTACTAATTTTATAACAAACGGTTCGTCATGGACGTCACATCACCGAAAACGTCTCCGGCGATGTACGACGTCCGGCACCGAGTCGGTGCAGAAACAGTAAAAAGACGGTACGGGAAGCCGTCTTTTTCGTACCCGCTGAAGTCTCAGGAGACGGTTGATAACTTTTACAAGACGTCACCGGAGACGGCTTTTTCGTACCCGAACCGGCTCAGGAGCCGTCTCCGGTGGGATCGGATATATTATTTTATTATAAGCCGAGCCGAAGACGGCTTAACTTGAGCCGTTGGTGAACCGTCTCAGGGACCCCACCGGAGACAGCTTTGCGGCGCTGACACGTCTCAAGTCGCCACGGGAGCCGGGTGGCAGACATCGGGATCGTAACCGCCACGTGTTGGGTTGCTACTGGTTGGAAACCAAAGGATCTCGGAAGACGGTTCAGCCCTTTTGGAAATCGTGTCCCGTCTCTCCAAATACAGTGGAGGGGGCTATTTACGCAAAACGCTCGGTCAAGGGGCTATTTTGGCCATTTTCCCTTAATAGTATGTAATGACATTATTAACGTGCATCGGTCCTTTATTTCTATTAAATTGTTTTTTTGTTTTACCTGCCTCAGTTTAGTCAACTTATTCTTTTGCGGCAGGCTCTCTAAACGTACCATAATGATCATTTTTAGTATCAGTACCTATACCCATTTTTCACTTTATTTGCGATTGGTACTTTCGATAACGGATTCGTAGATTTAACCTTCTCGCACCGTCTTACCATCGGCACCAGTACCGTATTCGTTTTTATTTAGTTAAATTACTTTTTTTCTTTCGATGCGTACAGAGTTTAAAACGCGTCTCGCAGCAACGCGCGGGTAACTACAACCCTAGTTATTGTATAAAACATCGAAAATTATTGTATAAAACATCGAGTTCAATGGTAAAATACTTGTTGAATAAAACTCGAAGCATACAACAACTATACATAAATAATTAATATTACATGGTTATTTTATTATATATAAGCTTTGTTGTAAAATAATTAGTTTGGGCTTATCGTTGTAATGATGTTGGATAAAGTTTTGGGTTTTTAAGTGGTGGGAGTTCAATCCTTATGATGTACTTTAGAGTAGATCAGAGAGTGTGAGTTGTTCTAAAAATACTATTGAAGTATTAATGTCCATCTTTTTTTTTTTTTAACAGCAAACACATTTTATATATAAATATAAAGAGCTAGCAAGGCGTTAGCTACAAAAGGATCAGAACAAAATGACCCATCAAACAACAATTTTTTTCTTTCTAGGATTACAATTTTTACTTTTCAATCAACTTTTGACTTGATATATACACATGTAAGGCATGTAAGTTGATAAACAAGAAGACGCACATACATATAAAGATTTATAGATTTCATTAGCTTCTAGTTTTAGCATTGGGGATGGATATGAGATTGTGTCACTTGCCTTAATGAGCCCGAGCTCGAGCTTGAAATATAACTCGTTTAGTTATTGAGCCCGAACTCGAGATTTTCATATAAAGACCGTTTAGGCTCGCGAGCATAAACAAATCCAAACAAATTTTATATTATTATTTACTAGATTATACCCCGGGAGCGTCCCGGGTTGAGAAATTTAATATGATACATCAATTTTACATATGAAATAGACTGATGTATAACTCTAATATTAATATCTAACCTAAAATAAATTAACAATGTACAACTCCAATGCTAACACCTAACCTAAAAGAATGTACAACTTTAATGTAACTCTAATATTAACACCTATCCTAAAGCTAAACAAATATAAAACTCTAACATACTAATATTGATACCTAACTTAAAACAACGTATAACTCTATTAACCTATTCGGCTCTGGTTGAAAAAAAATTCATATTTATTGATTTAAACATAATTAGTGACTTGTCTATACATGATTAATGATTTATCTTAACACTTTGTGTTTTTTTTCTCAATATGAACAAAACCGCACAAAAAAATTTCTCCATTTTTTTATATAGCACTATGGTACTCGTTGAAAAGATAATAAAACGCTCGTTAATTTGGTGTAATTTTTTTCTTTAAAAAATCTCGTATATTAAAGATATTAATGTTTAAAAATTATGGGAGGAAACATGGGGGTGAAAAATCCAATTTTGTTTTTAAATTATTTTTTTTCCTAAAATATCTCAATGCCACATGGGATGACACATGGCACACTCAAGGAAGAGAATGCATCTTTAAGTGTCATGTCATTAAAATGGCTTTGGTTTATTATATGTATAGATATAGAGTATACCTATTATTTAACAATGGCGAGTCGAGCTCAAGCCGTACTTTGTCTCACTTAGGCTACCAAAGCGAGCTTGGCCTTGAGCCAAGCTTTTAGCTCCTTTTAAATTATTCTATAATTATTTCGAGTTGAGTCGAGCCGAGCTCGAGCCCTTAGGTTTTACTTTCGAGCCGAGTTCGAGCTACATAAAAACATGACGAGCCGAGCTCGAGCCCAGTCAGGCTCGGGCCCGACTTGACTCGACTCGTTTACACCCCTACTCACACCCACGGAGCCAACCACTTCACGCTCTCACATCTCCGTTCGGATGGTGTTGGCGCCCACAACCTGCTGAGTTGGCACCTTCCCACACGCCACAACATGTGGTCTAAACACATGGAAATTGAAACATTTTTTGACGAAATCCGTGACTGAGACGAACGGATCGACACCACATGAGTCATGCCATCCACTTTCATCATTAATCATCCATGAGCACCGAGTCATTCCAGCTAATTAATAATTTAACCATTTATATTTTTCAGTATCTAAGAATATTGGTTAATATTGACAAACTGGAAGTAAAAAACTTGTCAGTATAACCTGTAAAATAGCTTATTTGAAGTACCAATTATTTAAAATTCTTTTTGTGAAATTTGGTTTATATTAAATATTAATTCTATATAAAATTATATTTTATTAGGTTGAAGTGTATATAGAGTGTAACTACAGAGCCGCAATATCAGCAACAGACGCAGCCTTCTCCCTATCTTCTTTCCTGCATAACCAACACCTCCCTCTTTCTCTCTTCCGATTCAGATCTCCAGTTAAATATCCACTGAGCTCTTAAAATTCAATCGTTTGTAAGATTCATAACTGCAACAGTAAACTGCATTAATAAAACAGGTACACATATCTTCATGCATATAGAAAACCTGTGTTAAAATCATGCCATATTGCTTTGGATGTAGTCAGTCTTATATATGTTGTCAAATCGTATGGCCAATGGTTAAGTGTTGTTTAAGGATATGGTAACCTTTTCACTTTATAACAAAGAGTTTTGTGTGCTATATATGTATATATCAACACTTTGAATTTTGGTTTACGTTTGTATCAATATAACCCTTTGGAATTGCTTTGAGCAATGAGGGTCGGCTAGACTTAACAAAATAATAAGTTGTGGCTTGCGGCCCCAATTTATGAGGTCTCCAGATTTCTTGAATATATGCTAAATCCGTATATCATTTCCTGGTTATTTGAATATATGATTATGTGATTTGAATTGTATTGCAATTAATATATTAAAAAGTGTTGGGATAAAGACTTTCGGCTACTTATCTTTACAATTTCTTTTTATCCTTTCTTCTTCTTTTTTACAAATTTTATTTAAATAGGGTTTGGTTTAACTTCGTTACCCTTTTAGTTTTTGACAAGACTAGCAAAGAATCACTATACTTGGAAGGGTTTTTTTTATTTTATTTTATTTTTAATTTTTTTTTTAATTTTAACTAAAACATACTCAAAGTTTAATATGTGTGATTTTATGTCTTATAAATCGTATACACAAAATATGCGTCTATATTCCCACTTGTTATAATCCTTAGCAAAGTTAAAGATATTTTTTATTACGATTTTGAGCACTCAAAGTGGTTGAGCCGACCCTCTGGGAATTGTTTGTGGTTTTGGGTGTCAAATCATTATTTAAGACAAAGTAACATCTATATTTGTAATTTGAAGTTTTGTGATGTTTCTTGTTTTGTAGACTTGAAGAGAAGGCTCGGAGGTTGAGAGAGAATGGAAAATATGGAACCTGACTACATTTTTCTTGTTGAGACTGAAAATGAGGATGAAGAAAAGAATTTGGATGCAGATGAAGATAAATATCTTAATGGAGATGAAGATGAAGACGAAGATGAAAATGAATATGATGATAATGAGCCTTATCCTCTTAGCAATCCTAACTCTTTAGACCCAATATCATGGCCTAAAAGTTATAGGTATTGCCTTCTTCCCAATTTGTGTACTAGTTTGGCCCGTAAATTTTAATTTATATTTTTCAGAGTAACTAGAGGATATATTTTTATAGGTTATTCAAACAGTTTTGTTTTCAATATATTACTGCTGGTAGAAAAAAAAAACAAGTGTTTTAGTTGGGAGATTCTAATGAAACACTAGTGGTGCAATACATTATTTCTTCCATAATCTCATTTACTGATCAACTTTTCCTGGTATTATGTTTCAGGAAGTCGATGGATCTTTATGGTGGTGTAGCATCTCCAAGTCTGAAATTTTTAGGGTCTTCTAGCTTATCGTTATTAGGTGGTTCATTCCATTCGTCATCGCCTAAAAGGAGACGCGCTTCCAATTCAATCACGACTTTGGACGACCATCTCTTGCCACCCCAAGAACAGTATAGATCTGATCACTCACTTCATAATCAAAGGATTCAAAATGAGAAATCTTCTCAGACTGGAAAGAGTTCATTCGGCCAAGCTGTGGCTAATGGTATATATATGTTATGTTTTTCAAGCTAACTTTAGAATGCTTACCTATTATGTTACACTTGTGTTCCCGAGTTTCATTTAGGAGAGAAGAGAATAGAAGAGAAAGGGAGGAATTCTCTTCTCTTCATTTCATTTCTCTCAATTTCTTTCCAATTTGGAAGCATGGACTCTAGGCTAACACCCCCCCCCCCCCCCCCTTCTCTTCCTCTCTCTCCATAAAAAAAACTTTGGAACATACTTTTTCGTTCTTTCCTTGCAAATCCTTTCTTTTCACTCTTTAAATGAAACTCAGGAACATGCACATGCCAGTGCATGATACCATATATCTTTCGCTTTGTGAGGAACATGGAGGGAAGCCTTTGTACCTAACGTATGACATAATCCTTGCATATTCCAAGAAACCTAGGCATTTCGGTCGTCAATAAATATCCTTTTGGTTGGAAGAGTCCGGAAATGTGTATAATACTTTCTCTTGTCTGTTCTAAGTCTGGCTGATACTGATTTTATATTGTATTGCGAATATCCATCTCTTCAACTAGGAAGTACTTTTGTGATTAACTTGAAATGGTGATTTGGGAATACACTTGGCATGCTGCTTCACCGGCCTCTTTCTTTTTTTTTTTTCAATCGTTAGAAAAAGGAGCTTGGTCAGCCATAACTTGACACATTTTTATCCCAGAAGATTGAAGTATTTGCATAATTTGCCACTATCCACCTCTCGGCATCTAATCTGACCCTGATACATTCACATTAATTGTGAGCTTCTATTTGATAAATGATGAATGACACATCGTAAAGTGCTTTACTTAGTGTAACACCAAATGGCCCAAAAGGTAGTCTGATCTTTTAAACTCTGAATCAAATTAAAACCATGGTGAACATTGTTCTCAAAAAAAAAAAAAAAAAAAAAAAGCCTAATGGTGCTTAAATTTGTACTTTCTATCCACTTGGACAGTTAATTACACTCAACTTTCATCTTATTTTTAGTACAGTCTAATAGAATGCAACGGGAAATAATTTTATGTAGATTTGCACCATTGTTGTTTGATACGGTTATGATGTCAAAATATGTTGGTAATTTTCCATCAATGATGATTTTTGTAGGCGTGAATCTTCTGTGTGGAGTAGGTCTTCTTTCTACACCTTACGCAGTGAAACAAGGAGGATGGGCTGGGCTGTCTATATTGCTTTTCTTTTGTGTTGTTTCATTCTACACTGGTATCCTCCTTCGTAGCTGTTTGGATAGCAAGCCTGGTCTTCAAAGTTACCCAGATATTGGCCAGGCTGCTTTTGGCATAATCGGGCGTTTAGCCGTTTCTGTAAGTTTGATTAATATCTATGTGTTATGGTTCACTTATAAAGGACACTCCTCAACTCATCTTTAATATTACTGATAGTTTTTAAAAGATTGTGCTCTACATTAATTTCCTTTGATCAATCTTTTTATTTGATTAAAGACTAATAGTCAACGAGCTTCAAAACTTACTTTTAAAGACTAAAGGAATAATACATTACTTTTAAAGACTAATAGTCAACCAGCTTCAAAACTTGATTTGCATAATTAGAAAATGAATATTTAACTTAGCTTACCTTTTTAAATAGTTGTTCGCCTTCCCTCATGGTCACCATGTTAAGCAATCTTCAGCTCTACAATCTGCATTTGATTGTCGTTGGGGACATATAGATGTTACTGTGTATAAGATTGCCGAAGAGCTGTTGGAAACTTTGAACATCTATTAATTTTTCTAGAGGATCAATATATGTTGGATGCCTATTAATCCTTTAAGTACTCTATTAGCTTTTGACCATCATAAAGAGTGACAAACCTATACAGTTTCTAAATCTATTATTCAGGTTAACATGATTCCATGGATGTTGCAAACTATATTTAACGTTCATTTGTAACGTTTCTTCGACAAAACTAGAGCATATAGTGACGACTTGTCGTCCCTAAAGGATTAAAAAAATTAGTCCCTATATGTGATTTTCTTGTAGTGTATGTCTGGGTACTGATCAATTTTTCTGTCTTGTTTTTGCAGATAGCTTTGTACGTAGAGTTATATGTAAGTATATCTGGCACCACTCATGTATTTTAGTAAAATCTTTCTACGTGACAGTTAAATAAGCTTTCATTCGATCAGGGGATTGCATATTTTGTGAAATAATTGAAGAAACAAATACGAGCATGTCATTATCATCTCAACTTATGTTATGCAAATTTGCATAGCAAAAGCCTAGTTTTGTTGCAGTCATGATTCATATCCATCTTTTTTCTCTGTCTTTTAAATTAAAGGAACATTCAAATAAGAAATAGGCATTAATGCATTATCTACTCCTGGGATATACACTAAACCATGAAGAGAACATTTATCTTTGGGTCTAACAAGTAGGCATCAAATAATTAATCAAATATTTATCCTGGGATATACACTAAACCATAGAATCCTAACTTAGGTCCTATACAGTAAGGAATCTAATCCCAGCCCAAGCTTTTTTGTGGTCCCATTAAGGCATTAAGCCACATACGGCCCAATTAAGCATACGGAGCGGAGCTATAGTCTCTCAAATTGGGCCCACATATCAAGTTTTACATTTCAATTATCTATGGCTTTAGTTTAATAAATAATTAATCAAATATTTGCAATGCTATTGTAACATGATTGGCTGTGCATATATATTTAGTCAAGTGTTCCACTCATCTGACATTTTATGTGTTGCATATGCTATAAGTTAGTAAAGAACTTGTAGTCTAATATAACAAGTTTGGTTTTTCTTTTATAAAATCAAACAGTTTTAAGTGCTGGTTTGAAAATACATTTCTCGGTGACAACTGACAAAGTGTATGCAGATCCATTATAGCTGATAAAAATTCATATTCATTCATTTTTTCCCTGTGTTTTGATCACTTGATCTTGGCTTTCATGTTAATCAGATCACCGTGTCTCCCCCATTGTAGGCATCATGCGTTGAATTCATAATCTTGGAAAGTGATAACCTATCTTCTTTGTTTCCATATGCACATTTAACTCTTGGAGGATATCAACTAAGTTCACATTATTTGTTTGCAATTATGATCACCCTTATTGTGCTCCCTTCAGTTTGGCTTCGTGACATGAGCATTCTCAGTTACATCTCCGGTTAGTGCAAAATATGGTGAAATATCTTAATACGATGTGGACACTTTGAATTTTAATCTTATTATATGCTTTGATACCAGTTGGCGGAGTGTTCGTGACAATTATTTTGGTCATTTGCTTGTTTTGGGTTGGATTAGTGGATTCCATTGACTTTCAGACGGAAAGTACTACAATATTGAACCTTTCCACTTTGCCGGTGTCTATTGGGCTTTACGGTTACTGTTATGCTGGACATGCTGTTCTTCCTAACATCTATATGTCCATGGAAAACAAAAGTCAATATCCTCTAGTCCTTTTAGCTTGGTAAGAACACTTTTGCAATCAACAGTATCCATATTCAGCCAAATAAAAACTTATTTTCTAAATGGAGAGTTAATGAGTATCATTCAATCAATACTTTGACATTTGAAGATTATTTGTGTACATAATTCTGTAGCATGGATTCTTTTCTTGTAGTTTCATAATATGTACTTTACTTTATGCTGGAGTTGCCGTATTGGGATACATGATGTTTGGGGAATCAACAGAATCGCAATTCACTCTTAATCTGCCTACAAATTTGGTTGCCTCCAAAATTGCTGTTTGGGCTACGGTACGTTAACTAAAATACATGTCTTTACCTTAAAGCTCATGCCTACTAGTAAAAAAATTATGATCATGAAACGCCTATCTAAACCTAACTTCGACTACGTAATTTCAATTTTATGTAATGTGGTAGAGATTGTACTTACATTTAAATTTCAAGATTTCTATGTACTCACTGCTGACCATTTTTATTTTGTAGGTAATCAGTCCACTTACCAAATATCCTTTTTATTGTGAAACCATGATCAAGCTTCTTAAAAATTTTCTATTCCCAATAACACGATCCTGGAAATATCATGTGATTTAGCAATCCAATAAAAAATTGTTGTCTTCTCTTAACAAGAATTACATTTGCGTTAACCATGTCCCCAGTGGCTCTGAGTTTGGAGGAACTCATACCATTAAAGCATCAGAAGACTCGAATCTACTCCATCCTCATTAGAACAACATTGGTGATCTCTACTTTACTTGTAGCCCTCTCAATACCGTTCTTTGGTAAGCTCTCGCTAACATCTTTGGTTCTTGTGTTAACTGCTTGCTTAGTGTTAGTATTTTATCACTTATGAATGCTGCATTATGTGCACACTGAGGACATCACCATCACTTTATGGAACACTTTCGTTTTTTTCTCTGTTATCATATGTATTCACATCATTAATAAAGAAATTTGGTAATAAATAAATAAATGGAAATATGAATGTGAATGCTAAAATAAATACACAGTTTTCCTTATTCAGCTTGTTGGAACACATATTGGTGATCTTTTATTCTTTCAACAGGTCTGTTATTGTCGCTGATCGGATCTTTACTTTCAATGCTAGTGGTAAGTTAACGATCTATTCCCTATATCTGTCTTTCCTTAGAAGGTAATATATATATATGTTTATTTTGTTGGTTTATGACCTAATCATGTCCCAACCATTTGTAAAAACACGACTTTTCTTGTATTTTTCACATTTGCTAACAGATTCTAATGCATCTTTTGTGATTCCAGTCATTGATATTTCCCTGTGCTTGCTTTTTACGTCTCCTAAGGGGCAACATAACTCGTTTTCAGGTATCACATATAACTCTCCCGAACTGTAGCATGCTATTATAGCATGAAAATGTTATAATGCTAATTATTTAAATTTTGGTCATTTTTTTCTTTCGGAAACCCATAAAGTAGTTGGTATAAGTATAACCTGGTTGAATTTTTTTGCAACAAAAATTTGGCAAGAGAGCAATCTATTGCTACCCTCTATTCACACCCTGACAAAGCATTATAGCAAATCAATGTGTAATTGACTAATTTCATTTCTTTGTGATTTTCTTACTCTTCATTTACATGTTTTGTTATTAGGGATCACTTTGCTGGTTAACCATTGCAATCGGCATTCTCTCATCCGTTTTTGGATCCTACACTGCGTTGAGTAAAATCATTCAACTGCTATGATTACATTTGGTTACATGCTTATAATAAACTCCAGGACATTCTGGTGCCAATTTATCAAAATAGGCAGTGAATTAAGTTATCTTCAAGAATATTTTACTTGTGTTATATGTTTTATTTATTTATTTATTTTTTTGCCATTTTTCTTAATATTATTTATGAAGGATCATCTTCTGTACTACTTTAATCATGAATGAAGCCATCAATTTTGAGTTCCCTTTATGTGTTATAGCAGAAATCAAATCAAACAACACCGAAGAACAAGTAACGTACTCAAAACATCTACAAAGAAAAATTTACCAATTGAATTCGGGCTTTATTCCTTGAATCAGAAACAAATACAAAACTGGAACTACAAGGATCAATTCAACAAGAAGAAAATTGCTAACTGAATCTTTCGCTGCTTAACCCCTATATCGGCTAGTTAAGACCCCCGTAGTGGGGCTTGAAATATAAAGCCCCTGCACATGTGGACCAAAATGGCGCCCCCCACACCATTACGGGGGGCTCCATTTTTCAAAATCAAGCTTGGGCTTTATAAATATAGCGCCGGTGTGTTTGTCCCCCCCCCCCTCCAATCAGAAGTTGACACCTCATACTCTCTCTTTATTATTATTATTTTATTAATTTAAAAGATATAATAAAATATTAATAGGGGCTTTATATATAAAGCCCCTACAACTACACCCATTTTTCAGTTTCTCTCTCCATGCTGACTCAGCTGCCACGTGGACCAATCAGAAAGGGGGGCTTTATATATAAAGCCCCCCACTACGCATGGTCTAACGGCTAAACTCAGTTAACTATCATTTGACTTCTTATATTGACATTTATTGACTTTATGCATAACTACATTAACAATATCATGTACCAAATACAAAAAGTGCTTGAATATGCGAACCGCCAAAGTGTCGTCGCTAAAGGTCAATTTTTAACCTGCCTCCTCCCCAGCCGTTGATCAAAGGAAGATGGACGCCCAAGATTTCATCATACCAAGCTTATTAGCGGTGACCCTGTCGCCAATTGCCCTTTCCGTGACAGAGAAGTATTTGATGAGGTGTGGACGCATTCGCGTTGAAGCGTGCCAGGCCTTCCCGACCTAAGAAGATGTCATGGTGTGACGTTGCTGGTAA
Organism: Ambrosia trifida; assembly: GCA_028751855.1. Classification (NCBI taxonomy): domain Eukaryota; kingdom Viridiplantae; phylum Streptophyta; class Magnoliopsida; order Asterales; family Asteraceae; genus Ambrosia; species Ambrosia trifida. The sequence continues at coordinate 96,900,475 of CM054130.1, forward strand.
GACCATGAAGTCGCACATTTCTGTGCACTCATGCGTACCTTCAGTCATAGTGATTGGGAAAGATATCATACCTCGCGGCATGATGACTTCATGAATAAAGCCCGAGATTGGTTTGTTTACTGAAACGAGGCAGGCTTTGTCTTCCTCATCCAGTTGTTGAAAACACTGATCATAGATTATATCAGTGATGCTTCCGCCGTCCAAGAACATTGATCTGGCTCGATAATGTCCGATGACGACGGTGATTATGAGTGACGCCGTAGATGAAGGGCAGCCAAGTACTTGGGGAAGGAGGACGTCTACCTCTTTCCCTGAGTCATCGTTCTGTTGACGGGAACACTTGCCTTTGCTTTGGCGTTTGGCGTTCCCGGAGGTCATGTTGCAGTGGTGGCGTGGGCGGTGGATGAAGTTTGCTTCGAGATTACGGATTGGCTTTCGTCTGCCGTCCTCGCGATTGTCATCCTGGTTATGGCCCCGTCCACCCCTGTGAACATTTTTCACCAAGTGGCCCAGTTGGCCAGTCTTGAGAGCAGCTTCTATTTCCAACTTCAGACTGTAGCAGTTGTCTGTAAGATGACCATAGTCATTGTGGTAGTCACAAAAATTTGTGATATCCACATTATTCCGCTTTCCAAGGGTCTTGGGCTCTTTGAAAGTAATTTGCTCAGTCTTGAGCACTTGAGACGGTATGTTGGTGAGAGGGGTCCAATCAGTGTTTTTCTTGGAGTGTCCCCTCTGGTCCCGCGATTGCTTGCTGTTAATCGTTTGGTGGGCGTCATTGGCAGACGAATATTTCCCTTCGTCCGCTGTTCCAGAGATGCGCGACCAGACAGACTGTTTGCCTTTGTTTTTGTTGGAGTTATGAGTCGGATGGAAGCCGCGCTGTTGTTTGAGAGAGCGCTCGGATGATGCGTATACCTTGGAAGCCCTGATAACTTCATCCTAGGCGTTTAGGATACCGTCTTTGCCAGACAGGGTCTTCATCAGTTCCTCACTGTGGCCCATGAATGAAGCCCACGCGTGTGAGTTTTTTGCCACATACTATATTAATAGATAACTCTATTTGAATAGTGATTTTATTATTATTTTATTCTCTTTATTATGTTAAATACTTATATTTTCAAAAATACTTTCAACATATTTACTATTGGTGTGTTGGCTATGTTGATTGGTTTATATTGTTAATACTCGGGTTCAATTATTGCAACCATCCCTCTTTTTGCCTTTTTTTGCTTGCATTTTTTTTATAATATATAACAAAAGTAAAACATAGCCTAACACTTTTGTGTCTTCCAAGTTTTAAAATACTAGTGGAATGCCCGCGCGTTGCCGCGGGTATGTATTTTTATTCACATTTTAAATTGCCAAAACTTTATACACCATACTATCATTTATCCAATCCGATTCGTGGTTGATTTTTATTTGCAACATTTAGTTACATACATGAACCAAAGAGCATTTAGTCTACTGGTTACAAAGTGTTAAATAAGGCTTAGCCTTTTCTTGTGGTGATAATAAAATTCCATTGGTAACAAAAAGTTAATCTATTAAAAAAAAGTTACATGAATTAATCTATTACTTGGTAATGGTTCTAGGTAACAAAAAGTTAATACATGAATTAAATGTATTGAATGGTGCAATTGATTTGTATTAGTGACTTGTACATAAGGGCATAGATGGAAGAAAATGGTAAAAGTTAGAGATTTATGCATGAGACCTTTTGTATGCCATCTTAAAATGATGGTGAAATTACCTTCTTACCCATCTCTCCTCCTTAATAAGGTAACATAGATTTAAGAACAACACAATAAAAGTTAAGAACTAGGATGTATAGTGTACATGTCATGTGTATTAAAAACACATTCTTCTAATTATTCTCATATTGGTTGAATTTTGAATTAACATATTTGTTACGGAATTGAATGATAACATGTTGGGCATTGAGTAAGTTTGTTTAAATTTTGAGTTTGGAAAATTCACATTAACGCGTCATGTGAAAAACGCGCAACGCGCGTATTAATACACCTAGTTATCATTGAAGTGTGAAAGGCCTTTGATTCCAAGTAATTTTTTCTCAGGTGTTAGAAACTTGCATCTCCTATATTTGTTTTGTACTTTACAAATTAGTTTTGTTACATGAATAACTCTCATTTCGCCAGACAAGTATTGAATTAGTTGATTATGGCTTCTTCTATTTTTTATTCTTTTTTTTTTAATGACTAACTAGTAATTGTACCCGCGCTACGCTGCGGAGATAAAATCAGATCATAGTAATACATATATATAAGGATAAATGTAGACAAGCAAAAGACGCCGATGAGAACTGAGGTAAAGGTGGTAAGGGAACCATTGTAGAAGATGTTTCAACACAAAGATGCTTGTGGCGCAATTTTTAGGAAGGTAGACAAACGGCTAGATGATAGAAAGCGCAATGCTTACTGAATCCGATCTCTATACCACATCAAGTCTATCTGATTGCGAAAAAAGACATAAGTAATATAACATTTAATAGTTCATTTACTAAAGACCGATAGTTCAGGAAAAAGAAAGCGTACGTTTGTATTTGAAGATTTACCACCTTAGTTTAGCGAAAAGAAAGAACTGTTGTAGACTACACTGACAATTCTGAATCTTGTATTGGGTTAGATTCTGGCGTCGTTTACAGACAAAGTATCATAGTATTCAGGCAACACTTCGCAACCATCATGATACATGAATCCATTTGGCGGGGTTTCCTTATTTTTCGCAAGTGGCCACATCTATATCATATAAACAAAAAAGTGGATATCATCATATAACAAATAGCCAACAGATTATATAGTAGAGGGTATATACAAAAGACAATTTCGACTAACTTGTATATAGGTCTTGTCAGGTCATGGTTTTTTTATTCTTCAATAGCTTTAAATGATTCGAGTCAAATGAGATCAAACATGGCAAAAGCTACGCAAAAGTGTATTTAAAAATAAGTTTTGAGCGCATTAGCCCTCCTAAATCATCTTATCATAAAAGCTTTTTTCATTCACGTGAACACATTTGACACACTAATAGTAATTCTGGTATACTCAACCAGAGTAGTCAATATCCGAGTTTGACACCTTTGTGGTAATTATACCTTGGTACCCAATATGAAGCAGAAATGCTAAGCTCTGGAGGGATCAAAGAATTCCATTTTTTGTTGTGTCTTGTCATATGCTGCACATGAAATAAAAATCTCAAGCAACTCAAAACAGCTTCCTGAATTGAGGGGCGTTTGGTGGTGCCTGATAGTATTTGGATGTCTGGTATTATGTAAAAACTATCAATTAAATCACAATATACACCCAACCCGTTAATAATAACGTAAAACAAAGTTGATATTGAAGTTATAAAGTAAGTACCTTGAAAGGGAGAATGTTTAAGCGCTATAGCCCATGCGCCATGTTAAGTACTTTTCTTACATGATCAACATTATAAAAAGCCCTTTTCTCAACCGGATGACCTCAGCCGGATGAAGCAAAAGAACCGGGTTGTTACTTCTGGCGTGTCGTTGGTTCTTGTTACATCTCCAACTAAGGAACGTCTATTACAACTGAGCAAAAATCATTAAAAATGTTTTTTTATATAAATAAATCAAATAAAAAATCTTTCAAACAGATGGTCCTAAATGCCTAGTTTCATACAACATTGCTTGAAGAAATGTGATACATTTTTCTTCTTTTCATTTAACACAAAATACTAAAAATATTCTAAACATGTGTAAGCACAAAGATGGCAAATGATGAAGACTTAAAATTCAACATTCATCTCAATGTAACACATGACTCTTTACATTTATCTTTTCAAGATGAGATTTTGATCACACCCAAATGCAATCCCAATTCCCAAACGCCCCCCCTTGACAATCCTTGGAGCAATTAATCACAAATAAAACTCAATTAAGAAATGGGCGTAAAAAGAATACCAGAATACGCTTCTTGTACGTCATGACACTTCTTGTTTATCTCTTCAATAACGATGGCTGAAGACTAATCAGGATGTCATCTCTACAACCAAACACAACACAAATTAGAAAAAAAAAAATCTGCTCTATAAAAATTCAACAAATTCCAAAACAATTAGGGCGCATCTCACCACTAAGCCTTACGATTCGCGATTTACCTACCGATACAGGCGAAGCAAACAGATGATAGTCACCGAATGTCGGCGGCTTCATCGAGGTGAACGGAAGATGGCGTAGTAGATACGTATGATTCTGATTATGCTTCGGCTTCTGTTGTTGATGTTGCGGGAGTTGGAAGCAGATTAAACCCACCAAATGAACCAAACAGCCACCGACTATCACCCTACTCTGGTCGACGGTGATGGCACGGCGGGACGTGGTGGAGGTGTGCGATAGGAGGCGGTGGATGGGGGTTTGCCGGGAAAGAGAGAGAGAAGCACAACGGTTGCCGTGACCGGGTATCGTGGTTACAGTGGGTGAGACGATGGTGGTTATGGCAAAACCACAAACCCTTGAAGCAATAATTTGAAGTGAATAATTGAGGAGGAAGTTGGCAAGCAATGAATCATTTACATTAGTAGTGGACTTATTTTTTTAGAAATTACTTTTGGGGGGTATTGGGGGAAAAAATTGATTTTGGTGATGTGTGGAAGTGGTTTGGCGGCATCTAACAAATACAACATTGATGCCGCCAAATGGGAACTCAACATTGAAGCCGCCAATTGAGATGGCCATATTGATGCCGCCAAATGGGATGTCCACATTGATGCCGCCAATTGATTTCTCACTTTCATTTCTTATATAAACCGAGCCTCTGCCCATTCTCTCCATCCCATTCCACACCTAAACAAATACATTATAACCACAATAAAACCCCCATTTACAACACACTGTTTTCTGCGGGGATAAGCCATGTTGTGGCGTCCCTCTTTCTGGGGTCCAAGAAAGCGCGGTCTTTGGATCGGTGTTACATCCACATGAAACTACTTGGATCGATGTTACATCCACACGTGGTATAACACGTGTTGAATGCAACGTTGTCTTTGTAGTTTATAATATTTTGCCGTTGGTTGTCGGTGGTGCTCTCAATCTCCAGTCTACCAAACCCGGACATTCCAACGGCATAATTAGGGGAGTCAACTTTCCAGACAAAGGCTGTAGGGCAAGGCCATCCGGTGTTGAAGAATCACACCATGTGATTAGCGACGTCGAAGACATCGGATGATGCGGTTCTTCACCGTGCTACTCTTGTATGGCAGCCTGGGTTGACCATTGGGTACCTGTAGATTTCGTACACATGTTCAACAGATCGATTGATGTTCCCCTGTTTGATTCAGATGGGATCGATCTTGGAATGTGAGAAACGGAAACCATTGGGTACCTGTAGATTTCCCCTGTTTGATTCAGATGGGTTCCCCTGGAATGTGAGAAACGGAAACTTAATGAACTCGGTAGATTGTATAGTTTGATTGAGTAGTTTGGAATTGGTGATCTCGGAAATAAACTGTCTTGTAACTCGGTAGGCTGTATAGTTTGATTGAGTAGTTTGGAAAAATAGTTGTTAAGTAAATTTGTAATATTTGTTTTAAATAAAGCTATCATTATTAAGTTGCCCGTTTTCAATCGTTGGGTGGTGGTCCTTGATTCCCGTACCCATCATTATGCTGGGGATGGAAATGTAAATCACTAACATTGTTAAACATTAATAGGAGAAACAACAATACATAATCAAGTTACATGACGAGAAGTTGCTTCACAACGGCATTTGTATAGCTCATCTGCCATGTGTCGTCGATAATTCACACAAGCATCTTCGACGTCGATTTGTAGCGACAACGACTTTTTTCTCACAAGCCTATCCATCATCATACAAACCAAGACACCAGCATTATCAACCTTTCCCTTGTCTTGGGGCACATCTAATTCAACTAAACCTTCAGAAATTGGTGTTTTGTCCACGCGATTAGACTTCAGCCAGTAACGAATACGTTTTAGAAACCATTCGAAAAAAAGCCTAATCATCTCCATATAGTGAGAAACTTCGCGTCGCCTTTCGTTTCTCCATCTCTTATCAGTCCAATATTGGGTAATTACCATGTTTCTTAGATCAATTAGGATAAGCAGCCAGTCTCCCACCCCCATCGATAAAGGAAGGTAAATGCGGTCAACTTCCCAGAATGGCGGGTAGGGTTCCATTCTTCCAGCCATGTCGAGGGCAACTGAAGAATTCGAGTCCTTCATTTCATCATAGAAGGCAGGGGGTAAAACTGTCCAACGTAGCTGTGAAGCAGGATCTCTTAAAAGCTTTGCTTGTCTAAGTCGCATCAGTCTTACCGTCCACGCCTCAACGTGCTGAAATCATAATAATGCATAAGGTTCGTTATTAAGTTAAGCAAAGCAAATCAATTTACTTTCAAATTAAATTAACGTGAAAATTACCGTTGCGGATAGCGCCCTGTTGGGTTGGCACCCTAGAAGTGTACCCCAAAAATTTCTGTCTAGTTTGGCGGAAATGAAGCGAGTGTAGCAAAATGGGGCATCCCCGTTTGTATAAAAGTCGACAACATCAGCAGACCAGTTGGTTCTGCACTGTTGGTTTTCTTGCGGGTTTTCTTTGGGCTTGTCTTGGTCGTTTTCGGCTGCTTTCACTTGTGGGTTACTTGAAGTCGAACCAGCCGTGAATGTTGTTGATGGCTTGCGTAAACGCCTCCAAATGTGCTCGGTCGATTTTACCGTTTTAGGAGCTGGTTGTGAACAGTAAAAGCCGTCTCCATTGTTTTCCATTGTTATATATTTCAAATATGAGTGGGTAAGAGAGAAAGAAGTTGAGTGAGTGTTGTTTGTGAATCAGCTACCTGCTTGCTTTTAAAGAGGTGAACCCTTGTAATGGTTTGGCGGCATCTACATGAAGCCTCGTAATGGTTTAGCGGCTTCTATACCTCGTAATGGTTTGGCGGCATCATAAAAAGTTGAAGCCGCTAAATGGTTAAGCGGCTTCTACATGAAGTGGAAAATGGCCCGGGCTGACGTGTTTGGCTCTCTATACAGTCTGGCAGGGCCTGGCAGTCAGGTAACCGGACCTTCGGACGCGTTGTCCTTGGCTAGTACACGGGTGTCGCCCCATGTCCGGGCCGTTTTCGGGTCTCCGGGGCCTGATCCAGGCGGCCCGAAAACGGCCAGGAGGTCATTTTTCAAAAAACCCACAAAGTGGAAAATGGCCCGGGCTGACGTGTTTGGCTCTCTATACAGTCTGGCAGGGCCTGGCAGTCAGGTAACCGGACCTTCGGACGCGTTGTCCTTGGCTAGTACACGGGTGTCGCCCCATGTCCGGGCCGTTTTCGGGTCTCCGGGGCCTGATCCAGGCGGCCCGAAAACGGCCAGGAGCTCATTTTTCAAAAAACCCACAAAGTGGAAAATGGCCCGGGCTGACGTGTTTGGCTCTCTATACAGTCTGGCAGGGCCTGGCAGTCAGGTAACCGGACCTTCGGACGCGTAGTCCTAGGCTAGTACACGGGTGTCGCACCATGTCCGGGCCGTTTTCGGGTCTCCGGGGCCTGATCCAGGCGGCCCGAAAACGGCCAGGAGGTCATTTTTCAAAAAACCCACAAAGTGGAAAATGGCCCGGGCTGACGTGTTTGGCTCTCTATACAGTCTGGCAGGGCCTGGCAGTCAGGTAACCGGACCTTCGGACGCGTTGTCCTTGGCTAGTACACGGGTGTCGCCCCATGTCCGGGCCGTTTTCGGGTCTCCGGGGCCTGATCCAGGCGGCCCGAAAACGGCCAGGAGGTCATTTTTCAAAAAACCCACAAAGTGGAAAATGGCCCGGGCTGACGTGTTTGGCTCTCTATACAGTCTGGCAGGGCCTGGCAGTCAGGTAACCGGACCTTCGGACGCGTTGTCCTTGGCTAGTACACGGGTGTCGCCCCATGTCCGGGCCGTTTTCGGGTCTCCGGGGCCTGATCCAGGCGGCCCGAAAACGGCCAGGAGCTCATTTTTCAAAAAACACACATTTCATAAATCCACAATACATAAACACATAATACATAAACACATAATACATACGTCCTAATCCCAAAGAACTTATTTAAAGCTTACATAAACACATACAACCTGGCTCTCCAGTTAGGTCCACGTCAACACTACGATCCTCAAGATGATGTGGAGCTAACAGATTACATGGTTCAAGAATACGAAGAGGATGAGTTCGTGTTATGGAACCCAAAAGCAGGGGACAATATCCGGCTTGGTATGTATTTCAAATCAAAAGAAGAGGTAGACCGTGCGGTTAGACAGTGGAACATCCGTCGTGGACGGGAGATGTATGTCAAGTCAAGCAAACCGAAGGTATACACGGTCGTATGTTACACCAGACACCCAAAGTTTGTAAATCCTTTCTCTAGTGTCCGCAACTGTGAGTGGCGTTGCACGGCATCGATTCGGTCTGACTCACATTACTGGCGAATTACTGTATGGGCTACAAAACACAGCTGTTATTCTTCGGCCGTACGTAATAGCAACAGAAGTTTAAAGGCAAAGGATATTGCAAGAGACATCTTACCGCAGATACGTACGGACATAAAGATTAAGGTAAAACATATCCAAACCCATGTCAAGCAGGCCCTGAATGTTGATGTTTCGTATTCCAAGGCGTGGCGAGCAAGAAGAAAGGCCATAGAAACTATCTATGGTGACTGGGACAGCAATTTCAAGGAGTTACCCACATACCTTATGCGGCTGCAGTCGAGGAACCCAGGTACCATTGTTTCGTTCTTTAATCATCCGAACGGGGATCCGAATTACCCCACGTTTAAATATATTTTTTGGGCGTTCGCTCCTTGTATCCGTGCATTCCATCGATGCATGCCTGTCATATCGGTGGACGCGACTCATCTGAAAGGACCCTACCGGGGTAAGCTGATCCTTGCGGTAACAAAGAATGCAAACAACTACATCCTGCCTGTGGCGTATGCTGTCGTTGACGAAGAGACTGTACACAGCTGGTGTTGGTTTTTCCAAAACCTTTCTGAGTACGTTACCCTTGATAGCATGGGGCCTTTGTGTGTGATATCAGACAGACACAACGGCATAATTAATGCTATGGAAAACCTTCCACAGTGGAAGGAACCCAACGCCTACCATCGTTACTGTCTTCGTCACATCAGAAGCAATTTCAGCGGGAGGTTCCGAAACAAAACCCTACGGAAACTGTGTTGGTCAATTGGTAGCACATCTCAGAACCTAAAGTATCGCTGGGCTGTTAGCGAAATGAGGCTGAAAAATCAAGAGGCATGGGACTACCTTAACAACATTGATAAGACTAAGTGGACGGTTAGGTATGATAAAGAGCGTCGTCGGTGGGGTAACCTAACGACGAACATCTCGGAGTCCATGAACAACGTCTTGCGTGAAGCGCGACTACTGCCTATCACAGCTCTCATTGACTACACCTTTCGCAGAGACGTCGAACAATATGTTAAGCACACTCAAATTTCGAGCGTTTGCAACACACCTCTACCCCCTCGCATATGGAGCAGGTATGAGAGCCTTTTGGGAGTTGCTATGCAGCATGAAGTGACGATGTACGATGCGAATGCGTTAAGGTGCAATGTTCTTTCAAGGGTTGAGACAAATGACAGGGGCGGAAATGACTACACCGTTGAGTACAAAAAAAGGGTATGCTCGTGTGGAAAATGGCAAATGCAAAGATTTCCATGTTCACATGCAATTGCTGTTTGCAATTGGTTGGGTAAAAGCCCTCACAGTATTACTAGTTGGAAATTCCACACAGACACGTACATTCAACAGTACAACAGTCATTTTTACACCTTGGGGCATAAGTCTGAATGGCCGGCGGCAGAGTGGAGAATTCAAGGGGACCCGTCGATGATTACTACACACCGAGGCAGAGTACGTCAGAGAAGAATGCAAAATGAGATGGATGTGAATTATGACGATCGCCCGAGGCGTCATGCATGCACTCGATGTGGAGAAACAGGCCATAACAGGAAGAGTTGTGGAAATGCAAGGCGTCAACGAAATCAGTGAATGACCCTACAGGGTTGTGTCAGTCCTATCATCACGGTCATCTTTTTTATGTTGTTTACTTTTTTATTGTCTGTATCGTCAATCACCTTTTGCTTTCATGGATGACTTGGGTGACTCATCTCATCATGTTCTGTACTAGCTTTATTTAATAATGGCAGAATTATTATGGTACTGTTAATTTTAATACCACTACTATTATTATCAGAACTTTTCTAAAATAAAAGTAAATAAATACATGTAGTAATGATAGATTTATTTAAAACACATAATACAAATTTATTTAACAACTATTTTTCCAAACTAGTCAACCGAACAAACTATACAATCTACCGAGTTACAAGACAATCTATTTCCGAGATCACCAATTCCAATAGCTTGTGTGTAAGTTTTATTAGTTTAAATATCTCTGATCCATGATATGAGAGGAATAATCCATCGAGAACTTGAGAAACAGAGAATAAGAGAAGAGATAATAACATATGAGCTACAATGACGTCGTGTTTTGGAAGATACGTAAAGACATCATTGTACATATACCTCCTTATCTAAAAGAAACCAAGCCCGTAGTGTTTGAAGCCTAGTTCTTTTGGACACAGGTACAGTGAGATTGATAACTTCTCTATGGAAGTTGCTAAAATAGTTAAACAAAAGCTGAAATTGAACAGTTATTTGGAATGTTTCTGATCATTTCAGTTATGCCATCACTATTCCAGTCTCCCGAGATCACCAATCCCAATATTCTACCGCTGCTTCATTGAGTTTCTATTTTGCGCCTTCCATCTCCATTGCTTCAGTGACATCAATAATTGCTTTATTGAAGGCAAACCTGTAGCTGTGGGCACAGAAAGGCGTTCTTCCAGTCAGCGGTAAATAAGGACCACATTCAGATTCAAACCCATCTGAATGCGGCAGGGGAAGCATATCAATATGTTGAACATTGGTACCAGATCTACAGGTACTTAATGATCAACCCAGGCTGCCACACCGAAGTAGCACGATGAAGAATCGCATCATCCGTTGTCGCCAACGTCGCTAATGACTGACCGTGATTCTTCAACATAGGATGGCCTTGTGCTACAGGCTTTGCCTGGAAGGTTGTCCCCCCTAAAGAGTCTGTTGCCATTAATAGAGGTGGTACACTGGAGATTGAGAGCACCACCGACAACCGACTTTATAATATTATAAACTACAAAGACAACGTTGCATTCAACACGTGTTATACCACGTGTGGATGTAACATCGATCCAAGTAGTTTCATGTGGATGTAACACCGATCCAAAGACCGAGCTTTCTTGGACCCCAGAAAGAGGGAAGCCACAGTATGGCTTATCCCCGCAGAAAACAGTGTAAACTCCATGTGAATGTAACATCGACCTAATATCAATAAAAAATCGTTCCCTCCAGAACAATTGGTATTTTCTTTGGTTTTCTACGATAGGTGGCATTTAAGTATGTGTGGTTTGAGTGTGGGGTTTGGATGTGGATGGAGAATGGTAATCCGGTGGGATTATATTTATATGAGGGATGCCTCATTATCATTTGGCGGCATCAAAGGGATGCCTCACACTCATTTGGCGGCATCATATTTGAATTGGCGGCATCACCATTGATGCCTCAAACTTGGTTGGCGGCATCAAGAGGGTTAAAATTGGCGGCTTCAATGTTTACTTACCATTTGGCGGCATCAATGTTGGATTTGTTAGATGCCGCCAAATGAATTCTACACATCACCAAAATCAGTTTTTTTCCCCAATACCCCCCAAAAGTAATTTCAAAAAAAATAAGTCCACTACTTATGTAAATGATTCGCAAGCAATAATTGAAGAAAACCTGTTAGGAAAGCATGTGAAAGTGGAGTAGGGGACCACGTAGAGAAAGCTATGCATAAGTCTCTTGTACACATTGGTACTACTCTAAAGCATAAAACAACTTGCTAATTGTATATATTTATAATTTCTCTCTCTTAGAGCATTCACATCCCTTTCATCAAATCTTATCAATCAAATTACATTAAAAATCACTACTTAACTCTTAAATGTTCTCTCTCCTAATTAAAATAATATTACTTTTTTCATACTTTTATCATTATACTTTTTCTCTCATCACTCACAACCACTTACAAAAATATTAAAATATATATATGGGTGAAAAGTAGCTTTTCATATATAGGGGTGAATAGTGGTTTCTCTATTTTATCTCTTTTCCACTCACAACCACCCACCCATACAATTTTAGGGAACCCCTACATAATTTGGTTCTTGGGTTATGAATGCTCTTATACATCACTTTTTGCCTCTCATGAGCCTTGAACTCCAAACCTCTCCTTCGAAACCCCAACACCTTTACCACCACACCACAAGGGGTGGGGTTTGATTATGGCTTCTTAATTGGTCAACATACAGAGAGGAGAGGGTTGACTTTGTTCATCACGTCTCAACTTTTAGGGCGTGTGACATCACATTCTGGGTATGTGGCAGCCTCCTATTGGTGTGTGATGTGGGCCAATGTGTATGAATCCTAATTAGAGGGTGTATAATTCCAAAATACCATATCTATATCTATACTACATTATAAAGGAGGAGGCATGGGCAAATATGTCCAAATAGTCCAAAGTTAAGATGACATACCAAGGGTTTTTTTACAATTTTCTAAATTTGACCACTTTTCTTCCCTAAATGCCCCTAGAAAATAATTAACTTTTATATGAAAATAGAACTCACCCAAACTAAATAAACACACGAGATAACAATATTTTTGAACAAATGTCATGTAATGGCGATGAAAGATAATAATTTATGTTACCACAATGAATAATCTTATCTCAGCTAAATTTGTATTAGTTTTAAAACTTTAAAATATAGTGACAGAAGCCTTCTTAGAGTTAAAGTCAAGTTAACCAGAGCACCATTTCTTATATCATTCAACACAATCATTTTTGTTTTCAGTTTTAATCATGATAATTACATGAAATTGGGCTTTATAGCTTTTATTAGTTGATTAAATTTTAGGCGTTTTATAATAGATTGATGATATGATATACGTGTCGTTCATTAGGTATTGGTTAAAGGATTGCCCGTTTGTTTAGAAAATTTAAGATTGATGATATGATCTACTTTGGTATGAGAAATTCGATGGTCTGAAAATTATTATTTCAAATATATACAAGTCCAGTCTTTGTTCTTGATGATTAAGTCTATGTGAACAACTCATCTTCACGAGTGAAACGTACTCCAATGACAAAAAAACTACCTAATCGATCATTGTCTTGGATTACAAACTTGTAGATGATAATTAGTTTGGAAATAGTAGAAAAATTTCAAAAGTGTATTTTTAATGAACAAAAGTACAAAACCATATATGCTATACCAATTATTAACAAAAATGTTTCTAATCTACTTGACCGACCAATTTCAACCTTTACGCTAACATCTTTTGGCCTGTTAACATCTCTTAAAGATGTTATAAGGATGCCAACTCCCCCCCCCCCCCTCTCTCTCTATATATACACATATATATTAGTTCTTGTTAAATCATATCTTTCTTTTTGACATTTTTTTTTTCTTTTTATGAATACTTGTTAAAACATAGCGTGCGCATTTCTATTCTTTTTTGCGTAACTTGCGGCAAAAAACCTAAGTATCATAATGTTGTATTGCAACATATTTGTGGATCCCGCTGCAACGCGCGTAAACCCACTAGTTTTAAACTAATCGATGACATCATTATTCGCGTCATATAGGGAATCGTGGCCTATCTCTAAGGTTGACACCTCAGCCTTTTAAATTCTATATGGTTAATGACTCAGCTTTTTTATGTGTCTCACCAGTCACCACTCTCTTATTTATATCTATACTACATTATAAAGGGGGAGACATGGACAAATATGTTCAAATTGTCAAAGTTAAGATGACATTTGAAAATACACATGCTTTAAACCTATAATGTCATATAAATCTTTCTCATATTACCCCTTGATGCATTGTTACTTGTACAACATTTATTAAATAACATTTTTATTGACATCAGAATATTAGATGGAGTCTTTTAGTGTTTATAACTTGTATTACTTGCATTGTTAATAGATAATTAGATACGTGAGTCACTGTTCATTGTTTAAGACTTATACATTGTGTGTGTGTTTCACGGGTTTTAAATTAGAGCAGTAAGGGAGCCAAGACGAGCTTGACCTCATCACATTAGGCGAAGTTAGCTCTAGGGGGCGTTCATTATGCAGGCTTAAGCTTCTTCGGTGCACTCAGCTGTAAACCATTTTCAACTAATGCAAGTTCAATTCGAGCTCAATATCAGCAACTTCGATATTTTATGCGGTCCAGATTTTGAATACACATCATTGCTTACATTGTACATAGGGCTCAAAAAATTTATAAGAATATTGGAGTAGTATCCTTATAAGATCAAATTTGACTTGAAACACTTATGGGACAAAACACCAATACATTTTTATACTTTTGTTCTTAAGCCTGTTGCTTCCTACATACTAATGTCACCATAACGAATCATCCACAAACGCCATACCAACACTACAAACCCCCAAAACAACTACGATGCACCAAAAAAAAGCACCCGCAACAACGTGCGGGCATTCCCACTAGTTTATTATAGTAAGTATAGATATGTGTGCAACGATAATTATACATAGAGAGAGTTCTCTCATTCATTTTCTCTCTAAAAAATCGGTGAAGCTGTTAAGAGTTTAATTATATTGTAAGACTATAACAATTAAAATTAAAATATATACATAATATATGTATCTCTGCATGAAACATCCAAACAACGACTCATTCTCACTTTCCTTCCAATAAAAACTAGGTATGAATCTTTGCATTCCCTATTGCAATATCTCCAATTTGAATAACGTGAAACAATGTGTGTGTGTGTGTATATATATATATAACGTGAAACAATGTGTGTGTGTGTGTGTGTGTGTGTTCATTTCATTACATTGAAACATCCGGACAGTGGACCGGTATAAAACTAGTTAATTTAGTTTTAGACTTTACACATGACTGCCTCTAGTTTTAAGACATGAATGGTATGATATGAATATCTGATTTAGTTAAGATTTTTAAAGAGACGAAGATATGTTTTAATGTTATATATATAGGTGGTTTGAAATGAAGAATGATCAGGAATCTGATTACATATTTCTTGCTGAGGGTGAGAATGAGAATGATGAGGATGATGCGGGTGTAAATGGAGATGGGAATGATGAAAGCTTTTTCGATGCTGATGGGATTGCGGACAATAATATCGATAGGAAGGATTGCGAGTCTTTGACATATGCTGATGATGATCCTCTTCCCTTAAGCAAACCTGATTCTTTGGACCCTTCATGGCCTCAAAGTTGCAGGTACGTACATACTTTCCTCCTCCTTTCATCACTGATTTTATTAAAGACCCCTGATGTATAAAATGTAGTATAGTGGTTGTTTAGCTTTTTATAGTTTCTGTGTTATCTAGTTGTTAGCTTTGAGTAACCTTTGTACATTCTTCTTTGTAAGATTTGATATCCATACTACTATAGCATTAAAAGAAACAAACATTGAAGATCAGTAATCACTATATATGACATGATGGGACCTTTAGATCCATGCATTCCTTAATTGTTCTTTACATGTTTCTTTGTCAAAGAAGGGTTAGGCCGCAGTTTTTTTTTTTTTAAATCGGTTCTATTTATGTTAATGCTAAAAAAATCGAAATAGGGCTTGGTTAAAATGTGGCTTTAGAGCATCCCAACCCATGTTTTTGGGGCGTTTTTGAGGAAAGGTTGATGCGGATGAGAGAGGGACTAATGTGAGGGAGAGAGGGTGGAGAGACGTTCTTACTGAAAAACACGCAAAAATGGGTAAGTGGGAGGAGAGGAGAGAGGGGAGGCGTTTGGAGCCGTTTTTGGCGTGAGAGGGCAAAGCCTAGGCAGGGATGACGTGGAGGCGTTTTTGAGAGCATGCGTTGTGCAGTGGCGAAGGATTTAAAGGTCCCCTGTTCTTTGGCGCAGTAGTGGAAGTTTACGATTTTCGTAGGTAAATTGAGTCCAGGTTGAGTCTGGCCCCCGCCGATTTGCCACTACCGATCGAAAAAAATTGAGTACCCCCGATTCGAGAACCAATCTTCGCCCCTGGTGTTGTGGATGCTCTTAGTAGTTATGAGATACCATTTAAAATCAGACTATTTGTTTTTGCAGTAGTGACATTAGGATGAAGAGAATTGAAATGTATAATGTATAATCTGATTTAAAAAAAAAAAAAAAAAAAAAAAAAAGACTGTTTTTCTCTGGCCAATGTCACTTACATGTAATGGATATTTTTAATTTCTTTTGGTTTGATGTTTCAGGAGTGCAATGGATCTTTTAGCATCTCAGAGTCTTAACTTTCAGGGGTCACCTAAATTATCACCAGTAGATGGTTCAACCCTTCCTTCATCACCAAGAAGGAGGATAATTACAAGTTTGGACAAACCTCTCTTGTATGCAACAGAAGACCAACAAGTACAAGACCATCATATTTCCGAAATCTCACTTCATCGTCAATGGACACCTTCTATAAAAAATCTGTCTACGGTTAGAAAGAGCTCGTTCAGTCAAGCTGTGGTTAACGGTATACATATATATATATATATGTTACGTCTTCCAAAAAAATATATAAAGCTTACTTGTTTTACTACATATAAACTGCTCAAATGAAAACTGCACATATATCAGAAACACATGCAATATTAAGATATTTGCGTTACAATCGCGATTTTATTCTTGCAGGGGTGAATCTCCTTTGTGGAGTAGGACTTCTTTCTACTTCTTATGCAGCAAAACAAGGAGGATGGGCCGGCTTGTCTGTGTTGTTCATCTTTTGTTTTCTCTCATTCTACACTGGTCTCCTTCTCCGTTGCTGTTTGGATAGTCGGCCTGGTCTTAAGACATACCCTGATATTGGTGAGGCAGCCTTTGGCAAAGCCGGACGTCTTGTCATCTCTGTAAGTTTGATTAATATTGTTCAAGTGTTGTAAATTGTGTTTTATTCAAGTTTAAATGCTTCATATGTTAAGTTTAGCCTGAAGGCGATGTGCTAAATTATTTCATATAACTGTAGCTCAATATACATGTCAGCAAACTAAAACTACAGTTGCTGAGAAAAGAAAGAATATAGTTATTTGAGTTAACATTTTGATTACTTGTTAATCGACTAATTTTATTATCATGTTTTGTGTTTTTTTGGCGCAGATAATTTTGTACGTGGAGTTGTATGTAAGTATATCTCACACACGAGGCATATTAAACCGCTTTCCCTATGTTTAAACCAATGTTAACCAGAAGATGTCCACTGCTCGGACCTGAATGACGTCATAAATAATTAAAAATTAAGAAATGTATATATATAACTAAAATAAAACAGAATATGAAACTACTTTATGAGATTTTTTGTAAGTAAAAAAAATGGTCCAACCCATAACCGGATAATTCAAAAAGAGACGGTTCAACAGGTCCGACCAATAAATCAGGTCGCGTTCTGAAAACAGTGGTATAAACCAGTTTACCTGTGCTATGGTTTAAACTAAATTACGCAATATCCATCATTGCAGACAGCATGCGTTGAATATATAATTTTGGAGAGTGATAATCTATCTTCTTTGTTTCCAAATGTACAATTAAGCATTGGAGGGCACCATCTCACTTCAAATCATTTGTTTGCGATAATGGTCACTCTTGCTGTTCTTCCTACAGTTTGGCTTCGCGACATGAGCGTTCTTAGTTACATATCTGGTTAGTGCAAACTATATTTTATAAAGAATTTAACAGACTGTAAACTATATTAATCCTAACTAATTTGTTATTGTTTTGTATCCAGCTGGGGGAGTTTTTGTTTCAGTTCTTTTGGTCATCTGTTTGTTTTGGGTTGGTTTGGTGAATAACGTCGGATTTCAGGTTGAAAGTACAAAAACGCTAAATCTGTCAACGTTGCCTATGGCGATTGGGCTCTATGGTTATTGTTATGCAGGGCATGCTGTTCTTCCTAACATTTATACATCCATGGAAAAACGAAATCAGTTTCCTCTAGTCCTGTTTGCCAGGTAGGATCATAAATCAAGCAAAATAAGTTTTTTTTTTTTATTATCAGTTGCAGGATCGAACACGACAATTGTATTAACTTGGTTTTTCTTTTGAAGCTTTGCTATATGTACCTTATTTTATGCTGCAGTCGCGGTTATGGGATACATGATGTTCGGTAATACGATACAATCACAGTTCACTCTCAACCTGCCTTCAAAATTTATTGCTTCCAAAATTGCAGTATGGGCTACGGTATGCTAACTACTGAACACGCGTATGATTAGCTTCTTAAATTTCTTTGAACTCATGTCCTTTATTTGTTGTTCTGCAGGTAATCAATCCATTTACCAAATATCCTTTTGCTTGAACTTATGATCTACACACTTATAATAAAATATAACATTTTGTCACTATTTTTGCACCAAGCTAATGAATCAACAGAACAATTGTATGTTCCTTAACAAGAATCACATATGCTTTAACTATATCCCCGGTGGCTATGTGTCTCGAGGAACTCATACCGTCAAACCATTTGTGGTTTTATTTTTACTCCATCCTCATTAGAACGACGTTGGTAGCATCCACTTTGCTTGTGGCCGTCTCTTTCCCGTTCTTTGGTAAGTTCTCACATTACGCGCTGATATAGAGTCACAAGGTTGGAGCACACCATGTATATGTAATAGATCTTTTCCTTCTTTTTACAGGGTTGGTAATGTCTTTGACTGGATCTTTACTGACAATGCTAGTGGTAAGTTCTTTATTGTCATGTTGATCATTTCCTGTGTTTGTCCTGGTAATTTATAATGGGAGGCTGCATTTGATCTAGGAGCTTACCAGTTCCCAACCACAACACAATTTGATGAAATAACTATGGGTGTCAGTCGAGTCGAGTTGGCAGGTTAACTCATATATTTATGCATGTTAAAGACATATATCCAATCCAAACACACTTAATATCGCACAACCCGAGCATGACCGTTTAATCCATTTATCTAAATGAGTCAAATGGGTTGATGAATTTGTAAATGTGTTAAGCAAGTTGGAGAGTTGTAATAAACGGATTAAACATTTCATAAACAGTTTGATGGATTGGGTTGGTGCAAAAAACGTGTATTTCCCGGACACGCTAACTGGCCCACGCCAGATCGCCCTAGCCCCAACACGTGAGAGATAAATCAGTCTGACTCAGCGGTAGGGATGGCAATGGGTCGGGTTTGGGACGGGTTTAGGTAATCCCAACCCCATACCCGATTAGGAATGCTTGTCCCAAACCCGGCCCAAAACCCGTCGGGTTTGTGTCGGGTAATTACCCATCGGGTATCGGGTAAACCCATTAATTTTTAAAACTTACCTATTGAGTATATCCGACCAAAGACCCGACGGGTATCTATTAGGTAACTATTAACCAATTACATTTACCATTATTAAATATATGTGTAAATGATTACACTGTATATATATAAAATACTTAAGTCTTATAAAAACACTCAAAGACAGAGATAACAAATAGTATACACTATTTTTTTGTAATTTTTAGCACAAGATGACAGTCTAGATGGACAATTTGATATATTATGCATACATATTTAGAAACATATACTAGAAATTATATTGGGTATCTAATCGGGTAAACGGGTATACTTTATCGGGTCGGGTAAATGGGTATATCATCAAATCCCAAACCCGTCCCAAACCCGCGAAAAAATTAAAAACTAATCCCATACCCGGACCCATACCCGGTTACCCGACCCCAAACCCGTCCCAAATGAATCGGGTTTCGGGTTTGATTGCCATCCCTACTCAGCGGCAAGGCAAGACGCTAGGGAACAGATTCGAACCCGGGCTGTTTGCTTTGGTGGAAGCTTTCACACCCTCTTAAACCAACTGAGCTACACGGCGGGGACAAATGGATTGAGTTGTTTAATTAAATGGGTTGATGGGTAAACCTGTTAATTAGACAGGTCAACACAAACACACCATGTTTAATTAAACAAGTCAACATAAACAAGACCCGTTTAACTAAACAGGTTAACGGGTCAACCTGAACGTGACCAATTTAACTAAATGAGTTAAACAGTCAACTCCAACATCAACATGACTTGTCTATTAGGTAGGATTAATACAACCCAGCTCCTGATCAGTTCCATGTCATGTTTCTGGCTGTGTCAAAATTTGCCATGAGTATACAAAACTAACACGAGTTTTGTTGTTCCAGTCATTGATATTTCCTTGTGCTTGTTTTCTGCGCATCGTCAAAGGAAATGTAACTCGCTTTCAGGTATCAAATACGCTTTCCTCAACATTAATATGCCATAAAACAAAACGGTTGTTGAACTTCAAGGGTAATCCACTGGTAATATTTACGAAACATTTACTTTCATTCTTACTCTCCCATGTTATTGTTTGCTTGGTAGGGATCACTTTGCATAATAATCATCACAATTGGCATTGTCTCAGCAGTGTTTGGAACATACGCAAGCGTATCTGAGATCATTCATCAGTTTTTATAATCATGTTCTGATTCTTGTGTTAGAATTTGTAACGACCCTCTGCTAAAAAGTCATCAAAATCCTGCCTTTGGGTATAACTAGAACCAAGAACCAGACCAAGTATACTTATTCCATTTGTATGTTATGGTTGTCCTACGGTTTACCGGTTTTGCTATACTTTGGTTCCGATTGGAGCAGCTGGATCGGGTCACAGGGAGCCGTCTGTCACGGGTCAAGAATCATCAATAAGTAAAGTTTGTCATTTGTCATTCATTATTAGTTTGGATTTTGAATTTGTAATACAAGTCTGTTTTGAAATCATTGTTTCGATTAAGTATGCTTAATAATAATCAGAAAAGGCCGTCGTGGAGTCCACCACAAATCGCTGCGTTCGTGGTTTGTTTTTGTGATTCCATCATCATATAGCACCATGATTCAGATCACTTTCAAGGCAAAATAACATATATGTTTCAGATTCATGGCAGTGTAAACCAGTTTCTACATTCAAAAAACAATGAAAACATAACAAGTTTCAAGACTTAGAGCACATCAACACATAAAAACAAACAGTTCATTCATCCAACTTCATCAAAAAATCAAACAAGCATTCATATATCACTTAACTAATCAACCAAAAGTCCAAAACCGATACGAAAACAAAGGTCCCAAACAACATACATTGTAACCGCAGCTAAACCACTACTCTCCTTTGCACAACTTTAGCTTTCTCCGCATCAATAATCGCCTCAACCATCTTAACACAACTCTCCAACTTCCCTTCCGCGTTAACAACCACATAATCAAAATTCTTCATCTGTTTCAACTCTTCTCTCGCCGTAGCCACCCTTACCATCAACGCCTCCTTACTCTCCGTCTTCCTATCAATCAACCTCATAACCAACTCCTCCTCACTCTCCGCCACCAAAAACACAAAAACCGCCGAATCCCCAAGAATCCTCCTCAACGTATTCGCCCCCTGAATATCCACCCTCAACACAACGTCCCACCCTTTTGCCATAAAATCCCGAATTTGCCGCTTCGGTATCCCCTTATACTCCCCATACACCAATGCATACTCCAAAAGCTCATCATTCTCCACCATCTTTAAAAACTCATCCTTACTAACAAAATAATAATCCTTGCCATCAACCTCACCTTCCCTCATTGCCCTACTAGTAGCTGTCACCACAAAATGAATATTACTCCTAGCTTCAGTCAGGCATTTTATCAAACAGTCTTTGCCCACTCCACTGGGCCCACTAATAACAATAACCAAAGGCCTTGGATTAGGAGCCAATGGCTCGGAACTGAATGATGAACCGATTGATGATTCAAGGGCACGGTATATTTCATTACGGTCGGCGGTTTCAACGGCCGGGATTGGTGAACCGGTGGGTTTGCGGTTATGGGTCATGGATGATAAGAATTTGGGGGTTTGGGTTTTTAAGGGGAATTGGGTGAAGAGATGAAAAGGGTTGGTGGGTTTTTTGGTTAGGGAAAATGGGTTGAAAGTGGAATGGGGAATGGTGGTATACAATCGTCGAATTAGCATCGGATTGGAAGGAGGGTTTGATGTGGTTGGAGTTTTTTTTTATTGGAAGACGGGATTGGTTAATTTGCAGTCTTGCAGATACTGTGGGCAGAAAGAGGGGAGAAGATTGGCAAAACTGGATGTCTTTTTTTCTTAAAGATTATATGGTGTCTAGAAAGTTTGGAGGGGAAACAGGGAAGGGATGGGTGTTTTCATGCCTTAATGGTTATCCAAATGGTAAAACCTAAATCAAACCTGGTTTTTTTTTTTTTGAGTTAAATGCCAATTTCGTCCCTAAGATTTGGGTCAGTTTGTCACTCCAGTACAAAATTTTTTTTTTGCAATCACTTACCTGAGGTTTGGATTTTTTTTGCCAAATTCGTCATTTTCACTAACCCAGTTAAAAAAGCTCGTTAATGTCAGGGGTAGTATTGTCTTTTTACCTCAGGGACGAATTTGGCATTTAAAATTTAACCTTACCTCAACAACTATCAGACTACACAAGTCTTGATGAATTCAAGAGGTAAACTAGCTGCTGCAGGAGATATGGGGGTTAACATATCTGATGACCACACCTGTGTCATGTCCCAGTCTCAATGTGATGTTCCTTGGTATGAAATTTGCAACTTTGAACTTAAGGGATAGTTTAAGAACATTGTTAGACAATATGACAGGTAATTAAAATGTCTATGATTTGTTTAGGGTCTTCCAAATTAGTGGCTGCTACTATTATCTTTCTAAATAAATGAACCATGAAAATAAATGATTATGATGAGGGTGACTTGTTATAGAGCCTGCATCAATTATAAAATTTCTGTCTATGATTTGTTATGGTGTCCCTGCAACAAATTTTGTACAAAAACATTAGATTAAGTTGTCAAAGGTGTTGTGTCATCACAAAGATCACTTGCATTTCCTATTTTAGAGTGTTATAACATGCAAGATTCTGGATTTTCAAATGATAATTTAATTATCTGCTCAGGAAGAAGATGCGAATCCTATATCTGAAAGTAGTTTAATGAATGTGATTAAGAAATTATAACGGTCAAGCAGACGAGAATATAATATGCATGAGGTGATAGCTCCAAACATGATGAGATTGAAAGAAAAAGGTAAATTGTGGTTTCACATATCAAATTATTGTGAAATTCATAACATCTGAAAGTTGTTTTTTTTTTTTTTTGGGTGGGTTCAGTCTATGAAGATGCTGGCAAAGAGGCGAAATAGACCGTTAAGCGAAAGCACAATTCCAGTAATAAAGATAAAAACAAATAAGCTTGGTGCCGGGTCACCTAAAAACCGGGTTAAAGGTCTGGTTAAAATTTTCTCAAGATGGCTAAATAGTGAAATCCACTTTCACCATATATAAGGTCACTCAAACTAATTGTGTTTCAATGTCGCGATATTTTTTGAAAAGTTTAGCTGCAAGTTGTATTATGCTGATGTGTGTACTCCCCTCGCAATTGCATAACATTCATGGACCCGCTGAACTCTATTTTTTCTTAGTGGCCTGCAAGAAAGTATAACGAAAAAGGCATTAGTACCTTATAGTTCAGATTTATGTGTACCCAGGCATACATCGATGCATAATCGACGCTATCGATTAGGGGTGGGCCTTGTCAGGCACCAATAGTACTATCCAAATATTCTTTCGGTTTCATTTCCCTGAATTAATGGTTACAGTAGCGAGGACTCAACCCTGAGTGGCGAACACATAACAAAACTCAAGTACTCATCATGCCACTTATCACATTTTAACCTTTGAAAACATTTCAACATTTGACAAACATATCTTTCCCCCAATTAAAACAGTAAAATGGGGCCGTGAAACTCACCTGATGTACAGCGTACAATCAAATAGCAGAGAATAGCAAGTCTGAGGTCAAGCACCTACGAACGTCCTAGTGCGTGTAAGTCACTAAGTCTATAGCGTGTGTTTTTCCGGCAAGTTGTACACCCAACTCCCTACACCACCATTTACATATAATTCCCCGTTTAATTAAACTTAGGTCCTAGGTCCGTTGGTGATGGATTACCCTCGTTACAAGTTACATCTATACTTTCATGAATATTAATTAACTTGTATAATATTATTCTCGACTCGACTCTCTTGACGTATAATTATTTTCCCATTAAATAATTATACTAAGATCTTGTTGATCGACATAATATTTCCAACACTCGACTCGACTCACTCTACCGTATATTTATTTTCCCATTAAATAAATATACTTTAGATCTCGTCGATTCGATAGTATTTTTATTGTCAAGTCCATATGCTCGTTTTAAACGTTTAATCGTTAGATTATTTACGTTATTTTTCTCCCACGAATAAGTTTCCAACACTTAGGAAAGTGTTATATATTTTCACCCGGATTATATATTTTAAGTCCCTTAAAATATATGTTCTTATTTTCTCCTTGGACGTAATTAATACAAATACTTATTTGTCCGATTCCACGTCTTAGTCCGTTAATACGTCCAAATCCAATTACTTAACATATATGTATATATTGTTAATTTTTCCCAAGTTCCACAATATATGTATTCTTGAAATTTATTCCCCTTTCTAATTTCTATATATATTACTTGGGAGTTTTATAAACACATTGTATTTTTATTACCAAGGGTTGGTTACTTATATATAAAAATGCTTCAACACTTTTATATTCCCATTTATATAAAAGTGTTTATTTTTATATAAGTTCTTCCAAGTTTTTAATTTGTCTAACATTTTTATAAAACCTTTGTTTTTATATACTTCCACAGGTTAGAAAATCTATATTTTTATAAAACTTCATTTTATAAAAATACATCTTTATACAAGATACATATGTATATTTGCTATCAGTTACAAAATCCACCTTGGAAAGTTATCATTTTACACTTTTGACACTAAAATTTCCATAGTTATATTTTTAGATACAAGTTTCTAAAAATATCATTTTAAGTCCCTTAACTTTTAAAGTTACTAAAATAGTCCCTTAACTTATAAAAGTTACCTTTTTCCATTCAATCTTTCAAGATTAACAATTTTCTACTAAACTAGTGGACTTTAATTGATCAACTTTGTCATGTTAGTTTATTTTTATGTTCCAACACTTTTAATGTCTTTAATCATCTCATTAAGGATACTAATAGGTGTAGTTAGTGTATTTTGTCCAACATGTCTAATTTACATTTTTCAAGTGTGTAGACTTTGAATATGTAAAATTTGTGTAACTTGTTTTCTAACAAAATCAACATTATACATAGTCTTAGATGCTTATGTTATGATGATTAAAACTATATTCAAGTTCCAATAACAAGCTATATTTAATTCACCATTTTCTTTAAGTCTTTATGAACTTTATAAAACTACAAGAATAAACACACATCCATCACCAATTTCGGCCCATAACACACACTTGTAACATCATTTTAGTCTTTAAAATCATATGTTTTATCATGTAAAACTTTATCAAGTTAACCCCTTGTACAACTTGCTTCTAGATAATAAACATAAACTTTTAAAGACAAGAACAAGATCAAGAATACTTACAACTAGCACAAGGCTAGGGAAGCTAACAATACTTGATTTTGATGGAGTTTAGTGTGTTCTTCCTATGTGGTTAATTCCAAGCTTGAAACACACAATGGGGGGTTTGGAAGATGGATGTTTATGAAGGAAATTAGAGTGTTAAAACTTGAAGGAAAGTGTGTGTGTGGTCTTGATACCTCACGGCATTAAGAGGAAGAAAAGAAGAGGATTTCTTTTGTGTTTTTAACATGTGGTGTATCATATTATCTTTTATAGATCATACATGATCTTCCAAAGATTACATATAATCTAATTTGGATATCAAATCCCTTAAAACATGGATATCATGGTACTAGGTGATCTTTGATTAATCTTTGGTGGATGTTTGGCCGTAATTTTTATAAGGAAGTGGAAGATTTCTTGTGATCTTGGAAGGACATAAAATCTTGCATACAATCTCATCCAATCTTCCCATATTTCTTATAATCTTTGCTAGATACACATGGGAGTGTTTGGCCGATTCTTTGAAGGATTTAAAAGCTTTCTATATATCTTGTAAGTACCATATAATATTACCCAATATATCTCATGATCTTCCTTAGATATCATGGATTTGTTTGTACAAAGAAATAAGATTTGAGCTTGGATAAGGGGTTGGGGACGGTTTGGGGTTGGGCTTTGGTGGGGTCTACAACACAAAATATTTGCTAAATAATTAGTTATGCTTCACATTTAGCGTTCGGGTTTCGTTCAGGTATTAATCGGATTTTATTTACGCGTTATTCGGACATTATAATAGCCTCTAATAACCCTTAATCATAGCCAAGTTTAAGTGTTGGTTGGTTAGTTAGGCTCTTGTTGGGTGAAATTATAAGTTATACGCGTACCGGGTGCGGTACGCGCACTTTATTCGTTACCGTGAGATTTGTATGTAAAGTTTTCGCTTATGGTTTTGGAGTTCCAAAACACATTATATTTTGTGAAAGTACCCTTTATTTTATATCCTGGGTGTCTGGGATCCTTTTTGTTTATTTAATTTTTACCGGGTAATCACAAACGTCCGTTCCGGACAAGTTTATTCGCACGCGATTTCGCCGTGCTTCAACATTAAACATGTGCATTCCTATGCATCTTATGGGGAATTTGCTATTCTCTAAGGCATCAGTTAAATTAATCCAATTAATTTAAATATGCACTTAAACCGTTAATTACATATACTAATTACATACGGAATCACATCGATTTTTGCCGGATGTTACATTCTCCCCCCGTTAAGAGAATTCCGTCCCGGAATTCAATTCAAGTTATCCATCACAATAGTATCCTTGAACAGGGCGGAGTGTTTCCGACTCACGCGATCTCCTCTTTCTTTATAAAGTGAACTCAGGTTCATGCTAGGTTCACGCTTAGTGCTCTAACAAACACAATATCACGGTCCAACTACGACTAAGCTCTTGGACATTCCACTTTGACACATCGATCGGTTTCCCGAAATAGTAGAGCTTATCGTCAACCGGACCTCCGTCAATCGAGGAATTCATCAAGAGTCCCACTAAGTGTGACACCCCGGGAAAATCCCACATCGGCCGTGGCCAGGAGAGATCCTTGGTTCATAAGTAATGTCTTGCCTCTTAAATCACCAACGCGTTTTGGGGCTTAATGTTAGTGGATGAGAGGAGAACTCCACAGTGACGATTGTTCAATAGCTCATGGACTAGAAATGTAAATTTGAATACATTGATTTGACTAATTTATTACATTGAAAGAAATACAACGATTAAAACTAGCAATCTAATACATCGTTGTATATCCTCCTGGGAAGTTTCCACCGGGGCACCCAAAAACAAATCCGTGAGCTCTGGGTGGGCAAAGCGGACAATATTGGTGGTGAGAGGGGCCGAGTGTTACAGATGGTATCAGAGTCACTCCTGTGCCATTCGGGATGGTGGGTACATACCTCATCAGGGACGATGAGACTCTAACAGGGGGTGAATGTGACACCCGGGAAAATCCCACATCGGCCGTGGCCAGGAGAGATCCTTGGTTCATAAGTAATGTCTTGCCTCTTAAATCATCAACGCGTTTTGGGGCTTAATGTTAGTGGATGAGAGGAGAACTCCACAGTTAAGCGTGCTCAGGTGGGAGCAGTTTCAAGATGGGTGACCTCCTGGGAAGTTTCCACCGGGGCACCCAAAAACAAATCCGTGAGCTCTGGGTGGGCAAAGCGGACAATATTGGTGGTGAGAGGGGGCCGGGTGTTACACTAAGCTCTTGCGATAGTTCGAGCTTAATCATCACGAGACCAATTTTGATCGATATCTCCGTACCACTGGAGTATTAAGAAGTTGGCCTACTACAATCTCTAAGCTTATCGATACCCTCTCGGAGTATGACTCTCAGTGAAAACCTATTATTAAACCGAAATTCTTAAGGCCTGCGCCTTGTCCGTATGACTTCTTAATAGGTTCGCATCTTGTGACAACCTGCACCCTTCACTTTTCATAAATGTACCTAATTGGTCACTCAACTATTTCAAAATTTTCATTTTTAACCCTCCTATTTTAATAGGACCAAAAGTCATAATTTAATAAAACTTATAATTTTTATAAGTAAAAGTATTGCACGTTTTATACTCACATCTACACCCGAGCACGTATGTTTCAGACCTTGATACTCAAAACCTTTAATTTTCGGTCCTAAAACAACTTAGAAACCGAAGGAAACAAGTCCGGAACTTAAAACTGATTAAATTAGAAAATTTGGTTTTTTTAGTTCTCGTAGTCTGCGAAGACAGTCAAATAGTCAAAGTCCTGATCAAAGTCCTAGTCAAAGTCTTAGTCAAACAGTCAAAGTCCTAGTCAAAGTCCTGGTCAAAGTCCTAGTCAAAGTCTTAGTCAAACAGTCAAAGTCTTAGTCAAATAGTCAATTCATCATAAAACCTTACTTTATGGTGTTGACCAATTTTAATGGCTAATTGAATCCAAAACTAGTATAAAAGCCCACCTATGACCCATTATACTTGGCACCTCTAAATCGATTGTTTCAATCCGATTAAACTTTCCCTCATACCTTTCTTCTATAGTCTATTACTTCTACAATTGAAGCTTTGATTATAAGCTCTTGTAATTGGCGAATTGGAAGCTTGACATTCTTTCTTTTTCGTTTTTTTATTTCTTCAATTTGGACTAGCTACGTTGTTGAGTCTTTGGGATTCGCCTCGCATACATTCACAACACTTAGAGGATAATTCACCTTAGCCAATGTGAGTTTACATAGCCCCTTTTTATATTGTACATTTTGGGGTGAAACATGTTTAAACATTTTATACACTATCATTTACTCATTCTTACATTGTTGAAACTTGTGATTCAATTACACTATCATTTACTCATTCTATCATTTGACTGTAACAAAAAGACACAGTACAATCATTAACAATGATCAAGCCGCCTGTTTAGATTATAGCGCTATAGGTCTGACAAACCCATCCCCCCGCATAAATTCAGGGATGATCGATAACAGTTACACTTTTACTAACTTGCGAGTTAGGTCTCAGTCGACACAAGGTTTGATTGTACAAAAGACGCATTGTTACATGTCGGACTCATATTCTATCATTACTCATTATTATACTTCAACAATGATTGCTATACAACATATTGTTTTCAACTATATGCAAAACCTATGTATTCTCACCAACTATTTATAGTTGACCCCCCATCTTTCCAACTTAACATGTTTCAGGTTTTGTTTGCTATTGGAAGTTGTACAAGTCTTGGAACACGTAGGAGCTTTGGATCTAGTTTATACTAATCAACTTTTGTAATCATTACTTGTAAGACAAATTGTAAACTGTTTAATATTATTCAACTTTCATTTAGTACCATGAGCTATTGAATAATCATCACTACGTGACATCTCGATGTTTCCGCCATCGGTCCGGATGTTACACATCTGATCCGAACGGTCTCTAATCTGCAAGATTTACCGGCCATCTCTCGAATAACTCAAACCAGATTATGTATCTATCTCCGTCTGTCATTCAACGTATTGGAGATGTACACGTATGTCCACCCAAAGGGCTTTGAGCAGTACACCCCGAACGCTGGGATGATAATTCCTATCATGTAGGAAATTCTGGTGATGAAGCACATGAATTCGATGTGCCACGGACATCAATCGTGTCAACACGGAACAATTCCGTCAAGTACATTCAATTTGTTTGAGAATGACAAGCCATACTCATCTTGTGTACAAAGTTTGTCGAACTTAAGGCGGAGCGACTACTACAATCCGATATAATGAAAGTCGGCAATCCAGTGTCTAGCCACGACTCTCCAAGAGTATAGGTAGCTATCCATATGCCTCATCTCGAAGCTGCGGATGAGTATGGAGTGAGAGGGTTCCAAACAACAATGAATCATCACATCCGACCACGAAACACTTCGGGTGGCATGGTAATGTCAAACAGGTGATCTTCCTGTACCACATAATTGTTAAAAAGTCCCCTTGGAAACCTCGTCGGGTATTCCATTTTATTTATCCTTCGGCTCGACTCACTTTACCGTATATTTACCTCCCCATTAAGATAAATATGCTAGGTTCTTGTCGTCCGAACAACTACATTCAAAATGGGACTTTATTTCCGTGGAATCCTCTAGGTACTGAATTGCTACCTCCCACCCGAGCAATTGTGGTTAATGGTACTAGGGCGCCTAGTATGGACTGATGGAGGTCGAAAGTTTTTGCGTCGCTTTCACCCCTCAGTTCCCTGACAGTAAGCGATGTATATACGACACACTGGTCATGTAGTTCCACAATCCTCGAGATTTACCAGTCGACTCAAACACCAATGACCAGATGCTTCCAGCACATTGGTCAACACCGGAATGTGACATGTGGAACATCATAATATGGTTGCCCCAACAAACAGGGGACAGGGTTTCAACAACATCTGGACACGCTGGTCTCCATCGAAACGGTATACAGAGAACCGGTAGCCACCCAAAACAAGGCTATCCAGTACTTGTCCTGTTATATGTGCCTTACGGGCACTGGTGTCCTATCGTCATTAGCAACCTAGTAAGTCAATTCTGAAAAATATAGGCCACACGCCCTCGAATTGACTATCAGATCTTATGCAGAGATTTGAGTGAACGGAGTCCTGAAACCGGAACCCTCACGCATCGAAGGTTCCATCCTTTCGGAATATCTCGAGGTAAATGGTGAAATCGAGTCATAGATGCATGCATTGACATAGATTTCACGTTTGGGCTTGACAGCTTCATGCGCCAAAGTTGTTACTTAAAACAAACATACGAACGACTGAGATCGCACCACAAGCAATAGTCTTGAGCCTTCCCATAAGGCGTTTCATTCAACGACTCGGACAGTCACACGTATGGGCGCAATATGTAAGCTTTCAAGCTCATCTTGATGAGTCAGGTACCATACGCCCTGACCTGGAAGCTCACATTACTATGGTGTCTCCAACAGTGTCTGTCAAAGTCAAGGGATTTTGCTCTAACGCGAGCAATGCTTCCTAAGGATAACTGGGAACACTAGTATCGACCCAAGGTCGAAACCGTTCCACCATCCCAAGAATCTGCTCAATGACACCAAGGCAAGATAAACCTACCATCAGAGGAATAACAATATTAATCGAAGGGCCAAGATGTCCAAACATCTCAACACGGTAGGGTAGCACCTTTATAGAGTAGACAATGCTACACGCCCTTCTGGATTCAGGGTTTCATAAGACCTTCGAATCATGTACCAGGGACTCCACCAATGTACACCCATGGGTGGGTCCACAATGGTATTTCCATAATTATCCGTATGACACGTCGGCATGTATGACGTCAAACGAATCCACTGGGATGAGCAATAAATGAATTGAATGTTTCAACTCTTACTATTCCCAAAGGTATGGGTCATAATACCGCTCACAATTACTCGATACCTTCAGGTTCGAGACGTATTCGGAATCCCTTAGCACAAAGACGAGCCACGCCCCGTCATGTGTGGATCATGGGATTTCTTTCTGACATGATTGAGTGTGGTTAGTCGACCGAAATGCGCGCAAAAGGTTAAGGCGTCACTGATGCCTTCGATTCTGAAGAGGTAATGCTCAAGAGATGCGTGAGCATATCAAGAGGTCGACACATGTTTCGGTCAATTACCCAAAAAATCACGAGCCTCAGAGGAATACATGGGCTAACACTCAGACTAGAGTGTCTTAGTATGACTTCTAGAAAGTCCGTTGGACACCCGAAATCCTACATAATCAATGTAGGCACTACACAATCAAACAAATAGAGCAATGACAGCAACGAGGGGTTTAGGTGATGTCTCTATCCCGAGGGGACCAAGAGCGAAGCAAACGACAAGTAATCACATCATCAAGGAAATCCTACAGCTTTAGCGATACGCCCTCTGAGCAAGACGACTGTAGAAACAACACGGCAATGACAGCAACACATCCACGAAGCACATCAACTAGGGAACACCGCACAGGAGTGACACGTCAACAGGGAAGCATGACGACAAGGCAACACCGCAACAGGACAACTCCACAACAGAGAAGCATGTCAACCAGGCAACACCGCAACAGGAACCGCCTGACATAGAGAAACACGACAGCAAGGCTACACTACTGCAGGAGTAGCACAACAACAGGAATGCATCGTCGACAATGCAACGCAACCACATGGATACGCAATCGGCAAAATAATGCAACTGCAAGCATGCACAATGGCTGGGGGGTAACACAGCAGCATGAATGCACACGACAATATGACGCTCATTATGGTGAGCACGCATCCCCGTGCGTCTCAGATCACTTGTGGAGGCGGGATTTGTATTCATGCCTTCGACCTCAAGCCTATCCTCCATAGGCTCAATGGTAGGAACGATTGGGTCAACAAAGGTATCCGTAATCATAACAGAAATGGGAACGATGGGTTCCGCATAATTTAGCAGACTTATCAGGCCAATATTATTCTTAGGGAGAACGATCGTAGGCTCAATATAAATCACTCGAATAATGGCAACTGCAGCATTGACAGTCTCAACCTAAGCTTGAGAACCATCGTCAATATTAGGCTTGGCAAGCTACCAAGGAGAGATAACGAGGGAGTCAATGAAAGCCTCAAAGAAAAATGGAATTAACAACAACGAACTCCACAGAGATACAGACATGGTCATAGCAGCTTGGCAACGGTCATAGAGACGTCCAAGTCAATGACAGTAACCTCAGCAGGAGCCACAAAAATAACAACATCAAACTCGACAAGAGCCATAGAAACAACAACATCAAGCCTGACAAGAGCTATAGAAACAACAAGAAGAAGCTTGACATGAGTTACAGAAACAACTATGACAAATCTAGCAGAGATTTAGGGAACAAAAACAACAACAACAAACTCAACAAGAGTCACACACTTAGCAACGACAACAGGATTCGCTTGAGCCATAGAACAATAATAGCAGCAACAGCAGCAGGGTCGGCGGAAACCTTAGACTCGTCGTAGTTATTAGATGTGTGGTAAATAGTATCCATAGGACCTAGAAACTAACCTGCATCTTTTTCAGTATCAAAGATAGTGGTCACAACAAGAATAGTAAGTAGAAGTAGAAGGATCATGATTTATCGAGACACCACGATAAAAAGAAAACGATACAGACTCTGGCAATTCAGCCGAGTCATCCTTCTCATTAGGGTCCTCTTGCATGTTATTTTGGCCCTAGCACCGATAGTCATCAACTGAAATGCCTTTCCACCACCTAAGCGAGGCCAGTGAACTTTCTTCATGACAGGCCACACAGGGAGAGTATCGAAATACGACAAGAGATTAGACAGGTCACCTGGTCCATAGTGAATGGGTCTCACCACCTTAATTTGATAAACCACCGTGACAAGGGGACGCAACGTCTCCATATCTATGGGCATTGATGGAAAACACTTCGCGTCAATTGCCGCCCCAAATAGATAATCAGTCTCGTCATCGTGACGAGGGTGACGAGCGTTCAACATCGCGACAAGAGCAATGGAATTGTCGTCCCATGGGTAAGTTTAATTTAACAGAATAACGTGACCACTTACAGTAGTCCCTCATTTGATTTTCGAGGGGGATTTCAATGTCAACAAAAGCGTCTTGCGACATTTGATAATTACGGAACACACCCTTACGATTACGATTCCCAAAGTATGGTTCCACTCCCCAGGATTTATGATGGATTTAGACACTGCACACACATCGAACGTACTCGGGCGTTCACCGAGTGAAAAGAGACTACCAATAATCCTTGAAAAACAAACAGGAGGTAGATAGAGGAGTCTTACGATGACTTTTGCACCTCAGGAATGTAGTATGATATAAGCATCAATATGCTAAGCCTATCACAAATGATCTTTCGGAATTCGATCCAGCGCTATTGCAAAGGGTGTTAATCCATACTTGAACACTTAATACATCGAGCAATGGCTTCCCACGAGTTAATCGTATGCACTTCAGAGTGAGTCCATCGCCAAACGCTGACTGGGGCTTGCTGTTCCACTACACGCCGTCATCACAACACCGGCAAACGATGTCGCGGTCATGACTAGTGGCTGATATTTTCGACATCATCGAAGTTTAGCAAGGCCCTATGACTTGTGGATGTGCAATGTGGCATGCTGATTTTGCAATCAGTCCACGACTGCATGGGAACAACTAATTATGTTGATCCAGACGAGGGCTATCGGGCCTTCCAAATAACAATGATCAAGCTTCCTAACTCAGCAACTTCGATTCTGTCCTCCAAAAGGAGAAGAAAAAAAACTCGACCCTGGAAGACAACTTGGGCATGTGTTAGATCGAGAATGACTTATTCACAATAACGACACAGCAGCACCTGGGCCATAAGTCTCATATCTGATCCACACAGGGTCCCGTGCTCATAACGCATTAGTTTTACAGGGACACACCCTGAGTCTTCACTGGGTTCCAAGTTTAGCATCCCACGCATCGTACCAGACATTCATCTCTTCGGTAGGCAGTGCATCCTCGTACGCCCGCTCCTTTGGAAGAACTCTGTGGCGGAGGCATTTAACTCCTATACAAGGAAGTATTTCGTCTCTCGTCTCTTTCCGATGCGAGGGTTTACGTTGGATTTCTCATATGAATAGACGTTCGAGCTTTTTCGTGTTCGTACCTTAAAGGTAATGTCGAAGAAAGCTCATTAGGTTAGCTAGGATCGAAATCAAGGGACATCGACGAGACCTCCAATTTAACCCATTGGCCAATCAAAAACTAAGACCGAATCTAAAGAACAAGAACAACCAAGACAAGGAGTGATCACCAATCCGGGCCCTAACGCCCACCAAAGTTACCATGCACCCCAAACTATTATTACGTGCACACCCGTAATGATAATTTGCGTTGTCAGGTAATCTTGTTGCCCGCTAGTTCCGAGCTTCCTGATCCAAAACGAAGATTTCATACAACAAGAGACTCGGTCTAGTTTCGCCTCCAGATCATAAACAACACGACGACATCCATTAGCGCGATAGAGATTAGTCCTTCCAATCATCCCGTCTACAGGTAAGCGAGTGAGCTCCTCGTAGACCACAACGTCCTTCCCACTTGCTGGTACCGGTGATCGATGCAAGAGTGTGGACTAAAATGAATCGTGACACGACATCCTTATTGGCAAAATATCCGTACTACGTATATGTATTAACTAATCTTTAGAAAATCGGATTCCCACAGAACATAAACATTCCTATCCGTATTTTCTAATACTTTATATATTGACACACATGGCTAGTCGGTCGGAATTTCCCCATGTACAAATTTCTTTCTTTTCTAAAAAAAATATTTTGTTGTGTTTTAGTTTTGAAAACTTTGTTTTCGAGCCGAAACCAGTTATAGTCTAGATTTTTCAAAAATGCTAGTTCGCTATAACCTTGGCTCTGATAACACTTCTATCACACCACGCCAATGGCGGAAACACGTGGCGCAACGCTCGAAAGCATATCAAAGTCAAGATTAACACAAACTATATTTAATTAGAAAAGATCAATTTATTAGGATGACGAAAATGAGTATCTCGTTACAATATTGCACAAAGCATTACATAAAACAATGAGCATTAAGTTTCAATGAGGGGGTATTTCCGTTTATGTTCCAACCCGATGGTAACAATAGATGAAACCCCGACCAGTATCCGACATCCCGAATTCCACCGCACTAGCCCCATATCTATTCAGCACTTAGTTACCTGAAAGACATGTTTAAAAAGACGTCAATATATAAAATATTGGTGAGTTCACAGGTTTTAGTTTCGTAATAACAACATTTTTACACCCTGTGCAGATCCAGCACAATTTGTGGCCTTTGTAAGGAGTAGCTAGCTCCTACAAAACTACGATGATGAGCAATCCCTTGAGTCCCATAACCAAACCAAGACTAATAATCCCGCCCCGCGATCACCGGTTGTTTCTCGGCAAATAACAACTTAGTTCAGAATACGTGCACCCCAGGCATACGCCAATGCATAATCAACGCTATCGATTAGGGGTGGGCCTTGTCAGGCACCAATATTACTATCCAAATATTCCTTCGGTTTCATTTCCCTAAATTAATGGTTACAGTAGCGAGGACTCAACCCCGAGTGGCGAACACATAACAAAACTCA
This sequence comes from Ambrosia trifida, assembly GCA_028751855.1. Taxonomy (NCBI): domain Eukaryota; kingdom Viridiplantae; phylum Streptophyta; class Magnoliopsida; order Asterales; family Asteraceae; genus Ambrosia; species Ambrosia trifida. Next base: position 96,936,784 of record CM054130.1, read on the forward strand.
AGTACTCATCATGCCACTTATCACATTTTAACCTTTGAAAACATTTCAACATGTGACAACATTTGACAAACATATCTTTCCCCCAATTAAAACAGTAAAATGGGGCCGTGAAACTCACCTGATGTACAGCGTACAATCAAATAGCAGAGAATAGCAAGTCTGAGGTCAAGCACCTACGAACGTCCTAGTGCGTGTAAGTCACTAAGTCTATAGCGTGTGTTTTTCCGGCAAGTTGTACACCCAACTCCCTATACCACCATTTACATATAATTCCCCGTTTAATTAAACTTAGGTCCTAGGTCCGTTGGTGATGGATTACCCTCGTTACAAGTTACATCTATACTTTCATGAATATTAAGTAACTTGTATAATATTATTCTCGACTCGACTCTCTTGACGTATAATTATTTTCCCATTAAATAATTATACTAAGATCTTGTTGATCGACATAATATTTCCAACACTCGACTCGACTCACTCTACCGTATATTTATTTTCCCATTAAATAAAAATACTTTAGATCTCGTCGATTCGATAGTATTTTTATTGTCAAGTCCATATGCTCGTTTTAAACGTTTAATCGTTAGATTATTTACGTTATTTTTCTCCCACGAATAAGTTTCCAACACTTAGGAAAGTGTTATATATTTTCCCCCGGATTATATATTTTAAGTCCCTTAAAATATATGTTCTTATTTTCTCCTTGGACGTAATTAATACAAATACTTATTTGTCCGATTCCACGTCTTATTTCGTTAATACGTCCAAATCCCATTACTTAACATATATGTATATATTGTTAATTTTTCCCAAGTTCCACAATATATGTATTCTTAAAATTTATTCCCCTTTCTAATTTCTATATATATTACTTGGGAGTTTTATAAACACATTGTATTTTTATTACCAAGACTTGGTTACTTATATATAAAAATGCTCCAACACTTTTATATTCCCATTTATATAAAAGTGTTCATTTTTATATAAGTTCTTCCAAGTTTTTAATTTGTCTAACATTTTTATAAAAACCTTTGTTTTTATATACTTCCACATGTTAGAAAATCTATATTTTTATAAAACTTCATTTTATAAAAAATACATCTTTATACAAGATACATATGTATATTTGCTATTAGTTACCAAATCCACCTTGGAAAGTTATCATTTTACACTTTTGACACTAAACTTTCCATAGTTATATTTTTAGATACAAGTTTCTAAAAATATCATTTTAAATCCCTTAACTTTTAAAGTTACTAAAATAGTCCCTTAACTTATAAAAGTTAACTTTTTCCATTCAATCTTTCAAGATTAACAATTTTCTACTAAACTAGTGGACTTTAATTGATCAACTTTGTCATGTTAGTTTATTTTTATGTTCCAACACTTTTAATGTCTTTAATCATCTCATTAAGGATACTAATAGGTGTAGTTAGTGTATTTTGTCCAACAAATGTCCAATTTACATTTTTCAAGTGTGTAAACTTTGAAGATGTAAAATTTGTGTAACTTGTTTTCTAACAAAATCAACATTATACATAGTCTTAGATGCTTAGGTTATGATGATTAAAACTATATTCAAGTTCATTCTAGTTCCAATAACAAGCTATATTTAATTCACCATTTTCTTTAAGTCTTTATGAACTTTATAAAACTACAAGAATAAACACACATCCATCACCAATTTTCGGCCCATAACACACACTTGTAACACCATTTTAGTCTTTAAAATCATATGTTTTATCATCTAAAGATTTATCAAGTTAACCCCTTGTACAACTTGCTTCTAGATAATAAACATAAACTTTTAAAGACAAGAACAAGATCAAGAATACTTACAACTAGCACAAGGCTAGGGAAGCTAACAATACTTGATTTTGATGGAGTTTAGTGTGTTCTTCCTATGTGGTTAAGGTCCAAGCTTGAAACACACAATGGGGGGTTTGAAAGATGGATGTTTATGAAGGAAATTAGAGTGTTAAAACTTGAAGGAAAGTGTGTGTGTGGTCTTGATACCTCACGGCATTAAGAGGAAGAAAAGAAGAGGATTTCTTTTGTGTTTTTAACATGTGGTGTATCATATTATCTTTTATAGATCATACATGATCTTCCAAAGATTACATATAATCTAATTTGGATATCAAATCCCTTAAAACATGGATATCATGGTACTAGGTGATCTTTGATTAATCTTTGGTGGATGTTTGGCCGTAAGTTTTATAAGGAAGTGGAAGATTTCTTGTGATCTTGGAAGGACATAAAATCTTGCATACAATCTCATCCAATCTTCCCATATTTCTTATAATCTTTGCTAGATACACATGGAAGTGTTTGGCCGATTCTTTGAAGGATTTAAAAGCTTTCTATAGATCTTGTAAGTACCATATAATATTACCCAAGATATCTCATGATCTTCCTTAGATATCATGGATTTGTTTGTACAAAGAAATAAGATTTGAGCTTGGATAAGGGGTTGGGGACGGTTTGGGGTTGGGTTTTGGTGGGGTCCACAACAGAAAACATTTGCTAAATAATTAGTTATGCTTCACATTTAGCGTTCGGGTTTCGTTCGGGTATTAATCGGATTTTATTTATGCGTTATTCAGACATTATAATAGCCTCTAATAACCCTTAAACATAGCCTAGTTTAAGTGTTGGTTGGTTAGTTAGGCTCTTGTTGGGTGACATTATAAGTTATACGCGTACCGGGTGCGGTACACGCACTTTATTCGTTTCCATGAGATTTGTATGTAAAGTTTTAACTTATGGTTTTGGAGTTCCAAAACACATTATATTTTGTGAAAATACCCTTTATTTTATATCCTGGGTGTCCGGGATCCTTTTCGTTTATTTAATTTTTACCGGGTAATCACCAACGTCCGTTCCGGACAAGTTTATTCGCACGCGATTTCGTCGTGCTTCAACATTAAACATGTGCATTCCTATGCATCTTATGGGGAATTTGCTATTCTCTAAGGCATCAGTTAAATTAATCCAATTAATTTAAATATGCACTTAAATCGTTAATTACATATACTAATTACGTACGGAATCACATCGATTTTTGCCGGATGTTACAAAACAAAAGTCGTTTCCCGGGAATTCTTGGTGGAGTAGAGACCGCTCGAGCTATTTGGCGGGCCAGGGGCATGCCATCCGTGTAATCCTTTATAGATAAACCAAAGGGGTTAAATTCTACACAATTATCAATGGTGAATTGGCAAATGAAAATAAGGTTTTTGATAAAGTGAGGTTTATATAACACATTTTTGAGGTGAAAGGTTTTTAAGGGTGTGTGTAAGGATGTGTGACCGGATCCAAGAATCAGAAGACGGTTGCCATTACTAACTAATATGGACTTTATGTGAGAAAACAGAGAGAGATTTGAGAGATTACCTCGGTCGAGAGCCACATGAGAGGTGCCCCTAGTGTCCATGTCCCATTTTTCGTCCTCGGGATTGATCGAGACAACTTGAAAATCTTGAGCAATCTGTGAGGGATCAAGAGCATCAAAGTCAGTAAAGTGAGCCTGGGCCGAGGTACCTGTGGTTAGCACCTGAGATTGGGCCGATGCTGCTGGATGGGTCGAATGTTGGGCCTGAGTAGAAGTAGGGGCAGGAGGTCCTTAGGGGTGTCGCGGCTGAGTCCAGGAGGAACTGGTAGTTAGGTAGGGACAGGGTGGTGGGGCCTAATAGGAGTAAGTTGGAGGGATGTTGGTGGTGGATGAGGCCTAAGGGGCTGATGAGGGGACCGATTGTTTTGGGAGTGAGGCGGATTGGTTTGGTTGGTGCATGAGCTCAAGCCACGGCCTAACCTCGGTCACGAGATTGGTTGGGGCATAACCGAGTGTCACGGTTATAGTCACGAGGCACCTGAGAGGTATCATGGGTGGTGGGTAGTTGAGACAAGGGAGATGGTTGGGCAGCGGAAGTTTGAGTGGCAACAAAAACGTGATTTCCTTCCAAAGCATCACGAGTCAAATGACGCTTCTCATTATTACGAAGAATTTCACAGGCCTCTTCCCAAGCGGGAAAAGACTGATTAATAATAGACCCATCGTATCATACTCACTTGGTAACCCGCGAACCATCTGAAGAACTATACATTTGCCATTCACTGGTGTATCAAGAAGATTATTCAACTGGTCAGCAAGCTCTCTAAGGCACTGAAATTAAGCCTCCAGGGAAGGCTAAAATTTGAGTGTCATGTTGACAAACTCATGTTCAAGGGCGGCGATACGCTCACCCTTATTATTCTGAAAGAGATTCTAAACAGGGATCCAGGCTTGATGAGCCATGTAGTCAACGGTGAGAACCTACACAAGAAGGTTGTCAGAGAGGGTACCGTAAATCCATTGGAGAACAATTGAGTCGATCTCCAACTACGAGGCATGAGTAGGATCGGTTTATGCAGGCGGCGACGTATCGTCGATGTGTTCAAGAACCATGTAACTGCTGGTGCGCAACTGAAACAAGCAGACCCACGAGGTGTATGAGACCTTTACACCCATCATGCATACGAATCTTTTGTTGAATATTGGTTACTAAATAGACGGGATGCAGTTGAGGGTGGGTGGGTATGGTTGTCTCGGTTTAGGTTGTGGCTGGTGATGTGGCGTCTCCTACCATGATATGGTAATAGAAAGAGAGGGCCGGTGACCAGGAAAAAAATCTAAAGAAAGAAAGACAAGTCCAACCGTGGTCGGTTGGTTGCTGCAGATCGACCACAGTCGATGAAGGCGGCGACGACGGCGGTTGGTAAGTTATAGAGTGACGGCGCTCTGATACCGTGAAAGTTTATCAAACGTCACATCCTCATTAACAATGAGGGCTATAAATAATTATATAGATTACAATAAGTATGGAAACAAACTATCCTAATAATTAGGAGATATTCACACTACAATATAAAATAATATTTTCCATGTTATAGTTGCTAACAGATTATTTACATATTCATTTCCATCAATATATATATATATATATATATATATATATATATATAGGATCCGGATATTTTGAAAACTCCTTTGAGTTGCGAGAACTTGAAAACTCCCCTTGTCCAATAGTATGTTGACACATAAGCTAGCCATGGGTTTTTTATTCAAGGGCATTTGTGTCAATTACTCTTATTAGTCTTACACACTTGATTAAATTGTAATTATTACAAAGATATTATGTACATAATATTATTAATTAGTACAAGCTTTCTCATAACCCCAAGGCACACATGGGGGAATGTGTGAGGATGAAACTCCCGCCCAAAAATAATATTCAGTATGTAACCCTTTCTTTTATATTAATACACCCATGTAACAAACCAACCATTCCAAACCATCTTCAACAAAACCAATTCTAAAAAAAAAAGCCCTAACACTCCCTAATAAAATGGAGAATGCAGAGGATGGTGACAACAACAACATCGATGTTTTTACTGAAAAAGAACTACAGGAGGTAGCCGTCTTCTTTAGACAAAACCCATAGCCGATCAAACAAGGGGGGCTGGGCCATCATCTCAGGATAGGGGGAAGGTTTGGTAGATGAGTCGGATATTGGGGTGCTCCAGTCATGCATCCAGGGGGAGTGTTCTCGTCTGATGTGGTGGAGTCAGCTATTGAACCCAATGACAACACCCCTACCGGTCACCGGGTGATCGAGGCTGAAGATGGTAAGTTTTTTGTTTTTTTTTTTGTCATAAAATTTGGGTTTTTATGTTGTCGTGTTTGTTAGGAAATGTAAGATTTTTGAAGTTGGGGTAGTTTTTTTTTTGTTTTTGCTTTGGATTGTATGTGTGAGAAGTTTTTGGTAAAGCGGTATACCAAAGAAATTTAGGAAAAAATTGGGTTGGGCAAAGGTTTTCATACAAAACCCTAGTTGGCTAATATGGGTAAAGTTCTGTGTGTTACATAGGTGTAAATGGGGGGAGGGTTTGTCTTTTTTATGGCCTATTACATATGGATTTTTGTGTGAATGTGTCATTTTTTGTAGTGATGGTAGGTGTGAGAAGGGTCTTGGTAAAGTTTTTCATACACACCCCTAGTTGCCTAACATGGGTTAATTTTCTGTATGTTACACAGGTGTAAAATAGTAAGTAATGTGATATGTGGTTTTTTTTTGTGAATGTGTCATTTGTAGTGATGGGGGGGGGGGGGGGGTTTGTCTCTCTACAATGGGAAAATGTTTTTTTCTGTTACATAGATGTAAATTTTTTTATTGGTCTTGCTGCCGCGTAGGTTCTGCTGTTTCGTACTGGTTTACACCTAATGGTAGCCGTTACTGGAAACCCATTGTAGAGGATTCTGTGAAACCAAACATGGTGGCGAGGTACAGGGAGTAGGAAGATGTTGTTGCTATGTATGAGTCGTACGCTGAGAAGTGTGGTTTTTCGACTAGATTGGGGACTGTAAAAAAGGTGAAGGGTATTGTTACGCATAGGTACATCCTGTTTTCCAAGGCAGGTAAGCCGCAAACAAAAGGAAACTCGACACGTTAGATGAAACCTCATTGAAGATTAGGCAGTCAACTTTCCACGTATGCGACTGCAAGGCGGGGGTTAGAGCTAAGTTATGTAATGCTACATCATTTTGGGAGATTTACCACTTTGAAGAGTCGCACAACCACATGCTTGTTCCTTCTTACAACAGGGACTTAACAAAAACATGTAGGAAGCCGGATTTTGCAACAAAAGAATTCATCCATCGTGTAAGTCTTAATAAAGTTGGTCCGACGGTAGCCCACAGAATGCAAGTTACCCTGAAAGGCAGTCACCACAATGTGAAGGGAACCCCTAATGATTACAAGAATTTTGCTAAGAGTGTCTGTATGTTTGTCGGCAACAGGGACTCGCAGATGATGATCGATAAGTTGGAGGACAGGGTGAAAAACCTACCAAACTTTTCATTCAAATACAACCTTGTTAATGGTGAGCTCAGATACCTTTTTTGGGCGGACGAGATATCCAAGATAAACTACCAAGCTTTTGGCGAGGTGCTTGCGTTTGATGCCACATATCAAACGAACAAGTCAAAAACTTTTTTTCCATAACCCCATGTCTAATTTTTATGCATTGCCTATATATATTTTTTGTGTATGATGGTGATTTTTGTGTGTTTTTTGTGTGTTTTGGTTCGCGCCGCCCTAGGTACAATCTTATCTTTGTCCCTTTCACTGGTGTCAACAACAATAAACGTTGTGTTACATTTGGCGCTGGCTTGCTATTTAGCGAGACTATAGAGTCATATTGTTGGTTGCTAAACACTTTTCTAGGGGTTCATGGGAAACAACCCAAGTTGGTGCTAACGGACCAGGATCCGGTGATGAAGCAAGCAGTGGCTGCTGTTTTTACCGAGTCACGCCATCGACTGTGCATGTGGCACATTATGAAGAAGCTGCCTGTAAAGGTAGTGAACTCCTTTTTGTTCATACACCAGTGTAAGTCTTTTTTTCGCAGTGGGGGTATACTAATCCTTTTTTTGTTTGTTTGTTTGTTTTTTTCCTTTTTTTTTGTATTTTAACAGATCGCAGGAGGTGTTCATGACAATTCAGAAGTTCGGGCTGCGATTCATAAGTTGGTATGGAATGTGTACATTAAGCTGTCTACATTTGAAAAACGATGGGAGAAGCTACTTGACAAATATGGGCTGAACGACAATGAGTGGTTAAGAGACATGTACAGCATCAAGGAACTTTGGGTGCTTGCATACTTCCGTGAAATTCCAATGTCTTGTCTCATGAAGAGTACTTCCCGTTGCGAAAGCTCTAATGCGTCATTCAAAGTTAATTCAAGCTGGGTGAATACACTTGTGCAGTTCTTGTTGTGTTTCGATACAACGATGGACACGCAAAGGTACAATGAGAGGGTTGCAGAGTTTAACACTGACCATCGGGTCCCTGAATATAAAACTAGTTTGGCGATCGAAAAGCATTGTGCTATGGTGTACTCTCAGACGATATTCAACGAGGTTCGGAAGGAAATACAGAAAGGGTTACTGCTTTGCTTCATCACAAACCAGGCAGAGGTTGATGGCGTTAAGGAATATACTGTTACACACATTGACAAGAACTCGGATGTGGTGAATGATTTCACGGTACGCTGCCCCTGTCTAAAGTTTTTGGAACATGAATAGCAGGTTAACTGTTTTTTTGTGTTTTTTCTCAGGTTAGGGTGAACTCTGCTGATGGGGGGACACAACATGTTCATGCAACAACTGGACACGGATTGCATACTTGTGTCGACATATTTTTTGCGTGTTCAGGTACACAAAGGTCGAGGCAATACCCGAGAAATACATCCTAGACCGTTGGAGGCGCGAGGTGTTACCTAAATCTCTTTTTAGCATAGACGCTCGGTATGGTGTGGACAACAGCGCTAGTGCCGTGATGCGCAACGACTTGTCTAACATGTTTAGTCAATGTGTCGAGCGCCTAACTTCCGAGCCTGATCGTTTATCGGCGTTCACGGATTAACTCAAGGGTCTGATGGAGGGAGTTATGACAGGGGGGAGTAATGAACCCGGTGAACCAGAGGTTGTGAAAGAGGCGATAATCGCGAATCTGCTAGGTGTACCGGAAGATGTCGACCTAGCATGCAGCAACCCGCAAGGAATAAGGAATAAGGGATGTGGCACGAACCGCCGACTAATTGGACCTGGTGAAAGGGCGGTAAACCAGAGCAGGAAGAACCCACACAAATGCAGGACTTGCCAAGAATACGTGACGGATCATGATTCCAGGAACTGCCCCAAGAAGAACCAACAACCAGCCCCCTAGTAACATGGTTGAACCGGCTACCCGTATAACTTTTTATATTATATGATGTGGTGTAAAACTTATAAAAAAACCCCTGACCCCCCTCCACCGCGTATCTTTTGATATGGTGTAAATGCGTGTTCCAGACCTGACTACTTTGTGTGGAACGCGCATTTTCTGTAACCATGCTAAATGTTTTCAGAACGGCTTTTTTTTTGTGGTAGGGGGATTTTTGTTTTTATGTGGTAAATTATGTACAGGCAAAAGGGCACGGGGGCTGTGCTTTTAGGCATATTTGTAGTAAGTCGGGATGTCTATGCTTTTTGTTTTGTAATGCAAACTCAGTAATGGAAGGTTGTTTTATTTTAGTATGTGGGTTATATTTGGTTTGTTGGGGGGGGGGGTTACCCCAGTGTAAATGTAGGAACACCACAAAGTCACTAAATGTCCCTACTAATTAGTAACAATGACACATGTTCGTTGGCAATGGACAGTTTAATTACAAACATTCAGTAGATACGTTCGACTGAAGAAACCTTTGTGCGCGACCCCAGCGTTAAGGATCCCAAGGTATTAAAAAGACACAACATATATAAAAACGAATTGTTTCTCCTTTTTGTTCACACCAGTGTAAGGGGGATACAAAAATACTACGTAGTTACGATGACAAAAATACTACGTTTTTTTTAGGAAAACTGTTTCTATTAAAAAAAATTGCTTTTTTTGTTCATGGCTTATTTTTTTTTACGACTACCCACCCATTTTTTACCCCAGTGTAAGAGGGATACATTAAGATACTAATTAGTAACAATGACACATGTTAGTTGGTAATGGACAGATTAAGAAAGTGTAAACGTTTGTAGATACGTTCGACTGAAGAAACGCTTGTGCGCGACCCCAGCGTAAAGGACCCCAAGGTATTTTTAAAAGACACAACAATAAAAACGAACTGGTTTTCCCTTTGTTTACACTAGTGTATGGGGATACCAAAAATACTACGTAGTTACGATGTCATAGGATACGCAACGAAGGACAGATTAAATACGATGACACCAGATTAATTACGATGACACCAATTTAAGGGGGGATAAAAACGAACTGGTTTTCCCTTTGTTTACACTAGTGTTTCTCCATTTTTTATCACATTAGTGTAAGGGGGGATACAAAAATACTACATAGTTACGATGACAAAAATACTACGTTTTTTTTAGGAAAACTGTTTCTATGAAAAAAAATTTGCGTTTTTGTTCATGGCTTATTTTTTTTTTACGACTACCCACCCATTTTTTTACCCCAGTGTAACAGGGATACATTAAGATACTAATTAGTAACAATGACACATGTTAGTTGGCAATGGTCAAATCAACAAAGTGTAAACTTTTTGTAGATACGTTCGACTGAATAAACTTTTGTGCGCGACCCTAGCGTAAAGGACCCCAAGGTATTTAAAAGACACAACAATAAGAACGAACTGTTTTTCCTTTTGTTTTACACCAGTGTAAGGGTGATACAAAAGATACTACGTAGTTACGATGACATAGGATACGCGACGAAGGACAGATTAATTATAACCATTAAGTACGATACGTAGTACAAACCAGTCAGATTAAGTTCAAACATCACACAAAACGCACAGCCAAAACATAAAACATGTTTTAAAAGTTTACAACCCACCAAAAAAAAAGCTACTAACATGTGTCCCAAGATGGCATTAGTCACCAACACGCCACCGTTTTTCATCGACGTAGCATATCAACCGAGATCCGCTTTTTGTAGATGTTTGTACGTGCCAGCAAGATCTTCGTTGCATACTTCCTCCTCAAGGCATCCACCTGTGCTTGCTTTCTTTTACCATTCAAGTTGAAGCCACACGTGAAGGGAACTGAACCCCCCATGTATTTCTCCATGTGTCGCATCAGGAACACGCCGCAGTCCGAGGTGTTCTTGTGTGTAGCCCATGGGACATCAACCCGCCTGACAATGCGTCGCCATGTGACAACTCGGGTAAATCTCTCTTTTGGTTTCTATCTTTTATTTGTTTCTTTCGTCATTCCTTTTGGTACTTGTGCAATTTTCGGGACGAAAATTCTTTTAACGTGGGGATGATGTGACACCCTGCAAATTCTGGTTAACAACGTTGTCTAGATGAAAGTCTACCTTAGCGAGTCACGCGTATATTGTACTTAACTGGGTTAGTTAAGTCGTGTTATGGTTCGGGAACTATCGGTTTAGTATAGAAGATCATTAGATGTTAGTCTAGAGGTTCATTAGATGTCGGTCCTTAACCAAGTGTACAAGTGGTGACGATTCGTAGAATCGTCAGAGCATAGGGAACATACAAGTCTCGAGTCCCGAGAATTGGTGAACGAGTGTGAATATGTTTGTTTACAATCATTATGTGACTTGTCGGTATGTGAAAATGTGTTAACATATGTTAAAACGGGGTTTAACGCGCAAAATACACGGAACCAACCCCTATAGGCGAATAGGGGGTCCTAATCGCCTATAGGGGGCGAATAGGAGGATCAGAGGGGCGAGTAGGAGGATCAGAAGGGCGAATAGGCCCTATTCGCCTATACTGGGGGCGAATAGGATCCCTATTCGCCTGATAATGCTGCGTAATCGCCTATAACGTGCTGGACGACTAAAAACGCCTATAAATACAATGCTTGACCTCCTAAACTTCATAATATCAACCCTAGTCGTCCCATAACCCGCCCCAACACACACACAACCTCTGGAACACGATTTTGGATCAAAACACAAGGTTTCAAGCCTATTCCATCATTCTATCACAAATCTAAGGTGTGGTTTTCATCCATGCAACCTTAATTAACGTTTTTATTGAATCCCTAGTGGTCCAGACCTGTTTATAAACGTTTGAGTCTTTTAAAAATCGTTGATAATCGTTGTTAATTGGATTTTAAATAGCATGCATGTTGTATGTGGGTTTTCAATGAAAAGATAGGGTTTTTATGATTCAAAGAGATGATTAACATGTTATTAGGGTAGTTTCAGATTAATAATGATATCATGATGATGAGATCTGAGTTATTGTTAATTAGGGTTACGGTTATGCATGTTAATATGATAATTCATGCTATATGCGTTGTTTTTGGATACATGATTGCATGCAGGGCTGATAGAACAAGGTTAAACAAAGGATTTTGATTAATATATGTTTGATATAGTTATTTGATTGATATTTGATGTTTACACACGTTCTGGGTTGGATTTGGAGTGTTAAACGCGCGAAAAACCAGAACAGACGTGCTATAGGCGAATGGAAATCCTAATCCCCTATACTATAGGCGATTAGGAGCCCATTCGCCTGAAGGGGAGCCCTAATCGCCTATAGTATAGGCGAATAGGATCCTATTCCCCTTTACTTCATGCATTTACGATCCTAAATGCTAGTTAAGTCCTGAATTGCATGCTTTACGACGTAATCGCCTATAAACTCAAAAATTACATATGAGATAGCCCTAATCGCCTATAGTATAGGCGATTAGCCTTCCTAAATGCCTGTTGACCAACCTAAATGCTAGTTGACTTTTCCTAATCGCGTGTACTGCTGCTGTTAGTGTAAATTAGCATTCCGAGACCCGATTTGACATATAGGAACATGCTAGGAACCCAGTAACATATGTAATAACTTGGTAACATACGTTCGGACTTATTTACGTGATACTTGAACTACGTGCCGTAACTTATTGAACGTTAACGTATGTTAAGTGTGATTGCATGATTTTATGTTTGAGAGTGTAAGCATAACACGGGGAGTCTCGGGTCACCAATGGGATGTCGAGTCTTGTACGTTGGGTTAATTTAACAGTCACGGTGTTTTCAAACGAACTTGGTTATGGTCTGGACATCTAGGGACTAACTAACCTGCGGGTTATTAGTCTAAGTACTTGTAACTGTCATATGTTAGGTCGCCGCTTTACGGGACTAGCATAGCTTGCTGAGTTTATTCGTATTACAAAGTAACGCAATCTAAGGTGAGTTTACGGCCCCTCTTTTAACTGGTTTCACTTTTCGGGGGAGAAAACATGTGTTAAAACTTATGTTTGGTAACTACTGTCATACTATGGGTTTCTATGGTTTACTATACGATCTTTGGAAGTCCCGGGGGGAACCATGAATGTGCGGGTTAGCACAACGGGGAAATGTGAATAGCGCTATTGGGAGTGACCAACCCCGCTCGTCGGCTTGGAGGGCCGGGCGAGTGCATATTGTCTCAAATAGGAACAACAGGTTTACTATTCGGGCACGACATCTGGTTTACGAGTTAGTAATGGTTTTCCAATCGTAGTAGTAACAAAACATACGCCTAGCTAGCGTACTTTGGTTTTCGATTTGTTATAGTATGGACAGGTTGAACTTGGTACTGTAATTACAAAACCTGTAAACTCACCAGCATTTTTGTGCTGACGTAAACTTTTACATGTTTTCTCAGGTCGCTAAGGTAGCACAATGGAACTAGGGCGCACGCGTCTGCACGGCGTCTAGTTAGGATCGCATGGTTTTCAAACGTTGAACACTTGGTTTATTTTAGATTATGTTTTGAATAAGCTTCCGCTGTATTCGGGGATTTTTAAACTATGTTTTTGAAATTGCATATGTTCATTTAGACTTGTTTATTGTGATCGTTGGTTTGGATCCTGGTTTGTCATGCGCCTCGCGGTAAAACTCCGCAAGTGGATTTTGAGGGTGTGACATATTGGTATCAGAGCCAATGGTTATAGTGAACTAGGACTGCATGTAGAGTCTAGTCTATAGCCGAGTCGCACACACTAGACGATCACATAGTACTAAACATTATGGTCGATTACGTATGGGCTTGTCGGGGTGTCTCTAAATCATTTGACCTTCCTATGTTACATCATCCGTTCTATCTTAGGTCGGGTTACTTGCTTTCTAGGCAGTGTGGTATATTGGGGTAAATCGTGTACTCTTGAGATTTGTCCTAGGCTCGGACATCTCCCTTTCATACTTCAATAGAAACACTTGCCATGAACTACCGTAGCATTACGGTGTATAGCTAAGAGTCTATGTTCGGTGATTTGAACTTTGAACTAGGAGAGCACTTGGAGGACCATGTAGAGCGGTTTATCATTTTGGGTGCACACAAAATCATAAACCGAAATGCATGAAAGCCCTAGTGAGCTCTGGGTTTGAATGGATAGTCCTGAGTTGGATCTAGCTTTGATCTTGTGAACGCTAGTGGTTATCATTAGCTGTGAAACTAAATTTTCTCGTTCTTTCTGTCAGAATCATGTCTGGAGTACGAGGAGGACGTGGAGGTGGTCGCAATGGTGGACGTGGTGGTGGTCGCGGTGGTGCTGGTGGTCGTGGAGGTGTGAACCTATCACAGGAAGACCTGAACAACTTGCTACAAGCTGCCTTCCAGTTAGGGCACAATGGTGGTGGTAAGTTGATTTATCCATCTTCCTTGCCTCATTGGTGAATCTTGTTTACATTCTTCGTGGTTTCTCATGCGTTTCATTTCAGGTGGTCCTGTTAACCCACCCCCACCCATGTGTACCTACAAGATGTTTCGGGACTGTAAGCCCCAGGAATTCTCTGGCACTGAGGGTGCGGTGAGCTTACTCAGGTGGTTGGAAAAGGTGGAGTCAGTGTTTCTGATGTGTAACTGTCTCCCAGAGGATCGAGTTAAGTATGCTGCTGCATTATTCCAGGATGTTGCTTTGACCTGGTGGAATAACATCACCCAGAATATGGGTATAGGGGAGGCGTATGCTATGCCTTGGGAAAACTTTGTTCAACTGTTGAAGCGTGAGTACTGTCCAAGGGAAGAGATGCGGAACCTCAAGATGTCTGGATCTGAAATTGAGAAGTATACTGTGAGGTGTAATGAGCTGGCAGTGCTGTGTCCCGATCTGCATGTGCCAGAGTACAGGAGGATTGAGCATTATATCTCGGGGCTAGTACCAGAGATCGCAGGGTTGGTGGCTGCGGGAAATCATCCTACATACTCAGAGGTGGTCCGATCGGCTCATAGGATGACGAACTTAAAGGTGAATGAGGGTATCTTGCCTGCTAAGGGTTCGACTGTCAAGGTCCCAGAGAACAACAAGCGTAAGTGGGAAAACGAAGGGAAAGGATCTGCACCAGCACAACAGGGTAAGAGATTTGATAGCGGGGGTTCTTCTTCTTCGGGTAACAAACAGGGTGGTTATGCGGGGAAACTGCCTAAATGCAACAAGTGTGGGCGTCATCATCAAGGGAACTGCGACAGTAATCGTTGCCATCGCTGCCAGCGAATTGGGCATTTTGCTAAAGATTGTCGGGCTACACTTCCATCGACCCAGGCCCCAAGCAATACCCCGGCTCCTGCTGCTCAAGGAACTACGGGAAGACAGGGATGTTACAACTGTGGAGAGACTGGTCATTACAAGAAGGATTGCCCGAAACTGAAGCATGGCGGGAACAACGGTAACGGGAACAACGGGGGCGGTGGCAGGAATGCACGTGCCTTCGTCATTGGAGCCGCTGAGGCTAGACAGGATCCTGACACAGTTACCGGTACGTTCCTTCTCAATAATCGCTCTGTTAGTGTTTTATTTGATTCTGGTGCCGACAAGAGTTTTATATCTGTGGAAGTTAGTCGACTGCTAGATGTAGTACCCGTACCATTAGAGGCTAAGTATATTATTGAGTTGGCTGACGGTAAAAAGATTGAAGCTACTTGTATCCTTCGGGAGTGTCAACTAGAGTTGTCGGGTTTGTCGTTCCCCATCAACCTTATGACGGTAAAAAGGATAGGCACGAAAACCATATCAAATGCCCCCAAATCAAGCCGAGTGTCATCGCCAGACAGCGCCCCTGACAAGCCATTCCTAATAGCTATTATACAACTACCCTCACTGTCCTCTTTCAAGTTTAACATCCATTCTACCTGTTTAAAAAATGTTTTTGTTTATCATTTACATTGGGGTAAATATTTTTTTTTTTTTTTGCGGCTAATTAAAAATAGGGTAGATAAAATCCGTAACATGACAAGTAACTCACAATGGTGGAGCAAGCAAGAAATAAGCGCCGTGGCCCGTCAGGAAGTTGATAATCCGGGTCAGTGTTAAGGACATGCGCCCAAGCATCTATCACTGTCCCATACAACCTCCTACCCACGGCTAAAGACTGTAGGTAGGGAATCTCGTCTCGCAAACCGTAAGTTGTCTCAAACATTACATAGCTGTCATACAAAAAGAAGAAAAAAACAGTCAGGGAACACTGGTGTAAAGGGGTTCTCGAAGACATCGGGGGCGTGGACACTTACGGGTAATGTTCGGTGGGGTCTATGCCTGAGGACTCAGAATCTTCTTGGCTAATAATGCTCCCCTCCCTATGGCACGCAACATTTGATCTCCTACAGCAAAGTACGACATACGGATCCTAAGTCACTATCCATCACAAATAAAAATTAATAAAAGCCGTTATAACTAGTTTCTTACGCTTTCTTAACCTCTACAAGTGCTTGCTCCATCAGCACGGTCTTACTGGTCTGTTTGAAAAGGAAGGCCCAGACGGTTTTTTCCCTCGTTGTGTCTCTCGTCTCTATCTCGACATCAGTGTGCAACGAATCTGGTATCCTGGCCGTATTATTCTTTGTCATGCCCCGCCGCGCAGACACATTCGTGGGGCTGCTGGTTGTCGTAACCGAAGTGCCAATCCCTGACAACCTTTCACCCGCCACATCATTCGGCACGTTGACGACTAAATCTTTCGCCTTATCTTCATTGTGTGTTTTGCCTGCACGGGGGTAAATTGGTCAAAAAAAACACCAGTGTACAAACTTCATATAACTTAACATGTGCCACACAAACCTGCTACAGGGCTGCTATCTCCGAGTTGGGTTACGCCTAAACTAAAACTGGGCCGGCTGAAAGCAACAACTTCCCCTGGTGATCCTACAAACCAAAAACAGAAAACCCAAAAAACAGGAAAATGGGTTTTTCTTTTTTTACACTGATGTAAAAAAATGCGAAATTTAAAAACATTTAAAAATAACAAATAAAACAAGCAAATCATCTTAACCTCCTACACAGCTGACTGCGGCGTTTCCACAGTTATGCGCGATGTCTTGAGTCAGTCCCAGGCTAAAACTTGGCTGGCTTGGTGCGGTCGATGGCCCATCTTTTACACCTGCAACCAAAAATTAAAATATTTTTCATATAATCTTTTTTTGAACACTAAACGTGTATTTTCTTGGCATCCATACCTGCATCGGCCTTCCATAGTGTTGATGCAAGACCGAACGTCATCCTATGTGTTCCGATCGCCCCGGCTAGTGTGTTTTGCACTTCACCACACCACTGGGCCACATGAACAAATGCTTGTTTTAAACCCAACCCCAATGAAGTAGGTACCGCTGATGCACTTTTTGTAGTCTCCACACCAGTGTGCATTGCCACGTTTTTTGACGCCTGTAATTTAGGGTCATTCTGGTCAATAACTCCTGCGGATGGATTGGTCGGTATAGTGGTAACTTGGACAGTTTTGGTGTTTTCTGGGGATTGCCCAACTGGCCTGACCCTGGCTAACAACCAATCATTTTCATCCCCCGAATCTGACGAATCATCCTCGCCCCCCAATCGTCTCCCCCAGTCGAATATCATGACCGTCAACATCTGTGGACTCCACACGCCCGTCCGCCCCTGGAAACACAACACGTGTTTTTTTAGTTACACTAGTGTATAAAAAAACCAATGCCTTTTTTTTTGTTTTCACATACCTTGGACATCTACAGGCACAGTTGGCGCTGCGCCAATGCCATAGCGCTCACCCAACTCAGTCACCACATCCATGATCTTCTTAGTAGGCGTATCTAATGTTTTCGACGTCTCACTAGCAGCTTCATGAGCAAACGATAAAGATTTCTTGTAGTCGGCTGTCAATGCCATCACACGCACGTCATTCGGATGTGTCGACGACAATGAGTTCAAAATTTTCTCCACGCCCATTTTCAGCAGCTTAAATTATGCCACCTTTTCACGAGCCACACGCAAATCCACCTATGATACCAAAAAAGATTTTCCAAAAGGTAAAAAAAAATGTTTGTAAACTAAATACAGTAAATTGGGGGGGGGGGGGGGGTACCTCAATGTTCTTTCCCACACCACCATCATCTCCGAATGCTCCAATGTTTAATTCCTTTCTCTTCCCTAACCCAAATCCGCCATTCTTTATTTCATGTTCTTGTCGTGCAGTGAGCAACTCTTATGTCCAGTAATGCATAGCACGCACACCCGGCTTAGTGCTCATTCCGTTGACCGAAAAACTGTCAACATATAATAGCTGCGTAGGAAAAAAAAATCAATGTCACAACAAAATATAACGAAGGGGGGGTGGGGGTGGAATCATATACACCCAAAAATACCGTCAAGAAAGTCAGCGGCCCAGCAAATGCACAGGTTGGGTCCATACGTCGCCACATATGCTTACAAACTTTAAGCGATTGCACCATGTAGTCGCACCAATCGATGTCCTCGAATCTGGTCTCATCAGTGAAGCATTTCGGAATCTCTTCCTTGCAAAGTCCGTTTTTGTAAGAAGTAATCATTGTAGTCACGAAAAGCATAATGAAATCAACCTTGAAAGTAAACATGTCCTCATACTCATCCTCCATGATCTTTTTTGCTATCAACGTCGGCGGAAGGTAACCTGTTGTGGAGTAGCGATCACGCCAAACCTGTAGCGCTAGGTGCAATTCCTTGGACTCGGTAAGACTCTCAAACTTGATGGTGCCACGTGGAATCCCGAAGACCGTATGCACAGCTGTAGGATCAATGCGTATTTTCTCTCGCCCGCACTCCATGCACATCTTATCCGGATGGAAAGCATCAACTGCGTAGTGTGCTAGCTTAACCGGGATCCCGTCAACCACGAAACCCAACATCTCAGCGAAACCCATTTGCCTGACTGCATCTTGTTGCCTGTTACTAAGCTTAGAAATAGCCAAAAACAGCTGTCGGGGGGACGACCTTGTCTTCAAGCTTACCCAGGATTGTGTTGTCCTCAACTTCTGTTTGGGGGTCGCCTTTTTGCTGTCGCCGACATTGTCCCCGTCAGAGTCCGAGTTGATCTCAACGTTCCTCTTCCGCTTCTTAATATTTTTAAACACCGGTGTAGATGAACCGACGTCGACAGGGGTGGCTGTTAAAAAAGAAATATAAAAACCTAATTAAAAAACACTCGCCCCTTTTTATATAAAAAACACTGGTGTACAAATTTTTTACCAACCTGTAGCGTCGTAGGGGACGCAAACAAGTGCGCCCGCTGCTGATAATTCTACATGCTGCCTCCTACCACTCCTTGTCCCAATAACCATGGTTTGACACACTTAACAAGAGTTGCGTCATAAAATCACACACAATCAAAAAAATAAACCTTTTTGGCATACACCAGTGTAAAACGGAGTAAATGTACAAAGCAAACCCAGGAAATGCATGCCTAAAAAACAAAAACTTTCCAATCCCAAAACAATCCCAATAAACTTCTCTGATCAAAAACCCACAAAAAATAAAAAACCTAGATCAAAACCCAATGATGATTACTTCTATTTACGAACTCTAGATCAAAACCCACAAAAAATAAAAAACCTTTTCATGTATCAAAAAGGACCAGAGGAAAACCCCAAGTTATCAAGTCGTTTTTTCGCTAATAGAAGATGAAATGCATGTCCAAAACAACAAACAGATACGTTAAATCCCCCCTTCATTACACCGAAGCAAAAAAAAAATAAAAAAAATAAAAAAACTAACAGCAAACGAAACTCATTCAGCGATGATCATGCATTGTAAACAAAAAATCCCCAAAGCAAACACCTAAATCAAAAGAATATTAGGTTTTTACTTACATTGTCAAACAAGATGCCTCTTCTTATGTTGGTGTTGCAGAGAATCCTCCCTATTTTTTCCCCAAGAAGATGCCTTTGAAAGAAGATTAGATTGAATTTTGGAGAGAGAGTGAGTTTTTTTGAAAAAAATCGTTTGATGGGAGAGGTTGTATGTGACGGTTTGTGTTGCAGAGGAGTGATAAACATTTTGCTAATCTCTACCCAAAATACCCTCATCGATGATTATTATAATCACAAATTATAATCAGAGTTAAACATTCCACAAAATGACAAAAAAAGTGTTAGATGAAATCTCAACCATTGATTGCTCAAGATCAAAGGTTCAAAAGGGTTCCTATGGTTCTCTCAACTCATGGTGGTTTTCAAAGTATCCTAACCCTATATATATGTATATATATATATATTTGAACGGTTAAATCTTTCTCTCTTTTAAATATACCCATGAAGAAACAACGAGTATGACTCGGGTATAGTGAGGGGGTGACTACTCGTGTTCGCTACAGGATATAATTCTTTGTTCACAACGATGATAGATCCGTGGTCCAACTAGCTAAAGAACGAGTAAATAAGCAATATACAAAACACACAAGATATAAGTGGTTCGGTCTCGTTAACCTACGTCCACTGTCAAGTACAATCTTTATTACTTGAAAGGTTACAAGTGTAAAGAAAGAATACAAGTAAGAGATACAAGTGTGTGTTTCTAATTGGAGAATTGTTCGACCACATAAAGGTGCAGAAGTCCCCCTTTTATAAAGGTCGTGTGGGCTAGGTTCCTGCGGTCCACTCCAGGAGCACTGGGATTGGCCTGCCTTCCAAAAGCCCATTCGGTTGGATTTGGATCCATGGTTGAATAAAGTAAACCGACCAAGAATGACGTCTTGTGATTGGTCCACGTGGCGCTAGGGGTGTTCTTTTTAACCGATAACCAATAACCGAACTGAACCCGAAGTGACCCGATCTGAGAAAGTACCTTACCCGATTAATCCGAACCCGATTAAGTGCATACCTAAACCCGACTAAAGTTTTTTGGGTCGGTCTTTGGATTAGTTTTTTATAATTCGGGTTGACCCGAATAACCCGAACAATTCAAAAACAAATAAATGATCTAGTTTACATAAAAATAGGTATATCGGAGTAGTAATTTTGTAGTCAAATTTGCAACTAAATATTATAACCCATATTGTGGTTTTATTTTACACATATTGTAGCCCAAATGGATAGAAATACGCAACCCAAATGGATGGAAATATGAAACTCAAACACCCGAATCATTTAACCGATAACCATTTAACCCGACCCAACAAACCCGAACCCGATTAACCCCATAACTGATAACTATTTAACTAGATTGGGTCGGTTATCGGGTAATATTTTCAACACCGAAAACCCGAATAACCCGACCGGAATAACCCGATAACCGAAACCAAACTCGATGAACACCCCTACGTAGCACCTTGTGATTGGTCGTCAGGGGCGTCGCCCTGCCACTGGTACACGTGGCGCATCGTGGTGGACTGCAGAGGCATCATTTTCTTCCTGGTGGCAGAGGGTGTCAGTCAGCTATCTTCTTCTGGAAGATAGGCTGAACTGACACCTGACACCTTGGAGGTAGTGCAGCAAGTGGGGCTCAAGGGGAGCTGAACCTTGTTGCCGCCAACTGTCATATTCCGCGGGCGGCGACTGCCAGAACCAGCGCATGGCCATGCGCAAATGGATTACCCTCCTCATATGTAGGAAGCTGAATCCCGTAGAGGTGTGTTGTGATCCCGAGTGGCCAACCCTCTGCGGTTGTACTTATTTGTGTGGTAGGGTGCGCCTACGCGCGACAATTGGTACCCTACCCCTTCAACCCATTTTTGCCTCTTTATTTAACTAGATTGGGTCGGTTATCGGGTAATATTTTCAACACCGAAAACCCGAATAACCCGATAACCGAAACCAAACCCGATGAACACCCCTACGTAGCACCTTGTGATTGGTCGTCAGGGGCGTCGCCCTGCCACTGGTACACGTGGCGCATCGTGGTGGACTGCAGAGGCATCATTTTCTTCCTGGTAGCAGAGGGTGTCAGTCAGATATCTTTTTCTGGAAGATAGGCTGAACTGACACCTGACACCTTGGAGGTAGTGCAGCAAGTGGGGCTCAAGGGGAGCTGAACCTTGTTGCCGCCAACTGTCATATTCCGCGGGCGGCGACTGCCAGAACCAGCGCATGGCCATGCGCAAATGGATTACCCTCCTCATATGTAGGAAGCTGAATCCCGCAGAGGTGTGTTGTGATCCCGAGTGGCCAACCCTCTGCGGTTGTACTTATTTGTGTGGTAGGGTGCGCCTACGCGTGACAATTGGTACCCTACCCCTTCAACCCATTTTTGCCTCTTAATTATGAGAGACTTGAAATCTCAATCTCTCATTTGAAACATCAACACCTTTACCACGACACCACAATTAAAACAAACTAGGTTAAAAATTGGCTAAGTGGACCAAGGTCACGTGCAAAGTTGGCCTCAGGGGTAGGCGAGCCGCACCCCCGATCGAGGCCCGATTTTCTTAGGGGCCTAATATGAGTTTTTGAATTTATGATTTTTTTATTTTATTTAAACCTTAGTAGGTAGAGTAATTAAAGTGAAAAGAGAAGAGTCGTAAAACATTTATATCAATGTTCTTTTTCCACGGCGCCAGAGTACGACGACAACTTGAAACGGAGCTGTGTTAAAAAAGCGAAGAGGATGAAGATGGTAGGGACATTTATGTAAGTATAGCTAAGTTAAATATTTTTTTCACTGTTTTTTTTCACTTTTCATTAGTTTGTCGTTTGTGTGACTAGGCAAAGTTCACAATTTGCATTTCCTTCTACTAATTCTGATCATATACAACCTCATCACTTGATTTAATTGCAACTCAAAATATCAATATTTGTTTTTTTCGGTATTTATTTATTTATTAGTTTACTTTGGATTAAATTAATATTATTTTTTTCATAAAAAACAAGTAATGTTGTTTAGTCGTTTTGTGCACTAATTTAATTGGTTTAAAAAAGTCCTGTGACAAGTTAGGAAGTGCAGATTTGCTATTGTTTATCTACATTCTTTTTTAAGATATGAAACCGAAAATTTATTGGGTCCTCTAAATAAAACATTAAAATCTCAAAACTTAATGGAATCTCTATCTAAAAAGGTAAAACCTCATAACTTATTGTGCCTAACGTTGATCGTCATTTAAAATAATTATATAATTCGTTAGGACCTAAGGGCTCTTTTTCTGGCTCGTACAATGCACTAAAATCCTCAGAACTGGCGCTGATCACGTGAAGCAAGATTGGACATAAAGGTTTTGATACTATGTAGAGACATGAACAGACCCGGCCATTTTAATCAATGGTGGAGGTATGTACATCCGGACGTAGTCTCGGGACATCAGTCTTTTTTCAGTTGTATATATACATGTATATATAGGTTTTTCGAGTGACATCAATGTTTTTTCGATGGTGATTACATTAGACCCACCCAATTCCAGTTAAATGAGCTCAACTCTAATTTGTAAGTAGATACAAATATAACTTTTTACAAGCTCACTCCACTATTGAGCCCATTACTAATTAAAAACCTAAAAAAAAAGTGATAGTAACGTACCTGTGCGGCTGTGGCGTTGTGCCTCTAACTGAACCGACTAACGCCTCCATTCCTTCAAACCCTATCATCATGAACGATTCTTGCATTTGTTACATTGAATAAGAATTCTTCCAACAAGTTTCGGTTGAAGATGTAATGCAACGTTTTTAAAAGATGAAAACTCGTGGAACAACTGTAAGTATTGTTTTTTTGTTAATTCATATGACCATCGAATTTATAATATGCGTTTTTTTAATGAAGATATTTTTTATTATTGTATCATATTTTTATTATGTGGTCAACCTTACCTGACCGAACCATTAAACCGACCCACCCAAAAATTTTTATGTCCGGTTCTACCAAATTAGAACATCTAAAATAGTGACATCATTGGAAAAAATTCCTAGATCCGTCACTGATTTTAATTTACCGGAGTGAATTACAAGAGTTCCAAGATATTTAAATACTCATTATAAGCAATATAAGAAAGAAAATAATTCGTGAGGATTTGGATGTACTTACATACGACAAGATTCATATATGTATTTGAAAGATTGAAAAAAAAAGTCAATGAGGTTGCAATAAATGATACCTTTTTAATAAATAAATGATCTTTTTACTTTTAAATTTTTAATAGTTGTTTACGAACTAATTGTGACATCCGTCACTTTTCTCTTTATTTTTTTTACATTCTATGTACGTTAAAACTCCAATTAATGTGACATTACATTTTCATCATTTTCGAACGTTTAAAAAATATTCTGTGACACATTCGGGTTTGTATAATCATAATATATGTTAATAATAATATAAGAATGGATGAAATATTGTCTAAAAATAAAAGGCTTGGGCCGGGATTCGAACCCAAGCCCATAGCCGGTTCACTACACACCACACACAAACCAACTGGGCTACACCATCCTTTCTGTTTTGAAACACACACGAATTAATTATATATCTTGTGTTTAATCGACCAATTTGACTTGAAAAAGTCAACTGCATCGAACAATCATCATCATCAACATTCTATACGCGTTAATTTATCCTGAAATGGAATGGTATTGAATCCCTTTGACCATTACGCGTCAATTACAGCTGCAATCACCATTAAAACCTTCCAATTTTTGACTAATTAGCCGCGTCATCATCATACACGGTCAATACTTGCCATTTCGTTCATCCAAGCCTCCCCCTATAAATTGGAACTCTCAAACAACTCTATACTCGCCGATAAACACCTCCCCATCTCTAATTTCTGCTCCTAGATTTCTTTCAAGGCTTCTTGATTTAAACGTTGACTTTTCTGTTGACCGAAACCTCTTACGCGATTACAACTTGTAAGTCCATTTTTTTGGTTGGGTTATGTTCATCGGCACCCTATGATCAATAGCCCCAAAGATTAAGGGGCTATTGATCACTAATTGTTGTAATTGAAAAGTTAGGGTTCGATTTGGGTGATTTGGGGAAGAACACGATTTGCAGAAACAATGTATAAGTTTTTTTTAAAATTGAAACTCAACAACCACCTGACCTAGGTCAGCTGGTTACACGCGTGAAGGTGGAACCTGACCCGGCCTTTGGCTGTGACACCCGGCATGTTCGGCTTAAACATATTAGCAACATCTAAGTCTACCTTAGCGAGAAACGTTTATAAACAAACTTAACTGGGTTAGTTGAGTCGGGTCAAGTTAGGATTGTCCAGGGTACAATGATCTGGAGGATCATTGGGAGTCGTTTTGATAATACACTAGTACCGGGTTCCGTTGTTGGCGGCGTTACATGAACTAATTAAGTATATGTGTAGATTATGGATTGTATGGTGGATTATATATATAGACATGTTTATATGAGGTGTAAATGATTATCTGTGCCTAAATGTGTTAAATATGGACTAAGGATGCATGCTTATGTGTTAGGATGTGTTAGAATGCGTTAAACACGACAAACTGGAAAACTAGTTAAAAAGGGGCTCTGGTTCGACCACTTCGAGTGGTCGAAGGAGAGGAAAAATGTCTGGTTCGACCCATGCAAGTGGGCGAACCAGGGAAGTAGAATTTGAGGAATTTCCTTCGACCAAACAAGTCTCATTCGACCCTGTGAAAGGGGCGAAGGAGACTACATTCGACCAATGTGTTGGTGCGAAGGAAGACTAGTATAAATACCAACCTTTGTCATTTTTCATCATTTCACAAACCCTAACCGTCCCAAAACGCTCTCAAACGATCTTAAACACTAAGGAAGGAGTTTTTGCTCTTCTTTTTCATAATCTAACCCATCTACAACATCTAAACAAGAATCCAAGGTGTGTTCATAATCCTAAACCTTTTTAAAAGCATTTTAATTCGTTTTCATCTAACCCTAACTGTCCAGATCTGTTCTAAGGGTGTTTTTATGATTAAAAACCTTTTAAACATCTTTCTAAATCAAAACATGATCATTTAACATAGGTTTTCATAATGAATAACATGTGTTAGTTGTGTGTTATGTGGTGTTGTGTGTTGTTCACTGATTTGCTGCTATATCCATGATAGAAACATGATATAGGATTGTTGTTAATGATTGGATTATGGTTATCTAGGGTTAGGATTGGGTATATTGATATTTGGGGGTTTTATGGGATTAATACTTGATGCATGAATATTCATGATCAATAGAATGAATAAGAAAGATCGGATAATCGACAAACTGAGTATTTTAAGCTAAACATGAATCGATTTCAAAAGTTTCCAAATTGGGTAAATAATCCATGCATGAAAGCGATGTTTCCATAATCTTTACCATTTTGGGAAAGGGCTGAAACGGACGTATTATCGGGGGAAATCGATGGGGTTTTGTAGGGATAAGTTATTCATGATTGACTGCTGTATTTGATGATGTTTCGGGTCGTTTTGAATGTGTTTGAAGCGTTTTTAGGAAAATTAATACAAAAGGGGCGAACCTGGCCTCCTTCGACCAGTCGATGGTGCGAAGGAGGGATCCAGGGTCGAACCTGGGATTTTATTGGACGAATGTGCATAAACGGGCGAAGGAAGCATCAAACGGTCGAACGTACTGTAAATGGTGCGAAGGAGACAAAAAGGTGCGAAGGAGACTCAAAACTGACTGGTTCGACCGTTCTGATGCAGAAATGAAATTTTTGATACAAATTAAGTGTTTTATGCTTGAACCTTGTGTGTAATCTATGTGTACTTGATTAGTTAGGGTAATGGGTCACCAACGGGATGTCGGGTCGGTCTAGTGTGTCGGTTAAACATTTAAACACGTTTTAAAACATACTTGGTTACGATCTGGACAATCGGGGACTAGATAACCTTATGGTTATTAGTCGGAACACTTATGTGAACATTTTGATAGATCTCCGGTAGAGGGATTATCAAGGGCTAAACATCTTTACTTATATTTGAAGAACGCTATCTAAGGTGAGTTAACGGCCCCACTTTTACTGCTTTAACTTTTGGGGGAGAAAACATGCGCTAAACGGTTTTGGTAACTTATGTCATACTATGGTTTTAACTTTATATTGCTATACGATCTTTTGGAAAGTCCCGGGGGAAACCATGAATGTGCGGGTTTGCACAACGGAGGAAATGTGGATAGATCTATTGGGCGTGACCTGCCCCACTCGTCGGCTTGGAGGGCCGGGCGGGTGCATATTGTCTCGAACAGGTACATTGGTATCATGCTGAACATACGGGCTGCTTAAACATGCTGAACATTGCTAAACGTGTCTAGTAATGGTTTCCAATCGTAGTAGTAATGAAACATACGCCTAGCTAGCGTACTTGGTAACATTGATATAGTATGGACATGGTAACACTTTGGTAACATTTTTGAACAAACCTGTGAACTCACCAGCATTATATGTTGACATCTTTTTGGCATGTTTTTCTCAGGTCGCTAAGGTAGCAATGAACGGAACTAGGCGCACGGATCTGCATTGGCGTCTAGGTTTTAGTGCACGTTTTGTAATAAGTGTTTTGGATACTTGGGAACACTGTTTTGTAGAGATTAAATTCTTTAAATGCTCCCGCTTATGAAACTTATGTTTTTGGGTTTACGTACTTCATATAGTGTTGTTTATTGTGATCGTTGACTTGGATCCTGGTTTGTCATGCGCCATGCGGTAAAATCCCGCAAGTGGTAATTTGAGGGTGTGACATTGGCCAAGGTTCGAACCCCACAAAACAGCTTTATTTTTCTTATTTAAACCAATTATCAAAACCAACACATTTAACCTATATAATTAATTCTAATCCAGTTTAATTCGTTCTCAGGGTGTGGTTCAGTTGGTGGCCACGCTTATGATAAAACCCAAACCGGCCAGAGGCCCGGGTTCGACTCCCATAACCAACAAACATTTTTTTTCCCTTTTTATATATATACTTAATATATTAAATCTTTTAAAATAGTTTTTTTAAATACTAAAAGTGGTTTTTAAATTCTACAAAAATTACTGTATGACCTTCAAATGGTAAAGTTCATTTTACAATTTTTAGTTTTTAAAAAAAATAATTTATTTAATATATATTATTAATAATACAAGTTTATTCATTTATATTTATAAAATTTAATAAAAATATCTAAACGATTTTATTAAATCCCACAAAAATTATTCTAAACTTGTATAGCAATAAACATTTCAGAAATAATTTTTATTTCAGAAAATCCGTTCATTTTATATTTTTAATTAATTTTTGTTAGTTTTAATCATAATTAAATCATAATAAATTCATTTTTCAATATTTTTACACCAAAATTTTATATAAATTATTTCTATTTATTTAGAACTGAAATACAATTTTTAATTCAGAAATTCTTTAATTTTAATATTTTTAGATATTAAAGTTATATTTTGACAACTTGAAATAAATAGATTAAATATTCTATTTTCAAGAAAATAATTTTATAAAAAATATTTTCATATTGTGACCATCATTAACTTAAAAATTTACAAAAAGACTTTTGTTTATTTATTTATTAAATTTCTTATATTTAATAAACAATTTGATTATTAATCAAACGAATACTTATCCCCAATTCGAAAACCTAGAAATACATGTATCCTAGAATTATTTCCCTTACACATTATCAAATTCTTTAGGTTAATTCCTTGGGATATTCCAACTCAAATTTCGTTGTTCAGTTGAATTTCAAGCTATTACGTGAACAGTGAGTATTTCCTATCCCCTTTTTGCTTTTATTCATTTTTGGGATGTTACATGTACACTTATACAAATTACAAATACAAGTTTACATTTTCACAATACAATTCTAGTACTATGTGCATTTGCTTACAACGTGCTTTATGTTTAGACAATACATGTAGAATACATTTGTACTTAGTGAAATCATTAACATGGTACAAGCCGACCTTAACATTGGATAGCGCTATTTGGATTGACAACCCGCCTAGATTGATTCTCCCCCTTTTTCATCGGAGAATCCGTGGCCATTGTTAAGTTTTTATCCATTTATTGGATAAGTACACCGCCGTTTATTTAGTACATTATACAGTCACAGGATTGATTTCGCTCATTTGTATGATACATAGTTTACATATTTGCACTGTAGCTTGCACTTGAATTGTATATCTTTTAAACTTACTATATATATCAAAACTCGGAATGCTCACCAACATTTCATATGTTGACCAAACCTATTTTTGTACATGTTTCAGGTGCAGTTTGATCTAGTGCTTTAGCAAGGGACTTTTAGTGCTTTATTTTAATCAGTTATTTCAATATTTACGTTTCATTTAGACATTGTATTTTCCATTTCAATGTATGACAATTTTGGCTTATTTAGTAATATTTACATTTTAGTACCATGTGCTTTTGAACAATCGTCACTACGTGACACCTCGATGATTTCGCCATCGGTTGGGGTGTTACACTAATAAGAAAGTCACACTTACATAAATTAGTGTACGCCCATATCCATTATGAGCAACCACCCCACATCCTCTAAACTTCTAGTTGTGCTATTGAAACAATAGCCAAGTTGTAGGGCACAGATATAAGTCACCGCAGAGATGAAAGGAAGAAAACACAAGCTAATTAAGCCAACCTCCCTCCATGATGACGTAGGGTGCAGAAGAAACGGTGTCCCGCAAAACATATAAACGCCTGCAAATTTAACACTTAACTAATTAATATAAACAAAAACTCATATTAAACTTTGTTCTAAAAAATATTTACATACCCATGGCAACTAATTTCCAATTAGAAAGAATTATGTGTGGCTATGAACTGTGTGAATCATTCCTATCTAAGATAAAACTCTCGGGGTCTTGAGTTGTTTTGGGGGTATGGATGTCTATAGTTGCTTGCCAGTTTTCTGTGGTATTGACGTGTTGCGGTGGTGAGTTTTCTTCAAGTATTTCGGGGTTTTCTGTGGTAGTGGGCTGTTGCGGTGGTGAGTTTTCTTCAGTTATTTCAAGGTTTTCTGTGGTAGTGGTGTGTTGAGGTGGTGAGTTTTCTTCAGTTATTTCGGGAGTTACTTGTGGTGGCAGGTTGTCTATAGTAGTGGTTTGTTGAGGTGGTGAGTTTTCTTCGGTTATTTCGGAGTTTTCTTCGTATGGTGGGGTGTCTTGGGCAGGTGGGCTTTCTTGGGTTTGTGACGTTTGAGGGATTTCCGAAGATTTCGGAACTTTAGGACTTCTTGTGTTTCTGGGATTTTAGTGGATTCGGATTTGGGTGAAGAAGGTTGTCTTTCTTCTTAATTATTTCGGGAGTTGCTTGTGGTGGCAGGTTGTGTGTAGTAGTGGTTTGTTGAGGTGGTGAGTTTTCTTCAGTTATTTTGGGAGTTACTTGTGGTGGGAGGTTGTGTGTAATAGTGGTTTGTTGAGGTGGTGAGTTTTCTTCAGTTATTTCTGGGTTTTCTTGGTATGGTGGGGTGTCTTGGGCAGGTGGGCTTTCTTGGGTTTGTAACGTTTGAGGGATTTCTGGGGATTTCGGAACTTTAGGGACTTCTGGTGTTTCTAGTGTTTTAGTGGATTCAGATGCGGGTGAAGAAGGTTGTCTTTCTTCTTCGGTTATTCCGGGAGTTACTTGTGGTGGCACCTTGCCTGTAGTAGTGGTTTGTTGAGGTGGTGAGTTTTCTTCACTTATTTTGGGAGTTACTTGTGGTGGCAGGTTGTGTGTAGTAGTGGTTTGTTAAGGTGGTGAGTTTTCTTCAGTTATTTTAGGGTTTTCTTGGTATGGTGGGGTGTCTTAGGCAGGAGGGCTTTCTTGGGTTTGTGACGCTTGAGGGATTTTTGGGGATTTCGAAGCTTTAGAGACTTCTTGTGTTTCTAGGATTTTAGTGAATTCGGATGCAGGTGAAGAAGGTTGTCTTTCTTCTTCGGTTATTTCGGAAGTTACTTGTGGTGGCAGGTTGCGTGTAGTAGTGGTTTGTTCAGATGGTGAGTTTTCTTCAGTTATTTCGGGGTTTTCTTGGTATGGTGGGGTGTCTTGGGCAGGTGGGATTTCTTGGGTTTGTGACGTTTGAGGTATTTCTGGGGATTTCTGAACTTTAGAGACTTCTGGTGTTTCTAGTGTTTTAGTGGATTTAGATGCGGGTGAAGAAGGTTGTCTTTCTTCTTTGGTTATTTCGGGAGTTACTTGTGGTGGCAGGTTGCTTGTAGTAGTGGTTTGTTGAGGTGGTGAGTTTTCTTCAGTTATTTCGGGAGTTACTTGTGGTGGCAGGTTGTGTGTAGTAGTGGTTTGTTGAGGTGGTGAGTTTTCTTCACTTATTTCGGGGTTTTCTTGGTATGGTGGGGTGTCTCGGGCAAGTGGGCTCTATTGGGTTTGTGACGTTTGAGGGATTTACGGGGATTTCGGAACTTTAGAGTGTTCTTGTGTTTCTGGGATTTTAGTGGATTCGGATTCGGGTGAAGAAGGTTGTCTTTCTTCTTCGGTTATTTCCGGAGTTACTTGTGGTGGTAAGATGCCTGTAGTAGTGGTTTGTTGAGGTGGTGAGTTTTCTTCAATTATTTTGGGAATTACTTGTGGTGGCAGGTTGTGTGTAGTAGTGGTTTATTAAGGTGGTGAGTTATCATCAATCATTTCGGGGTTTTCTTAGTATGGTGTGGTGTCTTGGGCAGGTGGGCTTTCTTAGGTTTGTGATGTTTGAAAGATTTATGGGGATTTCGGAACTTCAGGGACTTCTTGTGTTTCTGGGATTTTAGTGGATTCGGGTTCTGGTGAAGAAGGTTGTCTTTCTTCTTCGTTTATTTCGGGAGTTACTTGTGGTGGCAGGTTGCCTGTAGTAGTGGTTTGTTGAGGTGGTGAGTTTTCTTCAGTTATTTCGGGAGTTACTTGTGGTGGGAGGTTGTGTGTAATAGTGGTTTGTTGAGGTGGTGAGTTTTCTTCAGTTATTTCTGGGTTTTCTTGGTATGGTGGGGTGTCTTGGGCAGGTGGGCTTTCTTGGGTTTGTAACGTTTGAGGGATTTCTGGGGATTTCGGAACTTTAGGGACTTCTGGTGTTTCTAGTGTTTTAGTGGATTCAGATGCGGGTGAAGAAGGTTGTCTTTCTTCTTCGGTTATTCCGGGAGTTACTTGTGGTGGCAGGTTGCCTGTAGTAGTGGTTTGTTGAGGTGGTGAGTTTTCTTCACTTATTTTGGGAGTTACTTGTGGTGGCAGGTTGTGTGTAGTAGTGGTTTGTTAAGGTGGTGAGTTTTCTTCACTTATTTCGGGGTTTTCTTGGTATGTTGGGGTGTCTTGGGCAAGTGGGCTCTCTTGGGTTTGTGACGTTTGAGGGATTTATGGGGATTTCGGAACTTTAGAGACTTCTTGTGTTTTTAGGATTTTAGTGGATTCGAATTCGGGTGAAGAAGGTTGTCTTTCTTCTTCGGTTATTTCGGGAGTTACTTGTGGCCGCAGGTTGCCTGTAGTAGTGGTTTGTTGAGGTGGTGATTTTTCTTCAGTTATTTCGGGAGTTACTTGTGGTGGCAGGTTGTGTGTAGTAGTGGTTTATTGAGGTGGTGAGTTTTCTTCAGTCATTTCGGGGTTTTCTTGGTATGGTGGGGTGTCTTGGGCAAGTGGGCTTTCTTGGATTTGTGATGTTTGAGGGATTTCTGGGGATTTCGGAACTTTAGGGACTTCTTGTGTTTCTGGGATTTTAGTGGATTCGGATTCGGGTGAAGAAGGTTGTCTTTCATCTTCGGTTATTTCGGGAGTTACTTGTGGAGGCAGGTTGCCTGTAGTAGTGGTTTTTTGAGGTGGTGAGTTTTATTCAGTTATTTCGGGAGTTACTTGTGGTGGCAGGTTGTGTGTAATAGTGGTTTGTTGAGGTGGTGAGTTTTCTTCAGTTATTTCGGGGTTTTCTTGGTATGGTGGGGTTTCTTCGACAGGTGGGCTTTCTCGGGTTTGTGACGTTTTATGGATTTCTGTAACGACCCTACTGTCGGTGCCCGGTCAGGTTATCAGAGCTACGCAGCGGATTCAGATCATAACATCTTTACTTTCCCAGGATCCACGTCATCATATTTGTTGGGTTACCTGAACACATGCCAAAAATAGTTTCTGTCAACATAAAGTTGGTGAGGTCGTGTATTTTATAAAGCGAATGGCCAGTTCGTTTATTGATAATTCTTTTATAACATTCTTTTATATAAAACATTCTTTTATAAACAAGCTTTACAGTTATAATTCTGAAGGGGAAAATATGCTATTATATTCTACTAAATCAATTCTATCATATATCAATTCTTTTATATCAATTATATTATGTGTCATTCCTATCGCTGGTACCACTCTGCTCGTGGTAAAATACCGGTTCCTGTCCTCTATTTGGACAAGAATGGTTTTGGTCCTCTACTTGAACAAAAATGGTCCCTACCCTCTACTTGGGTAAGACTAGTTCTTGTCCTCTACTTAGACAAGAAAGGAATGGCGGATACCGGTCAGTACTGTCCTCATCGTTTCTATGTCCCCTTATTATATTTCATTTATTATATAAATTCTATTGTGTAAAACATTTCTATATTTTCTAGTAAATGACATGTATTCCCCCGGAAAAACATTAATAAAACAATAAAAGTAGGGAGTTCACGATACTCACAAGTTTGCGTATAATCTTCTATCGTCGCTCTTATTACAATTATATGTCATATATATATATATATATATATATATTGATACGTTTTATGCGTGGGGCTTGTTAGATTGTAATACATAGGATATATATCATATATACACTTATACATATAGCAACCGGTATATATTAGATAGTCCTAAACTCGGGGTACATTATTGATATTTATTATATGAGACACGACCCGGACATCCTAGATCTAGCTGGCCATTACAGCTTGGCACTCGTAAACTAATAAAGCTGGCCATTACAGCTTGGCAGATCTAAACTAACAAAAGAATAGAAATATTATTATTAACCCGAGTCTAGAATATCGTTTTATATATCGAATTGTATATATATAAACATATATATTTTATATATGTTTATTATTGTTATATTATTATTATCAAGTCTGTACGTTATCCGTATTATATATATATATATATAATCTTTATAATTATAACAATCCACATCTAGATATTGGCCGGGTTCTGTTCCGGTGGGTGAGCCGGGTCACCTAGTCGACTCCGTATTGATTATAACATCGTCTCAGATTTGTACCTTACAATAATTAACACAAAAGTTATGTTAATAATTATAATTATAAAGATATTATCTAACAAATCATTAAAGTGATATTAGTAGCTCATATCAATACAAATAACTTGTGAGTTAAGTTAGGATCGGAGGCTTATAACCAGACGACAACCGGATCATGATTAAAACACGAGGGGAACCCACTCGACCTTTATAATTATCGGGTTCAAGGCTACACACATCGGTATGTGTGTGGGTTATAAGCTATTCAAGTGGGTTGTACAACCGGAAATCGAAGGTTAGTTCTCGTGATTCATGTCTCAACCAACAAGGAAACCAAGGTTACGGATTGGGACTCGACAGTCACCCGAACTTGGTGACTGTCTGGTTCTGAAAACAGATAACATAGGTTATCGGGTAGGTTTGATTATTGGTTTTAAATCAAAAGAAGAGGAAAGGTCACACAAGCTTATTAGATACTTCTGATGACAGTGGGTTCGGATCGGGAATAGAGAGACTACAAAGTTTCGGTGACCATAACAAACAAGTGCAGGAGATTGTGTCCGATGGTCACAAAAGATCTTCAATCAACAAGAATAAGACTCGAGGTTCTTAACTAAACAAGATCGTGGCTGTGGTTATCGGCTCGAGTGGTGGTTGACATAAGTTATCGGAATAGATAAACATATGACAAAGGGTACGGTTTGCCGGTATTCATAACTGAAATAGAGATGAAGTTTAGTGGGTTATCATCGGAACTCGATGATTTGGTGACTGTCCGGTTACTATAACAGAGGTAGGTTATCGGATTCTTACAAGAGGATGTATTGTTCCGGTTGTTGGTTGATTTTAGAACAGAAGAACAGAGTCCCCAGACCAAAAACAGAGGAGGAGGAGGATGGTTGTGCTACTTACCGGAGAAGAAGGAAGACAGCGACGGCGGCCAGAGATGGGCTCCGGTTGCTGCTGTTACTCGGCTGGTCACACACACAAGTATGTGTGTTGTGTTAATGTGCAAAGATAGAGATAAGAATGAAGGGATTTATATAGTCCAATCCAATTAGGGGGTGTTTGGCAATGGGGATAACAGCTAGGACTCGGGACGTTTGGTAACAGGTATAGCATCAGAATAAGAAGCGTTTGGCAACCAATTTAAGAATAGATATGAGATGTTTGGCTGCAAGATTCGAACTTGAATATAATACAATAAATAGTCGGGTGGTCGGGTACGACCCGACCCGTTAACGAGACTCGTAACACTCGGGGTGTTACAATTTCTGGGGATTCCGGTGAAGAAGGCTTGTCATCTTGGATCGGAGGGATATGATGAGTTTGAGTTACTGGTGTTTGATGGGTTTCCTGGGCTGGTTGTCTTTCTTCTTGTGTTTCAGGTAGTTCAGTGGATTGAGACTCTAATGAAAAGGCTCGTCATCTTGGATTGGTGGGATATGATGAGTTTGGGTTACTGGTGTTTGATGGGTTTCCTACGCTAGTTGTCTATCTTTTTGTGTTTCTGGTAATTCAGTGGAATCAGATTATGATGAAGAAGAAGGTTTGTCCTCTTCATGGATTGATTTATCCATGAACGCTTCAAACAGCTGAAAAAAAAATATTTAAATTGCTAAAAGTTTGTTTTATTCTGTTTGTTTTATTATTGTTTTTGCATGTTTATCATATTAAAATGTAGCAGCATAAGTTTCCTAAAATATTCTAAAAGTGCATAGACCTTTTTTGGACTCATCTTGGAAAACATAGACCAGCTTTTTAGGGTTTTGAATGTACAACAAATAAATAAGGGATAATTGCATAAATGAACATTTGACCAAAAGAATTCAGTGGAATCAGATTATGATGAAGAAGAAGGTTTGTCCTCTTCATGGATTGATTTATCCATGAACGCTTCAAACAGCTGAAAAAAAAAATAATTAAATTGCTAAAAGTTTGTTTTATTCTGTTTGTTTTATTATTGTTTTTGCATGTTTATCATATTAAAATGTAGCAGCATAAGTTTCCTAAAATATTCTAAAAGTGCATAGACCTTTTTTGGACTCATCTTGGAAAACATAGACCAGCTTTTTAGGGTTTTGAATGTACAACAAATAAATAAGGGATAATTGCATAAATGAACATTTGACCAAAAGAATTGGCAAAAATAAACATACAATGCGTCTAAACAACAGGGACGAGACACTCTTTGCGTCTACCAATCAGACGATTACACGTGTAAAGCCTTAGACGCGAGGCTATTATTTAGACGCAAAGTGCTTTAGACGCGAAGAACTTAAGGTCCCTGCGTGTATACATCATACTCGAAGCTGTTCTTTAGACGCAAGGAACAACCTTTTTAGACGCATCAATTTAAGAGTCTGTTCTTTAGAGGCAATCATTTTCCTTAGAGCCAATCTCAAATGTGAAGGCTAGAGTTTAGAGTTTAGACGCAATGTTTTGTAGACGAATCCGTACACTTGTAGACGTATCCGTAGACTTGTAGACGTATCCGTACACTTTGTAGACGTATCCGTACACTTTGTAGACGTATCCGTACACTTGTAGACCCATGCGTACACTTGTAGACGTATTCGTACACTTGTAGACGCATCCGTACACTTGTAGACGCATCCGTACACTTGTAGACGTATTCGTAAACTTGTAGACGTATTCGTACAAATGTATACATTTCAGTACATTTTTAATAATGTTCGTAGGAGATTCAAAACCACGTCTAATACAATCGCCACACATGTAGACGTATTCGTACAAATGTAGACGTATTCATACGAATACGTCTACAAGTGTACGGATACGTCTACAAGTGTACGCATGCGTCTACAAGTGTACGGATACGTCTACAAAGTGTACGGATAGATCTACAAGTCTACGGATACGTCTACAAGTGTACAGATTCGTCTACAAAACATTGTGTCTAAATTCTAGCCTTCACATTTGAGATTGGCGCTAAGGAAAATGATTGCGTCTAAAGAACAGACTCTTAAATTGATGCGTCTAAAAAAGTTGTACCTTGCGTCTAAAGAACAGCTTCGAGTCTGATGTATAGACGCATGGACCTTAAGTTCTTCGCGCCTAAAGCACTTTGCGTCTAAGTAATAGCTTCGCATCTAAAGATTAGACGCTGAGACCTTATAAATTAAGGCGTCTAAGGCTTTACACGTGTAATCGTCTGATTAGTAGACGACGCAAAGAGTGTCTCGTCCCTGTTGTTTAGACGCATTGTATGTTTATTTTTGCGAATTCCTTTGGTCAAATGTTCATTTATGAAATTATCCCATTAAATAATATCATTCTATCCATTCTAGAATCTAACAACTTCCATGGATAGAAATAGAACCATGTTATTTACACAAGAAAAAAAATAGGTTTGCACAACCCTCTACGGCCCATAGAGACCTCTATGACCCGTAGAGGGTGTCAGTGCAATAAATGAGGTTTACCTCTACGGGCTGTAGAGACCTCTACGGTCTGTAGAGGTAGGTTGGTAGAGTTCATTTAAACCCTAGACGGCCCATAAGGGTCTCTACGACCCGTAGGTAGTACAAGGTACGAGGAAAATCAATGAACAGACTGACTTGCAGTGTGTCAGTCTGAAAAAAGCAGCCCTTCTATGGGCCGTAGAGGCCTCTACGGCCCGTAGATAACAGGGTTTGTTGGGAGCATTAAACCCTCTACGACCCATAGAGACCCCTACGGTCCGTAGAGGTCCAGATATATTCATCTTCCTTGTCTTCTTTTCTCAGTGGACGAACCATTTCAAAAAAAACCGGAGAACGAAAAATCCGATCGATTCCAAGCCACCGCGATGTCTTCAGGGCACCTCAGTAATGTTTCGGATGAATAGGGACACTCGTTTAGCATATCTCACATCTCGGAAAGCCTTTTCGGACCCGTGGTGGAACGTGATGAGGAGGAGGTTTGATCCGTTGTTCATTGTGGTGACGGGAAGGCGCTACCCGATTTGAACCTGCTTCTCGATTTGAACCAGGAGTACGTAGAAGAACCGTAGTAATTTGAAGTGCCGCAAAGTCATCCACAGTACAAATACGGGACTTATCATTCGCACGAGGAGGTTCATGGCAGCTTCAAGGAATCGCATGAGGGAGGTGATAACGGTGGCGACGAACCTGTTCCAGATGTTTCGTTTGATACAAGTCAGGTGTGTTTATGTATTTACACTTGTTTATAATTTAGACACGTGTATATTTAGTAGTGTACATATTTAGACTCGTATATTTAGCCATATACATAAATTTGTTTTAGGGTTTGTGAGATTTGAACTCGTATATATTAGTTGTTATTTGAACTCGTAGGGTTTGTGAGATTTGAAGTTGTATATATTAGTTGTTATTTGAACTCGTATATAAATTTTGCAGGTATTCGGGTCTCTTAAAGACCTGACAGATTGGGTTTATGAAAGGGCCAAAAATAATGGTTACATTACCGTATTCGGACGTACTGTTTCTGAAGGCAGGGGGCCGGATAGAAGGATAATGACGGCATGGATACGATGTGACCGTAGTGGCATACATTGTAGTGTAGCCAGAGTTCGAAAGACGGGCAACAAAACATGTAATTGCCTGTTTGAACTAATAGGGAGATACAGATCCAACTACGATAGTTGGATTTGAAGGTCAAGAACCAAACACATAATCACAAACCTTTCTAACACATCGAGGGTCACGCGTATGCTAGGAGGTTGGGTCCGGGCTAGATAAAATTGGTGGATACACTTTATTTTCAAAATGTTACGCCAGTAGACATGCATTCGGCCGTTAGAAACAAAGCCCGAATAGTCCCTGCATTTTAAGAGACATACATAACACAATAACCAAGGTTAAGCATTTTTTGTACGACGACAGGACTCAAATGCATGTATTAGTATTAGTATTATTATTATTATTATATTACTACTACTACTACTACTACTACTACTACTACTACTTTATTATTTTTTAATTATTATTATTGCTATGCAGGTACTCGAAAGCACATTGGTGGAAAAAAAAATTGTTTACTTCACCCGGAAGAATGCCTCAGCAAATGCGATCGAGGATATTTTGTTTGTTCATCCCACCTCGCACATATTATGGCGTGCGTTCCCGCATGTGCTGATGATTGATGCGACCTACAAAACGAACGAGCCTAAACTTTCGTTTGTTCAAGTTGTGGGTATGACATCAACATCCAAATCGTTTTGTGTCGCTCATGCATTTATCTCCTGTGAAAAAAAGGATAACTACCCATGGGTGATACAAAGGCTTAAAGAGTTGCTAGAATATAGTACGGATCCCCGTGCTATAATAACTGATTGTGAGAAAGCCTTGATGAATGCATGCGACATAGTATTTCCAGCAGCTTTGAAGTTGTTATGCAGGTAATACATATTATTATTATTATTATTATTATTATTATTATTATTATTATTATTATTATTATTATTATTATTATTATTATTATTATGCATGCAGGTAATACATAATGTATATATGTGTGGCCCTTGGGGGGCAAAAGTAAAGTTGCACTAGTTTTAACGTTATTTTACTAATTTTGTGAAAATAACGTTAAAAACGACGGACGGTTAATCATGCATCATGTGGTGGCGTGGATAGCCAAAAGACAAAGGGGTACATACACCGATCGGGTTGTCCCGATTGCTAAGTGTTTTGTACCTTATGTCTAAGGCTTGATACCAAACCACATCGAGCCGGGGGTCTCACTGGAAGCAGCCTCTCTATTCTTAAGGGTAGAGGTAAGGCTGTCTACATCTTACCCTCCTCAGACCCTACCTTAGCTTTGCTATAGGTGGGATTAACTGATGATGATGATGATGATGATGATGAGGTGGAACATTCAACGAAATATATTAAAGCACTGCAGACAAACATTTGGAGATGCAGATTGGAAAAATATTTGTGAAATCTTTTAAGCGACTATGTAGATCTTCATCTCCGGAATTTTACCGGCTCTGGTTAGACCGATTCTACAGACGACTATGTCAGGACGACAGATCTGGTACATATTATATTAATTTAGTTTAAAACGCTTGAATACACACATTAACAATATCTTTGTTCTAATTTTACAAATGTTTTCGAATATATAAACTGGGTCTGGCTCCATGACTACAAAGAAAGGTTTGTGTCTGCATAGACAGGCACAAACTACAACTTTGGTCAGTATACGACCAACAAAGTTGAGAGCCAGCATTCAATGTTTAAGATGCACATTAAGGGGCCTAGCAACTAGCTCCACAAACTTGTGATGATTGCAAACGATGTGGTAACGTCATAAGAGAGGGCAATAAACCACTCATTTGAAGAGAGTCTGTCGGTGAAAAAGGTGCACCATGACATACCGATTTTTGAGGACCTACTCGGTAAAGTTTCCCATACAGCGATCGAGTTGTTGATAAGTGAGATAAAAAATACAGAGAAGTTGAGGGAAAAAAAAGGAGTTGTGGTCACCAGTTTTTCACGAGTTGTGGGTTGCCGTGTGCATGTCGATTAGATTCGTATATAAATAAAGGTAATACCATTACTTTATTATTAATTATTATTATTTATTTATTTATATTATTATTATTATTATTATTATTATTATTATTATTATTATTATTATTATTATTATTATTATTATTATTATTATTATTATTGAATACGGGAATAAAAATACAGTTTTCCGAAGTAGACGTCTTCTAGACACGACTGAATTACGAACCGGAAGTAGTAGGGGGAATGTGACCTTGCGAGTGAGTGGGAAATAGTCAGAGAGACACTACTCAATCACCACGGGTTCAAAGAAATATGTTGTCAAAATAAAGTCGGTGGTAAATCCAAGTATGACTGACACTCAAACTCCTGAGGTACAAAAAAATACTCGCGGGCGCCCAACTACAAAATCACTGAAAAAAAAACAGGAGGAGGATGCGAAAGAAGATGTTAGTATTATTATTATTATTATTATTATTATTATTATTATTATTATTATTATTATTATTATTATTATTATTATTATTATTTGGGTTATTCTTATTATAGACAACTTGTGTTGATCATTAGAATATATAATCCGTTTGGGCATTTCTTTTGGGAAACTTCTAGACAACTTGTATTGTCTGGTTTGAACGAAAACAGGGGATACTCTGCCCAATTTTTTTATAAAATCTTTGATTATTATTATTATTATTTATTGTTATCCATTGTAGGATGACGAGCTTGTTAGAAGACATAGGCCATCAGATCCAGGTAAAGATAAAATGAGAGTATGCGATAAAGATTTTCCACTGTTAGTGGGGGACAGGTACATAAATAACTATTCATACATACATACATACATATATACATACGCACACATCCCCTAATCATGATTTCCCAATGTTTAGCGGTGACAGGTATAAATTTGTGATCAGAGAATTTAAGTGCTGGATTCATCCCCTTTATCGACAGTTTATCACGCACATTCAAGATGTTCAGTCGGACGGTAACTGTGGGTTCCGATCTGTAGCTGTGTCTTTAGATTTTGAAGAGGAAGACTGGGCTTGGATTCGCCAACTTTTTCTAGCAGAGATGATGGGGGAAAACCATGAGGATTGGTTGACGATTTTCAACACATACAGTGATGGCTGGTTCGCTCACATATACTCGACCTTAGATTGGGTGGGAGTGGGGAATGCACCCAACTCAAAATGGATGGATCTGCCTTGGACTGGATTACTGATTTCTCAGGAATTTGGTGTGGTTCTTCAAGTTTTCTCTGCTAATGAAACGAGCACTTTCTTCCCTTTGGTCACTCATCCTGATAACGTATCAGAACATCGTATCATATCGATAGCCCACGTGAACACCAACCACTTCATCATGCT
Source organism: Ambrosia trifida (assembly GCA_028751855.1). NCBI lineage: Eukaryota > Viridiplantae > Streptophyta > Magnoliopsida > Asterales > Asteraceae > Ambrosia > Ambrosia trifida. Next base: position 96,978,489 of record CM054130.1, read on the forward strand.
TAAGCTAGCAGACGACGCTCCAATACCACGTCCGAGTGCAGCATGGTTGACTTGGGTAGATGCAGATCAAAACCCGTGGTTGGCGCTATATAGGGATCGTCTAGATCAGGGACGTAGGCTATATCAAAGAAATGCGAGCGACGAAAGACGAAGAGAGTGGTTTGACCTAACAGGTAGTCCTGGTAGTTCTAGTAGTCCGGTGTAACTTTGTTTTTATAATGTATAAGGATTTATTAAGTAGATTTTTTTGTTTATATTATTTTACCTATACAATAAGAAATGAAAAAGATTTTTTTATAAAAAAAACTTATACAACATAATTAAAACTAAAAAAATACAAAAAAAAAAACTATATGGCCCCGTATAGGGCTCTATGGGCCATAGAAGATGACTATCCACGGGTCATAGAGGCCTCTACGGCCCGTAGAGGTTTGGAAGTTGGTCGTAGAGGCCATCTATGGGTCGTAGAGACCCTGGTATTTACGGCACGTAGAGGTCTTTACGACCCGTAGAGGTCTTTACGACCCGTAGACAAAGAAATCATCAATAACGAAATAAACTCTGTTTTAAAAAATAAAAAAATAAAAAAAATGAGTATATACGGGGTGTAGAGGGCTCTACGAGCCATAGGTAAGATTTTATGTGTTATATAAAATCTTTCTAACATATAACTCAGCGAACTGGTAGCCCAGATGGTCCCCATATTTGTAATAAGACTGATAGCTAGTGTGTGTGAGATATTATTGACCCACGATCGAACCTCATCCCAAACATTTTTTTAACTTACCTACAGGCCGTAGAGGTCTCTAAGGGCCGTAGGTAAAAATTGAAAAAGTTTAAAACAACATTACAATCTGTTTTCTTCTTCCCACACAAAACAACAACAACAACCGCCCCTATTTCCCCAAACCCTACCTTCGACAACCACCACCACCACCGAGCACCATTTTCCACAAAATCAACAACCCTAACCCTTCTCCCTCACCCACCTTCGACAACCACCACCACCTTTCACCACCATAATCGTCCACCATAATCACCACCACCACAAGAGAAAGCAGGTAATGATGTGTATTTGGTTTAATTTTTTCTGTTTATTTTTTTTTATGTTTAATTGGTAGGAATTCTAGATGGTTTTTTGAATAAATTAGGCATTTCAAATGGGTCGAAATGGGTTGATTGTTTAGGGGTTTGTTTATATTGTTTAGGCTTGTGTTGAATAGGCGATTGTTTAGATTGTGTTGAATAGGCGATTCTTTTCAAAATGACCCTGATGAGTTTTGAAAGTTGTTTTATGAATATCAGATTCATACATTCTGACCTGGTGATAGCCTGATCTGAGGTCCAATTTAGAAAATATAGTAGCTCCCCCCAATTCATCTAGAAGCTCATCAATCAATGGCATTGGAAAGTTGTTCTTAATAGTAGCTAAATTCAGTTTCCTGTAGTCCACAAACTTCCTCCAGGAACCATCTTTTTTCTTTACTAGAACTACAGGAGCTGCAAATGCACTTGCACTTTCTCTAATGACTCCCATATCCATCAGTTCTTGAGTCATCTTTTCTATAATATCCTTTTGGGCAGCAGTATATCTATAGGGCTTTTGAGCTACTACAGTGACACCTTCTTTCAAAACTATTTGATGATCACAAGGTCTTTTGGGTGGTAAGGACTTTGGAAGGGCAAAAATGTCATCAAATTTATCAAGTACAGATTGAATGTGGGAATTTGGATTAGTGAGGGTAACAACAGGAATGTGGGTGCCTTCATTCATTCCCACAGTTTGGATACTAAACAAGTGAGTCTGTGCTAATTGAGAGGGATTATTGAGATAGGTACACAGCTTTTCAGTAGAACATAAACTCACCTCTTTGTTGGTAGTGCCCTTAAGTTCCACCACACTATCATCAATCTTGAACTTCATTGTTAACTCTTTGAAATTCCATATTATGTCATCCAAACTTTGCAGCCATTGAATGCCTAAAACCATATCATAGTTGGTAAGAGGAAGTAACAACACATCAGTTTTAAACCAATTCTCTACTGCATCATTCACTGTAAATCAGGACATATTCTTTCACACATTAAAATATTTCCATCAGCCACAGTAATCTTCATGGGAAAAATCTTTCTTGTGGGACACTTCATCTTATCTGCCACCTTCTCATCTAAGAAATTATGAGTAGATCCTGAATCCGTCAATATATGGAGTCTTCTTGATCCTATTGACCCTTTAATTTGCATTGTAGAATAGGAAGGTACTCCCATAATTGCATTTAAAGAAATCTGTGGGGCTAACTCAGGTTTGGACATTCCAGTTTCTTGATACTCTTCCTCTTCCTCTTCTTCCAACAACTTAATGGAATACAATTTTGCCTTGCATTTATGAGTTGAGGTATACTTCTCATTGCAACCAAAACATACCCCCTAGCTTTCTTTTCCTCTATCTCTTTTGTGGTTAAACTTCTCCTATAAGAGATTTTGGATTTAGGGTAAGGTGCTGGTAACAAAGGTAGGTTTGTAGAAGTAGAAGGAGTGTTCACAGTGGGTTTGTAAGTTGAATCATAATTCTTGGCAGGCCATTTCGTGGTCCTACTATTACTGACCCATTCATTAGTTTTGAGCAAAGAGAGATTATCATTTTGGATTCTTGCCAAATAATACATTTCTTGGTCTTAACAATCTCAGAGCAGTGCCAATTTCTGGTTTAACTGCTCTCAAAAAGAGGCTTACAGCATGCTCATCAGGGATGTTGACTTTAGTCAAAGCTAAGTCAAATTCTTGACACAAATCTTGTAAAGAACCAGTCTGCCTTATTGTAGCAAGTGCCCCCATGGCATCTTGCTCAACTATAACAGCAAATCTGGTTGTAATAAACCCCTTGTATTCTTCCCACATTATACCCTCAATGGTACCCCCTCTTGATTTAATAAAAGAATGATGCCATAACAAGGCAGCATCATCAAGATGAATAACAACCAATTTTACTTTCCGGTTATTAGGTGTATTGTCAATAGAGAAAAAATGTTCAACCTTACATAACCATCCCTCATCATTAACACCATTAAACTTGGGAAATTCCATTTTTGTAAACCTATTGGTACCACCATAGTGGTCATGCATCTGCTTGTGAGTTCTTGTCTCATCCCTCACTTGAGGCCCTTGAGTATGAGTTTGACTAATGACTTGTAAGGCATTCAGAACTTCAGTCAATTTTTGGCTACTTTCTTGCAAATGGACTTTAATGGATTCAATATCTGTTGAACTTTGGGTGGTAGCAATCATAACTGCTGCTAGCTCATCCATATTTCGGCCCAACAAGGCTTCAGTGTCCTGCATGCGTTGCTCTAGGGTTTGAGTACGAGTAGTCATTATTGTTGATAATTTTTTTGAGTGAGATATTATTATTATTATGAATCACAATGGAAATGGTTTTTATATTTATAGTAATACTATTATTATCATTGTAATGCAGGACATGAATGGAAGAAATGAAAAGAAATTGCAAAGAATTGAGAATTACAGAGTGAATGAATCGCAAATCGATCAATTCACGGATTGGAATGATCACTAGTTGATCAATTCCGGCCAAGAAAGAATACGGAAGCCGATAGAATCAAACAAGATTGAAGAATTGAATGGATTAATTGATATTAACCGGTAGAATCGAATTGAAGTGGTGTTAATTGGCAGAAGAATGGTGGTGACAGAGGTTGAAGATGAAGAACGGTGGTAGTTATGGTGGTTTACGGTGGTGAAAGTTTGTTGGTTTTGGCGGGAAAAGAAGTTATGGTAGTTAATTGGATAGGCGGTTATAAACTGATCACAGCTACCGAGGAACGATAGCTCTAATACCACTTGATACGATCAAAGAAGAAAACAGAGAGGAAGTATTAATCACACCAAGCTAAATGATTATTATTGATAATTCTCCTACTTATAGGCCAACGGCCATATAACGACTATTACAACATTTACAGTTTCTACCCTTATGTTTCTATTATTACACTTCAACCCTTATTACATTTCATACGTAACATACGCCATCAAAGTTCCGTGTGTGCATGATGTGCTCAAAGTGGTTTAGTAAAAACTAACTAAATTAACCTAAACTAGACACTCTAAGTTTTAAATTTATAACCTAAGACTCTCTAAACCTAAACCACACAACCGGCAAGTGTACCGGTCAGTGCAGTACAGCTAAAGTAAGTCCGAGTATCGAACCCACGAGACTCTAATGGAAAACGTAAACTAGACTCGATAACTTATCTACAAACTGACTTAAATTGTTTTGTTGCTTAAGGGGGGGTTTTCTAACAAACTAATTGCAAATAAATAAATAAAACTTAAATAATTGAGGACACGAACTGGGAACTGGAATTCGGATCAGGTGATGGGTAGGCACTACCTAGGCTAGAATCCTACACATGAATGACAAAGTTTCTAATGGCTATGGAACTGGCGTGGAACCGGGATCTTAAAATACTAAACATCAAGAATAAACTAGACACCCTCGACCCTTCTCAAGGGGAAACCCTATAATACTGCTGTGCCGTTAAACCACCGGTTGAGAGGTTACCCTCACAGGCTTACCTACTCGAATCTTAAAGTACCCGCTAGACAGTCTACCTCACAGCGCGAAAGTCACAATACACCCTAAAGTGCAAGGGGTAACTACAATATTTCTGATAAGACTTGGCCTACAAGGAATGCTAGGGAAACTAGGAAGATCTTCTCACAAAGCCTCTAGAACTAGCAATTTAACACCCTAGACAGACCAACAATCTCGCACCTCACAGCTATTGAGAATTGGTAGAACACTTAGAATCATCTAACTAACAATTACAACTCCTATGGATAACCTGCAGAAATTAACCATAAACTAGTTGCTAACACCCAGTCCGCAACCTAACCCGCATTCATACATGAAAGACATTCACAAAAACGCAAGTGGAGTTTATAAAAATTAATTAAACAAAACTAAATATGCATATACATCAAACCAGAAAATAAAGAGTTCTTTACTTTAAAATTCAACCCACAACCAAAAAGTTCCAAGACCAAAAGAAAATAAATCAAACATGTGCAATCATCTTTAACCTAGGTAGCGAAAAGGTCTAGCCAATAAAAGGCATGATAAAATCAAAACAAATAAAACTAAACATATTCATGGCGTTCACAACGGGTTAGAATAAATAAATAATAAATATTGAATTAGAACCGACCCGTGCTGGCACCTATGCCTCAACCCTTCACCTCCTTCTCTTTTTTTCTTCAAAGAATAATATGATGCTTCTGCTTCGGTGATACCCTCCAATCGATGTGCGCCGTCTTCTTGAATATAATGTTCCTCTCCGATTCTTAATATGCGGCACCTCCTCTCATAAATAATTGTTCTCCATTCTGTCTTCTCCTCGAATGATATTATGGAACCCTCAAATCTCTTTTTCCATTTGGCCTTTGGGCCGTGACCTTTCAATTTGTGACACAAGTCACAATTCACTTTTGTTTTATTATTATTATTATTATTATTATTATTATTATTATTATTATTATTATTATTATTATTATTGTTATTATTATTATTATTATTATTATTATTATATAGCATTCTAGCTCCATGATCTTGACTTGGGTGTTCTTGGCTTGATCAAAGTTGCCCGTTTACGCTCCAACGTCCATTCGAACACCTACCAAAATATAAAATAAATACATAAGTACTAAAAACGACGCAAAACTAATAAAAATCTATAAAAACCTATACTAAATAAATTAGACCGGTACAAGCCTAAAACTAATAAAAACATTTTCTAAACAACTCGAAAACTGTACAAACTTTACACTGGAAATAGATGTATTTTACAATACATCAAATATCCCCACACTTATCTCTTTTTCGTCCCTGAAAAAGAATTATGCTATGGAATCACAGTTAGGTATACATCCAGTTTCAAAACATAGGTTACTTAATTAATAATCTACTAACGTGTTGATTGCGATTGCAGGTATATTGATCCTCTTAAACCCACACCGGTTTCCAAGCCCCTTTTTATTTATGTTAAGTTCATGTTGATTAGTCTATCTAGGGTCTCACTCGAAGGAAGCCACAGTTCCTCCTAATCCCGCCTCAAGCTTATGAAGCTAAAGGAACGACCAATTGACCATTTCCCAACCGTCTTATGTAGAAAACCAAGAGAATTTAAAATCACTTTTTTTTTTTGGCATACTTAACTCAGAGGGTGTGACCAATCCAAGTCGCTATCCCAGTGGCCAGGCACCTTAAGCTTTAGCATTTTTTTTTCTTTTTTTTCATCTCAGCATACTTAACTCAGAGGGTGTGACCAATCCAAGTCACTATCCCAGTGGCCAGGCACCTTAAGCTTCAGCATTTTTGCTTTGATTTCTAATTTTTTTTTAAGTGATTAGAAATTCTAACGGTTTTCTACTTATAACGGTTTTTCTTATACTATTTTTGGCGTTTTCGGTCTCCCCGTTTCTCCTAGATGAGAACCCACAAAATAGCCTAACATAATTAATTTATTACTTTTCAAAGGGAACCTTTCTACCGGCCGAGCCTACCCACATATCCCAAATCAGACACGTTTTTAATCAATTTTAATCTCTTATTATACAAACTATTTGAAAACCGGACACCTAACTTTACCTATCATTTTCCATATTTTATATAATGCAAACTTCAAAATCAGGGACTTTTTTTTTTTTTGGATTTTTTTTTTTATAAATTTTAATTTTCAAAACGACTCTATATACAAACTAAACGACAGTTTCCCATCCCCACACTAATACTCTACATTGCCCTCAATGTAGGAATAGAAAACGACTCAAGACAAAATAAATTCCGAATACAAAAATAAAAAGACAAGGGCAAATTGGAAAGGACTTAGCTGGTTTATTGACGCGTAAGCTCCAAAAACTCTAGTCCCATCCAGCTCGATCGTATAGCATTTTGGTCGCGATCGGCTCTGACACAATGATAAACTCTCGGGTTTGCCTTGATAAATGATAACAGCTTCGGAATCACCCGAATGGAGATTGAGTACGGGTGGTGCAATCCAAACCTGCGCAAAACGAAACAAACAAAACCCGAGCATAATACCGAACCACAAAAAAAAAATAAAAAGACTCAAACCACTAACTTAGACTCATAATATAACAACAAACAAGAAGACGTACCTGCTTGGCAGAATGGCGGTAAATGGTGGTAGAACCAAATGGGTAGAAAAAAAAAATATGGTTCTTGCTCAACGTGAAGGACACTGGTGATCACAACACGCGTTGCAAGCGACAAAAAAAAAATATAACTTTCCGGGGTAATAGCTGGTCGCATGAGGCGAACAGGTCAGCCCAGACTCCTCTCATTACGTGAAAAGTCTTTTTTCACAGAAAGTTAATTAATTTTTTTTTTTTTAAGAAAAATTCTCTTTTATTACCCAAACCTTTTTCAAAACTCCCACTCATAAAATATATATAAAGAAAATACATGGGATCCGCTCATGTGAAATTTCCTCTACCTAAGCAAACACGCAAACAGACTCAAAGACACAAAAACAAAGATAAAATAGAAAGATAAAAACCTATGAACCACTACCAAACGACGGATCACAAATTAAAAAAATGAAAAGCTAGAAAGAAAAAAAAAAGTATAAATATAAATTTACAAACTCTACAGAGCCTCCCCACACTTAAACTTAATCAGGGGGCTTCTCTTTTATCTGGATTCGATCTAACCCGTTTAATTCCACCCGGTCCTCGTTAACAATTGAATATTTATTAGTGGAATTGAAAAATAATCTAAGCATTCTTAACGGGTCAGACCACCAAAATTTAAACTTACCTGGATTGAACCGGATGCGTGGCATGTAGCAAGAAGACTGATCGTGCTTGACTTCCACTACCTTCCTCTTCTCCAAATCGTGCCAGCCATTGATCCTCTTCCGGTTCCGATCTTTTCTTTTTCTCTTCTTTGCCCTCTCCCGTGGTGCTGTTGAAATTCCATCTATCACTAATACCACCGGTCGGCTATGGTGCGCGTCTTCTACCACCATTTCCATGGGATGATCCCCACACTTATTTCTTTCATCTGGTGCAGGTTCAGTCATGTCTGTCGGTTCACCTTCGAGTAAGGCATCTAGGTATGCTATATCCCCATCGGGATCAGACTCCCCCACTTCTTCATAAACAGGCAAACCCTCTAACTCCAGATCTAAAAACTCATCCTCTTCAGACAATGAATTCTCACCCATCTCATTGTCTTCCTCTGCACCAAACATCATATCAACGGAATCTCCCAATTCCACTTCTTCTTCAATCCCTTCTTTCCTCATAAACGACCTTTGATACGCCGCCCATTCTTCTTCGTCGTCCTCTTCGTCAGAGTCACTCCCAAAATCATATATAGTAACCTGTGGCACCGGAGGTGGGACTTCAACGTCCATTTTCGTCTCCGTGATTGGGATGATCTCTTCATCTGACTCATCTGCGTAATCCATGATCGGCTCTTTCCCTTCTTCTGGAAACGTTGGGAACAACTCCCCTCGAGAGTACATGTACCCGAGGTAGTTGCCCTCCTCATCATATGTATAACCAACTTTTGGCACCTGCTCTTGCTGAAACTTTTCTTTTTCTTCTTCTAATCTCCTAGATATATCTTTTAGTGTTCTTTGAAGATCTAAAATAGCAGCCTGTCGGTTTTTAAGGATGGCATCGTGGTTTTTTATGAGGATGTCCTGCTCTGCTAACATTTTCTGGGTATTGGCATCTTTCGCAACTAATAATGTCAACAGACTCTCTATTTTACTCCAATCATTACCACTATTCTCACAAGAATTGCTTCCAGGAATTTGATCAGGATACTGATTAAAATGTGGCTGCTGATACGAGTCATCATAATGATATGTAGGACACCCCTGTGAATAGTATGGCTGCGGCTGCACAAAGGAATTAGCACAATAATGTGCAGAGGACCCCACATTTTGTGGAAATCTAACGGTAAAATAGGGTCCTCCACAAATTTCAAACATATTTACAGACTCGACAGAAATTAAAATACACAAACAATTAGACTCCTACGACTCACTATACAAAAAGACAAACTCAACACAAAACACAAGTAGCACAGATATAGCAGATAAGTGTAATCGAAGCTAATAAACGCAATCGCCAAGAGTCCCCGGCAACGGCGCCAAAAACTTGATGTGCTCAAAGTGGTTTAGTAAAAACTAACTAAATTAACCTAAACTAGACACTCTAAGTTTTAAATTTATAACCTAAGACTCTCTAAACCTAAACCACACAACCGGCAAGTGTACCAGTCAGTGCAGTACAGCTAAAGTAAGTCCGAGTATCGAACCCACGAGACTCTAATGGAAGACGTAAACTAGACTCGATAACTTATCTACAAACTGACTTAAATTGTTTTGTTGCTTAAGGGGGGGTTTTCTAACAAACTAATTGCAAATAAATAAATAAAACTTAAATAATTGAGGACACGAACTGGGAACTGGAATTCGGATCAGGTGATGGGTAGGCACTACCTAGGCTAGAATCCTACACATGAATGACAAAGTTTCTAATGGCTATGGAACTGGCGTGGAACCGGGATCTTAAAATACTAAACATCAAGAATAAACTAGACACCCTCGACCCTTCTCAAGGGGAAACCCTATAATACTGTTGTGCCGTTAAACCACCGGTTGAGAGGTTACCCTCACAGGCTTACCTACTCGAATCTTAAAGTACCCGCTAGACAGTCTACCTCACAGCGCGAAAGTCACAATACACCCTAAAGTGCAAGGGGTAACTACAATATTTCTGATAAGACTTGGCCTACAAGGAATGCTAGGGAAACTAGGAAGATCTTCTCACAAAGCCTCTAGAACTAGCAATTTAACACCCTAGACAGACCAACAATCTCGCACCTCACAGCTATTGAGAATTGGTAGAACACTTAGAATCATCTAACTAACAATTACAACTCCTATGGATAACCTGCAGAAATTAACCATAAACTAGTTGCTAACACCCAGTCCGCAACCTAACCCGCATTCATACATGAAAGACATTCACAAAAACGCAAGTGGAGTTTATAAAAATTAATTAAACAAAACTAAATATGCATATACATCAACCCAGAAAATAAAGAGTTCTTTACTTTAAAATTCAACCCACAACCAAAAAGTTCCAAGACCAAAAGAAAATAAATCAAACATGTGCAATCATCTTTAACCTAGGTAGCGAAAAGGTCTAGCCAATAAAAGGCATGATAAAATCAAAACAAATAAAACTAAACATATTCATGGCGTTCACAACGGGTTAGAATAAATAAATAATAAATATTGAATTAGAACCGACCCGTGCTGGCACCTATGCCTCAACCCTTCACCTCCTTCTCTTTTTTTCTTCAAAGAATAATATGATGCTTCTGCTTCGGTGATACCCTCCAATCGATGTGCGCCGTCTTCTTGAATATAATGTTCCTCTCCGATTCTTAATATGCGGCACCTCCTCTCATAAATAATTGTTCTCCATTCTGTCTTCTCCTCGAATGATATTATGGAACCCTCAAATCTCTTTTTCCATTTGGCCTTTGGGCCGTGACCTTTCAATTTGTGACACAAGTCACAATTCACTTTTGTTTTATTGTTATATATTATTATTATTATTATTATTGTTATTATTATTATTATTATTATTATTATTATTATTATTATTATATAGCATTCTAGCTCCATGATCTTGACTTGGGTGTTCTTGGCTTGATCAAAGTTGCTCGTTTACGCTCCAACGTCCATTCGAACACCTACCAAAATATAAAATAAATACATAAGTACTAAAAACGACGCAAAACTAATAAAAATCTATAAAAACCTATACTAAATAAATTAGACCGGTACAAGCCTAAAACTAATAAAAACATTATCTAAACGACTCGAAAACTGTACAAACTTTACACTGGAAATAGATGTATTTTACAATACATCAGTGCATTCATACATAAGTTAGGGAATATAAGTATATAGGGGAATTGGAATTAAAAAATCCTAACTTTGTCGGGTTGGAAGGCAATAATCTCAACTTGAACATTGGAATCTAACGGATCCAACTAGTCTTGTTTTTTATTTCACTGGACCAAAACTAACTAGGTTTAATCTAGTTAGTTTTCTGCTTATGTGGCTTGCCACGTGACAGATGACGCGTAAAATATGTCCCACGTGGCAGATGACGTGTAATAATCTAGGCCCACATTTAGTTTTTTGCCTATGTGGCATGCCACGTGGTAATTGACGTGTAAAAACGTCCCACGTGGCAAATGATGTGTAAAAATCTAGGCCCACATTTAGTTTTTTGCCTATGTGACATGCCATGTGACAGATGACGTGGCATTCCACATAGGCAGAAAACTAACTAGATTAAACCCAGTTAGTTTTGCTCCGATGAAATAAAAACCAAGATAAGTTGGGTCTGTTAGATTCCAATATTCAAGTTAGGATTGTTGTCTTCCAACCCGTCATCGAAGTTTAGGGGCATGATTGTAATTTTGTTGCGCCATTAAACTAGTATGTGCATTTAGGTATGTTTGTATCTTTAATTGTATGTGTTTATTAATTCATATATATATATATATACACACACACACACACTACCGCGCGATGCGACGAGGACACAATACAATGATGGTTCCACATAATGGTGACATCAGTTCCCGACGTAAATAATAGTTATTGACCAAAATTGTAAAATTTAAAAATGAAAGAAATGATAAGATAAACTAAATAGTTTGACTTATGTTGTGATATTATAAGACATATCAAACAATATTTATGCCGTTAAGTAGAGATTGAATGCAATGGCTTGTCAAAAGATGCAGGACAACAATGTATTGTGCCTAATTTACTTTCAATTAACCAAGTGAAAACAAATTCTCTTCAATTTTAAAATCTTCCATTATTTACATTTGCCAAAGATTTAAGGTTACCTCTACTATTTTTTTTCTAATATAAGTTAAAATGTGCAGCAGTTATTTCTACTGAACTTCCCCTACACCTATAATTTACAAAACGTGAAGATGGCCACAAGAAATTTATAGTTGAAAGATGAAAATGTTCCTGTGGCATAAAAAAAGTGATAGAAGTTCATTAGTAAAAAATAACAGTTCAAAGTAAGAATCTCACATTTAAATCATTAGATTGCATTGGGTGACAAAATCTTAAATCTAATTACAAAAACTTACCACACCCATTACTTTAATAGTACAGAGTTTTAGATTTATGTTAAGCACCTTGGTTTTGATAAAGAGGTTGTCATAAAGCGTCATCATTCCTAAAGCTTCCTGATCTAGCCAAGTGTATTTCTAAGAAAGCATAAAAGAAAAGTTAGGCTTGACAGCAAGATGGTGATTAAGAGGTTGTCATGAAGCGTCATCATTCCTAAAGCTTCTTGAGCTAGCCATGTATATTTCTAATTGATAATCAAAGATGGGAAAGCATAAAAGAAAAGTTAGACTTGACAGCAAGATGGCCGATAAGGCGTAGATGTTCACAACAGTAACATAACCATTTGTGGTGGATTGGCTTGGATACCGTGGTGATTTCCAGGATGTTGACAAATGGCGGTGAAGGTGGATCATGATTTTGTTGACAACAACGAGTGGTGCTTAATATTTACCTGGTTATCAGTTGCGACATAAAAGCAATCACGCGAGAATTCATTCATGCGGGTTACAAGAATTCGAATAGATGGGAACCTAGTTGTTTAACGAGTTCTTTATTAATGTATTTTATATTATTATATTTTTTATATGAGTGTAATAAATATTTAATTACAAGTTTATCAAATAATGTATTAATGTAAACTTATTAAATAATGTATTAATGCGTCTTGAGCTTTGAGGAAACTTACAACAATACCATTTTCAAATGAAGTTAAATTACTATGTTGCTCATCTAGAATGCATTATATAGTATAATATAAGTGTGTGTGTGTATGTGTGTATATATTTAAAGCTAAAAATCTCACATGGCAATTAAAGAGGCCAACCTCCTTCTTGAGTGTGTCGTATGTCATATTAAAAGCTAAAAATCTCACATGACACTCAGAAAGGCCAACCTCCTTCTTGAGTGTGTCATATGGCATGCCATGTGGCATTAAGTGGTTTTAGTAAAAAAAAAATTAAAAACAAAATAGGATTTTTCTTTCTCGTGTTTCCTCTCATAATTTTTAAATGTTAATATCTTTTATATATGAGATTTTTTAAAGAAAAAAATTACACCAAATCAACGAGCGTTTTATTATCTTTCCAACGAATACCATAGTGCTATATAAAAAAACGGATAAAAAACGCCTATTTTTTGTGAGGATTTGTTCATACAGGAAAAAAACATTATTAATAATGTATAGGCAAGTCACTAATTATATTTAAACCAGTAAATATGAATTCTATTTTCAACTAGAACAGAATAGGTTACAACCACTCATTTCAAAAAAAAAAAAAAAAAAAAAAAAGTCACATCTTCAAGATTACCGCCTCAATCACACCCTACAATAGTTGCTTCTAGCTCTGCTCCTCATCCAAACATATATTTTATTTTTAATATACATTTTAATTTTTATTCAAGTGATTAAAATTGTTGTTTTCTCATTATAGTACATTACTTTATATATTACATCACGGTAAAAAGGGTTGGTGTTAGGCCGACTAGATTTACTTTGCAATCTACATGTTATAGTCTTAGAGTAGTAATTGAATTTTAGTTATGTATTTGGTAGTTATGTTGGAAATACTCTTGATGTTTGTTTGTGACCAACTTGCCGTGTAGAAAACGTCATCCACTTTTAGAAGGTAACTTTGCTTAAATTCTACAAAAGTTTACTTTTTTATATATTTTTTCATTATAGTTTCTGTTTGATTAACTATTTTGTAATTGCGTAATCGTATAGGCAATGTGGATATGCTAGGGACCAACCTGCTTGAAAGTTTGTCAAAAATGGACCCGACTAAAGAAAAAGAAAGGAAGCTAAAAGAGTACAAAGATGACACGTCTGTCAAGCTTGATCCGGTTGAGAAGTTTCTAAAACCGGTTTTTAATGTACCGTGTCATTTAAAAGAGTCAAGGCAATGATTTACATATTTAACTTTGAGTCTGATGTCGAGTACCCTAAACGCTCTTTTTAAACTCTTGATGTATAATTTATACTTTACCAAAACAGTTCCATATTACTAAAGCTTTTTCAACCCACATTTTATCACGTCATATTAGATTTTTTAACCCCAGGACACTCCGGGGGTATAAACTATTGTATCTCTATTTTGATGACCGACTTATAGTTTGTGTATGTATGTTTCTCGACAAATTTAAGAGAAAATTACGCAATTAGTCCCTGTGGTTTGCCTTTAGTTTCACCTTTAGGTATTAAGGTTTAAAAGTTTCATGTTAAGGATTTAAGTTTAGTTTTTGTAACATAATAGGGTATTAGCATTAATGGAGGTTAATATTTAACTGAGTTTACCCTCGCGTGACAAATGGTAAACCACAAGGACCAAATGTGAAACTTAAGTGGGCCCACCTAATACCCTTTTATGTTACAATAACTAAACTTAAACCCTTAACATGACACTTTTAAACCTTAATACCTAAAGGTGAAATTAAAGGCAAACCACATGGACTAATTGCGTAATTTTCTCTAATCTAAAATAAAAAAAATATTGATGTATGTAGTGGGGTCGAACCCGGGTTGATGGCCGGGTCGATCCTAAAACCAAATGGATCAACCAACTGAGCCACTTGGGCATTTGGTTTATTATTGAATACGTAGTTTTTTTATATAACAGTTATCACTTTGATCTGGTTCCTTATAATAACCCACGAATATTAACCCTCAAACCCACCTGTCGAATTCATTGTATGTACCACGAATTGAGAACTGAAACACCTGTATATATGATAGTCGATCCATTATGTATAAAAAATTTCCATTAAAACATTCAAATCAAGCTCCATTCGACGAATTAAAGGTTGACGTCACGCGTCTTTAATAAGCCAATTAACCATCGATTCGAACATGTTAGTTCGATTATTTTACATGGTTTTGATCAGAATTCAATGTAGATTAATAACCCTATGATTTCATTCACAGCCGTGGTCTAATTCGATGTCAATCGAAATGGGTTTGAGGGTTAAAATTCGTGGGTTAGTATAAGGAACCAGGTTCGATCTGATAATTGCTTTATAAAAAACCGTTTCAAAACCAAATACACAAGTGGCTCAGTTGGTTGATCCATTTGGTTTTAGGATCGACCCGGCCATCAACCCGGGTTCGACCCCACCACAAACATCAATATTTTTTATTTTAGATTATTAGGTGGGCCCACTTAAATTTCATATTTGGTTTGCCTTTAGTTTCACCTTTAAATATTAAGGTTTAAAAGTTTCATGTTAAGGGTTTAAGTTTAGTTTTTGTAACATAATAGGGTATTAGGTGGGCCCCACTTAAATTTCACATTTGGTCCTTGTGGTTTACCATTTGTCACATGAGGGTAAACTCAGTTAAATATTAACATTCGTTAATGCTAATACCCTATTATGTTACAAAAACTAAACTTAAACCCTTAACATGAAACTTTTAAACCTTAATACCTAAAGGTGAAACTAAAGGCAAACCACAGGGACTAATTGCGTAATTTTCTCCAAATTTAATGGCGCAACAAAATTACAATCATGCTCCTGATTATCTGATCTAATCTGACAACTTTTAAGCCTTCTTACCTTTTTTTTATGCTAACCTTCCTTTTACATTAGGCTATATGGTGTGTTTACACCCTCTCCCAACTCTTTCAAATGCCACATCAGCACCACCTCATTTCCCTTATTTTCTTCCCCAAAGTTTGGAAATAGTTTCCCCAAATTCTTCTATTCCCCTTCCTTTTTTTATTATTTTTCCTTTTTATTTAATTATAAATTTATATTTCATTTTATATTTCATAAATGTGTTTTTTAAATAAATAAAAAACCGTACAAAAAGAAGCGTAAAAAAAATTCATTAAATTAAAAAAAATTCCAACTACAATATATAGAAACTTAAAAAAACGCATTGGATCCATAATAATTTATTTTTTTAAAGATTGAAGTGAGTTTTATAAAATATGGTTGTGTAGTTAAAAAGATGGCGTGGTTTAAAGTTGAGGTGTGGTATTGTATTTATATAAGGTAAAAATGTGTTTGAATTTTTTTAAAAGGCCAACGGCCATTTCCAAACATTCATTTCCACCTCATCCAAGGTTCACATTTTTCAGCCAATCAAGAGGCTCGGTGCAAACGGTAACAAAGCCCCGAAGTCACCTAATTTTAAGGGGGGGGGGGGGGGGGGGTTTCCGATCGGGGCATCGTCCATCTCATCCCACCAAATACCTCCCCCGAATCCATACCAACCCGCCTTAGACTCTTTTTCCTACTAATTAATGTAGGCCATGTTTGGCTCTCCTTCTTCATTTCTTCTTGTAACTTTTCCCTCTTTAAAAGCTACTTAATCTCATAAGTTACAAATTGTGACTTGTGACTTTTCCCTCAATTTCTCCTTTTCAAAGCCAAAAATCTCTCATAAGTTACTTTTCAAACAACAATCAGAACACTTTTTTTTTTTTAACTTATGACTTATTGGATAAGTTATAAGTTAAAAGGAGGTGTGGAAATGAAGAGCCAAACATGCTTGTAGTTTTAAGTGAATAAGAATTTTCAAGAAGTTATCATATATAAGAAAACATATAAATAACATCCAAAAATGAGTATCTGTTTCAATTTCAAAATTTTAAAAAGGATAAATTACACAATTCGTCCTTTAGGTTTGACCCATTTTTCAGTGGATGTCCTTTCGCGTTTCAGTTGATGAGATTCGTCCTTAACGATCTAAAATCTTACACCCACTGTCCTAAGGGTCTAACCCAATTAGTATTTAACGTTAAATCTGGTCATGTGCCTTGCACATGGGGGTAGTCTGGTAATTTCACTTATATATAAAAATAAAAAAATCCCCTCTCATCTTCATCTTCTCTCTCTCTCTCTCTCTCTCTCTCTCTCTCTTTCTCTCTCTCTCTCTCTCTCTCTCTCTCTCTGATTCATGTGCTTGAAACCGGGAGCTCTGAGGCTAAAGAAAACTCTGCTGCAACTCTTTTTAGCCTCTTGCTTATTGAAGATAACAAGATACGAATCTCAAAACCCTTCTTCCACCACCACACCACCACCACCATCACCATCAACAACAACAAGAACCCACCTCACAAAACAATTGATTTTTTATAATTTAGGGTTTTTTGAAGGGCAAACCAACCAATAATGTCTTGATACGTGATATGATAGTGTTGATGGAATTGTTGGTGGTGAGTAAGAAAAGGCGTAGACATCACCTGTTTCCCCGGCAGACACAGTCCAATCAAAACACATTCATTGCGATTCCCTATACGAAGCATTAAACACGTACTTATCTCACTAGCCACACATTCAACTCTCCTTTGATTCCATCCAACCCAACAACAATTTCAATCTGAAAAAGTCCCACAATAATCAAACGACGACGTTTAGTCACCGGTGGTCGGTTTCCGATGCTTTTTTCCTCCAATGGATAGTCCGACCCTTAACACTGTTCTCGCTGGGCTTAATATGGTAACACCTTCTTATTTCTAAATGTTATTAAAACAATTTGACCCAATTGATTTTTGATAATTTAGGGATTAGGGCAAAATTTGGTTTTGTTTCGGGATTGGGTGGTGGTGGTGGTGGTGGTTGAAGTTAGATATAGGGAGAGAGAGAAGTAAAATTACCAATTTACCCTCATGTGTAAGGCACATGACCAAAGTTAACTGAAAATTTTAACTGGGTTAGGCCCTTAGGACAGTGGGTGTAAGATTTTAGATCGTTAAGGACGAATCTAATCAACTGAAACGCGAAAGGACATCTACTGAAAAATGGGTCAAACCTAAAGGACGAATTGTGTAATTTATCCTTTTAAAAATAACCTTGAAATTAAAGATTCTCTACGGAGGACCGGCCCGTATTTATATAAAAATAAAAGGACTAAAAGAACAAAAGAACAAAAAAAGCATTGTTAGTTTTTTATGTATATGATAATGAAGACCAAAAACTGTGAATCAGATAGCACAGAAAACGTGTTTTAGACCATTAGGTGTGGGGGCGGCAAGGGGTGGGCAAGGAAATGCCGGACCTCGCTACACCACCCCTGGGGCGGCAGCGGCAATGGAGGCATTTACTTGCCGTTGATGCCGGTCCGTCTTCTTGGAAATCGAGACTATCCACTCGTGGCGGCCCGTCTTCTTTGCCGAAGCGGCACCACACCCACTGTCTAATTACCAATTAGGCCTAGACCAACAAACAGTGTACGTCCAGGGCAGGTGAGAGACAGAGAGAATAATGACAAAATATGGCTGATACTGTGTACATATCAGATCAACGAGGATGATATGAGCCACAGACGACAGGAATTTATGTCAGACGGAAATAGTGGTTTTTTTTTTCTTATAGATAATTAGTAAAATTCACTCGTGAGCCACGACAGAAATTCGTTTGGTATTGCTCGGTTAATATCACAATATGGTGACCAAAACACAATATATAGTTGTGATATAATCCAAAGGACGGTGATACAAGTTTTTGCATCTATAAAAAACAATAAAAACAAATATGAATAATAGTTTTGATAATCCTGATACCGGATTGCCATGGTGTTGATGTTACTAGGACGATATCACTTTGATTTGATATGGTTTCGGTATCGTATCGTCACTGTTATTACTTACGATTGAGTCGGTCCTGATAATTGAAGTGTCTTGGCTGAGTTCAAAAAAACAGAGCATCGGAGAAACACTAAATCATATCAACAAAATATGCCTCCAAAAACGCAAATCAGGTAAGGAATTGTTCATGATTTTACTTTAATTTTGATCGTATTTTACTTTAATTTTACTTCATGATTTTACTTTAAAAACCTAAAACAGGTGAAGGACGTGAAAAAAGTAAAGGCGTTTAACTGATTAGTATGATGTTTTGGTGATCTATAGTTGCAGATGCGTTTTGAAGTTTTAGTAGAGGCGTTTTATGAATTTAGTAATGCATTAGATAATCAGTGGTTTGCTCATCACGAAAAAGTAAAACGCATGTGTATCAATGTTAAAAAAAAGTAAAACGCATTTGTAAACCATAAAACGCATGTGTATCAATGTTCATCAGAAGTTAGGCCATCAGTGGTTTTGATTCAGCAGTAGTTAAAACGCATTTGTAAACACATAAAACGCATGTGTATCAATGTTCATCAGTGGTTTTGCCAGAAGTGAGGCCATCAGTGGTTTGATTCAGCAGTAGTTTGCTCATCAGAAGTTAGGCCATCAGTGGTTTAATTCAGCAGTAGTTAAAACGCATTTGTAAACCCATAAAACGCATGTGTATCAATGTTCATCAGTGGTTTGCTCATCAGAAGTTAGGCCATCAGTGGTTTGATTTAGCAGTAGTTTGCTCATCAGAAGTTAGGCCATCAGTGGTTTGATTCAGCAGTAGTTAAAACGCATTTGTAAACCCATAAAACGCATGTGTATCAATGTTTCATCAGTAGTTTGCTCATCAGAAGTTAGGCCATCAGTGGTTTGATTCAGCAGTAGTTAATAACATAATATCACCAGATACATCAAAACGCATGTTAAAACATAATAAAACGCATTTGAATCTTATCAATAAACATAATATCACCAGATACAACAAAACGCATGTTAAAACATATTAAAACGCATTTGAATGTTATCCTAAACATAATATCACCAGATACATCAAAACGCATGTATAAAACATACTAAAACGCAAATGATTATCTTCAAATCCACAAAACATCAAAAATTTTTAATGGAATGCTCAACCTCTGTTTTCATCACTGATCTAAAAAAACTTCAAAAACAGTAGAAACTTCATGTTCTTCATCGAATAAGAATTCAGGTTCATTGTTTAGATCTGAAAACACAAATTAAGAATAAGATCACGATTAATTGAAAACAATAAAAACAGAGTACATACCGAACATGGTGAAGAACTCGGCAAATTGATTATGATTTTTCGTAAAAAATTTGAATCAGTGATCGACGATGATTGTAGATTTTTGAATATGGTAAGAAATGATAATCGTATATTATGGAATCAGTTATGAAATTTGAAATATTGATGAACGATAAAACAGGGATTTGATAATAAACGTGATTAATTGATATGTCCAATTGACTATACTACCTGTTAGGACAAAGAGGATTGGTGAAACCACTTTTGGAAACCTTAGTCTAATTCACTTCTGTCATTTTGGCTAAGTATAGAAGTACTGAAAAGAAAACAAAGAACTGCTGAAGAGAAGATAAGAGAAGTGCTGAAGAAGAAACTTCATCAGAAGTTCTGAAGTCCAAACCAGACAAGTTCACTTCAGAAGTACTGAAGACAAACTACTCATCAGTAGTTTGTCTTTCATCAGCACTTAGCATCAGATATTTTCCACCGCCTTTTGCATCAGTAGTTTTATTGTTTATTATTACTTTTAGCTTTATTTGTTAGTTTCAATGTTGCAACTTGTGCAACTTGTTTCTGTTGTTTCTGTACTTGCTTTTTGGCAAGATACATGTATGTAAACGTCTATAAATAGGAGGCTTCAACCTTCTATTTTAGACATTGATTTTAATAGAAAAATCCTTCAAACACTCTCAACTGTTCTATTCCATTTCAGTATTTATTGTGAATCTGTCTAAGTATCTAATTCTCATTTACTGCTTGGATTCATAATAAATACTTGTCATTTATTAGTTTCAATCATCAAGGGGGAGTAATAACTCTGCCTTAGTGTAAAAAGTGTTGCTTCAACTTATACATTCCGCTGTGCTTATAATCTGATCTACAAGGACTTGCTAAACACTTAAGTGTCAAGATAGCAAGTTCTTACTTAGCAAAAAGAGCAAACTGATCCAACACTACCCCTCTAATCAGTTATAGAGTTATAACAGACAAGTTCCACGTGGCATCATTTTATGGCTTCCTACACTTTGTAGGATAAGGGACTTTGTACCTTACACTTTCTCCTTAATAAAAAGTCTTGTTTGATTGAAGAGGCTGAAAGCTTTTAGGTTAGAGAAAAAGCTCTACAATGAAGCTACTAGTAGTAGCTTTTAAGAAAAAGTTCTACTAGCTACAAAATTTTAATTTAATAAATGACACAAATACCCATTATAATTTTAAAAATAAAATAAAAACCTTCTTTACAGGCTTTTAATTATGACTATTTTGGTCATTTTATACATTTTATTAAAAGCTATTTTATACATTTTATTAAAAGCTTACTACTACTGCTACTGCTGCGGCTCCGCCGCCGCCACCGCCACCGCCACTACCGCCACCAACACCACCACCGCCACCACCGCCACCAACACCACCACCAACACTACCACCAACACTACCACTACTACTACTACCACTACTACTACCACCACGACCACTACCACGACCACCACGACTACCACTACCACGACCACTACTACTACCACTACTACTACCACTACTACCACTACTACTACCACTACCACTACCACTACCACCACCACCACCACCACTACTCTATGCTCTTATATTAGGTGTTCGCGACTTGACCAAATTTCATCGATTACGCTCCAACATTCATAAACACCGCCTTCGGCATCCAGGGGTCACGGACCGACCATAGAACCCTGTTCAATAAGTGGAACGCATTAGTTGTCCGCTCTCAGGATGGGCAGTAAGGGTTGGAGAAGGGCAATCACTCATTCGTACTAAGAGTACCAAAAACTAATAAAAACTATACAATGATAAAAATAGACAAACAAACGAATACACGCCTAAAACTACTAAAAACTATATACAAAAGACTCAATTATAACTCAAAATAAATAGGAGAATAGATGTGTTTTACGACACATCAATGACTCATCCCGAGTCGCAGATCATCTCGTAAGTCGGATAAATGTGTTTGTCTTGTATACTTATATCTAGGAAAATATACTTTGAGAAAATACAATATAGTTATTAAATCCGTTTAATAAAATTTGTTACATCTTTTCCACTTCCGAGTATTTTACAGATCTCAAAACTTTGCTTTTTATAAAGACTTCCAAATAAAATCGCATGTATTATATTTTGAATCCGGACGTTAAACATTATTTAGTTACCGAAAGCTTTCGAAAACTCGTCATACTCGACGCTCGATAAAAACTATATATTTGTTTGCAAGTATTGTCCGAAATCGACAATTATTGTTACAAATAATCTTCGTCAAAACGTCGCGATTTGTATAAAATTAATCTTGTGCAACACTTGAAATGAAAAGTTATTTATAAAACGCACAGCAATATCACATTCGTTGTGCTTCGGATTTTACAAAAATTTTGGCAGAGTTTGCTCTGTTTTTGTATAAACCAGACAACTCAAGTTGTCTACAAATTTCCCAAAAATCAATTCCAAGCTCGAGCTCGGCTCGTCATGTTCTTTTGAGGCTCGTCATGCTCTTTGTATAAACCAGACAACTCAACTTGACTAGGCTCGAGCTTGGCTCGTCATGCACTTTTGAGGCTCGAGATCGGCTCGGTTCGAGCCTACTATTCTAAGCTCGAGCTCGGCTCGAAAGTAAATCCTAAGAGCTCGAGCTCAGCTCGAGGTAATTAAAAAATAATTTTTAAACGACCTAAAAACTCAACTCGAGCTCGCCTCAATAGCTTAAACGAGCAAAAGCTCGGCTCGAGCTCGGCTCACTAACATTATTAATTAAAATTAAACATGTTCAAAGGACAAAATTACATACATGAAAAAATAATATAACTTTTGAATGGGCTCGTTTAGGCTTGCGAGCCTAAACGAGCTTTGTATATAAGGCTCGAGCTCGGGCTCAATAACTAAACGAATCATATTTCAGGCTCGAACTCGGGCTCGGGCTCGTTAAGGCTTGGCTCGCTCGGGCTTTTTATCGAGCCAATCCCGAGTAGTTCTCGAGCCGTTGCATGTCATTTACACCCCTTGGCACCCTCGTGACCAAGCCACAAACCACCATAGTCCAAAAACCCCACGTTAACCACCTACAATCAACCACCTCTGCCCACGACAGAGTTGTCTCCGGCCTCCATTGCTCTCGAAAACCCATTCGTGGGTCTTCAACTACTACGCCGCCACCACCGAGGATGGTGATGGTCGGCCGGCGTTATCACAAGGGAGGAGGAGGATGGCATGTTCGAGAGGGAGAGGAAGAGGTTAGAGAATGAGAGTTTGGATCTAAGGTTTTCTAGAGAGAGAGAGAGAGAGATGAGCGGCACAATAATGAAGGAGAAAGAGGGGTTAAGAGTATTTATAGTTAGGGTTTGTTGGTAGTTGGGAGTATATCGCGAAATCAAGACACGCGTTAATCGATTCGGTCGTGATATCCTCTAATAAAACGACCTGTTTACTTTTGAAACTTAATAAATGACATTATTTACGATAAATAATTATTCTGAAAGTTCGATAACGGTTAAAACCACGCATTTTGACGTCCGATTACCATGTCAGTTCCTCCCCGCGTTCTCCGAAACACTGCATTTTTTGTCGTTTACTGTGCCAATTTCACATCCAATCGCATCAATAGTAAATACGTGTCGTATTTACATATATTAGACTTAGGTTAGTCCAGTTTAACAACTTTTTACTAATGTCAGTTCGTTAACGTTAAATATGCGAAGTCTACCTTATAAGGCTTCAGGGCGTCCACGAACTTTGAGAATGACATCGTAGGACTCGTAACGGCTCAATTAAGTATAATTAACCTCAAACCATCTTAATTACTTCAAAAACACATATAAAGTCACATTATCCGTTGTACGGAATTTGCCGGTTGTCACATTATGTAAAATTAGTTAATCTTTCAAATGGTTAGTAGTTGTTTAGTGTTAAACAAATTATTATTCATGAATGTTTAAAAGATTTATAAGTTATATAATGCCCTGTCTATTCTCATCCACTTGTCTATTTTCACCCCCACATGGGGTTAAAACGCCGAGCTATGGTCAAGCCTACGTACTTTCTAAATTCGGCACATCGGCCGGATATCATATCGGGAGAACGAGCTTAACTCCCCACTTCGTTATAGAAAACGTTGCAGATATTTTTTTCCAAAACACTTTCGCCTTTTGAAAGTCTGCTACAAAAATAATAAAAAATTATAAAAAGTCTTTAGAAGACAAAAATAACAATATGTGTGTGTGTGTATAAGGGAAAGTTAATTTGAGAACACATATATGTCGTGTGAAATCTCTTTATTTATTGCATATTGTGTCCTTTATAACAATCTGGGTTTAAAATGTCAGTTAACTTCAATACACCCAGGGGTATAATTGTCCATTCATGTCCCTCATCATATTTCCCCCTATTATAACAGACCTGCATACAATTTTACACCCTAATCAACTATCTGAACCCCTAATCGACCAAAATAAGTTATTACCTCCTCCAATGGTAATAGAACAGTTATATTAGAACACTAGATCATCATTAGACGACAACTGCTCGCCATAAAAGTTCATTGTAAGAATCAACACAGTTAGATTAGAACAGTGCTGCAAGATTTTAAGAGATGACAAGATGTTACTGAAGCTGCAATTTGAAACCGAAAGGAAAGCAAGAGACTCAAAATTCTTGAAACTTTCTGGTATTTGGCCCGTGAATCTGTTTCTTGCAAGATTTATACCTTTTAACTTCCTGCAAGAAACAAGATCTGTAGGAATCGTTCCCGAAAAGTTATTAGTCCCCAGATCAATCGAAGTGAGATTAACCATCGCCGAGCAGTTGAAATTCATTGAACCATCTAAAGAATTGTTTCTCAAGTTCAGCGAAGAAATAGTTGGCGAAGTAGTCAACGATCGAGGCATCTCACTAAAATAATTCACAGCAAATCTAAGATCACAAATTCGGGTCGAGTTAACACATAAACCAGATGGAAGTAAACCTCTAAACAAATTATCAGATGCATCCAACACTTGAAGTGCAGGCAGATCAATACTAACAGGTAACTCCCCAATGAAATGATTACTACTCAAATCTACTACTTCAAGATTAACAAGATGAAACAATGAAACAGGAACAGGGCCTTTGAGATAATTATGTGAAAGATTGAGGCTTTTGAGATGAGCTAAATAAAGAACAGAATCAGATATATAACCAGTTAATCTTTTATTGGGTAGCTCTAGGGTTTCAGATGGTTGATTAGGGTGTAAAATTATGTACAAGTCTGTTATAATAGGGGGAGACGATCAGAGACATGAATGGACAATTATACTCCTGGGTGTATTGAGGTTAACTGAGATTTTAATAGTTCAGGTTATATATAGCAAATTTTTTAGTTGAGGGTGCCATCTGCCAATTTTAAATAGTTTGGTCATTAAAATCCAATTCCCCTTTACTTAATTAATTAACCAACTATTAAAAGACACTTTTGCCCATACAATTAAACCCAACAAGGACTAGTTTCTTTTATTAATTAAAGCAGCTGATTCATTTCCTAAGATAATTTGGTTCTACGTAGCCATGTACTTTCCTAATTTCCTAATCATGTGTCACTAGAATAAAGATTCGATCATTACCGCAACAAGTTTCTGTAGAACACACATCGGAATGCATTGCATGCTAGTAAATACATTTAACACAAATAACTCAAAACTGTTCGATCCTTCTTAACCTATACTTCAAATTCGTTGCATATATGCTCTTAAAATACATTCATAGTCATTATTAACAAAACCGTCAAAAACCATAATATTACGATTTACACCGTAAAGTTATGATTGTGTTTACCAAAAAAAAAAAAAAATCATGAGTGGATAATTAAGTTGATTACAAATTAAACCCGCATTTTCAAGATAAAGGAACGTTTTATCTGTAGCCCAGTTCTTAAATTATCAAACCCGAATTGGCCGCAAAACCAGTTCTACTACATGATCACAAAAGGTGCAAGTTTTTTTTTTTTTTTTTTTTTTTTTTTTTTAAAGAATGGTGCTATGGCAAACATAGATCTTCACAACTTGAACCTACTAAGGCCGATATAATTTCATTGCTTTAAGAAGCTCAACTCCACAGATTGGACAGCAGGTGATGTCGGATGTGCATGTACGGCATAGCTCATGACCACAAGGAACTAAAGTAAAATCTATTTCACCCGTTAAACAGATTCGGCATTGCACTGCTGTTTCTAATGCTCTTTTAGCTGTGTTAGCTTCTTTTGTTGCCATCTCTAACTTTTCCTGGAGATATGCCACAACGAATTAATACTTAAATATCTTAAACCTTTGCGCTTCTCTATATCAAACATCTATATCTATATATATATATGTATGTATGTATATGCATGTATGTGTGTATAATCGCTAGCAGTTGAAAAGCATATAATCTTGCAACATATACGGTGGCTCAAGTACGTACTTATGCTGACGCAGACAAGAGTATATAAGTTTGTAATTAAAATGCAGACCTGCTGGAGCACAAGTGCTGCCTGAGATTCATTTAACCGATGGTGCAGTGACAGAGTTTTTTTGGAGGAGGCACTGCCTCTCTGTCTCCATATTGATTCCAGAAACCGAGAACATCTCTACAACTGATTGATCAAACTCCTCAGTTGGTACACGACCAACTTCAACTTCTTTAACTGCATGTATCTGTCAAAACAGGATAATAATGCCTTATCAGGCTTCAAATATTACCAAAATATCAAGTGAAGTTAATCCGGACCAAAGTGGTTCTAGAATCTAAAGTTCATAAAATGTAAATTAAGAGCTTTGTACATCGTTTGGGGTACGAAGCTAAAAAGCAAAAGCATGAGACCTTCACTCTCATGACAAAAACTAACCATATGTAATATAACACTGGTCATAGGCCGCATGGGTTGGAAATGCAAACTTAATGCATATTAAGAATATGAAGTGTATCTGCGCGCAACTCAGTTGTTTTGAAAATGAAATGGTGGTATTGGAAGGAGGTTGTACATATAGATAAAATACCTGATTTCTTAAATTCACTCCTACAGATGATTGTGATTGCTGGACCTGCTGCATACTGCGAAGTATGTTATCGCTCTCTACAGGCATCCCAAGTGTGGAAGAATCTTCTTTAATTGTGAGATATCCGAAGTGGAAAACACGAGAATTAGTAATACTTCTAGTGATTCCTGGAAAACATTCAACTTTAAGTGTATAGGGTCTTTTCAATTTTGATGGTTTTAGTCTTACATTATGAGTAATTCTACCATACTTGAGTTTCTTTCCATTTAGACTTTGCCAGGCCACTATCTCTCCTTTACAAAATGGTGCTACGCGATCAAGATCCACTTTCTTTTCATCTGTGGTAAGTAATTGTCTTCCAAGAAAACCAGTACCATGACCCACACCTTCTGTCGCTCTTTCATCCGAAGAAAGTTTGAGGATATTAACAAGCGCGGTTTCAGAGCCTTGTGGACAAAGGAATAGTGAACCAATGGGTAATGGGACTGGGGAACCCAAAACATGGCTCACAACAATTGCAACAAGATCCACAACAGAGGCGGTTTTGGGCCTGGGCGGCCCGGGCGACGGCCCAAGGCCCAAATTTCCAAGGGGCCCGAACTTTTGTACTATATATATATTTCTTAAAAGAAACCTATTACAAGTCCATTTTAAAAGCCCAAAAAAAGTCACATATTTACTAAAAGAAGATCAGATTTAGAAGAATAGAAGCCCATTTTAAAGGGGCCCAAATTCCAGATTTTTAACCCAATCAAAATAACCTAAACTAAAATTGAGCGGTAAAAAAAAAAACAAAAGACGACAGCTTTCAGCTTCCTTTTTGACAGCAGGCAACACTCAGCAACCTTCTGCCTTTCAGCTTCTTCATTCTTGCTTTCTTGGGTTGTATGTTCAACAGCTACATCAAAATCATAAGGTTTGCACTTTGCAATTTGCATTCTTTTTTAGTTAACTTGTTTTGATGAATAATTTTGCATTCTTATTTCACAAAATCAACCTAGGGTTTGCAATTTGAATTCTTGTTTTAGTTGTTTAAAATTTAGAAACTAGAATTAATGAATTACGTATTAGCCTTTGATGTTTGTTCCATGTTTTTGACTTTGTGACTTTGTGAATTTGTGTGAATTAGGCATACGCCTTTGATAGTTTGATGTTTGTTTGTGAATTAGGCATTAGCCTTTGATGTGTGATTTATATTTATAATTATTGTTACTGATATTGAAATTTGTGTGATTGAATATTGTTTACTAGAAATTATGCCTCCCGATCGAGAGCTTTGTTTCCAAAAACGCAAGGAAAACTTCACGATTCGCTTAAGTAAGTAAATTTGATCGTTTTGCTACACTACTTTTGTTTTGTTTATTTTATAACAATTATGGTCGTATTGTGGATTTTTTTATATATAATTGATGAGTTTATATTATAGATAGAGGGCCCAAATTTTTTGTCTTGCCCGAGGCCCAAAAGTCATTTATCATTCTCAGGGACGGCTCTGTCCACAACTGATGTGTAATTTGGTCGTTCAGCGATTAACATACAAGTACATGAACGGTCAACATAGTAGAGGGTTTGGTGACCAGAACTACTTTTCGGTTCTGGGAATAACGACCCGTTTGATGAACGAGTGATGTCTACAAACTTTGGGAGAAGCCTAAACCGGGTGTAGATACGCTGCACTAACTTTAGTCTTTTAGCAATGGATTTAAGTGATCTTTTTAGTGCCCGGAAATCTGGATTTTTAAACCCTGAAGTAATTCTAGAGTAATGGTTGACGACACGTAATACAGCAACCTGGAATGACCTACTTAACAACTTAAGTCTGATGGCAGCCAATGAAACAGACCCGGCCTCTTCAAGAGTCGGAAGGGGTTCAACATGATCAAGCTCCTGGAAAAGAACCGAGGCTTTGATAAAATATTGTGCAAAAACCCAAGTGAAGCAAAAAGGTAATGATCAGCTTAAAAAATTAAGTGAAACAGAATCATGTCTTGTATCCAATATATAACTATGTTATGTTGGTCTCTTTACATTACTAACAGTGAGGGATAAAACTAAAGCACAACAAAAAAATATAGAGAGAGTGATTATAGTTTGATTAGGATTAGTACCTGCACAACAACATTAGAAAGCTTTCTTACGCCAAAGGCCAAACATAATCTTTCGGAAACATCATGGTGAACAAACCTTAGCTTTGAAGAATCAATAAAATTCACATAGTGGGAGCCATGTGGATCGATATACACACACGTTTTTGGTCGAACAAGCCTGCAATCATCATCAGGGACAACCAACTCTGCTCTCCAACTGGGTCTGTCTGATGTCTGTGAATCTATGGTCTCATCACAGAGAAACTGCAGAAGTTCAATCACTGCATGGAGTTCGTTTGGATTAAGCCGAAAATAACCTCAAGATTTATGAAAATTTGAAAGAATATTCGTTGCACAAGAAACAGATAGCATGTCCTCAACGCTGACTTCTTTTAAAATCTTCACAAATGGCAGGTAGTGTGAAGGAAGTTCGGATGCAAGTGGGGACAGATTTATGCTCAGACGGACAAAAAGAGAACCAGGAGTAGCTAGTCGTGTTCCGTTATCAGCTGCAATGAAGGCCAACTGTTCCAACTCCAAAATATCTGACATGAAGGGGAAAAAGAAAGTACTAACTAGAAATTTTTCATTTTTTATTTCCAAACCTGTGGAAGTCCGAAACATGGAAGCACAGATTGTGCCTAATTTAATTCAATGAATTACCTAATGAAGATAATGTCTCCCAAATTTTGTCCAAATACTTGAGTACCTCAAAAGTAGTTTCCTCACATGACTGAGAAATTAGTGATGGCTTGGGCTGCTGCAATGATTATTAACCTGTTAATACACACACACATTGAGTAAATGATGTGTAACTGTGTAAATAAAAATACATAACCTGCAGCAGCAGGTGCTTTAACACCATAGCAAAAGGAGGAGGGCTCTTGAGTTGAAGAGCACCCCAAGAGTAATCTGGTGGAACTTTGGAAAGGATGGGTGCAACGCTCCATGCAAGCGACCAGTCTTTCAACAAAATGGCGTCGTTGTATGAACAAAGAACTCTTGTAACTCCTCTCTTTCCGGTTCTATAAGGGGAACCTTTTTCGGCAGGAACACATGCAATCTTTCCAAACACACTGCAGAAGCTGTGGTCGTGTAGAAGATGGGAATTTTCAAGTACAGTTTCGATAAGAGTTTCAGCCAAGAACCAAATTTCTGAAGAAACTTGGTTTGGAAAGTCTCCCCCTACATTCTTCGTCATACTTTCGGCTCCAAGAAACTCTATTCTTCTCGCACATTGGAGCACACTATCAGCAGCGCCATTGTTACCAATTTCCACTGCATCAGGCCTAGTTGACTTCTTTGGTTGGTTAACTAGAAGTCCTTTCAAGCAAAAGCAACCCATCATAGCTATCTCAAATTAAGAACAAGCTAGGAAACTAACTCCTTTGGAGCAAATTAATGCACCGTATTAGATAGTTAAGGGTTGTTCGGTAGGATCTGTCTAGTTAAGTGTTGAATCATTA
The DNA here is from genome assembly GCA_028751855.1 of Ambrosia trifida. NCBI lineage: Eukaryota > Viridiplantae > Streptophyta > Magnoliopsida > Asterales > Asteraceae > Ambrosia > Ambrosia trifida. The sequence goes on from CM054130.1 coordinate 97,009,127, forward strand.
AGAATGTCTGAATGGTTCAACATCCCTTATCAGCTGAATGGTTAAGAACTTAATGAAATCATTTAGATGTTTTTCATAGTTGAAACAAACACTCTTAATGCTGAATGATTAAGAGGCTAACAAATTAACAGCCCCTTAGTTAGACTAGTTTGTGCATCTATAGTTGTATGTACTCTATTTATTTGCGTCTTATTATATATGTATATATATGGATTCCATGAATATATAATGTATTTGACACCCCGTGAAAACTCTGAACTAACCAACTTCACGATTCAGCCCCGACCATTGTATGAAATAAAGAGCTTAAATGGATGATTAAGATGCAATACAAAACTATGAAAAAATTAAAAAGGAACGATATTGTCGAATTCATATGAAAGAACCTTCAAATGCCAGTGAGCTGATCGACTAGAGTACGTGTGTGAGGTGTGTACTCGAGGAGGCTAAGATTATGCAAGCGAATGAGAAAGATTGAACGGATGGTATGCATGCGTGGGTAGGTAGGTGGCAAAGTAAGGTTGAAACTGTCCATGCGAATAAGGGGCGGATGAGGTGGTCAATAAGAGCATTCTCAATAGCTTCCCATCCCCCATTCACTTACAACCAATCACAATCACATATTAAATTAAAAATCATTACAGTTTCTCTCTCATCCACTCACAACCACTTTCAACAAATATTAAAAAATAAATACAATTTTCCTATTTTCCCTAAAATATTTCCAAATAACCCAAAATTTACCGATAAACAGTAGATTCCTCATTTTCTTCACCCACAACCACTTCCAAGCCCATAAAAAATTATAGGGTTTTATCTCACAAAAAAATGGGGACACTACTGTGAATGCTCTAACACCTATCACACTCTCACACCCAATCATTTTGTGTTACCTCATTCCATCACATTCTATCACTAAACCGATATGGCGGTGTTCACATTCCATCACATTTCATCACTAAACTTTTTCTTAAACAAACTAAAAACATTACATTTTAATTAAGAAAATTTTTTTTAAATATTTACTGAAAACATTATTTAAATACTTAAAAAATTATTTAAATATTAAAAAAATTTATTTAAATATTTAAAAATTTTATTTAAATATTTAATAAAAAATTATTATTCAAACGGCTAGTTTTCTAACGGCTACTTTTCAAACGGCTATTTTTCTAAGTTTATAAATAGAAGACAGATTACTCATATTCAGTCACAATTCAATTTACACACACATAAAGATATAGGTGGTGATTATCATAGCGATTCAGCCGGTCCTTCAAACCTCAGGCGATACTCTCGCCGACGACGACGTTCACATCCATTGTCCTCTCCTCCTCCCAAACCTCAACCACTATCATCTCCTCCACCTACAGTATACACTCCTCCGCCTACAGTGTACACTCCTCCTCCCTAAACTCTACCACTGTCATCTCCTCATCCTACAGTGCACATTTTTTCTTTCAACATTAAATTGACTTTTTAATTTGGTGACCCTCTTTTTTGTTTTAATATGTGTTATCTCAACATAGCTTTAATCCGTCTGTAGATTTTTTATTCCTTCGTTGTAACATTTCAGTTATTAAACATCTGATCAGTATTATTAACTGGTATCGTGAAAGAAACAGACGTTACGAAATACAATTTTTCTTTTATAGTAGATAACAGTTGGTCTGCTTATGTTTTTTTATATTTTGGGTTGTAATAATTGTTTTAAAGAAAGAAACAGATGTTACTAACCTGGTCTTCTTCATAGCAGACCATTGGCTTCTTAATGTTGTCTATAGTAAACAGTGCTTAAGGTGGGATTTGGTCTTCTCGTGTTTTCACACGGGATTCCACCTAGTATTGTTTAAAGATGACAATAAGGTCTAATATGCGTTGAAGCAACTAGGAGTATGGATGACGAACCATACTATTTTCCAAGTCCTGACTAATAAGAGCACAACCAATGATGACCAAACACGATATCGATACCACCATGAACGACACCCCTAAAGCTACATGGTTAACATAATATAATTTAAAAATCATTAGATTAAGCTTATAATAAATTAATTAAAAATTATTGTTTGACTAATTACTCAGGATGTATAGGTTTTCCGCACGTACATTGAAATTGCAAAGAATAATAAACAAGATAGCTACAACCATAAGTGTGAAGTAAAAACCAATATTTGTAGTAGAAATATGTTGTAGATTTTCTTTAACAACGATCAATGTACCCATGGAAGTGGCCTGTAGTAATTAGAAACCTTATTCAATAAATAAATTAGTGAGATTAACTAGCGCACTATGATAGAAGGTTTGTAAGTAAAAATCTATACATATAATAAACAAAAGCCATTTTAATCACATGACATTTAAATAAGGTATTCTGCCATATATCATCCCGTGTAGCAAGGCATTTATTTTAGGAAAATAATAATTTAAAATTTAAAAACAAAATTAGATTTTTATCTCTAATGTTTCCTCCCATAACTTTTAAACGTTAATATCTTTTATACACGAGATTTTTTAAAGAAAAAAATTACACCAAATTAACGAGCGCTTTATTATCTTTCCAACGAGTACCATAGTGCTATATAAAAACGAAGAAAAAAAACGACTATTTTTTGTAACCCGGCAGGTATTGTGTCAGGTTTGGAATTAGTTTAAAAAAATTGTGGGTTTAGGTTGTGCCTGGGATTAGGTGATACCCGACCCAATTACCTTTTTTTTATATTAGAATATGATAACTTATGGCAGAGATTTGTTTAAAATAATAATAATAATAATAATAATATTCATTAATCATATATTGGCAAGTCATTAATTATGTTGTCATATTAGATATTTTATTATGTCATATTAGATATTTCAACCCGGGACGCTCTCAAACAGGTGATACCCGACCCAATTACCTTTTTTTTATATTAGAATGTGCCACGTGGCACATTGAGGTGAGAGTTTTTAATTTATTTTTTTATTTTGCTTTCATCCAGTCTCCTACACTTATTTAACCCTAATCTTTTTAAGAATTTAAAAACAAATTTAGATTTTTCTCTCTAATGTTTTCTCCCATCATTTTTAAACGTTAATATCTTTTATAGACGAGATTTTTTAAAGAAAAAAATTACACCAAATTAACGAGCATTTTATTATCTTTCCAACGAATACCATAGTGCTATATAAACAACGGAAAAAACGACTATTTTTATGGGGTTTCGTTCATACAGGAAAAAAAAAAACACAAAGTGTTCAGGTTATTCATTAATCATGTTTTTTTCTTTTAAACCAGGTTCTTATATACAATGTTGAAATTTAGCCCAATCACCATGCTATCATTGGAATTTTACTCTTCTAAAAATGGATAGGTATACTTCATCAAGAGAAGCTAGGAGAAAGAATCACGCAACACTGCAGCACATCGCGCCACCTTATAGCAAGGTTATCTTTTTATTTATTTAATTACAAGAGTAATAATTATTACTATTAGAGGGTTAGGATCAAATACACAAGACACTTTTTCTAGGAATGGTGAGAATGATTGTGATCTATTGATCATATATTTGAAGGGTTGAGATTAATTTGTTTGAAAAAAATAAATAATAAATTAGAGAAAGGGCATAAAAGGAAAACAATATTTGTTGACTTTCTCTCTCCACATGCAATGCACATGTCAATTCCCCCATCATTTTAAAACGTCTATAACTTTTTCATACGACATTTTTTTTCCAAAAAAATTTCACCATATTAACGAACGTTTTTTTATCTTTAATATGAGTACCACATTGCTACATTAAAATTGAAAAAAAAATCGTGCTAAATGGGTTTTTTTCTCCGTTGTGTCTTCTGCACGTTCATTGTGTTATAGTATGCATGTGTGCTTTATAAATATGTTATTTATGTTTTTTTAGTCTACACATAATTTAACTTTGTCCATTGTGTTTTTAGTATGCTTTTAATTGTGTTTTACGCAAATGAGTTTTGTATTTAGGTGTATATTGTGTTTTATTATGTTGTTCATTGTGTTTAAGTCTATTATTCATTGTGTTTTAGTCTTCTGTTCATTGTGTCTTTTATATGTCGTCCATTGTGTTTTATTAGACTGTTCATTGTGTTTTATACCCTATTATTCATTGCATATTTAATTGGTACTCATTGTGTTTTACGTTATCTCCATTGTGTCTTACGCAGCTGGGTTTTCAACTTTTTTTCCAAAAATATTCATTGTGTTTTAATCTTCTGTTCATTGTGTCTTTATTATGTCGTCCATTGTGTTTTACATAATTGGGTTTTTAACTTTTTTTTTCAAGTATTCATTGTATTTTAGTCTTTTGTTCATTGTGTCTTTCGTATGTCATCCATTGTGTCTTATGCAACTGGTTTTCAACTTTTTTTTTTTAAAAGTATTCATTGTGTTTTAGTCTTCTATTCATTGTGTCTTTAGTATGTCGTCCATTGTGTTTTACTAGACTCTTGATTGTGTTTTATACCCTATATTTAATTGGTGTTCATTGTGTTTTACATTCCATTGTGTCTTACGCAAGTGGGTTTTGAACTTTTTTTCAAAAGTATAGCAATATGGTACTCATATTAAAGATAAAAAGACGCTCAATTTTATGGTATAATTTTTTTTAAAAACGGATGACGTATAAAAAAGTTACGGGCATTTAAAAATGAAGGTGGAAATGGCATGTGACTTGCATGTGTATATGTTTTTGACAAAATTACCCCTCACACTTGTTAATCGTTTGGACACATGTCATTTTCTAGTGGCTTCTCACCTTTCTCATTTTTTGTAGCCTTTGTAGAAGAACCCAACCCTACTATTAGAATGGTTATATTTTTCAACCCCGGGACACTCCCGGGAGAAAAGCTAGTTGTGACAACCGGCAAATTTCGTACAACGATTAACGTGATTCTAATCATGTTTTAGAAATAATTAACATGGTTTAAGGTTAATTATGGTTAGTTGAGCTAATATGAGTCCTACGATGTCCTTTTGAAAGTTCGTTGAAGTCTTGATGCCTCTAAAGAAAGACTTCGCGTGTTTAACGTAACGAACTGACATCAGCAAAAATTTGTCAAACTGGAATAACATAAGCTTATTCTATGAAAATACGACACGTATTTACTATCGATGCGATCGAATGAGAAATCGGCGTGGTAAACGGCCAAAAACGCAGCGTTTTGGAGAACGCGGAGAGGAACTGACGTGGGATTCGAACGTCAAAACGCGTGGTTTTAACCGTTATCGAACATTCGGAATAATTATTTATTATAAATAATTTCAATTATTTAGTTTCGAAAGTGAACAGGTCGCCTAAATGAAGTATAGCTCGACCGGATCGATTAACGCGATTTTAACGTGTGTTCCGTTTTCACGCGTCGAGTTACGAAAATAACATTTAAATTGCTCGGTTTAGTTATGTTTTTCATTTCGAATAAAACCGACTAGTTTTTGTAATTAATGGTCGGGCCTAATAACAAACCGAGATGATTTACGTTTAAACGGGTTCGATTCGCGGTACAAGTCACCTACCTAACCCTAAGTATAAAAAGCTTATCTTCTTCTTCATTAAGACAGCCGCTGCTGCCCTCTCTCTCTCTACTCTCTCTCTAAAAACCCGGATCTCTCTCTCTCTCTCTACCCTTACACTCAACCGCAACCTCCCTTCCTCCTCACCATGCCAAGGATCGGCCACCACCACCCATGGTGGTGGCTGTGCGGTGGTCGTAGGCCCCAAAACGGGCTGGAACAGCTACGAAAACGGAAGTTTAAGCCCGAAGACGAGCTGAAACGGGTTTGGTCGGGTGCCGGTGACGCGCGAGTGATGTCGGGGGTGGTTGTGGAGGCCGCTTGGTGGCCGGTAGTGGTGGTTTAAGCCCGAAAATGGGCATGGGGTGGATGGCGATGGCTGTGCGGTGCAGAAACAGCAGCGCAGAGGTGAGTCTTCGAGGGTTTTGGGGCAGGTTAGTTATGGGTGTTGTTTGGTGGTGGCGTACGGGTCTGGTGGTTCCGATCGTGGTGACGGTTTGATGGGTTTGCAGCGGATTTCGTATACGATGTGCAGATCGGGACGTGTAACAACGTTATGGTCCGATCCATCTTGTTAGGTGGCTGTGGAGCGAAACAGTTGGGCTCGGGTCTTGACCGTGGTTTTTGGTCGCGGGTCAAACGCGCTCAGTACGGGTCAGATCTGACTGGTTCGTGGCCGGTCAACACGCGGTCAACCCTGGTCAGTTCGGTCAAAACCGATCAAACGTGGTCAAGCGATTCAGCCAACGCGGCATACGGGGCGGCCGCAGGATACCCGCGTATAACTTCGGTATAAATAATTAATTACGTATTTATTTTGCGAAACATTTATAAATATATATATATTTATAAATATATCAATACGAACAAGTATCTTTAACTCGCGAAACGAACCGGTCTATATTAACGAAAAGTATAAATTGATGTTGTATATACTAAAAGCGTGACTTTGCGTTGATATTGGATTACATACTATATATATTGTTATATATATTTATATAAATAAGTTTGGTATTTATACAAGTTATCGAAGCGTATAGTGTCTCGTTTTAATGGAATTGCGGATAAATGAAATTGTTGGCTTGTGATTTAGAGATTGATTTTTGGGAAATTGTAGACAACTCGTGTTGTCTGGTTCTTGCAAAAACAGAGGAAACTCTGCCGAAATTTATAAAAATCCGAAGCATAACGAGGTTAATATTGTTGTTTATGTTTTCACAAATAAGCTTTCCAGGTGTTTTAAACAAATGGTTTTATCCAAAGTTGTGACGTATTCGACAACTGGTTATTTACAACAATAAAAGTAAACATCGAACAATATTCGCAAAACAAATATATAGTTTTGTCGAGCGTCAATTGTGTCAACTTCAATGGTTTTTGGTAACCAAAACATTGTTAAAAATACGGATTTGAAATGCGTAGACGCTTAACTTATTTGGAAAAATTATTTGAAAGTAATGCTTCGAATCATGTCGGTCGACTAACCACTCTCGAATCATGTCGGAAGGAAATCCCATGATCCACACATGACGGGGTGAGCCTCGTCTTTGCGATAAAGGGATTTCGAATACATCTCGAACTTGAAGGTATCGAGTAAATGTGAGCGATATTATGACCCATACCTTTGGGCTAGTAAGAGTTGAAAGACTCAATTTATTATTGCTCATCCCAGTGGACTCGTTTGACATCATACCCGCCAACGTGTCATGCCGATGACTGCGGGAATAACAGTGTGGACCCACCCACGGCGAGTGCATTGGTGGAGTCCCCGGTACGTGATTCGGAGGTCTTATGAAACCCTGAATCTAGAAGGGCATGTAGCATTGTCTACTCTATAAGGGTGCTACCCTACCATGATGAGATCTTCGATCAACTCAGCCCTTTGATTGATGTTATCCTGCTAATGGTAGGTTTATCTTGTCTTGGTGTCGTTACGCAGATTCTTGGGATAGTGGAACCTTTCGACCTCGAGTCAATACAGGTGTTCCCAGTATTTGTCAGTAGCATTGTTCGCGCTAGAGCAAAAATTCCCTGCCCTTGACAGACACTGTTAGAGACACCATAGTAATATGAGCTGCCAGGTCAGTGCGTCTAGTACCTGACTAATCAAGATGAGCTCGAAAGCTTACATGTCGCACCCATGCGTGTGACTACCTGAGTCGTTGAATGGGATGCCTTATTGGAAGGCTCAAGACTACTTCTTGTAGGGCGATCTCGGTCGTTTGTTGTTTTAAGTGACGATTTTGGCGCAGGAAGCCGTCAAGCCCAAACGTGAGATCTATGCCAGATGCATTCATCTAGGACTCAATTTCACCTCTTACCTCGAAAGATCCCGAAAGATGAAATATTCGGCGAGTGAGGATTTCGGGTCAGGACTCCTTTCACTCAGATCTCTGCATAGGATCTGATAGTCATTTGAGGGCGTGTGTCCTGTATTGTTCAGAATTGACTTACTAGGTTGCTAATAACGATAGGACACCAGTGCTCGTGAGGCACATATAGCAGGACAAGCACTGGGTACCCTTGATTTGGGTGGTTACCAATGCTCTGCTTACCGTCTCGAGGAAAGCCAACGTGTTGAGATGTTGTCGAGACCCTATCCTCTGTTTGTTACGGCAACCATATTATGATGATTCATATACATCATCCTTATGTTGACCAATGTGATGAGGTGATGCGAGCCTCTAGACATTTGTGTTTTAGTCGGCTTAAATCCTCGCGTATTGTGGAATTGTACGGTTGTGTGTTGAATATACACTGTCTACTGCCTGGGGAACTGAGGGGTGGAAGTGACGCAAAAGCTTTCGACCTCCATCAGTCCATACTAGGCGTCCTAGTACCACTAACCATAATCGCTCATACGAAAAGGTTGTAAGTGGATGCATAGTGAATTTCGGTCCATGTGAGGGCACAGGATTACCATCCGCTACTATAAACAACCCCGAGCGTCCTCAAGAATGTCGACTGCTTGGTGATCTGGTAAGACCACCCGATTAGTGAAATTCAACGAGCAAACCTAATGGTCATGTCGCCTGAGGTGTCCGGTGGCTGTGATGGGACACAGGCAAAGATCGATCGATGTTTGGAACCTTCTCATCCCCCCTGCTCGTTTGCAGTTATAATATGAGGCATACGGATAGCCACCTATACTCTTGGAGAGTCGTGGCTAGACACTAGATGCCAACGTTCACAATATCGGATTTTAGTAGTTATCCTGCCCCAGGGTGTGCCAAACCTTGAACGCAAGTCTGGAATATTCAATTTGAGATGGTTATGGATTACCATTCTCGAACGAATGAATTGTTGTCCTGGACGGAAGTGTCCTGTGTGATACGATTAGTGTCGGTGGCAAGTCAAATTCGTGTACTTCATCGCCAGAATTTCCTATGTGATAGGAATTATCACCCTAGTGTTCGGGGTGTGCTGCTCGAAGTCCTCTGGAGTGCATACGTGTACGTCTCTAGTACATTGAATGACAGAAAGAGATATACACATGAACTGGCTTGAGTTCAAGAGATGACCAACGAATCTGGTAGATTCAAATCTGCTTGAATAAGTGGCCAAACCGATCGGGAAGTTGTGTTAACAAGGCGTTGGCCTTAGGAACTTCGAATTGGTATAGGACCTTGCTGAGTGTTATACACTGAAAGGGGTGTTGTTAAGCACGAAAACGGTAATGGAGTGACTTCGCTTAGTACTCCAGTGACTCGGAAATGTCAGTTAAAAATTGGCCGTGCAACGAACAAGCTCGAACTATCGCAAGAGCTTAGTGGGACTCTTGACGAATCCCGCAGGTCTGGCTTGAGGAAGCATTGTCAATTCCTCGACCGACAGGATTCAGGTTGACGCAAAGCTCTACTATTTCGGGAAAGCCGATATTTGTGCCGGGTTGCGATACCCAGGAGCTCGGCCGTAGCCGACTCATGACATTGTGTTCGTTAGGACGCTAAGCGTGAACTGGAGTTCACGAAGAAAAGGGGTAATCGTGTGAGTTGCAAACATCCCGCCCTGTTCAAGGATACTAACGTATCGGATGACTTGAACTGAATTCCGGGACGGAATTCTCTTAACGGGGGGAGAATGTGACAACCGGCAAATTTCGTACAACGATTAACGTGATTCTAATCATGTTTTAGAAATAATTAACATGGTTTAAGGTTAATTATGGTTAGTTGAGCTAATATGAGTCCTACGATGTCCTTTTGAAAGTTCGTTGAAGTCTTGATGCCTCTAAAGAAAGACTTCGCGTGTTTAACGTAACGAACTGACATCAGCAAAAATTTGTCAAACTGGAATAACATAAGCTTATTCTATGAAAATACGACACGTATTTACTATCGATGCGATCGAATGAGAAATCGGCGTGGTAAACGGCCAAAAACGCAGCGTTTTGGAGAACGCGGAGAGGAACTGACGTGGGATTCGAACGTCAAAACGCGTGGTTTTAACCGTTATCGAACGTTCGGAATAATTATTTATTATAAATAATTTCAATTATTTAGTTTCGAAAGTGAACAGGTCGCCTAAATGAAGTATAGCTCGACCGGATCGATTAACGCGATTTTAACGTGTGTTCCGTTTTCACGCGTCGAGTTACGAAAATAACATTTAAATTGCTCGGTTTAGTTATGTTTTTCATTTCGAATAAAACCGACTAGTTTTTGTAATTAATGGTCGGGCCTAATAACAAACCGAGATGATTTACGTTTAAACGGGTTCGATTCGCGGTACAAGTCACCTACCTAACCCTAAGTATAAAAAGCTTATCTTCTTCTTCATTAAGACAGCCGCTGCTGCCCTCTCTCTCTCTACTCTCTCTCTAAAAACCCGGATCTCTCTCTCTCTCTCTACCCTTACACTCACCCGCAACCTCCCTTCCTCCTCACCATGCCAAGGATCGGCCACCACCACCCATGGTGGTGGCTGTGCGGTGGTCGTAGGCCCCAAAACGGGCTGGAACAGCTACGAAAACGGAAGTTTAAGCCCGAAGACGAGCTGAAACGGGTTTGGTCGGGTGCCGGTGACGCGCGAGTGATGTCGGGGGTGGTTGTGGAGGCCGCTTGGTGGCCGGTAGTGGTGGTTTAAGCCCGAAAATGGGCATGGGGTGGATGGCGATGGCTGTGCGGTGCAGAAACAGCAGCGCAGAGGTGAGTCTTCGAGGGTTTTGGGGCAGGTTAGTTATGGGTGTTGTTTGGTGGTGGCGTACGGGTCTGGTGGTTCCGATCGTGGTGACGGTTTGATGGGTTTGAAGCGGATTTCGTATACGATGTGCAGATCGGGACGTGTAACAACGTTATGGTCCGATCCATCTTGTTAGGTGGCTGTGGAGCGAAACAGTTGGGCTCGGGTCTTGACCGTGGTTTTTGGTCGCGGGTCAAACGCGCTCAGTACGGGTCAGATCTGACTGGTTCGTGGCCGGTCAACACGCGGTCAACCCTGGTCAGTTCGGTCAAAACCGATCAAACGTGGTCAAGCGATTCAGCCAACGCGGCATACGGGGCGGCCGCAGGATACCCGCGTATAACTTCGGTATAAATAATTAATTACGTATTTATTTTGCGAAACATTTATAAATATATATATTTATAAATATATCAATACGAACAAGTATCTTTAACTCGCGAAACGAACCGGTCTATATTAACGAAAAGTATAAATTGATGTTGTATATACTAAAAGCGTGACTTTGCGTTGATATTGGATTACATACTATATATATTGTTATATATATTTATATAAATAAGTTTGGTATTTATACAAGTTATCGAAGCGTATAGTGTCTCGTTTTAATGGAATTGCGGATAAATGAAATTGTTGGCTTGTGATTTAGAGATTGATTTTTGGGAAATTGTAGACAACTCGTGTTGTCTGGTTCTTGCAAAAACAGAGGAAACTCTGCCGAAATTTATAAAAATCCGAAGCATAACGAGGTTAATATTGTTGTTTATGTTTTCACAAATAAGCTTTCCAGGTGTTTTAAACAAATGGTTTTATCCAAAGTTGTGACGTATTCGACAACTGGTTATTTACAACAATAAAAGTAAACATCGAACAATATTCGCAAAACAAATATATAGTTTTGTCGAGCGTCAATTGTGTCAACTTCAATGGTTTTTGGTAACCAAAACATTGTTAAAAATACGGATTTGAAATGCGTAGACGCTTAACTTATTTGGAAAAATTATTTGAAAGTAATGCTTCGAATCATGTCGGTCGACTAACCACTCTCGAATCATGTCGGAAGGAAATCCCATGATCCACACATGACGGGGTGAGCCTCGTCTTTGCGATAAAGGGATTTCGAATACATCTCGAACTTGAAGGTATCGAGTAAATGTGAGCGATATTATGACCCATACCTTTGGGCTAGTAAGAGTTGAAAGACTCAATTTATTATTGCTCATCCCAGTGGACTCGTTTGACATCATACCCGCCAACGTGTCATGCCGATGACTGCGGGAATAACAGTGTGGACCCACCCACGGCAAGTGCATTGGTGGAGTCCCCGGTACGTGATTCGGAGGTCTTATGAAACCCTGAATCTAGAAGGGCATGTAGCATTGTCTACTCTATAAGGGTGCTACCCTACCATGATGAGATCTTCGATCAACTCAGCCCTTCGATTGATGTTATCCTGCTAATGGTAGGTTTATCTTGTCTTGGTGTCGTTACGCAGATTCTTGGGATAGTGGAACCTTTCGACCTCGAGTCAATACAGGTGTTCCCAGTATTTGTCAGTAGCATTGTTCGCGCTAGAGCAAAAATTCCCTGCCCTTGACAGACACTGTTAGAGACACCATAGTAATATGAGCTGCCAGGTCAGTGCGTCTAGTACCTGACTAATCAAGATGAGCTCGAAAGCTTACATGTCGCACCCATGCGTGTGACTACCTGAGTCGTTGAATGGGATGCCTTATTGGAAGGCTCAAGACTACTTCTTGTAGGGCGATCTCGGTCGTTTGTTGTTTTAAGTGACGATTTTGGCGCAGGAAGCCGTCAAGCCCAAACGTGAGATCTATGCCAGATGCATTCATCTAGGACTCAATTTCACCTCTTACCTCGAAAGATCCCGAAAGATGAAATATTCGGCGAGTGAGGATTTCGGGTCAGGACTCCTTTCACTTAGATCTCTGCATAGGATCTGATAGTCATTTGAGGGCGTGTGTCCTGTATTGTTCAGAATTGACTTACTAGGTTGCTAATAACGATAGGACACCAGTGCTCGTGAGGCACATATAGCAGGACAAGCACTGGGTACCCTTGATTTGGGTGGTTACCAATGCTCTGCTTACCGTCTCGAGGAAAGCCAACGTGTTGAGATGTTGTCGAGACCCTATCCTCTGTTTGTTACGGCAACCATATTATGATGATTCATATACATCATCCTTATGTTGACCAATGTGATGAGGTGATGCGAGCCTCTAGACATTTGTGTTTTAGTCGGCTTAAATCCTCGCGTATTGTGGAATTGTACGGTTGTGTGTTGAATATACACTGTCTACTGCCTGGGGAACTGAGGGGTGGAAGTGACGCAAAAGCTTTCGACCTCCATCAGTCCATACTAGGCGTCCTAGTACCACTAACCATAATCGCTCATACGAAAAGGTTGTAAGTGGATGCATAGTGAATTTCGGTCCATGTGAGGGCACAGGATTACCATCCGCTACTATAAACAACCCCGAGCGTCCTCAAGAATGTCGACTGCTTGGTGATCTGGTAAGACCACCCGATTAGTGAAATTCAACGAGCAAACCTAATGGTCATGTCGCCTGAGGTGTCCGGTGGCTGTGATGGGACACAGGCAAAGATCGATCGATGTTTGGAACCTTCTCATCCCCCCTGCTCGTTTGCAGTTATAATATGAGGCATACGGATAGCCACCTATACTCTTGGAGAGTCGTGGCTAGACACTAGATGCCAACGTTCACAATATCGGATTTTAGTAGTTATCCTGCCCCAGGGTGTGCCAAACCTTGAACGCAAGTCTGGAATATTCAATTTGAGATGGTTATGGATTACCATTCTCGAACGAATGAATTGTTGTCCTGGACGGAAGTGTCCTGTGTGATACGATTAGTGTCGGTGGCAAGTCAAATTCGTGTACTTCATCGCCAGAATTTCCTATGTGATAGGAATTATCACCCTAGTGTTCGGGGTGTGCTGCTCGAAGTCCTCTGGAGTGCATACGTGTACGTCTCTAGTACATTGAATGACAGAAAGAGATATACACATGAACTGGCTTGAGTTCAAGAGATGACCAACGAATCTGGTAGATTCAAATCTGCTTGAATAAGTGGCCAAACCGATCGGGAAGTTGTGTTAACAAGGCGTTGGCCTTAGGAACTTCGAATTGGTATAGGACCTTGCTGAGTGTTATACACTGAAAGGGGTGTTGTTAAGCACGAAAACGGTAATGGAGTGACTTCGCTTAGTACTCCAGTGACTCGGAAATGTCAGTTAAAAATTGGCCGTGCAACGAACAAGCTCGAACTATCGCAAGAGCTTAGTGGGACTCTTGACGAATCCCGCAGGTCTGGCTTGAGGAAGCATTGTCAATTCCTCGACCGACAGGATTCAGGTTGACGCAAAGCTCTACTATTTCGGGAAAGCCGATATTTGTGCCGGGTTGCGATACCCAGGAGCTCGGCCGTAGCCGACTCATGACATTGTGTTCGTTAGGACGCTAAGCGTGAACTGGAGTTCACGAAGAAAAGGGGTAATCGTGTGAGTTGCAAACATCCCGCCCTGTTCAAGGATACTAACGTATCGGATGACTTGAACTGAATTCCGGGACGGAATTCTCTTAACGGGGGGAGAATGTGACAACCGGCAAATTTCGTACAACGATTAACGTGATTCTAATCATGTTTTAGAAATAATTAACATGGTTTAAGGTTAATTATGGTTAGTTGAGCTAATATGAGTCCTACGATGTCCTTTTGAAAGTTCGTTGAAGTCTTGATGCCTCTAAAGAAAGACTTCGCGTGTTTAACGTAACGAACTGACATCAGCAAAAAATTGTCAAACTGGAATAACATAAGCTTATTCTATGAAAATACGACACGTATTTACTATCGATGCGATCGAATGAGAAATCGGCGTGGTAAACGGCCAAAAACGCAGCGTTTTGGAGAACGCGGAGAGGAACTGACGTGGGATTCGAACGTCAAAACGCGTGGTTTTAACCGTTATCGAACGTTCGGAATAATTATTTATTATAAATAATTTCAATTATTTAGTTTCGAAAGTGAACAGGTCGCCTAAATGAAGTATAGCTCGACCGGATCGATTAACGCGATTTTAACGTGTGTTCCGTTTTCACGCGTCGAGTTACGAAAATAACATTTAAATTGCTCGGTTTAGTTATGCTTTTCATTTCGAATAAAACCGACTAGTTTTTGTAATTAATGGTCGGGCCTAATAACAAACCGAGATGATTTACGTTTAAACGGGTTCGATTCGCGGTACAAGTCACCTACCTAACCCTAAGTATAAAAAGCTTATCTTCTTCTTCATTAAGACAGCCGCTGCTGCCCTCTCTCTCTCTACTCTCTCTCTAAAAACCCGGATCTCTCTCTCTCTCTCTACCCTTACACTCACCCGCAACCTCCCTTCCTCCTCACCATGCCAAGGATCGGCCACCACCACCCATGGTGGTGGCTGTGCGGTGGTCGTAGGCCCCAAAACGGGCTGGAACAGCTACGAAAACGGAAGTTTAAGCCCGAAGACGAGCTGAAACGGGTTTGGTCGGGTGCCGGTGACGCGCGAGTGATGTCGGGGGTGGTTGTGGAGGCCGCTTGGTGGCCGGTAGTGGTGGTTTAAGCCCGAAAATGGGCATGGGGTGGATGGCGATGGCTGTGCGGTGCAGAAACAGCAGCGCAGAGGTGAGTCTTCGAGGGTTTTGGGGCAGGTTAGTTATGGGTGTTGTTTGGTGGTGGCGTACGGGTCTGGTGGTTCCGATCGTGGTGACGGTTTGATGGGTTTGCAGCGGATTTCGTATACGATGTGCAGATCGGGACGTGTAACAACGTTATGGTCCGATCCATCTTGTTAGGTGGCTGTGGAGCGAAACAGTTGGGCTCGGGTCTTGACTGTGGTTTTTGGTCGCGGGTCAAACGCGCTCAGTACGGGTCAGATCTGACTGGTTCGTGGCCGGTCAACACGCGGTCAACCCTGGTCAGTTCGGTCAAAACCGATCAAACGTGGTCAAGCGATTCAGCCAACGCGGCATACGGGGCGGCCGCAGGATACCCGCGTATAACTTCGGTATAAATAATTAATTACGTATTTATTTTGCGAAACATTTATAAATATATATATTTATAAATATATCAATACGAACAAGTATCTTTAACTCGCGAAACGAACCGGTCTATATTAACGAAAAGTATAAATTGATGTTGTATATACTAAAAGCGTGACTTTGCGTTGATATTGGATTACATACTATATATATTGTTATATATATTTATATAAATAAGTTTGGTATTTATACAAGTTATCGAAGCGTATAGTGTCTCGTTTTAATGGAATTGCGGATAAATGAAATTGTTGGCTTGTGATTTAGAGATTGATTTTTGGGAAATTGTAGACAACTCGTGTTGTCTGGTTCTTGCAAAAACAGAGGAAACTCTGCCGAAATTTATAAAAATCCGAAGCATAACGAGGTTAATATTGTTGTTTATGTTTTCACAAATAAGCTTTCCAGGTGTTTTAAACAAATGGTTTTATCCAAAGTTGTGACGTATTCGACAACTGGTTATTTACAACAATAAAAGTAAACATCGAACAATATTCGCAAAACAAATATATAGTTTTGTCGAGCGTCAATTGTGTCAACTTCAATGGTTTTTGGTAACCAAAACATTGTTAAAAATACGGATTTGAAATGCGTAGACGCTTAACTTATTTGGAAAAATTATTTGAAAGTAATGCTTCGAATCATGTCGGTCGACTAACCACTCTCGAATCATGTCGGAAGGAAATCCCATGATCCACACATGACGGGGTGAGCCTCGTCTTTGCGATAAAGGGATTTCGAATACATCTCGAACTTGAAGGTATCGAGTAAATGTGAGCGATATTATGACCCATACCTTTGGGCTAGTAAGAGTTGAAAGACTCAATTTATTATTGCTCATCCCAGTGGACTCGTTTGACATCATACCCGCCAACGTGTCATGCCGATGACTGCGGGAATAACAGTGTGGACCCACCCACGGCAAGTGCATTGGTGGAGTCCCCGGTACGTGATTCGGAGGTCTTATGAAACCCTGAATCTAGAAGGGCATGTAGCATTGTCTACTCTATAAGGGTGCTACCCTACCATGATGAGATCTTCGATCAACTCAGCCCTTCGATTGATGTTATCCTGCTAATGGTAGGTTTATCTTGTCTTGGTGTCGTTACGCAGATTCTTGGGATAGTGGAACCTTTCGACCTCGAGTCAATACAGGTGTTCCCAGTATTTGTCAGTAGCATTGTTCGCGCTAGAGCAAAAATTCCCTGCCCTTGACAGACACTGTTAGAGACACCATAGTAATATGAGCTGCCAGGTCAGTGCGTCTAGTACCTGACTAATCAAGATGAGCTCGAAAGCTTACATGTCGCACCCATGCGTGTGACTACCTGAGTCGTTGAATGGGATGCCTTATTGGAAGGCTCAAGACTACTTCTTGTAGGGCGATCTCGGTCGTTTGTTGTTTTAAGTGACGATTTTGGCGCAGGAAGCCGTCAAGCCCAAACGTGAGATCTATGCCAGATGCATTCATCTAGGACTCAATTTCACCTCTTACCTCGAAAGATCCCGAAAGATGAAATATTCGGCGAGTGAGGATTTCGGGTCAGGACTCCTTTCACTTAGATCTCTGCATAGGATCTGATAGTCATTTGAGGGCGTGTGTCCTGTATTGTTCAGAATTGACTTACTAGGTTGCTAATAACGATAGGACACCAGTGCTCGTGAGGCACATATAGCAGGACAAGCACTGGGTACCCTTGATTTGGGTGGTTACCAATGCTCTGCTTACCGTCTCGAGGAAAGCCAACGTGTTGAGATGTTGTCGAGACCCTATCCTCTGTTTGTTACGGCAACCATATTATGATGATTCATATACATCATCCTTATGTTGACCAATGTGATGAGGTGATGCGAGCCTCTAGACATTTGTGTTTTAGTCGGCTTAAATCCTCGCGTATTGTGGAATTGTACGGTTGTGTGTTGAATATACACTGTCTACTGCCTGGGGAACTGAGGGGTGGAAGTGACGCAAAAGCTTTCGACCTCCATCAGTCCATACTAGGCGTCCTAGTACCACTAACCATAATCGCTCATACGAAAAGGTTGTAAGTGGATGCATAGTGAATTTCGGTCCATGTGAGGGCACAGGATTACCATCCGCTACTATAAACAACCCCGAGCGTCCTCAAGAATGTCGACTGCTTGGTGATCTGGTAAGACCACCCGATTAGTGAAATTCAACGAGCAAACCTAATGGTCATGTCGCCTGAGGTGTCCGGTGGCTGTGATGGGACACAGGCAAAGATCGATCGATGTTTGGAACCTTCTCATCCCCCCTGCTCGTTTGCAGTTATAATATGAGGCATACGGATAGCCACCTATACTCTTGGAGAGTCGTGGCTAGACACTAGATGCCAACGTTCACAATATCGGATTTTAGTAGTTATCCTGCCCCAGGGTGTGCCAAACCTTGAACGCAAGTCTGGAATATTCAATTTGAGATGGTTATGGATTACCATTCTCGAACGAATGAATTGTTGTCCTGGACGGAAGTGTCCTGTGTGATACGATTAGTGTCGGTGGCAAGTCAAATTCGTGTACTTCATCGCCAGAATTTCCTATGTGATAGGAATTATCACCCTAGTGTTCGGGGTGTGCTGCTCGAAGTCCTCTGGAGTGCATACGTGTACGTCTCTAGTACATTGAATGACAGAAAGAGATATACACATGAACTGGCTTGAGTTCAAGAGATGACCAACGAATCTGGTAGATTCAAATCTGCTTGAATAAGTGGCCAAACCGATCGGGAAGTTGTGTTAACAAGGCGTTGGCCTTAGGAACTTCGAATTGGTATAGGACCTTGCTGAGTGTTATACACTGAAAGGGGTGTTGTTAAGCACGAAAACGGTAATGGAGTGACTTCGCTTAGTACTCCAGTGACTCGGAAATGTCAGTTAAAAATTGGCCGTGCAACGAACAAGCTCGAACTATCGCAAGAGCTTAGTGGGACTCTTGACGAATCCCGCAGGTCTGGCTTGAGGAAGCATTGTCAATTCCTCGACCGACAGGATTCAGGTTGACGCAAAGCTCTACTATTTCGGGAAAGCCGATATTTGTGCCGGGTTGCGATACCCAGGAGCTCGGCCGTAGCCGACTCATGACATTGTGTTCGTTAGGACGCTAAGCGTGAACTGGAGTTCACGAAGAAAAGGGGTAATCGTGTGAGTTGCAAACATCCCGCCCTGTTCAAGGATACTAACGTATCGGATGACTTGAACTGAATTCCGGGACGGAATTCTCTTAACGGGGGGAGAATGTGACAACCGGCAAATTTCGTACAACGATTAACGTGATTCTAATCATGTTTTAGAAATAATTAACATGGTTTAAGGTTAATTATGGTTAGTTGAGCTAATATGAGTCCTACGATGTCCTTTTGAAAGTTCGTTGAAGTCTTGATGCCTCTAAAGAAAGACTTCGCGTGTTTAACGTAACGAACTGACATCAGCAAAAATTTGTCAAACTGGAATAACATAAGCTTATTCTATGAAAATACGACACGTATTTACTATCGATGCGATCGAATGAGAAATCGGCGTGGTAAACGGCCAAAAACGCAGCGTTTTGGAGAACGCGGAGAGGAACTGACGTGGGATTCGAACGTCAAAACGCGTGGTTTTAACCGTTATCGAACGTTCGGAATAATTATTTATTATAAATAATTTCAATTATTTAGTTTCGAAAGTGAACAGGTCGCCTAAATGAAGTATAGCTCGACCGGATCGATTAACGCGATTTTAACGTGTGTTCCGTTTTCACGCGTCGAGTTACGAAAATAACATTTAAATTGCTCGGTTTAGTTATGCTTTTCATTTCGAATAAAACCGACTAGTTTTTGTAATTAATGGTCGGGCCTAATAACAAACCGAGATGATTTACGTTTAAACGGGTTCGATTCGCGGTACAAGTCACCTACCTAACCCTAAGTATAAAAAGCTTATCTTCTTCTTCATTAAGACAGCCGCTGCTGCCCTCTCTCTCTCTACTCTCTCTCTAAAAACCCGGATCTCTCTCTCTCTCTCTACCCTTACACTCACCCGCAACCTCCCTTCCTCCTCACCATGCCAAGGATCGGCCACCACCACCCATGGTGGTGGCTGTGCGGTGGTCGTAGGCCCCAAAACGGGCTGGAACAGCTACGAAAACGGAAGTTTAAGCCCGAAGACGAGCTGAAACGGGTTTGGTCGGGTGCCGGTGACGCGCGAGTGATGTCGGGGGTGGTTGTGGAGGCCGCTTGGTGGCCGGTAGTGGTGGTTTAAGCCCGAAAATGGGCATGGGGTGGATGGCGATGGCTGTGCGGTGCAGAAACAGCAGCGCAGAGGTGAGTCTTCGAGGGTTTTGGGGCAGGTTAGTTATGGGTGTTGTTTGGTGGTGGCGTACGGGTCTGGTGGTTCCGATCGTGGTGACGGTTTGATGGGTTTGCAGCGGATTTCGTATACGATGTGCAGATCGGGACGTGTAACAACGTTATGGTCCGATCCATCTTGTTAGGTGGCTGTGGAGCGAAACAGTTGGGCTCGGGTCTTGACCGTGGTTTTTGGTCGCGGGTCAAACGCGCTCAGTACGGGTCAGATCTGACTGGTTCGTGGCCGGTCAACACGCGGTCAACCCTGGTCAGTTCGGTCAAAACCGATCAAACGTGGTCAAGCGATTCAGCCAACGCGGCATACGGGGCGGCCGCAGGATACCCGCGTATAACTTCGGTATAAATAATTAATTACGTATTTATTTTGCGAAACATTTATAAATATATATATTTATAAATATATCAATACGAACAAGTATCTTTAACTCGCGAAACGAACCAGTCTATATTAACGAAAAGTATAAATTGATGTTGTATATACTAAAAGCGTGACTTTGCGTTGATATTGGATTACATACTATATATATTGTTATATATATTTATATAAATAAGTTTGGTATTTATACAAGTTATCGAAGCGTATAGTGTCTCGTTTTAATGGAATTGCGGATAAATGAAATTGTTGGCTTGTGATTTAGAGATTGATTTTTGGGAAATTGTAGACAACTCGTGTTGTCTGGTTCTTGCAAAAACAGAGGAAACTCTGCCGAAATTTATAAAAATCCGAAGCATAACGAGGTTAATATTGTTGTTTATGTTTTCACAAATAAGCTTTCCAGGTGTTTTAAACAAATGGTTTTATCCAAAGTTGTGACGTATTCGACAACTGGTTATTTACAACAATAAAAGTAAACATCGAACAATATTCGCAAAACAAATATATAGTTTTGTCGAGCGTCAATTGTGTCAACTTCAATGGTTTTTGGTAACCAAAACATTGTTAAAAATACGGATTTGAAATGCGTAGACGCTTAACTTATTTGGAAAAATTATTTGAAAGTAATGCTTCGAAACACATAAAACACTCGGATTTTGGGAAGCGAAATAACAAATGTTACTAGTCAATTTTAATAATTATACTTATGTTCCTTCAAAGTATATTGTCCAAAAATAATAATACAAGGCAACTACATTTATCCGATTTACGAGACAAGATATTACTCGGGATGAGTTATGCGTTTCGTAGTAGTAGTCCAACATGGTTTACGCACGAATAGTAACAGGTGCGCGACTTGGGTACTATTTCGTATGTGAACACATGAATTATGATAAGTCACGATCGGTTCGTCGAGTTAAAACACTTAAGGACTCGGGTTAGTACACACGAGTCAAGATAGTTGAGTAAACTATCTTTTAACCGGAAAAATAAGCTAGGTTTATATATGATAGACTTTAAGGTGTCCTTATTGGTACTTAGGGCACGAGGAAGTCGGTCAAAGCTTTGGATTTTATTTACTAGCTAAGCATGGAAATTAAGGTGAGTTTCACGGCCCCATTTTACTGTTTTAACTGGGGGAAAGATATGTTTGTCAAAAGTTATCACATATTGAAATGTTTTCAAAGGTTAAAATGTGGTAAGTGGCATGATGAGTACCTGAGTTTTTGGTCGCCACTCGGGGTTGGGTCCTCGCTACTGTAACCATTAATTCAGGTAAATGAAACTGAAGGAATATTTGGATAGTACTATTGGTGCCTGACAAGGCCCACCCCTAATCGATAGCGTCGATTATGCATCGGCGTATGCCTGGGGTGCACGTATTCTGAACTTAAGTCGTAGGGTTCCGAGAAACGACTTGGAGCGGGGCATATTTATTAGTCTTGGTTTGGTTATGGGACTCAGGGGATTGCTCATCATCATAATTTGTAGGAGCTAGCTACTCCATACAAAGGCTACAAAATGTGCTGGATTTGCACAGGATATAAAAATGTGCTGGATTTGCACAGGATATAAAAATGTGCGGGATTTGCACAGGATGTAAAAATGTCGTATTTACGAAACTAAAACCTGTGAACTCACCAATATTTTATATATTGACGTCTTTTTAAACATATCTTTCAGGTAACTAAGTGCTGAACAGGTATGCGGCTAGTACGGTGGAATTTGGGATGTCGGAAAATGGTTGGGGGTTTCATCTATTGTTACCTTCGGGTTGGGACATAAACGGAAACACCCCACTTTAAAACTTAATGTTTGTGGTTTTAAGTAATGTTTGAAACCAGGTACTCCTTCCCGACATCTTAATATAATGATCTTTTCTAATTAAATATAGTTTGTGTTAATCTTGACTTTGATATGCTTTCGAGCGTCGCGCCACGTGTTTCCGCCATTGGCGTGGTGTGACAGAAGTGGTATCAGAGCCAAGGTTATAGCGAACTAGTATTTTTGAAAAATCTAGACTATAACCGGTTTTGGCTCGAAAACGGAGTTTTCAAAAATAAAACACAACGAAACATTTTTAGAAAAGAGAGAAAATTGTACATGGATTGTACAAGGGGAAATTCCGACCGACTAGCCATGTGTGTCAATATATAAAATGTTAGAAAATAAGGATAGGAATGTTTAAATTGTGTAGAGATCCGATTTTCTAACTAGTGCTAGTTAATGCATATAAGTAGTACAGATAGCTTGCCTGTAAGGATATCGTCTCACACTTCACTTTAGTCCGCACTTTTGCATCGGTTACCGACATCGACAAGCGGGAAGGACAAGCGGTGGTCTACGACGAACTCACCCGCTTACCTGCGGACGGGATGATCGGAAGGGCTAACCTTTATCGTGCTAGTGGACGTTGTCGTGTTGCTGATGATGGGAAGGCAAAGCTAGTCTAAGTCCTTTATTGTGTGAAATCTTTGTTTTGGATCAGGAAGCTCGGAACTAGCGGGCACCAAAATTACCTGGCAACACCGATTATCATTGCGGGTGCACACGTAATAATAACTTGTGGTGCACGGTAACCTAGGTGGGCGCTAGGGCTGGGGTTGGTGATCACTCCTTGCCTTGTCTATTCTTGTACTGTAGGGTCAGTCTTAGCTTTTGATTGGCCAACGGGCTAAAAGGGAAGTCTTGTTGATATCCCTTGATTTTGATCCTCGCAAACTGAATGAGCTTTCTTCAGCATTACCTCTAAGGTACGAACACGGAAGAGCTCGGACGTCTACTTCATATGAGTAATCTGACGTAAACCCTCGCATCGGATAAGGACAGGAGACGAAAACTTCCTTGTATAGGAGTTTAATGCCTCCGCACGAAGTTCTTCGATGGAGCGGACATACGAGGATGCACTGCCTACCGAAGGGATGAATGCATGGTACGATGCGTGGAATGCTAAGCTTGGAAAGCAGTGAAGACCAAGGGTGCGTCCTTGCGAAACCAGCGCGTTTTGAGCACGGGACCCTGTGTGGATCAGTATTGAGACTAGTGGCCCGTGTGCTGCTGTAGTATTACTGCGAGTAAGTCATTCTTGATCTAACACATGCCCAAGTTGTCTTCGAGGGTCAGGCGTTCCTTCCCCTATTGGAGGGCAGAATCGTCCTTGCTGAGTTAATAGGCTTGATCATCTTATCTAGAAGGCATGATAGCCCCCAGCTAAATCAACAATGCCGAATCGGCAAGATCCTGGTATATTTATTTAATGGGAAAATAAATATATGGTAAAGTGAGCCGAGTCGGGTGTTGAAAATGAATTATCGATCGGCAAGATCCTAGTATATTTATTTAATGGGAAAATAAATATATGGTAAAGTGAGCCGAGTCGGGTGTTGAAAATGAATTATCGATCGGCAAGATCCTAGTATATTTATTTAATGGGAAAATAAATATATGGTAAAGTGAGCCGAGTCGGGTGTTGAAAATGAATTATCGATCGGCAAGATCCTAGTATATTTATTTAAATGGGAAAATAAATACATGGTAAGGTGAGCCGGGTCGGGTGCCGAAAACGAAATATCGATCGACAAGACCCTAGTATAATTATTTAATGGGAAAATAATTATACGGTAAAGTGAATCGAGTCGATGGTCGTAAAATACAATGTCGAATCGACAAGATCCTAGTATAATTATTTAAATGGGAAAATAATTATACGGTAAAGTGAGTCGAGTCGATGGTTGTAAAATGTAGTGTCGAATCGACAAGATCCTAGTATAATTATTTAATGGGAAAATAATTATACGGTAAAGTGAGTCGAGTCGATGGTTGTAAAATGTAGTGTCGAATCGACAAGATCCTAGTATAATTATTTAATGGGAAAATAATTATACGGTAAAGTGAGTCGAGTCGATGGTTGTAAAATGTAGTGTCGAGTCGACAAGATCCTAGTATAATTATTTAATGGGAAAATAATTGTACGGTAAAGTGAGTCGAGTCGATGGTGGTAAAACGAAACGTCAAATCGATAAGATCCTAGTATAATTATTTAATGGGAAAATAATTATACGGTAAGGTGATTCGAGTTGATGGTTGAGAAATGTAATATCGAATCGACAAGGTCATAGTATATTTATTTAATGGGAAAATAAATATATGGAAAGGCGAGTCGAGTCGATTACGGGAAAAATGAAATCTCGACTGACAAGATCCTAGTATGACTACTTAATGGGAAAGTAGTTATATGGTAAAGTGAGTCGAGTCGG
Source organism: Ambrosia trifida (assembly GCA_028751855.1). Lineage (NCBI taxonomy): Eukaryota > Viridiplantae > Streptophyta > Magnoliopsida > Asterales > Asteraceae > Ambrosia > Ambrosia trifida. Next base: position 97,033,946 of record CM054130.1, read on the forward strand.
AGATAATTTTGCCCAAGTCAGTTAATATATATGGAGACATACATATATATTGAATATAGGATCACGACGTGCGTTTTGCGTCTGAATCCGTCATAATACTCGGGGAGTGAAACCACATTTCGGGAGCCGAAACCGTAGAGCGTGTGACTCGTAATTGTCAAGTGTCGCGGAACGCTCTGGCTACATTGAAATTCCCCCCTCGAAAAATCAAATAACGGACTACTGGAAGTGGTCACGTTATTCTGTCAACTAAACTTACCCATGGGACGGCAATTCCATTGCTCATGTTGCAATGTTGAACGTCCGCTACCCTCGTCAGGACGACGAGACTGGTTGTTTATTTGGGGTGGCAATTGATGCGAAGTGTTTTCCATCAATCCCCATAGATATTGAGACGTTGCGTCCCTTGGTCACGGTGTTTTATAAACTAAGGTTGCGAGATCCATTCGTCATGGACAATGTGACTTGCCTAATCTCTTGTCGTATTCCGATACTCTCACTGCGTGGCCTATCAGGAAGAAAGTTCACTGGCCTTGCTTAGGAGGCGGAGAGGCATTTCAGTTGATGATTATCGATGCTAGGGCCAAAATAACATGCAAGAGGACCCTAATGTGAAGGATGACTCGGCTGAATTACCCGAGTCTGTACCATTTTATTTTATCGTGGTGTCTCGATAAATCATGATCCTTCTACCTCTACTACTCTCGTTGTGACCAATATTTTGATGTGGGAAAAGATGTTGGTTGGTTTCTAGGTCCTATGGATACTATCTACCACACATCTAATAGCTACGACGGATCTAAGGTTTCTGCTGAGCCTGCTGTTGTTGCTGCTATCATTGTCCTACGGCTCAAGCGAATCATGCCATCGTTGCTGAGAGTGTAGCTCATAATGAATGTATTGAGGATGTTTCTATGGCTTATGTCAAGATTCGATGTTGCTATTGTTCGAAGGCTCCTGCCAAGGTCATTGTCATTGACATAGACATCTATAAGACCCTTGCCAAGCCGCTATGACCATGTTTGTGTCACGATGGAGTTCGTTGTTGTTAACTCCATTTTCTTTGAAGTATTCGTTGAACCGCTCGTTATCATTCCCTGGCTCCTGCCAAGACTAATGTTGGCGATGGCTCTCAGGCTCGGTCGAGTCTGTCAACGCTGCAGTTGCCATTATTCGAGTGACTTATATCGAGCAGACAGTCATTCTCCCTAAGAACGATATCGGCTTGATAAGTCTGCTAAATTATGTGGAACCCATCGTTCCCATTTCTTTTATGATGACAGATGCCTTTATTAACCCAATTGTTCCCACCAATGAGCCTATGGAGTATAGGTTGCTGCTGAGGATACGAATAAGGATTCCGTCGCCATAAGTGAGCTGAAGCGCACCGGGATGCGTGCTCACCGTAATGGAGCTTCTTGTAGTTATGTATAGTGGACTCGCTAGGTTGCGTGTCGTCCTGCTGTCGTGAATTCATGTTGTGGTGTTACCCCTAACGATTGTGCATTCTTGTCGTTGCACAGTTTTGCCGACTGCATATCCATGCGGTTGCGTTTCGCTGTCGACGGTGCATTCCTGTTGTTGTGCTGCTCCTGCAGTGGTGTAGCCTTGTTGTCGTATTTCTCTGTGTCATGCGGTCCATGTTGCGGTGTTGCCTTGTTGTCATGCTTCTTTGTCGTCGTGTTGTTCCCGTGCGGTGTTCCCTTGTTGATGTGTTCGTGGATGTGTTGTTGTCATGTCATGTTATTACTACTGCCGTATCGCACCGTGAGCGTATTGCTACAATTTGTTGGATTGACTTGATGATGTGATGACCTGTCGTTTGATTCACTCTTGGTTCCCTTGGGATAAAGACATTACCCCAAACCCACGTAACCGTTGTATGTTGCTGAATGGTTGTGTAGTGATGCCATCGATAATGTGGGAATTCGGGTGTCTAACGGACTTTCCAGTAGTCATACTAAGACACTCTAGTTCTAGTGTTAGCACATGTATCTCCCTAAACCTCGAATCTCGTGGTAGTTTCAGCAATTGACCGAATCATGTGTCGACCTCTTTATATGCTCGCGCGTTTCGTGGGCATTACCTCTTCAAGATCTAAGGCATCAGTGACGCCATGTCCAGCCTTAACCTTTTACGTGCATTTCGGTCGACTAACCACTCTCGAATCATGTCGGAAGGAAATCCCATGATCCACACATGACGGGGTGAGCCTCGTCTTTGCGATAAAGGGATTTCGAATACATCTCGAACTTGAAGGTATCGAGTAAATGTGAGCGATATTATGACCCATACCTTTGGGCTAGTAAGAGTTGAAAGACTCAATTTATTATTGCTCATCCCAGTGGACTCGTTTGACATCATACCCGCCAACGTGTCATGCCGATGACTGCGGGAATAACAGTGTGGACCCACCCACGGCGAGTGCATTGGTGGAGTCCCCGGTACGTGATTCGGAGGTCTTATGAAACCCTGAATCTAGAAGGGCACCCTACCATGATGAGATCTTCGATCAACTCAGCCCTTCGATTGATGTTATCCTGCTAATGGTAGGTTTATCTTGTCTTGGTGTCGTTACGCAGATTCTTGGGATAGTGGAACCTTTCGACCTCGAGTCAATATAGGTGTTCCCAGTATTTGTCAGTAGCATTGTTCGCGCTAGAGCAAAAGTTCCCTGCCCTTGACAGACACTGTTAGAGACACCATAGTAATATGAGCTGCCAGGTCAGTGCGTCTAGTACCTGACTAATCAAGATGAGCTCGAAAGCTTACATGTCGCACCCATGCGTGTGACTACCTGAGTCGTTGAATGGGATGCCTTATTGGAAGGCTCAAGACTACTTCTTGTAGGGCGATCTCGGTCGTTTGTTGTTTTAAGTGACGATTTTGGCGCAGGAAGCCGTCAAGCCCAAACGTGAGATCTATGCCAGATGCATTCATCTAGGACTCAATTTCACCTCTTACCTCGAAAGATCCCGAAAGATGAAATATTCGGCGAGTGAGGATTTCGGGTCAGGACTCCTTTCACTCAGATCTCTGCATAGGATCTGATAGTCATTTGAGGGCGTGTGTCCTGTATTGTTCAGAATTGACTTACTAGGTTGCTAATAACGATAGGACACCAGTGCTCGTGAGGCACATATAGCAGGACAAGCACTGGGTACCCTTGATTTGGGTGGTTACCAATGCTCTGCTTACCGTCTCGAGGAAAGCCAACGTGTTGAGATGTTGTCGAGACCCTATCCTCTGTTTGTTACGGCAACCATATTATGATGATTCATATACATCATCCTTATGTTGACCAATGTGATGAGGTGATGCGAGCCTCTAGACATTTGTGTTTTAGTCGGCTTAAATCCTCGCGTATTGTGGAATTGTACGGTTGTGTGTTGAATATACACTGTCTACTGCCTGGGGAACTGAGGGGTGGAAGTGACGCAAAAGCTTTCGACCTCCATCAGTCCATACTAGGCGTCCTAGTACCACTAACCATAATCGCTCATACGAAAAGGTTGTAAGTGGATGCATAGTGAATTTCGGTCCATGTGAGGGCACAGGATTACCATCCGCTACTATAAACAACCCCGAGCGTCCTCAAGAATGTCGACTGCTTGGTGATCTGGTAAGACCACCCGATTAGTGAAATTCAACGAGCAAACCTAATGGTCATGTCGCCTGAGGTGTCCGGTGGCTGTGATGGGACACAGGCAAAGATCGATCGATGTTTGGAACCTTCTCATCCCCCCTGCTCGTTTGCAGTTATAATATGAGGCATACGGATAGCCACCTATACTCTTGGAGAGTCGTGGCTAGACACTAGATGCCAACGTTCACAATATCGGATTTTAGTAGTTATCCTGCCCCAGGGTGTGCCAAACCTTGAACGCAAGTCTGGAATATTCAATTTGAGATGGTTATGGATTACCATTCTCGAACGAATGAATTGTTGTCCTGGACGGAAGTGTCCTGTGTGATACGATTAGTGTCGGTGGCAAGTCAAATTCGTGTACTTCATCGCCAGAATTTCCTATGTGATAGGAATTATCACCCTAGTGTTCGGGGTGTGCTGCTCGAAGTCCTCTGGAGTGCATACGTGTACGTCTCTAGTACATTGAATGACAGAAAGAGATATACACATGAACTGGCTTGAGTTCAAGAGATGACCAACGAATCTGGTAGATTCAAATCTGCTTGAATAAGTGGCCAAACCGATCGGGAAGTTGTGTTAACAAGGCGTTGGCCTTAGGAACTTCGAATTGGTATAGGACCTTGCTGAGTGTTATACACTGAAAGGGGTGTTGTTAAGCACGAAAACGGTAATGGAGTGACTTCGCTTAGTACTCCAGTGACTCGGAAATGTCAGTTAAATATTGGTCGTGCAACGAACAAGCTCGAACTATCGCAAGAGCTTAGTGGGACTCTTGACGAATCCCGCAGGTCTGGCTTGAGGAAGCATTGTCAATTCCTCGACCGACAGGATTCAGGTTGACGCAAAGCTCTACTATTTCGGGAAAGCCGATATTTGTGCCGGGTTGCGATACCCAGGAGCTCGGCCGTAGCCGACTCATGACATTGTGTTCGTTAGGACGCTAAGCGTGAACTGGAGTTCACGAAGAAAAGGGGTAATCGTGTGAGTTGCAAACATCCCGCCCTGTTCAAGGATACTAACGTATCGGATGACTTGAACTGAATTCCGGGACGGAATTCTCTTAACGGGGGGAGAATGTGACAACCGGCAAATTTCGTACAACGATTAACGTGATTCTAATCATGTTTTAGAAATAATTAACATGGTTTAAGGTTAATTATGGTTAGTTGAGCTAATATGAGTCCTACGATGTCCTTTTGAAAGTTCGTTGACGTCTTGATGCCTCTAAAGAAAGACTTCGCGTGTTTAACGTAACGAACTGACATCAGCAAAAATTTGTCAAACTGGAATAACATAAGCTTATTCTATGAAAATACGACACGTATTTACTATCGATGCGATCGAATGAGAAATCGGCGTGGTAAACGGCCAAAAACGCAGCGTTTTGGAGAACGCGGAGAGGAACTGACGTGGGATTCGAACGTCAAAACGCGTGGTTTTAACCGTTATCGAACGTTCGGAATAATTATTTATTATAAATAATTTCAATTATTTAGTTTCGAAAGTGAACAGGTCGCCTAAATGAAGTATAGCTCGACCGGATCGATTAACGCGATTTTAACGTGTGTTCCGTTTTCACGCGTCGAGTTACGAAAATAACATTTAAATTGCTCGGTTTAGTTATGTTTTTCATTTCGAATAAAACCGACTAGTTTTTGTAATTAATGGTCGGGCCTAATAACAAACCGAGATGATTTACGTTTAAACGGGTTCGATTCGCGGTACAAGTCACCTACCTAACCCTAAGTATAAAAAGCTTATCTTCTTCTTCATTAAGACAGCCGCTGCTGCCCTCTCTCTCTCTACTCTCTCTCTAAAAACCCGGATCTCTCTCTCTCTCTACCCTTACACTCACCCGCAACCTCCCTTCCTCCTCACCATGCCAAGGATCGGCCACCACCACCCATGGTGGTGGCTGTGCGGTGGTCGTAGGCCCCAAAACGGGCTGGAACAGCTACGAAAACGGAAGTTTAAGCCCGAAGACGAGCTGAAACGGGTTTGGTCGGGTGCCGGTGACGCGCGAGTGATGTCGGGGGTGGTTGTGGAGGCCGCTTGGTGGCCGGTAGTGGTGGTTTAAGCCCGAAAATGGGCATGGGGTGGATGGCGATGGCTGTGCGGTGCAGAAACAGCAGCGCAGAGGTGAGTCTTCGAGGGTTTTGGGGCAGGTTAGTTATGGGTGTTGTTTGGTGGTGGCGTACGGGTCTGGTGGTTCCGATCGTGGTGACGGTTTGATGGGTTTGCAGCGGATTTCGTATACGATGTGCAGATCGGGACGTGTAACAACGTTATGGTCCGATCCATCTTGTTAGGTGGCTGTGGAGCGAAACAGTTGGGCTCGGGTCTTGACCGTGGTTTTTGGTCGCGGGTCAAACGCGCTCAGTACGGGTCAGATCTGACTGGTTCGTGGCCGGTCAACACGCGGTCAACCCTGGTCAGTTCGGTCAAAACCGATCAAACGTGGTCAAGCGATTCAGCCAACGCGGCATACGGGGCGGCCGCAGGATACCCTCGTATAACTTCGGTATAAATAATTAATTACGTATTTATTTTGCGAAACATTTATAAATATATATATTTATAAATATATCAATACGAACAAGTATCTTTAACTCGCGAAACGAACCGGTCTATATTAACGAAAAGTATAAATTGATGTTGTATATACTAAAAGCGTGACTTTGCGTTGATATTGGATTACATACTATATATATTGTTATATATATTTATATAAATAAGTTTGGTATTTATACAAGTTATCGAAGCGTATAGTGTCTCGTTTTAATGGAATTGCGGATAAATGAAATTGTTGGCTTGTGATTTAGAGATTGATTTTTGGGAAATTGTAGACAACTCGTGTTGTCTGGTTCTTGCAAAAACAGAGGAAACTCTGCCGAAATTTATAAAAATCCGAAGCATAACGAGGTTAATATTGTTGTTTATGTTTTCACAAATAAGTTTTCCAGGTGTTTTAAACAAATGGTTTTATCCAAAGTTGTGACGTATTCGACAACTGGTTATTTACAACAATAAAAGTAAACATCGAACAATATTTGCAAAACAAATATATAGTTTTGTCGAGCGTCAATTGTGTCAACTTCAATGGTTTTTGGTAACCAAAACATTGTTAAAAATACGGATTTGAAATGCGTAGACGCTTAACTTATTTGGAAAAATTATTTGAAAGTAATGCTTCGAAACACATAAAACACTCGGATTTTGGGAAGCGAAATAACAAATGTTACTAGTCAATTTTAATAATTATACTTATGTTCCTTCAAAGTATATTGTCCAAAAATAATAATACAAGGCAACTACATTTATCCGATTTACGAGACAAGATATTACTCGGGATGAGTTATGCGTTTCGTAGTAGTAGTCCAACATGGTTTACGCACGAATAGTAACAGGTGCGCGACTTGGGTACTATTTCGTATGTGAACACATGAATTATGATAAGTCACGATCGGTTCGTCGAGTTAAAACACTTAAGGACTCGGGTTAGTACACACGAGTCAAGATAGTTGAGTAAACTATCTTTTAACCGGAAAAATAAGCTAGGTTTATATATGATAGACTTTAAGGTGTCCTTATTGGTACTTAGGGCACGAGGAAGTCGGTCAAAGCTTTGGATTTTATTTACTAGCTAAGCATGGAAATTAAGGTGAGTTTCACGGCCCCATTTTACTGTTTTAACTGGGGGAAAGATATGTTTGTCAAAAGTTATCACATATTGAAATGTTTTCAAAGGTTAAAATGTGGTAAGTGGCATGATGAGTACCTGAGTTTTTGGTCGCCACTCGGGGTTGGGTCCTCGCTACTGTAACCATTAATTCAGGTAAATGAAACTGAAGGAATATTTGGATAGTACTATTGGTGCCTGACAAGGCCCACCCCTAATCGATAGCGTCGATTATGCATCGGCGTATGCCTGGGGTGCACGTATTCTGAACTTAAGTCGTAGGGTTCCGAGAAACGACTTGGAGCGGGGCATATTTATTAGTCTTGGTTTGGTTATGGGACTCAGGGGATTGCTCATCATCATAATTTGTAGGAGCTAGCTACTCCATACAAAGGCTACAAAATGTGCTGGATTTGCACAGGATATAAAAATGTGCTGGATTTGCACAGGATATAAAAATGTGCGGGATTTGCACAGGATGTAAAAATGTCGTATTTACGAAACTAAAACCTGTGAACTCACCAATATTTTATATATTGACGTCTTTTTAAACATATCTTTCAGGTAACTAAGTGCTGAACAGGTATGCGGCTAGTACGGTGGAATTTGGGATGTCGGAAAATGGTTGGGGGTTTCATCTATTGTTACCTTCGGGTTGGGACATAAACGGAAACACCCCACTTTAAAACTTAATGTTTGTGGTTTTAAGTAATGTTTGAAACCAGGTACTCCTTCCCGACATCTTAATATAATGATCTTTTCTAATTAAATATAGTTTGTGTTAATCTTGACTTTGATATGCTTTCGAGCGTCGCGCCATGTGTTTCCGCCATTGGCGTGGTGTGTTAATCTTGACTTTTATTAAAAGCTTCAGCTACTCTGCCAAACACCAAAATATGTTTAAAAAGCTTTCAGCTTGCAGCTTCCAGCTACCAGCTTGCAGCTACCAGCTACCAGCTTCCAGCTACCAGCCTCCAGCTAATTTTGCCAAACATACCCAGTATATATATATTGCAAAGGGATTAATCCTACATGTCATACTCTTATGCAATCTGTCCTTTGAGAGATGCCACTTAGGATGTGATGTGACAACTCTAGACCAATTAAAAAACGATTAAATATGGTTTAACCTAATCTATTAAATACCTAATCTAGTAAATCTAAATATTAAACCTTTATTATTTTCTCTCTCATGTTTCCTCCTATAACTTTTAAACGTTAATATCTTTTATATACGGGATTTTTTAAAGAAAAAAATTACACCAAATTAACGAGCGTTTTATTATCTTTCCAACGAGTACCATAGTGCTATATAAAAAACGGAGAAAAAAACGACTATTTTTTGTAACCCGACAGGTATTGTGTCAGGTTTGGAATTAGCTTAAAAAAATTGTGGGTTTGGGTCGGGCCTGGGATTAGGTGATACCGACCCAATTACCCGAAACCACATACCCAAATACCCGAACTATATACCCGATCATATACCCATGAATGTTTTAACGCATCACATAACCCTTAGACTAGTGCGGTCGATATTTCAATAAATAACTTTTTTTTTCCTTATTTCATGTTAGTTATTTTTAGAATGATCGATTACAAATTTCCGAATTCATTTGACATTATACCCGGCGCAGAGATTCGTTTTTTTTATATTAGAACTAGTTTATACCCCGGGAGCGTCCCGGGTTGAGAAATCTAAGTAATAAAATTAGAAGTATCTAAACTATAAAAATAGCATCTGTCAATATATGATTAATTATTATTATTATTATTATTATTATTATTATTATTATTATTATTATTATTATTTTAAACAAATCTCTGCCATAAGTTATCATATTCTAATATAAAAAAAAGGTAATTGAGTTGGGTATCACCTAATTCCAGGCCCGACCCAAACCCACAATTTTTTTTAAACTAATTCCAAACCTGACACAATACCTGTCGGGTTACAAAAAATAGTCGTTTTTTTCTCCGTTTTTTATATAGCACTTTGGTACTCGTTGGAAAGATAGTAAAACGCTCGTTAATTTGGTGTAATTTTTTTTCTTTAAAAAATCTCGTATATAAAAGATATTAACATTTAAAAGTTATGAGAGGAAACATGAGAGAGAAATTAATAATAAAGTTTTAATATTTACATTTAGTAGATTAGGTATTTAATAGATTATGTTAAATCATATTTAAACCATATTTATTCCTTTTTTTTAATTGGTCTAGAGTTACCACATCACATCCTATGTGGCAGTTCTCAAAAGAGAGATTGCATAATATTATGACATGTCATAAAAAATGTTTTGGTTTGTTATATGTATAGATATGATAACTTATGACAGAAATTTGTTTAAAATAAATAAATAAATAAATAAATAAATAAATAATAATAATAATAATTTATCATGCAAGTCATTAATTATGTTGTCATATTAGATATTTTATTATGTCATATTAAATATTTCAATCCGGGACGCTCCCGGGATAAAAACTAGTGATATAATAGTTGTAAGTATCTGAAACACCACCATATACCCAACACCATAGATACTTTAAATACACTAAGACTAGACGGAGTGGGGGCGGGAAGGGCCTGAACACCGCCGCTTATAGGCGTGGAGAGGGGCGGGAAGGGGGGGGCGGGAAGGGCTTCACTGGCGTGGGGGAGGGGTGATGGCCACGTGGAAGGATCTGATTGGTCAGTTTTTTTTTATTTTTTTTTAACTTTAACACAATATAATATTATTTCCTTCCCCCCCCCCCCCCTTCCACTCCCCACAATTATCCCCCCCCCCCCCCAAGGGTCCCACAAGTGTCACATGGCGCTTCATCCCCCTCTTTCCCGCCCCCCACTCCTTATAGTCTAAACTTACCATAGATACTTCGATAGTCAATGCCCAACACCAAGATAAGCTAAGTCTGCCATATCCTCATATTTAGGGCGTTATATGTTGAAACATTTTCCAAACTTTTTGGCGTTGAAGTGTGAGACAACCAAAGTAACATGAAGCAGTACAATACTAGCCCAACCTCCCTCCTTTAAGGCATATAGAGCAGATGTGTAAAACAAATCCCACTAAATGTATATACCCCTGAAACAACAATTTCTAGTTTTGCAAAGTTTAATAATATATTCTAGTTTCGTTACTAATTTAACATACCTATAGTTATCAGGGGCCAGTATTCAAACAATGAATGTCCCCGATTTCCGATTGATGGACCTAAGGCAGTTGCTACAGGTGATGGATAGGCTGAAACATAGTCAAATAATTCGTTGGATATGCCACAATCTACTATCTGGATCGTCTATGCTGAATCGTGGTACGAACATGTTCTGAGAATGCTTAATGTCGTGTGGATTAAAGTACTTAAACCTCTTTTTCTTAAACTGGCAAGTTCCTGATGGAAATGCCAAAACTCGGTGGAAAAAAGAAATTAAGTTAAGACTTTAAGATGAGACATTTTTCAAGTTTTAAATTTATAAAATAAAACGATAAATGCTACCGTTCTAACCCACACAATAGGCAAGTGTACCCTAGTTCAAACCTGAAATATGACTCGCTTGGTTATCGAGCTCAAGCTTTACATACATAGCCCGTTTAAGTTTGCGAGCCTAACGACCCTAAACAAATGTTATATTATTTTTTCATCTATGCGATTTTGTCATATGAACATATTCAATTTTAACTAATAACATTGGTGAGTCGAGCTCGAGCCGAGCTTTTGCTCGTTTAAAATTGTTTTCAAATTACCTCGAGCCGGGTCGAGCTCTTAGATTTTACTTTCGAGCTGAGCTCGAGTTTGACCCTCATAAAAGCATGACAAGTCAAGCTCGAGCCTAGTCAACGGATCTGCTTAACTCGTTTATACCATACCATTTGTACAAACGTGATAACAAGAGGCCGGTACAAGAGATAGAGCCTTAAACCCATATATTGGTCTTCCAAGACTCCAAGTATTAGACGAACTTATATATGGAATTCCATATATAAGTTCGTCTAATACCAAGTTGTACCAAAAGAAGGTCATGAGACGTTAAAAACAAATCCTATTTTTAAAAGGATTAATGCCGCCGCTCACATTCACACTAGTCCCCCTCTCTCTACATAACACACAAACCCTAAGTCTTTCAAACAACCACCACAACCTTCAAACTCGATGACAGACGACACTCGAAATCTACATGATGCCAGAAGAAGCAATGTATTAGATCACATAGCTGATTTTAGGGTTAACTCTATGAAATATGCTTTTAAACACGAGTATCAAATGCCTGTTGCGTTTGGCAGAACATTTCCAGTGGATATTTTGATACCCGATCATGATAATAAAGATGCAGCAGTTCTTATCTCTAGAATATGCTGGACCCTTTTACCATATGCTAAAACATCTCGAAAAGCAGGTGCTTTATTTGCCAGTATTATGGGTGCAACCGCTCCTGCAGAATTGTTCAAAGCTATGATAGTCTCAATCGAAGGTGCAGAAGTTAATACAGTGTGTATTCCGAAAGAGTCCGAAGAAGCATTCTACGAGTTTTATCTTGAAGATTGCTATAGTGACGTTGAAAACGCCATATTCATGGGAGTGACATTAATGCTACCATTTAAACACATTTCTGAGAAGAACTATGCTCGCTTCGTAGAAGAGGAAGTGAAAGCTATAAGCGGAAGACTAGGAGTTGATGATGAAAAGCTGGCAAGAATAAGGTACTCGTTGGACCTCACTCGAGCCAACATGGTGAAGCGAATGGGACAAAGGAAAGTTAAACAAGAAATTTTGAAATATCTGGTCATGATGCGGGCGTCTGAACAGACAAGCGCGCTCAAAGGAATGGCTAGTTATGTTAGTAGGATGCTGAATTGGAATGAACTAACTTCGATTGTTAATATAAAGAAAGTTTTGGTGAATTCTAGATCACCAGTTCTTAAGCATGGTTTGGTACAAGACGAAGTACACAATTATTCCAAAGCTGTGTACCATATAGTCAGATCTCCATATCCACGATATTTTCGGTATTTTTGAACACCGGAAGAGGAACAACTAGTCCAAATGCATAACTTCCAAACATTGGGCGCGGTTGCTCAAGAACTTCTCAACAGGAAAGCGAAGAATAGACCTATTGCTAATTATGAAGGTACTTCAGAGAGAAGGGGATCATTGTGGAGATTCATCTGAAGTTTTGTGACGGTCGAATGGAGACTGAGAAGAGGGGAAGAATTAAGCTTGTGGATAGACCTATTACTAATTATGCAGGTACTTCAAAGAGAAGGGGATCATTGGTTCAAGAGCTTGTGGATATTCATCTGAAGTTTTGTGACGGTCGAATGGAGACTGAGAAGAGGGGGTGAATTAAGCTTGTGGATAGACCTATTGCTAATTATAAAGGTACTTCAGAGAGAAGGGGATCATTGGTTCAAGAGCTTGTGGATATTCATCTGAAGTTTTATGACGGTCGAATGGAGACTGAGAAGAGGGGAAGAATTAAACTTGTGGATAGACCTATTGCTAATTATAAAGGTACTTCAGAGAGAAGGGGATCATTGGCTCAAGAGCTTATGGATATTCATCTGATGTTTTGTGACGGTCGAATGGAGACTGAGAAGAGGGAAAGAATTAAGCTTGTGGATAGAACTATTGCTAATTATGCAGGTACTTCAGAGAGAAGGGGATCATTGGTTCAAGAGCTTGTGGATATTCATCTGAAGTTTTGTCACGGTCGAATAGAGACTGAGAAGAGGGGAAGAATTAAGCTTGTGGATAGACCTATTGCTAATTATGAAGGTACTTCAGAGAGAAGGGGATCATTGGTTCAAGAGCTTGTGGATATTCATCTGAAGTTTTGTGACGGTCGAATGGAGACTGAGAAAAGGGGAAGAATTAAGCTTGTGGATAGACCTATTGCTAATTATGAAGGTACTTCAGAGAGAAGGGGATCATTGGTTCAAGAGCTTGTAAAATATCCATCTGAAGTTTTGTGACGGTCGAATGGAGACTAAGAAGAGGGGAAGAATTAAACTTGTGGATAGACCTATTGCTAATTATGAAGGTACTTCGGAGAGAAAGGGATCATTGGTTCAAGAGCTTGTGGATATTCATCTGAAGTTTTGTGACGGTCGAATGGAGACTGAGAAGAGGAGAAGAATTAAGCTCATGGATGAAGAATATTATGATGAAATGGATCAAAAGAGGAGGATGATGTGATGCATGGGTGATTAGAGCTGGTTTTATTTAGAACATTGAAGGATGTATTGATCATTTTGTTTAGCTTTCTAAACTACTATGCTGACTTTTGTTAGAATTATTGATGAGTATTTGTGATGCAGTTTCGCACATGCAATCAAATGGCTCAAAACACTCAAAGGATTCAAAAGCTTAACAAAACTTTAAAAGTTCTTCATTATCATCAAAACTCAAAAACTGACTAAACACTAACCCTAGAGTCCTATTTATAGGATTACATTACAATCATAGTTCAAAATAAAACTAAAAATAAGATAAACATGGAAATTCAAATTTTAAACTAAATATTAAATTATTTTGATGCTCCGCATCAATTTGGGACAAATTTTCTTGGAAAATGAAGACTAAGATCGTTTATTATCTTCAAGATTCAGGTGCGTTTTCTTCCAATTAATCTTTATGGTTGTATATTTCTTTGTTGAGATGAGGTGCTTTGTGTACTTGACTACTTGTGTTTGGAGGTATGATATGATGTGCTTGTTTTTAAGTTGGCCCCTCCTCTATGGACCTAAGCTTCTTTAGAGTCAAATTATCACATTGAGGGAAATATGTACCTCAAGTGTCGGGATGGGAAAAAATTACACTTTTATTGAAAATAATGCTAAGGCTCTCTAGAGGGTAACAACATGCTTGTGACAAAAGGCACATGCACAAAAGCAAAGGTTATTCAAAGTAATTGATGAAATTTCTTACTATGTGCACATCTGTAGGTCTTTGGTGATGATCTAATTCCTTATATTACTTCATAAAGTTTTCTGTAACAATTGTTTTCAAAAGGAAACAAGGTTGGCTAATTGGGAACAACATGCTAGAGGGTAACAACATGCTTGTGACACGTCATTATGCTTGTGTCACATGCCAAACTAATACATATATGCATGTATTTGATTGTTTGATAAAAATATAATAAGAGTAAGTTTTGATAAAAACATACATGTTGATAGTTATAAGTTTATAAAGCCACAAACTAGTAGTGATTTTCTGCTTAAAAATTGATGAAGGTTCTTATTCGGGATCACAACCTTTTTAAGTTTTTATACAAGTGTAACTCATCGTCATCTGATCATTAGAGAAGTTAATTAAGAACTTTTTCATGAGGTTCATTTGTATTTATTTATACATGACATATATGTTGGATATATAGTATGTCAGATGTAATTAGAAGTCGAGGTCAACGTAACCCGACCCGGTACAATCCGAAGAGTTACACGTTGGTACACGAATCAGATAAGTTCATGTGTTGGTGGATTATTATTTCTGAAATAATAATAGTTTTGAAATCGAGGGACTAAATAGTAAAGTTTACACTTTGACTAGTCAAATGGTCAAGTGTATGACTTTGACTAATTAATTGGTCAAGTCCTTGACTAGTCAAATGGTCAAGTGAATGACTTTGACTAATTAAGTGGTCAAGTGCCTTTTATCTTTATAAATAGGTGTGATAGATCAAACTCTAATCACACATGTTTTGAAAAAGATAAAACAACATAACCCCTGTCTCCTCTTCAAGATTTGCGGCCACCCTTAGGAGCCACCGCCCCTTTGTCCGCCGCAAACCACCATCATCGCCACCTCCGTCTTGCAAAGTGTTGCTTTCGGTTGGCCAGTGCTCGGGTGTGAACTTCCTACTAGCGAGGATTCGTTGTAACCCGCGTGTTACAATTCCGGTGTAGTCGTCAAAGGTTGATTACTAAACCCCCTATGGTTGTTCATTATTTATTTGTTTATACGCGTTTAACCGAGATCCTGATTGAGAATATTTTGTTAATTGGATTAATAAAATTAAACATATATTTATATATATATAAATCGGCTCATATTATATATTGTATATAATCGATTTTATTAATAAATAAAACTGCTTCCGCTGTGTATTTGATACCATGATTCCCAACAGTGGTATCAGAGCCACGGTTATGCGCGTATAGATGGTAAAGTTATAATTTTGATATATGTTTTATTTGTCAAAAATTTATTTATTTTTTTGACAAAAGATCAAAAGCTTTTTGTTGTTCATGGATTGTGATGTGAATCGAGCCCTAGGTATTTTGACCCTTGTCATGGTTGTGTTTGTGATGTTTTATTTTTTTATTGATTTGTATTTTTTATTACGGATATTGGATCCGGTGTAATAGATAGGATTAGAATAGATTTGTTTTATTTGTATTTCAAATTTATTTGTAATCCTACAAGTACAAGATCAAGACTAAGATAAAAAGGCGAACATGTTCCATGATGATAGAGATCTCGGGTCAACTGAGAGCTATATCAAAAATAGTTTTGAAACCCTTTTGACTGGTTCGTTTCGTTTCTGGCTAAAACGAAACGGACAACCTATTAGGGGCTCGATTCGTTTAATTTTATTATTATGTTTTGTGGTTGTGGTTTATTTATTGTAAATAATTTAGATAACCCAAAATAAATAAAATTTTCACAATCATGGCAACGGTTTTATTAAAACAAGTTTTATAAAAACCGAAAAGCATTTTTAATAAAAGGAGTTTTATTAATATTAAAACAAGTTCATTCGCGATAATACGACCAACATAGTTTAAATAGGGTATTTAAAACTATACTGTGTCGAGTGTTGAAAGGAGTTTCAATTATCACGAACAATATAAAATTGGATTTTATAAACTATTGTATGACTCACATCATGCTAACGAGTCATTCAAAATATTTATGGTAAATATTAAAATTAAATCCCAATTTTAAATTGATGTTTTATGCCACCCTTAACGAGTTAACACTTCGTTTTAAATCGAACCCAAATGTTAGTGCTAACCCTGCATCTGGGCGTTGATCATGAGTGAAGGTAATCATCGCGTTTCCTGTGTAACATAGGCCGGTGTTATAGTTAACAGTAAAGGACCAAACATCGCTTGTTTGACAAGTGGGCATAGTTGGGGTTAAACATACATCGCTCTTAGCGATAACCCCAAAAAGGAGAGTTGTGTAGTGGACACAATTAACAATCGTTGTTTACCTACCTAATCATGCCAGTGGACAGTGCTAAGCCAGTTCATTGTGTATTGATGAATCGGGATCTCATCCTAATTAATTTTGCTTTTTGGGTCATAAAATAATTAGGATACTTAAAACATGAAATACTAATAAATTAGATTTTGAACTTTGTAGATGTCAACTGAAAACAATTCCGCCTCCCAATTCTCTCTCAAGTCCATCTTAGAGAAGGACAAACTTAACCACTCCAACTTCATGGACTGGCACCGCAACTTGAAAATTGTTCTCAAGGCGGAGAACAAGTTGTATGTTCTAGAAACGCCAGTTAGCACTCGTGTGCTAAAAATGAAGGCATATCTTGATCACTTGGATCGTCTGGAATACCCCTTGAGCGATGAGTTAGCGGGGGATATTATCCTAAACTCATTGCCCAAGTCATATGACCAGTTCATTATGAACTACAATATGAACGGGATGGAAAAGACACTTGCGGAACTGCATCAGATGCTCAAAACTGCTGAGGTGAACATACCTAGCAAGACTGCACCAGTGCTAGTGATCAAGGAGGGTCAAGTTAAGAAACCTAACACCAAGAAAATGGGCAATCAGGGCAAAGGCAAATCTGTTGCCAATAAGAAACCTCAGAAAGATGCCAAGTGTTTTCATTGTGATGAAACTGGGCACTGGAAGAGGAACTGTGCTAAGTATTTAGCTGAGCTGAAGCAAGCTAAGGCTTCAGGAGGAGAGTCCTCAAGTATATATGTTATTGAAATCTTTGCTTTTCCTAGCAAAACATGGGTGTTTGACACAGGATGTGGTTTCCACATTTGTAATGTTTTGCAAGGACTAAGAAAGATTAGAAAGCTGAAACAAGGCGACTTGGAGGTCCATGTTGGCAATGGACAAAGAGTTGTTGTGAAGGCTATAGGAGAATGTATTCTCTTACTTCCTTATGGTTTAGAACTTGTTTTGAACAAAGTTTATTACATTCCTAGTGTGACTAGAAATATTGTTTTAGTTTCGGCTTTGCGTGGACAAGGTTTTAATTATCGTTTCAATGCCGAATTTATTTCTGCTTATTTTAACGATGTATTTTACTTTGATGCAAAACCTAACAATGGGATCTATGAGATAGAAATCCAAAACGATAACATATTATGCAATATCTCCCATAAACGTAATAAGTTGGACTTTAATGATACGTATATGTGGCATTGTAGACTTGGTCACATAAGTGAGAATCGTGTTAAACAACTCAAAACCGCAGTAATCCTGGATTCCAAAGGTTCGGAGTCGTTTGGAAAATGCGAATCATGCTTAAGTGGAAAGTTAACAAAAGCACCTTTTTCAAATGTTGGAGAAAGAGCCAATGATCTGTTAGGACTTGTACATACAGATGTATGTGGTCCATTCAGAACAATGTCAAGACATGAAGAAAGATACTTTGTTACATTTACTGATGATTTCAGTAGATATGGTTATGTTTATCTTATGAAGCATAAACATGAAACTCTTGAAAAGTTCAAGGAGTACCAAAACAAAGTAGAAAATCAGCTAAATAGAACTATTAAAATGCTTCGATCAGATCGAGGCGGTGAATATCTTAGTCAGGAATTCATCGACCATCTAAAGGATTGTGGAATAGTTTCACAACTCACTCCACCTGGAACACCGCAACATAATGGTGTGTCTGAGCGGAGAAATCGAACTCTATTAGATATGATTCGATCAATGATGTGTCGAACAAACCTTCCAAAATCCTTTTTGAGTTATGCTTTGGAAACTGCCGCAAGACTTGTGAATATAGCTCCAACGAACAAGGTTGATAAAACGCCCTATGAGATATGGCATGGAAAGAAACCTCATGTATCCTACCTTAAAGTCTGGGGATGTAATGCTTATGTCACTACTAGATCCCAGAGGCGAAAAAGTGGTTTTCGTTGGATACGGTAAAAAGATCGGTTACCTGTTCTACCACCCCACTGAAAATAAGATTTTCACCAAACGCAGAGGCACTTTCTTAGAGGAAGAGCTTCTGGTGCGAGGGATTGGAGATAACCATGTGGATCTTGAAGAAATTCGAGAATCACAAGTGACTGAACCAGATGTATCTGATCCAGTTGTTGAAGTTGAGCCTGAGAGGACTCAAGAAACAATAGAAACACCAAGTGTTCGGAAAAGTATTAGGGATCGTCGTGCACCGGTAAGGTATGATGATATCTTCATGATTGATGAAGCTGAGCCTACTACTTACAAAGCTGCAATCTTGGATTCAGAATCCAAGAAATGGCAAGAAGCCATGAATGCAGAGATGCAATCCATGTATGATAACCAAGTCTGGGATTTGGTTGATCTTCCTACCGAATGTCGGACTGTGGGAAACAAATGGATCTTCAAGAAGAAGACTGACATGGATGGGAATGTGCAAACCTACAAAGCAAGGCTTGTAGCGAAAGGTTTTACTCAGACTCAAGGAATTGACTATGAGGAAACATTCTCGCCGGTAGCCATGCTTAAGTCTATTAGAATTCTACTTGCCATTGCTGCATATTATGACTATGAGATATGGCAGATGGATGTCAAAACCGTGTTCCTTAATGGACACTTACTGGAAGATGTCTATATGGTTCAACCTGAAGGTTTTGTCGATCCAAAGAATCCTAATAAGGTGTGCAAGCTGAATAAATCCATCTATGGATTGAAGCAAGCATCTCGCAGCTGGAATCTCCGTTTTGATCAGAAAATCAAAGAGTTTGGTTTTATCAAGAACGGAGATGAACCGTGTGTTTACAAGAGTTTGGTTATATCACTTTTCTTATACTGTATGTAGATGACATACTAATCATTGGAAATAATATCCCTATGCTTAAAGATGTTAAGACCTGGTTAGGTAAATGTTTCGCAATGAAAGATCTTGGTGAAGCCACTTATATTCTGGGAATAAAGATTTATAGAGATAGATCAAAGCGGTTATTGGGTTTGAGTCAAAGTACATATATTGATAAGGTCTTACGACGCTTCTCAATGCAAGACTCAAAAAGGGGGCTCTTGCCCATGGCACATGGAACCATTCTTGATAACAAGCAGTGTGCAAATACTGAAGAGGAAAAGAAGAAAATGGAAGGTGTTCCATATGCTTCTGCGATTGGTTCCATCATGTATGCCATGTTATGTACTAGACCTGATGTCTCGTATGCTCTTAGCATGACGAGTAGATATCAACAGAACCCAGGAGAGAGTCACTGGGCTGCAGTGAAGAACATTCTTAAGTACTTGAGAAGGACTAATGACATGTTCTTAATATATGGTGGACTGGATGAGGAGCTGTCAGTTAAGTGTTATACTGATGCAAGCTTCCAGACTGATCGTGATGATTCAAGATCACAAATGGGATATGTTTTCATTCTGAATGGTGGGGCTGTAACTTGGAACAACTTTAAGCAAATTGTGGTTGCTTAATCCACCTGTGAATCAGAATACAATGCTGCATCGGATGCTGCAAAGGAGGCTGCCTAGATGAAGAAGTTCATTGGTGATCTCGATGTTATGCCTAGCATAAAGAAACCAATCGAGATACTGTGTGACAACACTGGTGCCATTGCTCTTGCAAAGGAACCAAGGTCACACCAGACCACAAGGCATATACTCAGGAAATTCCACTATATTAGAGAGATAGTAGAACGTGGAGATATCATGATAAACAAAGTTCATACAGATCTAAATCTGGCTGACCCCTTTATTAAGCCTTTACCTCAAGCTAAACACGAGGAGCATGCTGAAAGATAGGGCTTAGAGTTGCTAGACAGTGGGCATGATCTGTAATTAGTATTGGTGTTTTATTTTGAACTATAACAGTTACATTGAATATTTATTTGATTTAATGGGTTAAATGCAAATGTAAATATTTTGTGACCGTGTTCATTATTTGTATGTTTAAATCCTTGAATAAGAGTATTCTAAATATCCGTAGTCGATTAAATTACATGGGAATGAATTTGAATGTAAGACTATTGTGAATTGAGATGATTGTATTCATGAGATGAATAACTCAATGGTTTGAGAATCATAATTCACAGATATCATTAGGGAATGATATTGGATGTAACTCGCTTCAAAACGATCTCCATGGATCTGTGTCATGAGATGTTTTGATATTGATATGTTCAATCTGTCCTTTTTCCTAAGGCACATATTAAACTACATTGATCAAGGATTATCCTTGATATTATCTAGCACTGTCCTGAAACATGGGTAGTAATAAGGGTATCGTTGGGAGAAATCCAAGATTAAGTGGGAGTTGTATGACGCTGATGGAATTCTGTACTTCTATAGGATTAGAAGTCTAGACATTCTGGTGCCCTCGTTAATTCAAACTGGTATAAACGCGTAGCCACGCTCGGACTAAGGTAGTTCGTTAGACCACTTTGAATTAGAGACGAGAATAGAGAATGGTTGATCACTATATAAGAATGAATGATCCATGTCTTATGATCAACGGATGTCTATACAGAAGGGACTTATTGATAGAATTATCAGGGCTATAGTATTTGGTTAAGTAAGCGTTACTTGAACTCAAAGAACTAGTTGACGACTGTAAAGTGTCATACTGGTTTGGTGCAATGCGATGCAGCTAGGCGTCCAACTCTGCGCACGTTGACTCATTTAATTAAAATCGTCCAAGTGGGAGATTGTTGGATATATAGTATGTCCGATGTAATTAAAAGTCGAGGTCAACGTAACCCGACCCGGTACGATCCGAAGAGTTACACGTTGGTACACGAATCCGATAAGTTCATGTGTTGGTGGATTATTATTTCTGAAATAATAATAGTTTTGAAATCGAGGGACTAAATAGTAAAGTTTACACTTTGACTAGTCAAATGGTCAAGTGTATGACTTTGACTAATTAAGTGGTCAAGTCTTTGACTAGTCAAATGGTCAAGTGTATGACTTTGACTAATTAATTGGTCAAGTCCTTGACTAGTCAAATGGTCAAGTGAATGACTTTGACTAATTAAGTGGTCAAGTGTCTTTTATCTTTATAAATAGGTGTGATAGATCAAACTCTAATCACACATGTTTTGAAAAAGATAAAACAACATAACCCTTGTCTCCTCTTCAAAATTTGCGGCCACCCTTAGGAGCCACCGCCCCTTTGTCCGCCGCAAACCACCATCATCGCCGCCTCCGTCTTGCAAAGTGTTGCTTTCGGTTGGCCAGTGCTCGGGTGTGAACTTCCTACTAGTGAGGATTCGTTGTAACCCGCGTGTTACAATTCCGGTGTAGTCGTCAAAGGTTGATTACTAAACCCCCTATGGTTGTTCATTATTTATTTGTTTATACGCGTTTAACCAAGATCCTGATTGGGAATATTTTGTTAATTGGATCAATAAAATTAAACATATATTTATATATATATATAAATCGGCTCATATTATATATTGTAAAAATCGTCTTTGGGTAAAAAATGGGTAACACGTGTTAGTTTGGCTTAACATGTGTTAATCGAAATTTTATTTATTTTAAAAAAAAAAAAAAGTGCTCAGCTCTTTTTTGATTTTTTGGCCCAAAATGCTTAAAATCATGTATATTACATGCCCGGTTTTTTTCAAAAAAAAATAATAATTTTGGAAGTCAGAGTTACCAGAGTTTTCACTATAAGAGTGGGTTTCCACATTATCCTTACCCCTGTATCAACATTCCTAAAAGTTAAAACCATCTAGATATGTTGCATAGAGCACTCACACTTACTATTTTATTTTATGTTTTGAACGGTTAATTAAACTTGCATACGTGAACCCCTCACCTCCTACCACCCTAACACTCTGTTCCAGAGTTTCATTAAAGGATGAAAGAGAAAGGATCACCCTCCTCTTCCTTTCTCTCCAATTCCTTTCAAATTGGAAAGATTGAAAATCATCCTAAAAACATCTTTATTATCCCTCTCATTCTCTCCCTTTCCTCTTATAAAAAACTCTAGAACACATTTTTTTATCACTTTCTTCCAAATTATTTCTCTTCCATCCTTTAATGAAACTATGGAACAGAGTGTAAATCTTATCTATAACTTCTAACTTTAAGCTTATAAGTTATAAGGGCATTCACATCCCCTCCACCAAATCTCATCTATCAAATTACACTAAAAATCATTACTTCACCCCTAAATCTTCTCTCTCCTAATTAAAATAATAATACTTTTTCATACTTTTATCATTATATTTTCTCTCTCCTCACTCACAATTACTTACAAAAATATTAAAATATATATAGGGGTGAACAGTAGCTTTTTATATTTAGAGTGGAACAGTGCTTCCACCAAATATTTTCTCTCTCCTCCACTCACAACCACTTATACTCAGCCCATATAATTTAGTGAGCACACTCACATACATTTGATGGATGAGATGTAAGTGCTCTAAATTAAGTCATATCTTATATTTGGATTCTTTATGCCTTAATAGTATTTTATATAATCATTATTTTTAAGACATAATTTGTATTATACGTTATTCGTTAAATCTGTATCCCTAAATAATCTTAACATATGTTTAAACTTCAATGCATAGCCTCCTACCATATTGTGCATTTTATGGGCATGAATTAAGGTACCATGCTCAAAGGTGGGAATAGGAGAGACATGATTTCGGAGAAAATGGTCCCATGAAAAATGGCATGGCAGGAAATGTACGAGTACAGTGACGATTGCAACATAGATAGCCTCGATGACTAGAGGCATATATCTAATGAATATACAGGGATAAGATTTAGATGAGAATCTATTTAGTCGGATATCCTTGAAGAATGAATAATGAAGGTACCCCAAAAGTGCATCAAAGAGTATAATCAGGTATAGAGAAAAAAAAAATAGGAAATCATGTAGAGAAGAATAAGAACGAACAAGAATGCAATAAGATAAAGATTAATGAGAAAACAGTTGTGGCATAGCATCACACCAAAAAAATATTTTGGCACAAGAAATATGGTATGTAATAATAGAGTTGAAAAGAAGTCGACCCATAAGTTTTTGATGTCGTAAAGATATGATCGTAAGTGTTTGACGGAGTAGGGAAATAGTTTTTCAATATCGGTTACAAAATGAGTCAAATGCTTGGGAACAATGTGACGATATTTCCAAGTAGAGGTGCACAAATCGGATATTTTTAATACCCGTTTCCGAGTATGAAACTAAGTTCGGGTATTTGGAGAAACTAGCTAAGGTTTGGGTACAATTATTGAGGAGAACAACCTAACCCTATGTATTCGGGTAAGGTAAGATCAGGTTCGTGTATAACCACGTATTGGATTGGGTACATGTTCAGGAATAACTGGGTATTTAAACCGGGTATTAATACCATGGATTTTTAACAACGGGTTATTTTTATTTAATAACATAATAAATCATTTTAAAAATCAATTTTGCTAATTTGCAAATAGTACAAGTTATTTACTTTATAATATGATTTTCTTTTATAAACTTAGATTAAAAAAAAAAAAAAAAGTTGGATAGTAAACTTAAAAACATACTTAAAAGTTCAGGGGTAAAGTATATGGAGGAAACCCTCCTTATTTGGTAAACTCTGGAAACTCTGACTTCCCAACATTTTTTTTTTTTTTAAAAAAATAGGGTATGTAATATACATTTTTTTAAGCATTTCGGGCCAAAAAAATCGAAAAAGCGCCGAACGGTTTTTTTTAAAAAAATAAAAAACGTCTACTGTTTACATATAGTTAACACATTGTTAACACCTGTTATTAGCGCTTAACATGTGTTAGTCAAAATTTTATTTTATTTTTTTTAAAAAAAGTACTCGGCGCTTTTTTAATTTTTTTGGCCCAAAATGCTTAAAATCATGTATATTACTTGCCCTATTTTTTTCAAAAAAAAAAAAAATATTGGGAAGTCAGAGTTTCCAGAGTTTACCAAATAAGGAGGGTTTTCTCTATAACCATTCCCAAAGTTCAGGCATTCTATCAGTGATTAAAAAGAACCGGTGTTGGGTACATGGTATAACCAGGTTTGAATATTCTATTGGGCATAAAAAAAACAATTTCCTCTTTTGGTGTTGAGGCCAAAATGTGTACCCTACATATACGATAGGATTTAGTTCCGGGTATATAAGGCCTGGGTATGATAAAACCGGGTTCTGGGTATTTTAGTCGGGTACCGTACCCAGTTTTATTGTGTACCTCTGCATACAAGTGAAACAACTAAATTATGAACCATACGAATATTAAAAAAGAAGTGGATGTATTGTAGTTGCCAATCCAATGTACAAATCACCTGGGTTTGTGAGAAACCGAACTCAAAAGAAATGGTTCATAAAATGTTGGGCCAAAGCACAAATTTTTGGGCATGTTGGCCCACTAATAGTAGGACAGAGAGTAAAAACTGGTTGTGGGTTGGACTGTAGTATAGGGAAATTGGGTACCGGTAGAATTTTCCGTATCGGTTTTTTTGTACGGATTTGATACTGACTTTTTGGCATTTTCAGTACCGTATTGATACGGTACCATTGTTTTACCAATTTAACCTTCAAATATTGATACCGTACCATACCGCATTGATCATTTTTGGTGTCGTACCCGTTTTGACAATTTTTAGTACCGGTGGTGTGGGCGGTACCGATCATTTTTGGTGCCGTGCACATTGAAGATCGGGATTTGTCCGACTCGGATCTTTAACCACTGCTTCATAACTAGTAGCACTATGGTTATTGCATATTTTTAATGTTGTGTAACTTCTTAGTTTGCTAATTATCTTACAAAACATGACAACATTGTGGCAGTCTATGGAAGTATAACGATAATAATGTTATATCTTATTCGGTTACATTTATAAGTAGTCCGTATATGTGATCAAGTGCATATATGTCACACTAGCATTTAATTAGTTCTTACGAGCTTAGGACTCCCTGTCAAACAGACCAACCACTTGTTATCTCCAATAACAGGATCAACAAGCCTTCTCTTCAACCCCTCCCTTATTGATCTCTCACAACCGCCGCCACCTGGTCTCATGGCGGTCTTGAATGGCGACAATGGTTCTTCTAGGCTTAGCGTATCAGCTTCCACAATCCGGTTCATCATATCCAGCACTTGGCTCATTCTCGGCCTCAGTTTTGGTTGTTTTTGCAAGCACTTGTTAGCCACCGCGGCTAGCTTTTGTGCAGACTTTAGAGAATAGTTCCCCGCAAGCCGAGGGTCTAAAATCAGTTGAAATTTTCTTAAGTCATGAGATATGTGCGGTCTTACCCAATCTAATAGCTTTTGCTCGTGTTTGGGCCTGTTAAGATCCAACGGCCTTCGGCCCGTTATAAGTTCATATAGAAAAACTCCATAGCTCCAAACATCACTCTTGTATGTAAGGCGTCCGGTTTGAATATATTCTGGTGCTGCATATCCAACTGTCCCAACTACCTGTTTTATCAATATATGTAATCCAGTTTACGAGAATGTTTAAGTATAACGGTATAATGGTCATTTTCAAAACTTAATCAGCATAGTAACATACTGCTGTTGAGACGTGGCTTAGCCCGTCTTCTGGGCCAAGTCTAGCCAATCCAAAATCTGAAAGCTTCGCGTTCCAGTTCTCGTCCAATAGAATATTTGAAGATTTGAAATCTCTAAAGATTATCTGCATTATAACAAAAGGTTTTAACCATGAGTGACAGTTTGTGATGTGACTTGTAACACGACAGGTTTTGGGTTGTCATGTTCAGGTTAGCCAATTTAATTAAGCGGGTCATGTTTAGGTTGACATGTTTACCCATTTGCTTAAACAGATCGACCCACCAATCTATTTAATTAAACAAGTCGACCCAGTAACCCGCTTAACCCATTTATTACAAACCACCAACCTGATTTACATCTTTACTACTTGACCACTACCCGTTTGAAACATTTAAATAAACGGGTTAAAAAGGAATTGTTCTGGTTAAATGTTATTACTTGGGGTTAGAAATGACGTTTTATTTACAGTTTTAAACGAATAAATATATGGGTCATGTTATGAATGAACAATTCAACTCTCCTACCTGACATGATTGACACCCTAGTTTTAACCAACAAATCCATAATTAAAAAGTCAATGTAATTTGACATCATCTATATAAGGGTACCTGAAATTCCATTTCTTCATGGAGGTAAGCTAACCCTCTAGCAGCATCTTGCGCGATTCGCAGACGTGTTGACCAAGGAATAGGTGTTTGAACCCTGCTGGATAGATGATCTTGAACACTCCTGTTTGGCATATATTCATACACAAGAAGGCGTTGAATCCCTCTTTCATCATCTTCAGCACAATATCCAACCAATTTGACCAAATTCGGGTGGTCAACGAACCCTAGAACATTCACTTCTGTAATCCATTCCTTGTGGCCCTATAAAAACCCACGAAAATGGGAGCATAAGGATAACATGTGACAAAAAACATAGCCCAACACAAACACACATGAAGTTTAAGGATGTTAACTAACCTGCAGCCCTCTTCTACCAAGTTGTTTCACAGCAACATCTATCTTTTTATTATTTGATCCATCTGTAGTTTTAATAATAGCGCGATACACGCATCCAAAACCACCTTCTCCAATCATTAACGCACGGCTGAAGTTCCTTGTGGCTGATTTTAGCTCAGAGAATGTAAACTCTTTAAGATTATTATTATTACTATTACTATTATTATTACGACTTGGTCTTTGATTCAAACTTGCAAAAGATGTCCTGTTGGAGGACTCGGTGCTAACATCCGAGCTGTCATGTGAAGTAAACTCAGAGCCCGATTTCCTCTGATCATCTTGACCGTTGGATATGGAAGGAGAGGAATGGGCCGGGGTAGACTTTGTAGTCCTCGTGTCGTTGTTTCTTACTCCATGGGAGGATGAAGAGAAGGAGAAACATCTCATAGCTTTCATTGCCTTCAAAACAATTATTTGTTTAGCACAATATTATAGCCATGAAAAATAAAATTTACACTATCATATGTGATTATTAAAAGTGATGTCTTATATTGTATATTTCATATTCAAATACATGTATAACAATAAGATGTTGTTAATCATAAAATGCCAACAATAACTCACTGGAGCACATGTTTAGTATTCTCTTCATATTGACTTTTAATTGCTTTAGGTTGTCAATGAATCATACCAATAAAAGCATGAATATTATATATTTAAAAAAACTATATATAAAGAATAGACAGTTGAAACAAGTTGAAATCAATATAAAGACTAAGTCCATATATATATAGAAATCTCACCCATAGTCATCCATATTAATTAAGACATAAAAATCAAATAACCACATACATAGCTACTCAAAATATATACATAGCAAAAAAAAAAAAAAAAAAAAGTAATAAAATACTCTTAGTGAGTTTCCAATATTAATTAGCCGGAAATTGGTGAAAACGTATAATAGAAACACATCATATAGACACATAGACAAGCAAAAAAAAAAAAAAAAACTAATCTCCTAAAGTAAGAATCTAACACAAATTCGTACCCTTCTAAATGTCTTTAACTTTAATACTACGTCTCCATGAACTAGACAACATAATTAACAGCTCATTATGTTGTAGATAGTGTAGAAAGCATAATTAGCAATTAGAAAAGATTTGAAAACATGGTAAGTAATTAAGAAAAAAAAAACATATGGGTTTAAGAGAAGGATGGAAATATACATACCATTAGCAATGTGTGTTTAAGATTGGAGGGAATTTGTTAATAAGAATTAAGTAGCTATAAGGATCCAAGAAGAGTACTCATGTTGAGAGAATAAAAATGGAGGTAGACAAGTGGAATATAGCTGTCCGAACTAATCTTGAAGTTGCAAAGAGATGATGATCATGATGAGTGTATATATGGTGAAGAGGATGAGTGGGGAAGGAAGGAGGGAAAGTCTTTGAAAGCGAAACTAAACATTAAACACAAAGAGACAAGTGTTAAAAGGGGTTTGGTGCTACTTATTAAATTTATTTTATTTTATTTGGTTTTAATAATAATAATAATAATATTTTTTTTTATTATCACTTATTAATTCTCATTCCAAAGTAAAAATCCAAGTTACATCTGGATAATGGATAAGCGAGCAACAATCTGCACTCAGTGGCGGATCTAGACCAAATTTTTAGGGGTAACATTCAATGGTATTAAGGGTAGTGTAATACTAAAAACTGTTAGGTTATGTTTTGCCCATGAGAAATCTCAACTCATCTCTAATTCACATGGGTTTTATTATTATTATTTTGTTTTAGAAAATAATGAAAAGAAAAAAAAAGGTTCATATGTTTTTCTTTGCTTCTGACGCCAAGGAAAAAGAAACAAAATGCAAAAGTTGTGGGTCTTGGAAGTTGACTCAAGTCAAAACAAAAGAAGTTACGGATTTTTTTTATTGAGCCTGGCTTATTCTCTTCTTGGCTAGTAGGTAAACATACGCCAAGGGAAAAACATAAAATAAGGTTTTATGTTTTAGTGATATTATTCAGCCGTTATACATCTATGCAAGTGACGAGAAGAAAGACAGTTAATTGTGTGTGCCTTTTGTTGAAATAAGAGACGCTTCAGAGATCGATAATTCCTTTGGTGATACCTCTTACTCGTCTTTGTGTTATTCCATATACTTGAAGTGATTTGTTCCGAGTGTATGATGATTTGTGTATACCTCTAGTTTTACCTAGAGAAGACTTTGTATTGCTCTATTTTGGTGATAGTGGATTTGAAGCGACTCTAGTAGTCCTGTGGTTTTTACTCTCCTTTTTGAGAGGTTTTCCACGCTAAAGTTTTGTGTCTCTTTATTATATTTATTATACCCTATTTGTTTGCTTCCTCACATGTTCATTCGGGTCGCGAAAATATTTGGTCAAACGAAGATAATTCAGCATTTACTTATTTACCGTTTGTGCCGGTTTCGCATTTTTTCCCATCAAAGTGGTATCAGAGCCATTAGCTCTTGTTCTTGGGTTGAGACTTGTTTGAACGATAGAAGCTAATACAAGTATGATTGTGAATTTGAATAGTTCTAATTATCATGTTTGGAAAGGCAAGATGGAAGACCTCCTTTATGTGAAAGATTATTATATACCTGTATTTAATACCGATAAACCTGGGGGTAAAACAAATGAAGAATGGAATATCTTACACAGAAAGGTTTGTTGTTATATTCGCCAGTGGGTTGATGATAATGTTTTGAACCATATTAGTGGTGAGACTCATGCTCGCACTTTGTGGAACAAGCTTGAGGAGTTGTATGCTCGAAAGACCGGGAACAATAAATTGTTCTTGATTAAACAGTTGATAAACTTGAAGTACAATGATGGAACTCCTGTTACTAATCATTTGAATGTTTTTCAGGGTATTATTAATCAGCTTGCAGGAATGGGTATTAAGTTTGAAGATGATGTACAGGGCTTATGGCTTCTTGGTACTTTACCGGATTCGTGGGAGACTTTTAGGACATCATTGTCTAACTCTGCAGCAAATGGTATTATTACTATGGAATTGGCTAAAGGCGGTATTTTAAATGAAGAGATGAGAAGAAAATCACAGGGTTCCTCTTCACATTCAGATGTCTTAGTCACGGAGAGCAGGAGGAGAAGTCAGAGTAAAGGTCCGGGTAATAGAGGGAAGCATCGTAGTAAGTCAAGAGGTAAGTTTGCTGATTATGAGTGTCATCATTGTGGTAGGAAAGGACACACTATCAAATTCTGCAGACATCATAAGAAAGATGATGGTGGCAACGACACTGCTGAAGTTAATACTGCTACTGAAGAGTTCTTTATTTGTTGTGATTATGATATGGTGAACATTAAACATGATGGTTCGAGTTGGGTTGTTGACAATGGTGCTACTTGTCATGTGACATCACAAAGGGAATTTTTCTCATCTTATACCCCTGGTGACTTCGGGATTGTTAAGATGGGTAATAATGGGCTATCAAAGATTGTAGGTGTTGGGGATATTTGTTTGAAGTTTGATACTCGGATGGAGTTGGTTTTACACAATGTAAAACATGTTCCAGATATTAGACTTAGTTTGATCTCCGCAGGTTTACTTGATGGTGATGGTTATCACAGTACCTTTGATGATGGAGTTTGGAAACTCACTAGTGGCTCTTTGATCGTGGCAAGAGGTGAAAGAAGTTCAAAGTTATACAGAACACATCCGAAGATCTCCAAAGACTCAATCAATTTACTAATGAATGCTGATATGACTGACTTATGGCATAAGAGACTTGCTCACATGAGTGAAAAGGGAGTGTGTATATTGTTGAAGAAAGATGCCTTGCCTAATTTGAATGATGTTCAATTGAAGAAGTGTTCTCATTGTGTAGCTGGTAAGCAAAGGAGAGTATCCGTTAAGAGTCATCTTCCTCATAGGAGAGATGGCATACTTGATTTAATACATTCAGATGTTTGTGGTCCTATGAAGACTAGAACACTTGGGGGCTGCTTATATTTTGTAACATTTATTGATGATCATTCTAGGAAGGTATGGGCTTATACCTTGAAGTCTAAAGATCATGTATTAGATGTGTTTAAACAGTTTCATGCCTTGGTTGAGAGACAAACTAGCAAGAAACTCAAGTGTATTCGAACAGATAATGGAGATGAATACATTGGTCCTTTTGATGCTTACTGTAGAGAGAAAGGTATTAGACACCAAAAGACTCCTCCAAAGACACCACAGTTGAATGGTTTAGCTGAACGGATGAATATAACGTTGGCTGGGAGGGTTAGATGTATGCTATCACATGCAGGGTTGCCTAATTCTTTTTGGGGTGAAGCTTTGAACACCGCGGTACATGTTATTAATCTTACTCCTTGTGTTCCTTTGTCTTTTAATGTTCCTAACAGGGTTTGGAGCGGCAAAAATGTTTCATATGAGGATTTGAAGGTCTTTGGATGCAAGGCATTTGTACATATTCCCAAAGATGAAAGAACAAAGCTTTATGTGAAATATATTCCTTGGTTATGGGGGAGATGAGTTTGGATACAGGTTTTATGATCCAGTTCAGAAGAAACTTGTAAGAAGTTTTGATGCTGAGTTTGTAGAAGATCAAAGTTTGAAAGATATTGAGAAAACAAAGATAGTTCCTCAACATACTGATGATCCTATTGATTTGGATTTGGTTCCTCCTCAACACATTGAACCACATAAAGAAGATAATATTCAGAATGATGAACATGGTACAAATAATGATGATGTTCAAGAGGAGCAAGAGTCAGATGAGGGTTCTTATCCAGAGTTACCAGTACCAGGTATGCCAGCATTTTCCCACTCAGGCAATCTATCAGAGACTGTCATCCTTCTACCCGTTTTTCTGCTGATGAGTATTCATTAGTCACTGACGGGGGAGAGCCCGAGTGTTATGAAGAGGCTATGGAAGATGAGCATAAAAGGGAGTGGGTTGAAGCCATGCAAGATGAGTAGAATTCCTTGTATGAGAACAATACCTTTGAGTTAGTGAAGTTGCCTAAGGGCAAGAGAGCTTTGAAAAACAAGTGGGTCTACAAAATTAAGACTGAAGAACATACCTCACGGCCTAGGTACAAAGCTAGATTGGTGGTCAAAGGGTCCAGTCAAAGAAAGGGTATTGATTTTGATGAGATTTTCTCTCCAGTCGTGAAGATGAGTTCCATTCGAGTGATTCTTGGTTTGGCAGCTAGTCTTGATCCTGAGGTTGAGCAAATGGATGTCAAGACAGCCTTCCTTCATGGTGACTTGGATAAGGAAATCTATATGGAGCAACCTGAAGGTTTTCAGTTTAAAGGTAAAGAAGACTATGTTTGTAAGCTTCAGAAAAGTCTTTATGGGTTGAAACAAGCACCGAGATAGTGGTACAAGAAATTTGAGTCTGTTATGGGGAAGCAAGGCTACCGATAGACAATGTTTGATCACTGTGTTTTCTTTCAAAGGTTTGGTGATGATGATTTTATCATTTTATTACTTTATGTTGATGACATGTTGATTGTAGGCAAAAATGCAGAGAGGATTATCCAGCTGAAGAAAGAATTAAGCAAGTCCTTTTCTATGAAAGACTTGGAGCAAGTAAAACAGATTCTTGGCATTCGGATTACTAGAGATAGAGCTTCAAAGAAGCTTCACATGTCACAAGAGCAATACATTGAGAAGGTGCTTTGCAGATTCAACATGGCTAATGCCAAAGCGGTTAGTTCACCTCTTACTCCCAACTTTAAACTAACCGATAAAGATTGCCCTTCTTCAAAGGAGGAGATTGAAGATAAGGAAAGAGTTCCATATTCTTTGGCGGTTGGAAGCTTGATGTATGCAATGGTGTGCACAAGGCCTGATGTTGCACATGCAGTTGGTGTTGTTAGTCGTTTCCTATCTAATCCGGGTAAAAGGCATTGGGATGCAGTAAAGTGGATCCTTAGATATCTACGTGGTACTTCCAAATTGGGTATAACATTTGGGAATGGAAAGTCAATGCTTGTTGGTTATACGGATGCTGATATGCAGGAAATAAGGATAGCATGAAATCTACTTCGGGTTATTTGATGACTTTTGCAGGGGGAGCTGTGTCATGGCAGTCAAGACTATAAAAGTGTGTTGCTTTGTCTACTACAGAGGCAAAGTATATTGCAGCAACAGAAGCAGGCAAAGAACTATTGTGGTTGAAAAGTTTTATGCAAGAGCTTGGCTTTATGCAAGAGCGCTACATGGTCCTTTGTGATAATCAAAGTACTATTCACCTTGCCAAGAATCACTATTCACCTTGCCAAGAATCCTACTCTTTATAAAAGAGCAAAACATATTGATGTGAGGTATCATTGGATTAGAGATGCCATTGAAGATAAGCTATTTGAACTTAATAAAGTTCATACCGATGATAATGGTTCTGATATGTTAACTAAAGCTTTAGCAAGGGAAAAGTTGAAGGTATGTTGCTCCATCGCCGGGATGGCGAACTCTTTCTCATAGAAAAAAGGGGGAGATTTGTTGGGTTATTTTTTGCCCATGAGAAAGCCCAACTCATCTCTAATTCACATGGGTTTTATTATTATTATTTTGTTTTAGAAAATAAAGAAAAGAAAAAAAAAAGGTTCATATGTTTTTCTTTGATTCTGACCTCAAGGGTAAAGAAACAAAATGCAAAAGTTGTGGGTCTTAGAAGTTGACTCAAGAGACAAGTGTTAAAGGGGTTTGGTGCTACTTATTAAATTTATTTTATTTTATTTGGTTTTAATAATAATAATAATAATATTTTTTTATTATCACTTATTAATTCTCATTCCAAAGTAAAAAACCAAGTTACATCTGGATAATGGATAAGCGAGCAACAAGCTGCACTCAGTGGCGGATCTAGACCAAATTTTTAGGGGTAGCATTCAATGGTATTAAAGGTAGTGTAATACTAAAAACTGTTAGGTTATTTTTTGCCCATGAGAAATCTCAACTCATCTCTAATTCACATGGGTTTTATTATTATTATTTTGTTTTAGAAAATAACGAAAAGAAAAAAAAAGGTTCATATGTTTTTCTTTGCTTCTGACGCCAAGGAAAAAGAAACAAAATGCAAAAGTTGTGGGTCTTGGAAGTTGACTCAAGTCAAAACAAAAGAAGTTACGGATTTTTTTTATTGAGCCTGGCTTATTCTCTTCTTGGCTAGTAGGTAAACATACGCCAAGGGAAAAACATAAAATAAGGTTTTATGTTTTAGTGATATTATTCAGCTGTTATACATTTATGCAAGTGATGAGAAGAAAGGCAGTTAATTGTGTGTGTCTTTTGTTGAAGATAAGAGACGCTTCAGAGATCGATAATTCCTTTGGTGATACCTTTTACTCGTTTTCGTGTTATTCCATATACTTGAAGTGATTTGTTCCGAGTGTATGATGATTTGTGTATACCTCTAGTTTTACCTAGAGAAGACTTTGTATTGCTCTATTTTGGGGATAGTGCATTTGAAGCGCCTCTAGTAGTCCCGTGGTTTTTACTCTCCTTTTTGAGAGGTTTTTCACGCTAAAATTTTGTGTCTCTTTATTATATTTAGTTTACCATATTTGTTTGCTTCCTCACAGGTTCATTCGGGTCGGGAAAATATTTGGTCAAACGAAAATAATTTCGCATTTACTTATTTACCGTTTATGTCGGTTTCGCGTTTTTTCCCATCAAAAACATCCAAAATATGGAAATTTTCCACTACGTCGGAAAAATTGAGAGGTCGCGGGTGCTACGCCTCCTCCCAAGGTAAGTCTGCCTCTGGCTACGCCGCTATCCCCTTTTGAATCGCAAAGCCTATTCTACTAAATACAATAATTTGATTTTAAGAGCACTTCTATCTAAAGGGAGGAATCCGTTTGCACCGGTGATCTTGCGTGTAGGAGAGAAAAGACATGGTAGTCGATGTGAAGGAAAGAGAAGCATGGGAAGAAGCATCTACGATCAAGGTATGGGAGAGGGAGTAATTCATCCAAATCCACCGAATACGTGTAGAGGGTGGTTGGGTAAAGCTAATAGCGAGCCATTATGAAAGAGAGGTGGAGCGATCATTACCTCAAGTCCTTAATTGGTGATAGTCTAAGGGCACATGGGGTGGTATAAAATTTATCACACACATCACACTATCATACCCAATCATCTTGTGACACCTCATTTTATCACATTTCATCACTAAACCCATGTGACGGTGTTCACAATTATCACTAAAACCATCACACCCAATCACCTTGGGACACCTCATTCCATCACACCCACCACTATTTTTTATAAATAAAAATCAAAAGAGAAAGGCGGTTGATATGGGGTTATTTAAGGGGGTTAAATTCTCGGATTCGGGTCCTTGTATCTCACATATCTCTTATGCGGACGATGTGGTTTTCATAGGTGAGTGGTCCGAGTCTAACGCCGCAAGCTTAAAGAGATTTCTTAGATGTCTTTCATTAGTGACTGGGCTGAAGGTGAACCTCTCTAAGTGCAAGGTTTTTGGGGTTGGTGTGGACAACCACGAATCAAGCCGTATAGCCAATTTTCTTAAGTGCGATGTGGGTTCGTTCCCGTTCTTCCACCTCGGCGTACCAATTGGTTCTAATATGAAAAGATCCTCCTTGTGGCAACCGATCATCGACAAATTCAAGAGCAAACTTTCATCTTGGAAGGCGAGGTACCTTTCCTTCGCGGGAAGGGCTACTCTCGTAAAAGCCGTTCTTGGTAGTTTACCCTCTTACTATCTTTCCCTATTTCTTGCCCCGGAGTGTGTTATCAGTAAGTTGGAAGGATTGCGGAGGGACTTCTTATGGGGGAAAGTGGGAGCCCGACAAAAATTAGATGGGTCAAATGGAATAGGGTCATTAAGCCTAAAAAAGTTGGAGGTCTCGGTATTGGTGGGTTAGAAGATTTCAATTTAGCCATGCTTTCTAAATGGTGGTGGCGTTTCAAAGAAAATCCGAATCACCTTTAGGCTCAAGTTATTTTCGCTATACATGGCTCGGAGAGGAATGATCTTATGGTTCCCATTAAGCGATCGATTACGGGTATTTGGAAAGACATTGTTTCTATGGACGTTGTGCTCGCTAAGCTGGGTATAAACATCAAAGACAAACTTTCGGTGAAGATGGGTAATGGCGGGAAGGTGCGTTTTTGGTCATATTTGTGGGCTGGAAATGTTGCTTTGAAGACTCTTTTTCCTAACTTGTACAGGTTGGCCACTGATAAGAAGGCCTGGGTTAGGGATAACTACAAAGAGGGCGGGCAAGGGATCACTTGGGGTTGGGTTTGCAACAGGCTGCCAAGAAGCACTGCAGAGGCGACTGAGGCGTACAGCCTCTCGTCGTGTCTGCAGCAAATCCAGATCAGCAAGGTTGATGATCAGTGGACGTGGTGCAATGGTGATGACAAGCTGTTTTCGACAAAAGATCTGAGAAAGGAGATTGGTGCGGCTGCTCTTGGTCCGGCAGACATTGAAAATGTGTTTTCGTGGCGCTCCTCGGCCCCTTTCAAGCAAAAGCTGCAGGTTTGGAGGGTTCTTATGGGTCGGGTTCCTTCTAAACAAGGCCTAAGTTCTCGCGGAATTCAGCTTATCAACCTTAACTGTGACCAGTGCAATTATTGTATTGAGGATGTGAACCATCTGTTCGTGGGGTGCTTGTTCGCTAGGTGTATTTGATGGAATGTCCTTGTTTGGTTGAAGATACCATGGCCCCCAGATGATTTGACGATTGTGGAGTTTGTTTCAAGGATCAAAGACAGCCCGGGAAGTGCCAAGTAGGGGTGTAAACGAGCTGAGCCGAGCCTGAGCCTGACTCGGCTCGAGCTCGGCTCGTTATGGTTTTATGAAGCTCGGGCTCAAGCTCGGCTCGGTTCGAGCCTACAATCTTGAGCTCAAGCTCGGCTCGCTAGCAAAATCAAAAGCTCGAGCTCGGCTCGGCTCAGCTCGAGGTGATTTGAGAACAATCTCAAACGAGCTCAAAGCTCGGCTCGGGATCGCAAAAGCTCGGCTCGCAAATGTTATTAAATGGGCCTATGAAATAAGGACTTTGGCTTTCGAGATGTGGGCTATAAATTATAAGAGAGATATATAAATACTTTGGGCTCGTTTAGGCTCGCGAGCCCAATCGAGCTTTGTATCTAGGGCTCGAGCTCGGGCTCGATAACTAAACGAGCCATATTTCAGGCTCGGCTCGTTCGGGCTTTTTGCCGAGCCGATCCCGGGTAGCTCTCGAGCCGCTACGTGTCGTTTACACCCCTAGTGCCAAGTGGAAAAAGCTTGTTTTTCTTGTGATTGTGGCAACAGTTTGGCGCATATGGGATGCTCACAACAAAAAGGGTATTCGAAGGTCTTTTCGTTCCGGTGAGGATTTCTTGCGACTTAATCAAGGAAGACAGCTTTCTTTGGATTACTCTAAGACGCGGATCGGCCAACATTTCGTGGGAGAATTGGAAGAACTTTGATGTTTCGAGTATTGTTTAACTTGGGGTGTTCTTTCTAGTGTTGTTGTGTGTTGTTTTTTGTCTGGTTTTTTTCTTCCGTGTTGTTTGTATTTTCTCCCTCCAGCTTCTTGCTGGGCCTATATATTTATATATATAGTTTTTGGCCGTTCAAAAAAAAGTCAAAAAGTATAGGTTTTTAGTGGGGACCACCCACCAACTTGTGGTGGAAATTAATTGAGATAGGTTTTTAGTTGAGACCACTCACTAACAAGTTGTGCAAACTTTCGTGATATATACCACAGTCGCGAACATCACACTGCATCACTAAATAGGTGGGGTGGTGTTTCGCGGTATCACAGCTATCACGGGGTGGCCATCACGGACCACCCCGTCCGCCCTAAGAATGTTTACCTATTGTTTTTTTTTTCCCTAAATTTTAAACTATTTAATGGATTAAAAATACGACTTAAGTTTTATTTTCATTTTTGTATTATATAATTGATTTAAAGGTTGTATTAATTGTAACTGATTAAAAGAAAAATAAAATAGTTTATAATTACTTTTTTTAAAGAAAAATAAAATAGTTTATAAAGTGAACAATTACTTTACGACATTACAGACTAGAAAATAAGAGAAAGAAAATATTTAATTGTTTTCAATATACACTTTAAAGTTGTTTGAACTAAGTTGCTTATTTTGAAAAATAATATATAACAAACAGAAAATTAAAGCATATGCCTTTGCATGAAAAGAAGCTGATGATCTCTTTACTTTATTTTTAATTTAAATTTATATGATCTGTAATTGATAATCTTTATATGAAATTATATAGTAATTCAGAATTTTACTTATTTTAGTAGTTAAACATCTTTTCATTAAATTAGCATAAAGTCATATTAAGTTTTTAAATATAGAATAAGTAAAAGTATTTGTCTATCTATCAAATGTATATTATAGCAACAGTGTATGGATACTAACCAAGATTAGTGCTTTTTCTACACATAACACATTTGTATTATATGCAATCGACTTTTTGGAGACGTACGTGGTTAATTGAGGTATGTAAAGACTAAAAGGGATAGTAGATGTCCATGAAGAGAGACGGTGATGTTGTCAACGTTCATAAACATCACCGTCCATAGAGATGAGATTGTGATTTTCTAATAGATAGCAAAAAATAATACGTTGAACCTACTTATAACCGAAAGTTAAAAAAAAATAGCCTAAGGCAATTTGTTTGACGATAAAGAACAGTAAATGTTGTGTACTTTTTGTAATAACAAAATACTAATAGTGATATCATATCATATCCATTTCACTGAGTGTAACACATCAAAACATAATTAGTTTTTGTGACGTAATTGAGTATTTACCTAAGATTATCTTACAATATTCTAAAACTAATTTACACCTAAAATCATTAGTAATTCCAAAGTCCATGTTAATAAAATAATATGTACACTTGTATGATAATTTATGGTGTTGTCTTTGATGGGCATCCCATGTAGAAATTCAGCACCCCCACAAGCAACGCGTCTAAACATGTAGCACCCACGTTTGGGTTTTATTTAAATTATTGATCATGGAGACATCAACCATAAAGATTCTAGGCTGATTTAAATTCTCATCTAAATCCAAGTGTCTATTTTAGTAAAACATATTACGCAAATAGTCAAGCCTACATACCCACATTGTTGACTTCCAATATATATTAATGGTGTGACAATGGAGTTTTAGAGATTTGTCTTGTTTTTCAAATCACAAATAACTTATGTGTTGTGATATGATTCGAGTTGTTGTCCCAAATCAATAACCTACTCGATTTATGACGGCTGGTTGGTTGACTTTATATTTTTTGGGTCCATGTCGCTATATAATGACAAGAAGTAAGGCATGTACGGATAAAGTTAGTTCTTTTAAAAATTTGTACACCATAGTTTTAATGTGAAGGATTTGTTATTAGAGGTAGAAAATAATCTTTCACTTTATATTTAATATGGAGCAATGAGCTTTCAGATGTAAGTTGGAACAATGTGACAAAAAAAAAATGTTAGGAATTCATATATACTCATATTGTGCTTAAAATGTGAATTTATTGATTAGTCCTTGCATTTTTTTTTTTTTTTTTTTTTTTTTTGGAGTCTCAACAATTAATTGATGGTGAATGGATAAGTGCTTGCACTTCTCGGGTCTCATTGGTCTAGAGTTAGGGTCACACACATAATGAGTCCATTACATGATAAAACTAGCTATTGACATGTGATCAAGCGTAACCAAAGAGGTTAGTCCTCAAGCATCCTTTAAGGACACTGCACGAGGCCTCAAAAAGGGCTACGTGACAAGCAAACATCTATGATGGAGATAAATACTTAAGCTCAAAAGCGTCCATAAGTGATTGTAATGTCATGACAAGCATGAATCACAGGTTTATTATAATATTACTTCGCCAACTAGTGTGTACTCGTCCTCAGTGGGTTAGCTTGGTAGTAAAGTGGTGTATTCCCCAACTAAATGGTGTGGGTTCAAAACCTACAAAGGGTAGTTGTGATGATTTTAGTCGTTAAAAAAATAGTGTGTACTTGACCAATAGGGGTCATCGCCTATAATCCCGTCACAAGTAGTGCAAATATGTGTTGTTTATTCAATGATTTGAGTGAATTATTTCCCTATGGATATATTGTTGAATCGATTTTGTTAGTATATAATGGAAAACATGTAAACATATACCTGAGAGATTCGTTAGACCTGCTACTGATGCTGAAAGCGATGAGGTTGACATAACTGTCAGTCGGTTCGAGTTCCCTTTAGGGTATGCAGTTATGATGGCTAATGATCCTTTGCAGAATCGGTTATGGGAGAGAGGGTGAGTTACGAAATTCTTATGGTGTTATGATTAAGTTGTGATCATCATCATTCAACCCTAGTAATATCTTCCTATTTATGCATACCCAGGGGACACTCTAGTTAGGCCCAACTAATGACAAGTCCGTCCATCAAAGACTAGTCAGTTATGGGCTTAGAGTACTTAGCAATTGATCAAACATAATATAAATGATTATAATAGCTACACCGATAAATATACAAGACATAACGTATATTTATTCCAACATTCTCCCACTTAGCCGAGTAATCATTTATTATGAGCATTCCATAAGTCTCCGGAGATCAATACTCATTTTAGTTTTAAACCCAAACTGTAGCAGAGAAATACAGCCGTTAAGTCTTTATTCGACTTAGGACCCCCATTAATCATACTACAATCCAAATCTAAAACTTAACATTAGGATCAATTATCATTATGCCCTTAATTGATTTGTTGCATTATTGTCTTTATGTCATTATGCTAGCTTAACATACTAATAGACAAATAAATCATAATGAGGAAATTTCATTAAACATAAGTCGTTATTCATAAATCATAAGTCATAAGTCATAAGTAAACATAAGTGGTCAAATAAGTACATATGCTTCTAAGTAAGGTCATTAGTAAGTCCCATCTTCGAAACGTGATCTTCGAATACTTTAGGTGGGAGACCTTTATTCATCAGATCCACAAGCATATCATTAGTACTTATATGTTCGATACAAAGATTGTTTTCCTCGACTTGTTCACGTACGAACAAATACTTCGTATCTAAGAAATGACAAGCGCCAGTCGAACTGTTACTGTTCGAGAAACTAACGGCGGCTGAGTTATCACAGTAAAGCTTCAAAGGTCTAGTGATGGAATTGACAATTTTGAGTCCAGTAATGAGATTCCTAATCAACATTCCATGACAGGTAGCGTTATACACAGCTATGTATTCTGCCATCATTGTGGATGTTGCCGTAAGTCTTTGTTTATGACTCTTCCATGAAATGGGTCCACCTGCTAACATAAAGATATACCCCGAAGTGGATTTGTTATCATCTTTGCATTTAGCAAAGTCAGAGTCAGAGTATCCTACCGCTTCTAAATTATCACTTCTTCTGTAAGTCAGTTTATAGTCTTTAGTCCCTTGCAGATATCTTAACACCTTCTTAGCTGCTTTCCAATGATCATGGCCAGGATTATTTAAGTAACGGCCTAGCATTCCAGTGACATAAGCGATATCTGGACACGTACAGACTTGAGCATAAGCAAGACTACCGACTACTGAGGCATAAGGTATCATTCTCATATGTTCTTTCTCCACATCCGTTTTCGGACATTGGAATAAACCGAAGACATCTCCCTTAGCTACCGGAGCTGGAGTAGGTTTACTATGTTGCATGTTATAACGTGTGAGAACACGATCAATGTAGGCCCTTTGGGACAAACCTAAAATCCCATTGCGTCTGTCTCGGTGTATTTCGATGCCAATGACGTAAGAGGCTTCTCCGAGATCCTTCATGTCGAAATTAGACGAAAGTAATCGCTTCGACTCATGCAACATATCTAAGCTATTACTTGCCAGTAAGATATCAACAACGTAAAGGACAAGAATAGTACAATTACTCCCACTCATCTTAAGGTAGGTGCATTGATCAACTTGATTCTTCATGAAACCATTACTCTTAACGACTTCATCAAACTTTAAGTACCATTGACGCGAGGCTTGTTTTAAACCATATATGGATTTCTTCAACTTGCAGACTAGATGTTCTTGACCTTCAGGTTGCTTCATGAACACTTCTTCATCCAAGTCACCATTAAGGAAAGCAGTCTTAACGTCCATCAAATGTAACTCTAAATCAAAATGAGCTACGA
The DNA here is from genome assembly GCA_028751855.1 of Ambrosia trifida. Lineage (NCBI taxonomy): Eukaryota > Viridiplantae > Streptophyta > Magnoliopsida > Asterales > Asteraceae > Ambrosia > Ambrosia trifida. The sequence continues at coordinate 97,076,089 of CM054130.1, forward strand.
GGGCCATAACGATCCTTAAGGAATCTTTTCTAGAGACAGGTGAAAACGTCTCTTGATAATCAATTCCCTCTTTCTGAGTGTAGCCTTTCGCAACCAATCTTGCTTTATAGTGTTCAACGTTCCCATTCGGATCTAGTTTTGTTTTGAACACCCATTTACATCCTACGGCTTTTGCACTGCTAGGTAATTCAATCAAATCCCAAACGTCGTTTTTCTTCATGGATTCAAGCTCGTCAGTTATGGATTTAGTCCATTCAGAAGACTGATCACTGCTAATGGCTTCTTTATAAGAGTTAGGATCAGTAAGCTTTCCAGTATCCATATCTGCTTCAGTAAGGAAGGTAACATAATCATCAAAATTAGTAGGCCGTCTAGACCTTGATGACCTTCGAAGTGGGTTTTCAGGTTCAGCATTGTCATGGTGATGATTGTCTGATGTGTCTTCATTAATTGGTTCGTGAAGATCTGGCTGAGAAGGGGTTGGTGCAATGACGTTAGGGATAGAATTGGCATTGGGTACAAGAGGAATCATCGGAGTTGTTGTAAGCGACAAATCTGTCTCCCCTGCATCTTGTATTTCTTGCAATTCTTCATAAGGATTTACATTACTCCCACTGACCTTGAAATCCTCTAGAAATGCGGCACGCTTAGTTTCCACAATACGAGTGACATGGGAAGGACAATAGAATCTATAACCCTTAGAGTTCTCGGGATATCCGATAAAGAAACAACTGACGGTCTTCATGTCAAGTTTACGTAAGAAAGGGTTATATAACTTAGCTTCGGCAAGACAGCTCCATACTTTCATATATCTAACACTCGGTTTCCTACCTGTCCAAAGTTCGTAAGGAGTTTTGGGGACAGACTTCGTAGGAACTCTATTGAGTATATGAACGGTTGCTTTTAAGGCCTCGGTCCAAAGGAACAAAGGTAAACCTGAGTTGGCTAACATACCGCGCACCATGTCCATAAGGGTTCTGTTTCTTCGCTCAGCTACACCATTCTGCTGAGGAGTACCAGGCATGGTGCATTGGTTCACAATCCCCTGGCTCTTACGAAACTCATAAACTGGGCCAGGGGCTTGACCCACATCAGTATGTCTGCCATAATATTCACCTCCCCTGTCTGATCTAATAACTTTTATCTGATGATTTAATTGCTTTTCAACTTCAGCTTTATAATCTTTAAAAGTTGTTAGTGATTCAAACTTTTCCTTAATGAGATACAAGTGCATATAACGAGAATAATCATCAATAAAAGTGATAAATGAAGTATGTCCAGTTATGCCAGCAACGTTATAAGGGCCACTAATGTCAGTATGAATGAGGTTTAATATATTAGAGCTCCTGGTGGCACCTTTCTTATTTGCCGACGTCATCTTACCCTTAAGGCATTTAACACATGTTCCAAAATCATCGAAATCAATAGAGGGTAATACCCCATCCTTCACGAGTCTAGTTAACCTTTATCGTGTTATGTGGCCTAAACGTTGATGCCACAACATGGATGAAGTTTCTAAGTCTCTCTTGCGTTTCTTCTTTGTTAGTAATTCATTAACATTATATGATAACAAAGACTTGGAAAAATCATCAGCTAGTTCTAACTTATAGAGACTACCATCCAGAAAACCATGACCATACACTTGGGAATCATAAGTAATCGTAAGTTTGCCATGACCGTGAGAAACGTCAAAACCATCCATGTCTAACTTAGGTCCAGATACAAGATTCCGAGTAATCTCAGGAATATATAAGGTATCATAATGAATAATACATAAACCAGTTTTGAATTTTAATTCTAATGTTCCCACGGCTTCGACAATAAGTGACTTTCCATTCCCAACGTTAAGTGTTCTTTGGTTTCTTGCCAGCTTCTGGATCGTACGGAATCCCTGAAGAGAATTGGTCACATGGACCATAGAATTAGAGTCAAACCACCAAGTATTAGATGGAACATTTAAGTTAAAGGACTCAAGTATCATAAGTAGATGATTACCTTTCTTAGTTAGCCACTCCTTAAATTCATGGCAGTCTTTCTGCTTATGTCCTTCTTTCTTACAGAACTTGTAGAGGAACTTACCTTTGGAGTTCTTATGGTTAGATGAGGCACTTGCTTCATTCCTCTGGGTTTTAACATTATGATTCTTGTTAGATTGTCTCTTCCTCTTCTTTGGATTAGTGGTGGTAAAGTAAGCAACTTCAGGTTTCTCCAGCTGCATCCGCTCTTCCTCTTGCACACACATAGCGATCAACTCATGCATTGTCCACTTTTCTTTCTGTGTGTTGTAGTTGATCTTGAAAGCATCATAAGCAGAGGGTAGAGAAGTCATGATGAAATGCACCAGGAAACCGTCACTAATCTCCATTTCTAAAACCTTAAGCTTATGGGCCATATTGTTCATGGACATAATATGCTCACGAATATCGCTTCTCCCGTCATACTTAGTTGTCACAAGTTTCAGAATAAGAGTGGAAGCATGCGCTTTTGAGGTTCCTTTGAACTGATCCTCCACAAAGCCAGATATTCTTTAGCAACATTAGAATCTGGAATAGATCCTCTAATAGGCATGCTAATGGAGTTCTTAATGAACATGAGGGACATACGGTTATATCTCTCCCATTTCTCATGCACCATTTTATCAGCAGCGGTGCTTTTGTCAGTGAGTTCGGGAGGATCATCCTCTCTCAGTGCGTAATCAAAATCCAGCAGTGCCAAAGTCAACATAAGCGAATCTTTCCAGGCAGCATAGTTATCACCAGTTAAGGTAGTGATGCCGCAGTTGGGAGCTAATAGTGGAAAATGAGAATAGTAAGATACAACATTAGATAAGAACTTATAGTGATCTAAGGGGGCAACTAATTATCTAAGGCAGGCAGGACGTAGACCATTATACTAATGAAGCTGTGATAACTATTCATAACACCAAAAACATAAGCTACTTAAATACAATGCTCTAGCTTTGGCTATACGCTATTTATTTAAGTATTAAATTGCCGACAGTGAATGTAACCCATCACCTTTGGGCAGAAGTGAAACATTCAAAGTCCTAATGCAATACGCTCAGTTCACTAACATAATTTGTTACACATCACCTTTGGGCAGAAGTGAGACCTTATGGAACTTATGTGAACAAGCTACAATGCTTAACGAGATCTATATAACCACCTAATGTGACACATCACCTTTGGGCAGAAGTGACACCTCGAATGTTATTGCAAGTTAAGCAAGGTCTAAGTAATGATAAAACTAATACGTTAGGTTTCGTCAAAATATTCATTAGTTAACGATAAACCTCTCGTTAGTGCATACTAAAACCCACGGAATCTTCTCTGGGGGGTGTGGGGGTTCGGGTGCTTGGCACCCGAATTTTTTTTTTGGCCCCCCTAATTTTATAGATGTTTCCGTATTAAGGGGTTCGTATTTGCTGAAAATAAATGGGTTTTCGCTAATGATATAATGGTTCATAAATACCTTAATGCTCGAAACAGAAAGCTTGGTCGGACACTCTTATGGGTCGGACACATTTATGAGGTCGGACACTCTTACGAGGTCGGACACAGTTATGAGGTCGGACACTCCATTATTGATGTCGGACACTCTTTCTGGTCGGACACAAGCTGTTCCTTTGTGAGCAAGTTTTTGGTGAGCTAATTTAGGAAACGATTATATCTCTTAATTTTAATTAGGATTAGTTAGGTTGTTGCCATATTTTAGGGAATCTTTATCCTAAATTTTAGCTAACAAAAATCAATTCCAATTCTAAGCAAAACATAATCAAAATTTTGGTTTTCATCATGCATTCGAAGAACACTAAAACCGAAACTTAAGAACATCATCATAAATTAAACACCATAACCGGAATCATAATCCTCAAACGTTAATAGATTTTATAAAAAAACATCGTCCATCATCGATCTCGAATGCATTATGAGACCAAAATAATGAACCAAAACAGTTTTTTTTTCGATCGGCCTAATACGGCTGTTAGGATTTTCAGCCGAAAGCCTTTTAATCTGATTATTCAGGTTTCATAATTCGTTTTCCGATTTGATTCCGAATTTTATGGAACTAACAAAATCGATCATGAGCAACATCGCTCTGATACCACATGTTGAATCGATTTTGTTAGTATATAATGGAAAACATGTAAACATATACCTGGGAGATTTGTGAGACCTGCTACTGATGCTGAAAGCGATGAGGTCGACATAACTGTTAGTCGATTCGAGTTCCCATTAGGGTGTGCAATTATGATGGCTAATGATCCTTTGCAGAATCGGTTATGGGAGAGAGGGTGAGTTACGAAATTCTTATGGTGTTATGATTAAGTTGTGATCATCATCATTCAACCCTAGTAATCTCTTCCTATTTATGCATACCCAGGGGGCACTCTAGTTAGGCCCAACTAATGATAAGTCCGTCCATCAAAGACTAGTAAGTTACGAACTTAGAATATTTAGCAATTGATCAAACATAATATAAATGATTATAATGGCTACACCGATAAATATACAAGACATAACGTATATTTATTCCAACATATATGTTTATGGCTTGAAAGTCCCCCTACTCTGATATTTCATATCTTGGTAAACTAATGCATATGTCGTTACACCGAAGGCTTATTTATTTATTTATTAGGTTTTGGGCTTTTGAGTTTGTAAATAGTTTTAGTAAGCCATCAAGCAAGGTAGTATTGGGATTTAGGTCGAGATCTAGGTACATAATTAACGTCAAACTAAAAGTTGATTGTTGAAATCGAAAAAATACTAAAAACATTTGTATTTCATGTAGTTTGCCTAATTGATCATCAGAATCCTACAATAAGATACAATGTCATTTTATTATTTGTCTCTCTTAAAAATGGTCAATCAACAACTTTTTAGTGTAAATATAGGTCTAAATACCGCTCTCTATCTTGAAGAGAGTGGTGTGTATTTCCCCTTTACATGCTGGATTGAGTGTTTCTTTTCTCTTGTATATAGTGGTATAAATACCGCTCTTTGTCATATATGTTTTGGGTTTATTGTATTTTAATATGAAAAATCATTAAAATGTAATTAATATATTTTGATGAGGTGTCACATGTTTCATAGATTAAACTTCTTAAAAAAATACGACCACTTTTGGTTTTTCAACGGATGTTTGACCTTATTGTTATCTTTAAACAATATAGCGAGTTACGAAATAGTTCTAAACTTCTAAATTCTAATACATTATTCGTTAAATAAAATATTGATATACTTAGAGCATTCACATCCCTTTCACTAAATCTCATCCATCAAGTTACACTAAAAATCACTACTCCACCTTTAAATGTTCTATCTCCTAATTAAAATAATAATAATTTTTCATACTTTTATCATTACATTTTCTCTCTCCTCACTCACAAGTAGCTTTTCATATTTAGGGTGGAACAGTGCTTCCACCAAATATTTTATCTCTCCTCTACTCACAACCACTTACACTCAGAGCATTCACATCCCGTCCACCAAATTATGTGAGGGGTTCCCTCAAATTATATGGGGTGAGTGTGAGTGGTTGTGAGAAGAGAAGAGAGAAAATATTTGGTGAAAACACTGTTCACCCCTATATTTGAAAAGCTACTGTTCACCCATATATATATTTTAATATTTTTGTAAGTGGTTGTGAATGAGGAGAGAAAAAATATAATGATAAAAATATGAAAAAATATTATTATTTTAATTAGGAGAGAGAAGATTTAAAGGTAGAGTAGTGATTTTTAGTGTAATTTGATGGAGGAAATTTGGTGGAAGGAATGTGAATGCTCTCACCCCATATAATTTGATGGACACACTCACATACATTTGATGGATGGGATGTGAGTGCTCTTACACGTTATTTAGTAGGTGAGAACTCCCACTTTTTTTCTAGAAGTTCTTATAAGTTTTAAAGAAGATTTAAAAAAAAAAACATGTTCGAATGAATAAAGTCCAATTTAGATAGTTGTATTCCATTTCTTGTATTTAACTTTTATGGCTTTTTTAGGTGTTTGGGGTTGCGTTTTGAAACGGATTTTTAGATCATTGCGCTTTGAAAACGCAAATAATAAGTTTGTATTGTTTGGGTTGAGTTTTGAAATGAATTTTTCGACTACCAAAACGTAATAATCTAAAAACAGCTACATCTCTGCCTTTTCAAAACGTATAATGTTCTGTAAAATCAATCTCAAGCACCCTCTAAATACGCTTTCCAATTTTCTAAACTACAATCCTTTCTAAAGGTATTTTAAAGTTCAATATCAAAAATTAGAAAACAAAGGTAATCAAACAATGATATGTCGAAATTATAGATATGAGTGTTTCTTCGAAAAATTATGAATTTGGTCCCAATAAATGACAGTGGTGGTTACTGGTTAGTACTTTCTTTGAAACGCAAATTTTTATTTATTGTGGGACTTAGGTGGTGTTTGGGATTGATTATTGAAAACAGATTATGCGTTTTGGAAAAGCAGGGGTGGAGCTACTTATAGATTATTGCGTTTTGATAACCTAAAAAACTGATTATTTGCGTTTTCAAAACGCAATCCAAACACTAAAAACTGATTATCTGCATTTTCAAAACGCAATAATCTAAATATCAGATTCAAAACGCAATTCCAAACACCCTCTTAAACGCATGAATGTTTCCGTTTATATGATGAGAAAATGGTGGCTCGATAAAGGCGAGGGCAAGACAACCAAACTTGGAGTGGAACCAATGGCGTAGATTTAATTTATCTAGTGTTGGGTGGTGATTTCTGTATTTTCTTAAGATGTAATATGACATACCGGGTGTATCGCTAGTTGTGACATCCGTCACTTTTATCACTATTATATATATACATATTTTTTTTTATTTCGTACCACCTATCTTGTACGCCACAGTTTATCCGCATCTATAATAATAATAATAATAATAATAATAATAATAATAATAATAATAATAATAATAATAATAATAATAATAATAATAATAATAATAATAATAATAATACATGTTTTGTCAAATTGTCCAAAACCCACAACCAAACTATCAAACCCAAACCTGAGCCCACAAACCAGAAGAGGCCCAACAACAGCCCAAGCCCACTCTCCTTCCTTTCCCTTGTCTGATAAAGAAAAAAAAAAAGAAGAAAAACGTGCCCCTGCCCGGAATCGAACCGGAGGCGGGACACTCACACACACGCGTCCAAACCACTGAGCCACAAGCTCCTATCTGATACAAACCCAACCCTATTTACATTTATCCCTTCTTTTCGCTATTCCTTGTTCTTCTCCTCTGCTGTTTGCGTGACCAGCCAAGCACCACAGCTTGGTCAACCTTCCAAGCTATTATTCAAACATACCTTAATCTCTATTAACGCGTCTTAATAGCGTGATTATCGGACCATTTCAAGTTAATTACGCGTACAATTACCATTACTTCACACCAATTTTAACATAATCATCCGCAATATCATCACATCAAGTCAATACTTACCCAATTCGTCAATCCGAGCTTCCACTATAAATTGAACACTTCCCTTCATTCTAAATGTGCCGAAATACAAAACCCCACTCTCAATCATTTCTGTTTTGCATTATAATCAAGTAATCGAGCTACGTTGACTTTTCTGTTGACTCGTGTTCTTGCTTCAATTCGTCATTGTAAGTTCAATATTTGTTGTGGGTTTCATTGTTCGGCCCTTTGTGAACAATAGCCCCAAATATTTAGGGGCTATTGAACACGAATTGAATGTGTTTAGGAATTAGGGCTCATTTGATATTGAATTGGGGAAGAACACGTTTAAAAACAAGTTTATATATTAAAACGATTTCGAAATAAAACAAATATGATCCACAGATCAGTTGGTTGGGTTGTTTTGTTTAAAGCATGGAACCGGGTTTGAACCCAGGTTCGAGCCCCACAAAAACAACATATTTTTTTACTTTACTTTTCTTATATATACATTTAACATATTATTTTTTTAAAAAAATAGTTTTTAAATACTAAACGTGGTTTATAAATTCTACAAAAATTACTATATGATCTTCCACTGATAAAGTCCATCATTCAATTTTTATTTTTTCAAAAATAATTTATTTAATATATATTATAAATATTACAAGTTTATTCATTTAAAATTGTAAAATTCAATAAAAATATCTAAACGATTTTATAAAATTTCACAAAAATTATCCTGAACTTGTATGACAATATACATTTCAGAAAATATTTTTAATTTAGAAAAACCGTTTGTTTAATATTTTTAATCAATTTTTGTTAGTTTTAATCATAAATAAATCATAATAAATTCATTTTTCAATATTTTTGTACCAAAATTTTACATAAATTATTTCTATTCATTTGGAACTGAAATACAATTTTTAATTCAGAAATTCTTTGATTTTAATATTTTTAGATATTAAAGTCATATTTTGACAATTTGAAATAATTAGATTAAATATTCTATTTTCAAGAAAATAATCTTATAAAAATTATTTTCATACTCAAAACCTTATGTTATGATTATATTCAACTTAAGATTTTACAAAGAGACTTTTATTTATTTATTTATTAAATTTCATATATTTAATAAACAATTCATTAATTAAACAAATAAACGTTTATCCCCAATTCGAAGCCCTAGAAATACATGTATCCTAGAGTTATTTCCCTTACACATTATCAAATTCTTTAGGTTGATACTTTGAGATAGTTCCAACACATATTTCGTTGTCCAAGTCCAATTTCAAAGTTATTACGTGAACTGTGAGTACTTCCTATCCCCTTTTTACTTTTATACATTTTTGGGGTGATTCATGTACACTATTACAAATTCAAATTCAAATTTACATTTTTACAATACAATTCTAGTACTATGTGCATTGCTTACAACGTGCTTTATGCTTAGACAATACATGTGGATTACATTTGTACTTAGTGAAATCATTAACATGGTACAAGCCGACCTTAACATTGGATAGCGCAATTTGGATTGACAACCCGCCTAGATTGATTCTCCCCCTTTTTCATCGGAGAATCCGTGGCCAGTGTTAAGCTTTTTATCCATTTATTGGATAAGTACACTACAGTTCATACAGTACATTATACAGTCACAGGGTTGATTTCGCTCATTTGTATGATACATAGTTTACATAATTGCACTGTAGCTTGCACTTGAATTGTATAACTTTTCAACCTACTATATATATCAAATCTAGGAATGCTCACCAACATTTCTTATGTTGACTAAACCTATTTTTGTACATGTTTCAGGTGCAGTTTGATCTAATGCTTTAGCAAGAGACTTTTAGTGCTTTATTTTATTTCAGTCATTTCTATATTTACATTTCATTTAGACAATGTAATTTCCATTATCATGTAAGACAATTCGGGTTTATTCAATAATATTTACATTTTGGTACCATGTGCTTTTGAACAATCGTCACTACGTGGCACCTCGATGATTCCGCCATCGGTTGGGGTGTTACACTAGTATCCCGCTAGCGCTTTTATAAGGTGGAATAAAAATCTTTGTTGATCGTTCAAAAAAAAAAAAGAAAATGGTGGCTCGAGACTTCGTGGTTCAAGACCCCGTCATTGGAACAAATCTTACAATTGTCACCATTATATAGTCGTCATTTCACACGTGACTTAAACTTCATTTCTTTTTTTTCTTTCTTTTGTTTCATTTTTTCTTTTACGTTTAATATAATCATGAGTCCTTACATCCATGCCATTCTTTTAAAATTACGTATTTACATATTTACGTTGTTCTTGACCCATTTCAACATGCATGACAAATACTTGTGAGAATTAAAGCAAGGAAGTGATTAAACAAGCCTAACATCAATTTCACCATGCATGGCCTGGACTGGTTGATGTTCCCTTAACCTCAAATCACCTCCAATATGTTTTGAAACTTTTATATTGCTTTGATTTACCAAAACCCAACCTCCTTAGCGATCGATTCTTGAAGTGTATGGTGAAAGACAAGGATAAACTTTCTTTTGCAAGATATCATATAACTAAAGTCATTTTTTTCATTAACATCTTAAAATTTCCTTATTTTGAATGTTGCAAGTGTGACACAAAATGTTTAGTCAACTAGCTTGTTTTGTTTTCATTTTGAGACTAGGCCCCGCAATTTTTTGTCATTTTGAGATTTGTGCTTTTTTATTTCTTCATAATGTTCCTCTTCTTCTGATTAGGAACAAGGTTGGTCGTCATCGGATTATAAGGTATGGGGGTTTGGGTTTGGTGTGGAGAGGGTAGAGGGAGCGTTGGCAAGTGTGGAAATGATATGATTTAGTGTTTAGGTGGTGGTGAACTATGGTTGCTGTTGAAAATGGTGGTGGGATATGTGGTTGTGTTAGGTGGTTGGTGGTGGTTATGTTATAAGATTGTGATGATGGTGGACGTGTATGTGTCTGTTGTTGGGGAGGGAGGGTTAAGAGGGTTTTAAAAGGGCAGCCAAAAAGATAAAAATACCCTTCAACTTAATGATAATATTTAATTGGGTTAGTGTCAGTGACGATTTTGTCAAAAAAAAAAAAAAAAAACTTAAAACAGAAGGACCCAGATGTAAAAGGTTTCGATTTTGGACTAAAGTGGCAAAAGTGACCAAACCCCAAGGACGATTTTGGCTATTAACTCTTTTCTTTTCAAATCATGTTACATGTCATCTAATTTCTTCTTTTCATATTCTCTATTTTCAATGCGTAGATGCTTGTACTCCGTAAAGAAATGTTTATCAATCGATTCCAAATTAAGTGTTTAAAAAAAAAAAAAAAAAAGCTAACCATACTAAGTAGATCTAAAAAATAGCAAAGCTATTTATAGGATATGGAGAGGGTGAGATGTTGACAAACATTATCTTTATCGGTGTAGATAGAGAGTGTGCTTCTAGAGACCCACGGCTAAAAACAAACATGCAAACAAAACGGACAAGAAATATAGTAATAGCGTAATAACACAAGAGATCGTGATATAGTAACATACTAGTAAATAGAGAAAAAAATCATTAAACATATTAAATTAAAGCTGAGATACCACCATAAAAATATCAAAATAAATGATATAAGGTAATCACAAGCAAGTGTAAAGAAATCTATACCTCTAAAGGCAAAACTAAGACCCAACTTTGCCCTTCCTTAAGAGTGTATAGGACAAATAAGAAAAACTGATACCCCAACAAATGCCCAATAAGTCAAGATTTTACAATCATATATATGGCTGCAAATGAACCGAATGAATACGAATAAGGTCTTGTTTATGTTCTTTTGTTAAGAAAATAAGGTGTTTACGAACTGTTCACAAATATTTACCGAACGAGATTTTCTGTTTGTGTTTGTTTGTTAAGGAAAGGAACGTGTTTGTTTGTTAAATTTAGGTGCGGACAAAAGTGAGCTTGAACAAACACAAATGAACATTCATGAACACAAACGAGCGCTAATAAACAGAAGGAGCACATATTAAATTTCGAATAAAATTAGTATCTTTCATCACAAACATTACGTAGATCCGCCCAAAGTATACTAACAAAATTATCGTATTAAACTTAAGGTACTCATTTAATCAAACAAAAACAAATCCTCAAAGTCTTAATTTAATCCGATCAAAATAATAGTTAATCAAAATAAATGAAGTAATAGTAATATTTAATACACAAATATTTACTAAATAATCTATTACTAAGAATTCTAAAGTACTTAAATTAAAATTAAAAGTTAAAAAACCTAACAAACAATCGAACATAAACGATTCATTTGTTTAGTTAAACGAACAAAAATTCTTTTTTGTGTTCGTTTGTTTATTAAATGAACAAACACAAAAAAACTTTCCACCAAAGAGTTCGTTGAACATTTGGTTTGTTTGCATCCCTAATCATATATGTACGAGGTTAACCATACCTAGGGCTGGCATAACAGGTTACACGAACCTGTTAAGACATGAACATGTTAAGACACAAACACGAAACATGTAAACACGAAAACGAACCTGTGTATAAACATGTTAACACAATAAGACACGATAAGGAATACCTAGCAAAACAGATTAACACGACAAGACACGATAAAACACGACAAGACATGATAAGAAACACGATAAGACATGATAAGACCTGTTAAGACACGAACACGAAACAGGAAAACACGAACACGACACGAAAATAAATAGGTCTTAACGTGTCGACCTGTTATAGACACGAAACCTGCTAAGGCCAAACACGAAACCTGTTAAAATCGTGTATGTTCTTATCAAATTATCATGTTTGTGTCTGAATTGCAAGCCCTAGCCATACCCGACCTATACCGACCGGTTGCAATCCCTGCAATTGTAGAATGGTTGAAGCAGAGGGGCAACCATTACAAAACATTAGGAACTCGTAACTCACGTTACAGACTCCCACCACTCTCACAGTCTCACACTCCTCAGTTTATCACCCTTCCTAAAACCCTAACCCTCTCACCATCCCCATACCCCAACAATGTCGATGTCAAAGGGATCAAAGATGCTCCAATTCATCAACTACCGTATGCGCATCACAATCCTAGACGGCCGACAACTAATCGGAAAATTCATGGCCTTCGACCGTCACATGAACCTCGTCATCGGCGACTGTGAAGAGTTCCGTACACTCCCACCACCCAAAGGCTCTAAAACCACTCAACAACGTGAAGACAGACGCACTCTCGGTCTTGTGTTATTACGTGGCGAAGAAGTTATATCCATGACCGTTGAAGGCCCCCCACCCCCTGATGAAAACCGGGCTAAAGCTGTTGGAACGATTGGACCCGGTCCGGGTCTTGGCCGGGCTGCTGGCCGTGGGATTGTTACGGCTCCGTTGGTTCAGGCGCAGCCCGGTTTGGCTGGACCGGTTAGGGGTGTTGGTGGACCGGCGCCTGGGATGATGCAGCCGCAGATTTCTAGACCGCCTTTGAATTATCCTCAGGCGCCGGTTATTCGCCCTGGGCAAATGCCGTATCCCGGACAGGGTCCTCCGGTTCAGATGGCGCGTGGACCGGGTCCACAGATGCCGGTTCAGTTTCAAAGGCCTCCTGGGCAGTATCCGATGCCGCCGCCTGGGCAGTATGGGCAGAGACCTATGGTTCCGCCTCCACCGAATATGATGAGGGGGCCACCGCCTTCTGAGAGACCGGGAATGCCGCCACCTGGTGTGCAGATGCCGGGGTTTGGGCCGCCTCGACCTGGGATGCCACCTCCGCCAGGGAATCAGCCACAGCAATAGAGGAGTTATTGGTATGTGTGATCTGTGTTTTATGCATCTTTTGATTAGAATTGCTTAAACTTAAAGGAGTCGGTTTATTAGTATGCTTATCGGTTATTAGAATTACCAGATGTTAGGAGCTTGAGCCTTGGTAGATTAAGGTTTGATCTAGCAAATATGATGATTGTTGATTTCAGGTTTGATTAATATAAAGGATTAATATAAAGGTTGAACAAGTAGTTTTTTGTTTACATCTCCTGTTCATCGATCGGTATATGTGTGTGTGCGTGAATCCGGACCGACATTTACCTCCATAGAACAATAACAATATGATAGACAGGAAGACCATCTTGTCTTCTATGTGGATAAATTGGACAGCTGTAACTTATTTAGAACTTCATACCATGTTTACGACTTTAGGCATTATATGTGATCTGATGAGAATGGTTTATAGTTGTTATCATAGTTGTCAAAGCGCCTTGGCGCACTGAAGGCGCTTAGTCCGAGCCCGGAGCCTAGGCGCAAGGCATGGTTTAAAAAGGCTGTCTGAGGCTTGCCTCGAGGCTTACGCCTCGGCTGAGGCTATGAAAAAACGCCTTAGAGGCTTAGCCTCATGGGGGTCAATCGAAACCTAAGCCTCGGCCTATCCGAGGCTTTCCGAGGCTTCCCGAGGCGGTGAGGCGAGGCGGTGAGGCTTAAGCCTCACCACCTAAGTCAAAATTGGGTCTAGGTGGTGAAAATTGGTTCAAGTCGGGTCAAAAATTGTACTTGGAACCAAAACACACTTGCCCCTCTACCTTATTAACTTTTGGTATTTTTACATTTAACCCCCTCAATGTTCACTAGTTTACATTTGATCTCCAAACTTAAGTTAAAGATTAAAATGCTATTAAAACTATTTTATGATGTTTGTTTCATTACTAAATTAGATTTTATAATATCCATGATGTTTTGTTTTATATTATATTGCATGTTTATGATATATATATTTTTTGTTATTTTTAATAATGTTTTGAGGCTTACGCCTCGGTCCGCCTCGAGGCTTACGCCTCGTGAGGCTAACGGACAACGCCTCGAGGCCCGTTTCAGCCTTTTTAAACCTTGGCGCAAGGCACATAAAAAACGAGGGCTTTTTATAATTAGGCGCACAGTATAAAATACATTTTTTTAGGGATTTTAGAGATGTTTTAGGCTTGTTTAGGGCTACTTTAGGATGTTTTAGGGTTGTTAAGGACTTGTTCATAGCTCATTTAGGATGTTTTAGAGGTTTAGGCAACTTTTAGCCTGAATTTGGCCGGAAAACCAGCCTGAAACAGCCCTGATAGTGCGTCTCAACGCCTAAATGCGCGCCTCACGGGGCGCAGCGCCCTTGGTGCGCCTCGCGCGCTTTTGACAACTATGGTTGTTATAGTGTTGTGATCAAATTTTAAGCATATGCTCTACTTTGCCTGTTCAACATTTTGCCTTAACTCCATTGATACCAGATTCACACTTGAATCTTAACCCTATGGATGTTGCTTGATTCTTTAGCAGTCTCTTTTCCAGCATGTATCAATAAGTTGATTACATTCACAAAAATGGATGTATCTTTAATTTTTTTTTTTTTTTTAACTCAACTCAATCATTTTTTTAAAAGGCAAACATGATTCAATGTGTGGTTTATCAAGTAAACATGAAAGCGATATACGTTTTTGGGTTAAAAGAAATTACTACATATCGCAGGCTTTCAGGATATACTTTTCTAGAACTAGAAGCGATACAGAAGTTTCATTTTGCTACCTGTAATTTCGTAAATCCGTGAATTTGGTATCATGTTTGAGAATCTGAACCTGTAATTGCCCATTAATGATGTTTACCATGTGTATTATATTTTTATGCACCTTATCTAATTGCCCTTAATGATGTTTACCCTGTGTATCATTTTTTATCTTTTTAAGTTTACGTGTACCCAATTTAGTCATTTTTTAACCAACTATGATGTAGTTTGGTGTATCAAGTAGACGTGAAAGCTATATATATTTTTGTGAGTTAAAAAGAACTTGCTACATATCATAGGCTCCCAGCATATACTTATCTAGAAGCAATACATAAGCTTCATTTCTAACAACTTATTATTCACATTCACCTGCATGCATGGTAGAGTGACAGACAATTGATGACTGGTCCCTTGGTTTTAAAAAGCGCGAAGCGCACAAAAGCGGTGGGATTTTCATACGCGAGTCGCAAGACGATTATATAATTTTTTATATATGCTATAGGTTTTTAGCATCATTTACCCAAAATATAGATACAAATAAGGTTTATATATGATTTTACTTAAATGTACAACCTTTTTAGCTACATGTATAACAATTTTAAGCATAAAAACACCCCCCGTACGAAAAGCGCACATCTCAGGAGCTTTTTGGCCAGAAAATCGCGCTTTTCTTGCGCTTTATGTACGGTGCTCGCCTTGTGTTACATGAGGCGCAGGGACTGGCGTCTAGGTGCGCCTCGCGCTTAAGCGCGCTTTTTAAAACACAGACTGGTCCCTAGTTGCATTGTGCCATTATCGTTGCCTTTTCTGTTATTCAAACATTGGATCAAGTGAAGAATGCGTGACATTATAATTGCACTGCCAATGTATGGTTTAGATTGCTAGTTGTTTGTCTAAGACACTTGCTTGATACATAATTTTCATGGTGTAAAACGGGGCAAAGTTGCCAATTTTAAGAGTACTAGTGATGCAGTTTCGGAAGCGCATCAAATGGCTCAAGAACAATTGATTAATCAAAGACAATAAATCGAACCAAAGGTTCCATGAACAAAGTTCATATTTTATAAATTAACCAAAAACTGATTACACAATAAACCCTAGACCCTAATTTATAGAGTAGGAAACATAACTCAACTAGGAAAGTAAATAAAAGATAAATATACGATAATTAATAAAAGACTAGATATTTAAGGAATTAAATATTATTCAAATCTTAAGATAATCCTCAACCTGGATCCCATTCCAGAACGGGTTCATCCGCATCAACTAGTAAAGAGCAAACAACTAGCAATAAATATGGGATTCATTGACCTTCAAGGGAGTGGTGTAGCGGACTAGCGGTATGCCCTTGAGTCCCTGTAGAGGAGGTCTCATGTTAGAATATATAGCTTCCATAGGTTTTAATGTTTTATGCTCCTGTGACCCCCCTTGAAGGTCGTCTACCTAGCGCACACTGATGTCTACCTGATCAGGGTATTAGTGGGGGTCCTGGGTAATGGGTTTTCATGGTTATGTCTTGATTGACCAGGGAAGAACAGTTTAGATATTGTATATAACAGGACTTATGCGCATGCACTCATTGTTATTGTTAAGTTTTCATGGCAAGAATTTTAGCATAATGACATCATCTGCTTTCTTTATGTCTGCAGGTAGTTTTCCATCCAGGCAGCAACAGAAACAAGTCTCACCCTGAATCTACTATATCCGTAAAGAGCCCAAATTCATTGTTATGTTGGATTGTTGGTTTAGCACATGTTAAATAGCGTTCCACACAAAGGGTTTAAACCGAGTTTAACTGTTCAATCATGGTTAGCTTTAATAGTAGTTTTTGATCAGTAGTGCGCATTCATTGTTATGTTGGATTGTTGGTTTAGCTTTAGCATAGGTTAAATATCATTCCGTACAAGAGGTTAAACCTGAGTTCAATCTTTTGAATGTTGAATTTTTTGCTTATTTTTGAACTAAATGTAGATTGTAGAATGATATCACAAAAGTGGGTTAGAATATTACTTGATTATGCCGGGGACAAATTTTGTTGTTTATAGTGAAAGCAACTCATTAACGCGTGACACTGAAAATCAAGAAAACATAGAGACATAGGGATGATCATTATATAACCATGTTTCATACCTGCTTAATTGGTACTTGTTATTTCTTGTTCGGTTTATGGGTTTTTATTTTTTGTGCGTTTGGGTGTTATATGTCCTTTTGTGATGCTATGTGGTTGAAAACTATTTATTTGGCTGTGATACACTACATGTTATTTTTACCATAAGTTATGTATTTAACCTTCGATAATTGACTTTCTAACTAGATAACATGAAACTTTAGTTGACATGTTCTTGAAGTCCGAAGATTCTTGCAAAACGTAAAAGTGCATGAACATCATCGTTTCAAATGGTGCCACATTATTCGTTTTCTAACATTATGATAAGGTTTTTTTAGCCGCTAACTCACACGCCTTTACTACACCCAATGATACCGCTAGGCTACCCTATGGTTTCTTAATAACTTTACGAATCAGCTTGAAACGACGATTGATCTTATTACTGTCAAAAGCTTTAACATGCTTGGATAATTCTATAAATTGCCATCAATTCATAGTTACTCATGTGTAGTTTATACTAGTGTTATAACAACTTTATAAACGTGTTTAAAATTCCAACTCCATGCATTAAATTACGTGACTAAAAAGCCTAACAGCATGAAAATTACAGGACATACATGATCTAATCGGGTATGGGGTTGGGATTACCTAAACCCGACCCGTTGTCATCCCTAGTCCCTACCATTAGTCTTTAAGGCTAATATAAAAAGACAAAAGTGTCCAGATCAGATGAACTAATTATCAACATCCAAATAACTATATAATTATCTCAAGATTTAAACATAAACATAACAAGTTCAAGCAACAAAGACTTTTATAATGTTCATGCTCATATCCAGAAACTCAAAAACATGTTAGCAAATACGGAAAGATATATCGACTACTTATCAATTGAACCAAAAAGGGGCATTGCAATTTCAAGATTTTGTCATACCAACCAGATCCTCAAGTGTAAGATTCAAAGTGTCTGAATTTCCCCTCTTAACTTCCTCACCACGAGCAGCCAAGATGTCCTCGATGCTACATTTCTCACCGAAAATCCCCAAGTGATCAGCAATCAGGTGGTAGTTGTTACAACCACCGCATCTAGCCACCACCGCACCCTTCTCATAAGACTCACGTGAAATTGTCTTCACTGATCTTGTTTCACAGACTTTACAGGTGAACATCATGGCAAGATCATGTCTAGGTGATATCTTTAGATCAGATTTGGCGGTGAATGCGACCCCACTGTTATTGGTCGCAGGGTGATCAGTAGTCATTGAGTTTTCAACTGAATTTGAACTTGAGGCTTCATGTTCTATAGCCGTTTCCACAGCCCGGTTGCTGATTTCTGAAAGTGTTCGGGTTTGGCTTTTGTTGAATTGTTCACCATGAAGGAATGAACTGATAGAAGGAAGAAAGCACGGTGCTGAATCTGAGAAAAAATCATGATAACCAACAAAATTACTATCGATTCATTGTATGATTGATAGCCGCGCACAATTACAATTACATCTTATATCCAATTATCATTTCATTCTGAAAAATAAAACGCAAACAAAAATATAAGCCCTATCTTTGGGCCTCCAAAAATATATACAAAACACACATTATTCAAAACATAACAGATTAATCAACAAATCTGATGTTTTGGCCAAGTGGTTAAAGTGCATAACTGCTAATTATACGGGGTCCCCTCACGAGAGTTGGAATCTCACAGGCTCCTTTTATTACAAGGTTTGTTTTTCACAGTGCCAACAAGCCGAAAATCATATGCATTAATTCATATATATCACACTTGGATTACTAGTATATGTAAATTAGACTCGTTTCTAGAAATAAAGATTATAAAAGTTTAAGTTCATATATGAAACATGAGTTATACATAATTAAACAAATCACACTCCTTTGAAAACAAAATTTGTAGCTTATGTACCTGCACATACAGAACACGAAAAATGGTTCTGCAAATTACTAAATTTTAAAAATAGTTGTAAAACTTATAATTTCATCTCTGTCGAACTCTCGGTAAATAAACCATTAGTAAAACTAACTTACAATCAGCTTACTGTAATCAACCCATGGTTATCAAAGGCGTTAGGCGCACTAAAGGCGCTTAGGCCTCGCCTGGGGCCTAGGTGCTATGTATTAGAAAAATAATAATATTCTTCAAATAAAATATGCAAAAGCTATTATATACCATTTAATATCATCTAATAGTATCAAAAGTTATAAAATATTAGTGTCTAAAAGTAGTTTTCCTTACAAAATCGGACTGGAATGTAGCTGTAATCTACACCTAAAACATGGAGAATTAAAGCGCAATTTCCTCGACTTAAAGCCCAATTTCCTAACATTTCCTGGACTTCAAGACTTGAGCTTACATTCTTAGGTATTCAAAGGTTCAATTTATTTAGGTTGATTTGTTAGCAAAAGACTTGACTTAGTCACATTTGTTACATAACTTCTAATTATCATCTAATGTTTAAACAATATTGTGTGCTAGGGTTTCAGTGTTGGTTAATAGATGATGATGATAAAGAAAGAGAGAACTGACCGTTACGTAAGGAGATGTTAGGTTGCCTTCTGCTGTTGCTTGTGATGAGAGAGAATAATCGCCTCTGCATCCTCCACGCCGCCATGACTAGGCTCAATTAACCCGCTCTGCAAGTAATAATAATAATAATAATAATAATGATGATTCAATTGGAATGAAGAAGGTGAATATTTAAAGATCAATTATAGAGTGTATATATATTACAAAAATGGTCCCTTGATTATTTGGAAAGTTACATTATCGGTAATAGATTACAGAAAAGGTGTGTGTAAATTGTAATGGTTTAGTGAAGGGTGTATAATTGACATTTGATATTATCTTATTGGACAAGAAAGAATTAAAAATAAATCATACTCACAACGCCTGTTACTCACGGAAGAAAGGGTCACATGAGCTCTCACGCTCACTTGACCATTACACCCCAGCCCTCTCATGAAACCATGAAATGATATTTCATTCACGTGGCGCGGATGTGTCAAATGAGCTCTCAAGGCTCACTTGACCATTACACATAGTCTAACAATTTAGTGTCAAATGAGCTCTCACGCTCACTTGACCATGAAATGATATTAGTTACCTATTCTTTGTGCCTTGAATATTTTCAAGTAACAAATTTATACGTATAAATAGTTTTTGCAACTATTTCATATAATAATCGTTCAAAAAGTTGGATTATGAATTGACTGGTAACACACCAAAACAAACGTAAAATATACTTGTATTGTTAGGTAAAAGATAAGTAAATTATTAATAACAATAAAATTTACAGTTTATTTGATTTTATTGATATAACGTGTAAAAGTTTGAAGTGTCAATTTAATTTGTTTTTTTTTTTCTTGAACCGGGATATTTTATTGAAAGGTGTAAGAGCAAAAATTTACAAAGAGAAAGTAACCCACCTATCATGAGTTGCCAATCCAGAAAACTCATGATTTTTTTTTCTGCCCCGGTGAAGATTTCCAAGAGATCACTCATCTAGGTACTACTCGCATATGAGCACACTTAACTTTGGAATATTCATGTACTCCGCAAATAATTAAGCCCAAATACTTTGGTGATTTAAGAGGTGGATAGGTCCTTATAAATCAAGAATCTCTCCTAGCCACGGTTGATGTGATAATTGCCTAAGGTGTTAAATTGGTTCGTATCAATTTTACCAGTATCGTTAGATTACACCTCAAATGGTCCGTCAAAACATGCCTAGGATTTACAAAATCGAACTAAAAAACAAAAAAAATGAGAAATCTTGCAGCGTTGGCCAAAATATTGCCGTATTAAACCAACCACAGTTGATCGAAGAAATGTAAAAAGGTAAGCCAAAAGTATCGATAAAAAGCATTTGTAACAAGTAGGCTCCAAAGCACCAAAGGCTTTCAACGGTTGGGCTATGTACTAAGAGCATCTCCAATGCAAGAGTGGATCCAAAATCTAGATCTGTCACATCATTTTGTATCTTTACCTTAAACCAATACAAGCCTTCACTTCTCAGTCCCACCCTACTTTTATATTAAAAGTTTTTGTAATCGTCTTATAGGCAACTTAAAATTTGTTTAAATGTTTTATGAATTTCAAATTACCTAATTATAGACGTGTGTGGTAAAGAACTCGTGAAAAAATAAATTGTATTATACTCTTAAATACAAAGGTTAGTGGCTGCCATTGATGACATGGGTAGCCTAAAGCAAACATAAATATATAACATTACTAAACAAATGCTTAAAGGGTTGAAGCCTACAAGGCTTCGGACAACCAGAAGCATCCTAAGTCAAAAAGATGACTTGTCCCGTCATCTTTTTCATCGATCAGAACAGATAAGCTGATGGAGTAACATCAGCCAACAGACCGCAGGTCCATAGCAGCCACTTACCATTTGTGGGATGTCCTTTAGTTGCAACAAGGCTCAAGGCAAGATGCTTTCTCCTTATGGAGTCCCCCTTTCTCTATAAATCAGAAGCTGAATCCTCAGCTCTGATTACACCATCACAATCACTCTTACTCCACTTTTCTAATTCTTTTGGTCTTGCACGTGGAAGAATATTTCTCTCCACTCGGATCTCTAGAATTTCTATTCCTGGTTTCGAGTACATCTCAAACCAGAACCTTAAAGGATCTAAAACAAGAAAAATAACCTTGAGCCTCCTTCTACGTTTGCAACGTAGAAGGACACCACGACCTGCGTTAGGCAAAGTGTAACCCTTGAACCCTTGAACCTCCCTTGTGACTCAGGACTATTGTTAGGCAGTTATTTGTTGTAGCAACAAGTTGGCGCCCACCGTGGGGCTACGCCATTGCCTTTACAAAAAACAGTTGTGTAGCTCCAACTCTCTCCATGTCTGACCCTGAGTCCCAATAGGAAGTTAACCAGATCTCTCCAAGCACAGATCAGACTTCTCCAGCCAGATCTGTGTCTTTTTCCACTCCAGGAGGCACTCCAACTCGAACTCAGTCCTCACATGCACATCATGGGACAACAAGCTTACAGACTCCACCTCCCACTCGTTCAGGGGTGTTTTCTCCTCTCCCTGATCTTGCACAGACTCCCCAACGAATAGATCTTACCCCTGAAGGAGTGGAAAGAAACTTCCTGCAGCTTAGATCCCTTTTGAACCAGTATGTCATGAAGGAGAGAGATAAAGGAGTCCGCCTCCGTCTAGACTATGGCGAGGAAGAAGAGGTGTCGCTTTCGCCGGGGCCTCCTCCTCCTCTAGGTGCCACCTACAGTCATAGACCACGACTCGGAAGCAGTGCCGCTGGCCCCAGCAACACACTCTCCACTGCTCAGCATGAAACAAGGTCCAGCCCCACCGCTTCCCCATTGTTTACCACCCAAGCTGCCACTACCGGCACACCACTTGGGCATGAAGTCACCCTGGATCAGCTTCTACAGTCACCAATATCCAGTGTCCCTCCACCGGCAGCCACTTCATGGGATCAGGCCATGGCTTCACTCCCTATGGCTAGGAATGCTTCCATGAGCATCCCCATGATGACTAGCAACGTGGCCACAACCGAAAACCTCCAAGGTTTTAACCTCATGCCCTACATGATATCACAAGTAATGGCTAACTTCCCCTGGCAGCAGCTCATCAGTCAAGCCATCGCTGCTCAACAAGGAACCCCAGTCGGAATAACCAACAACAGGACAGAACAACCTGTCAACCCACCCTACAAGCCAAACAGCTTATCTTGCTTCTCACCGGAAATAGCAGATTATGACTTTCCTAACAAGCTAAAGATGCCAGCTCATATAAGAACATATGATGGTTCTGATGATCCAGAAGATCACCTTCAGATCTTCTCAGGGGCAGCTCGGATCGAAAAATGGGGCGATCCAGAGTGTTGTTTAATGTTTATGCAAACCCTCGTTGGATCCGCAAGAATCTGGTTCAATGGCTTGAAGGTTGGAAGCATCCGAACCTTTGATGAACTCGGCAAAGGATTCCTTGCCAACTTCTCACAACAGAGAAGATGTGTCAAGGATGCAACCGTCATCTTCCAGATAAAGCAAAAAGATGATGAAAGCCTGAAAAATTTCATTGAGAGGTATAAAAAAGAAGGACTTACCTATGTTGGTGCAGATGAAAAGATGAAGGTTGCAGGGTTCATGAACGCCATCAATTCAAAATACCTCACCAGGGAGTTTAACAAGAGTCTCCCCAAAACCCTTGAAGAGGCTTTGGAAAGAGCCGAAGCCCACATCACAGGAGAAGAGGCTGTAGACATAAAGGAGCAAAGAAAGAGGGCTTCCAACTGGAGAAGCAACAGCCCTGCTCGGAAAAGAGGAAACTATGGTACCTACGACAACAGATCCAGGAGATCTGAGTCTCGAAGGTCGGAAAGCAGGAACCCTCCAAGCAAAGATAGAAACATAAATTTTACAGCCCTCTCCAAAACTCCTCAAGAAATTCTGGCCACGGAAGAAGTCAAACACACCTTTAGACCACCTCGTCCCTTGCCCAAGAGTAAAAGAAACGAAAACTCCAACCAGTATTGCGAGTTTCATGAAGAAAAGGGACACCACACCAACGACTGCTTCCAACTTAAAAAGAGGATCGAAGAAGCAGTTAGATCTGGCGAACTGGCCCACTTGGTTAAAGGCGTCAAAGAAAACATAGCTGATGGCAAAAAGAAATATGTTGCCATGGTGTTTGCTGAAAGTGAAGCACCAAGCAAACGACAGAGGTTGGAGGATTGGGAATGTCAAGGCATCTACTTCCCTTGTACCAAAGAAGAAAAACACTGTGATCCACTAGTCCTTGAAGCCTTCGTGGGTTCACGACAAACACAAAAAGCCTACATAGACACCGGAGCTGCTACTGAGATCATGTTTGCAAAATACTTCAACCTTCTAAGCCACGAAGAACGCTCCACGCTCAGGCCAGCCGAAGCTGCCATCAAGGGCATAGCAGATATCCCCATCAAACCCTTGGGCGAGATGGTACTCAATGTAACTTTCTCCGATGGGCAAATGCGAAGAACTGAACCACTGACATTCATTGTCTTAGATCTACCATCCAGTTACGATGTCATCATTGGTAGACCCGGTGTAGTAGCTTTCGATATGACCGTTTCCATCAGCCGGAAGAGTGCCAAGTTCCCCACCAAAGAAGGAGTAGGAACCCTCCAACCATCAGCCTCTGTGCTAACGGTTGTCGAAGAACAAAGCAAACTCGGTCTTAGCATCAATCATAAATACCCTGATCAAAGGATACGGGTAAACACAGCCCTTCCTAGGGAAATTCTCTCAAAGCTTGAAGCATTGCTAAAAAACAATGTAGATGTTTTCGCTTGGTGTCCCAGTGACATGACAGGGATCCCATGTGATGTTGCTGAACACGAACTCAAAGTTCCCCAAAACATTAAACCAATAGTACAAAAGAAAAGAAGCCTTGCACCAGAACGAAGCAGAGCAGCTTGCCATGAGGTTGACAAACTGGTCGAAGCAGGAATCCTCCGAGAGGTCAAATACCAGTCCTGGGTTGCAAACCCAGTGATGGTTAAGAAACCTGATGACTCGTGGAGGATGTGCATAGACTTCAAAGACCTCAACAAGGCTTGCCCAAAGGATTGCTACCCTTTACCAGAGGTGGATTTGAAAGTTGACTCGCTGACAGGTTACCCTTGAACCTAAGAACAACTTTTGAAGTTACTCAACACCTCCCAAATTTGTTTCTTTTTACATAGTACATGCTTACAAGCTAACCCTTCGACAGGTTTCCCCTTCAAATGCTTTTTGGATGCCTATAAAGGTTATCACCAAATACAAATGAAGGAGGACGATGAAGAAAAGACCGCTTTCCATACGGACAAGGGTATCTTCTGTTATAAAAAGATGCCCTTCGGCTTAAAAAATGCAGGTGCCACCTATCAAAGGTTGGTTGACAAAGCCTTTGCCGAGCAAATTGGTAGGAACATGGAAGCATACGTGGATGATTTGGTTATCAAAAGCAAGACCGAGGAGGACATGCTCAATGATATACAAGAAACCTTCGACAATCTCAAGAAGATCAACATGAAGCTAAATCCCATCAAGTGTTCCTTCGGTTTTGAAGAAGGGAAATTCTTGGGTCATGTTGTAGGAAAACAAAGCATAAAAGCTAACCCAAACAAGGTTCAAGCCATCCTCAAGATGAAATCACCACAAACCAAGAAAGAAGTGGAAAGCTTGAACGGCAAGCTTGCCGCCTTGAAGCGTTTCGTGTCGAAACTTGCTGAGAAATCCCTTCCTTTCTTCAAGACCCTCAAAGGTTGTGCTGACAAGAAGAACTTCAGGTGGACAGAAGAAGCTGAAGAAGCCTTCAACGCTATGAAACATTACTTGGCTTACCTTCCCACCATTGCAGCACCTGAAGTAGGGGAAACGATCTATGTCTATCTTTCAGTCACTGAAGAAGCCTTCAGCGCTGTTCTCACTATCGAAAGAGAAAAAGCCCAGGTACCCGTTTATTTCTTCAGTAAAACCTTAAAGTTAGCAGAGGTCAAGTACCCTCCTTTGGAAAAATTAGCCTTGGCCCTGGTACAAACGGCCAGGAGGCTTCGAAGGTACTTTCAAGCACATCCTATTCAAGTAGTCACTGACCAGCCAATCAAAAACGTGCTTGAAAGGCCTGAAACCTCGGGACGACTAGCCAAGTGGGCTGTTGAGCTAGGTGAACACAAAATCACCTACGTCCCGAGAAAAGCAATAAAAGCACAAATACTTGCTGATTTCATTGCTGAAATTCCAAGGGCAGAAACTGCTGAGGTTAACATAACCATGGACGAACCTCTCGATCCTGAAGCCTGGAAGCTTTACACAGATGGAGCTTCCAGCGTTGAAGGCTCGGGAGCTGGTCTTATATTAATCAGTCCTGAAGGGTTAGAATTCACATATGCCCTTCGTTTGGAATTTCAGACAACAAACAACGAAGCCGAATATGAAGCTCTGATAGCAGGACTCAAGCTTGCAAAAAAGATGATGGTTCACAAGCTTCAAGTGTTCACCGATTCACTACTGGTCTCTAGCCAAGTGAACGATAGCTACATTGCCAAGGAACCCAACATGAAAAAATACAAAGAGAAAGCCAAGGAAATCATGAACACTTTCCAACAATGCAAGATCAAGCAAGTTCCAAGGTCTCACAACAAAAAGGCTGACGCACTAAGCAAGCTCGCCTCGCTAACCTTTGCTCACCTCACTAAGAAAGTATTGGTTGAGGTAGTCAAACATCCTGCCATATCAGAGTTGGAAGTCCAAGATGTCATCACTGAAAATGAGCCAAACTGGATGACTCCGTTTGTAAGGTTCCTTCAAAAGGGAGAACTACCACAGGACCCTGTCGAAGCTGAAAGGATCCGAAACAAATCGAAGCAGTATACCATACAAGATGAGATGCTCTACAAAAGAGGGTATCTAGCTCCACTGCTCCGATGTGTTGGACCCGAACAGAGCAAGTACCTGATTAAGGAAGTTCATGAAGGAATCTGCGGAGCCCACTGTGGTCCAAGGTCAGTTGTGGCAAAACTTATGAACCTGGGATATTTCTGGCCCTCCATGCATCGTGATGCATCAGAACAGCTGAAAAGATGTGAAGCCTGCCAACTACACGCCCCAGTCCCCAAAAGTCCCAAGCATGATTTGGTGCCTGTCAATTCGGCTTGGCCGTTCTACAAATGGGGAATGGATATCGTTGGACCCTTCCCACCAGCAAAAGGAGGGGTTAAATTCTTATTGGTGGCAGTAGATTACTTCACAAAATGGCCAGAAGTAAAGCCCTTGGGGAAGATATCCGGGAAAAAGATAATTGACTTCGTTTGGGAAAACATCATTTGCCGATATGGCCTACCTGGGGTGCTTGTAACGGACAACGGCAAGCAATTTGCAGAGAAACCGTTCAGCGCTTGGTGCAAGGAGTACCGAATAACCCAAGTCTTCAGTTCCGTGGCCTACCCCCAGTCGAACGGTCAAGTTGAAAGAATGAATAGAAGTGTGGTTGAAGGGATCAAGGCTAGACTAGGCAGGCAAGGAAGAAACTGGTTGGAAGAACTGCCAAGCGTTCTCTGGGCAATTTGAACAACCGAGAAGACAAGCAACAAGAAAACGCCTTACAGCCTTACCTTTGGATCTGAAGCAGTAATACCTGCCGAAATCGGAATCACCACACCAAGAACCTTTCATGTCAATATCCAGGCAAATGAACAGGAATCACTGCTTAACCTCGATCTCCTGGAAGAAGTAAGGGACTCAGCAGCAATCCGTGAAGCTCAATACAAACAAAAGATGGAGTCCTACTACAATGCCAGAGTTAAGCACGAACGATTCAAGCCCGGCGACCTAGTTTTGAGAAACAACGAAGCAAGCAAGAAGGAAAGTCAAGGGAAGCTAGGACCTAAGTGGGAGGGCCCATACACTATCCTAGAGTCCCACAAAGGGGGATCCTACAAACTAGCAAGCATGGAAGGCAAAAAACTCCCCCGTCACTGGAACGGCAAGAACCTCAAAAGGTTCTTTGTTTAAGTTAATGTTGTTCTTTTCCAAATGATGTAATGTTATCCAATCTAATGAATGAAAGGATCATTTGATCCTCCTTTAGAAACTTTGTCTTCCTATCCTAAGCTCAGGTTGAGAACCTTGCAAGAAACTCCATGGTAGAGACCATGTAAGGGGATGAGCTCCCAGGCCATATCGCTCAATAGGTTCGAAGGATAAACGGACCTATATAAGGGGTGAGTTCCTAAATCAATCCAACTCCATGAGATAAACAAAAAACACTTTTATAAATCTCATTGACAGGCTTGAACAACCTACACCAAACGTTCCTTAAGTTTAGAAAACAAACTTACGAAAACATAGTAAAACACTTATGTAAGTGTATATAGGATAGATGGCGACATGTTTGCCTAGACTACCTTAAGGATGAATGACTGCAGCATTCAACCTTTGAAGGTGCTACCGGATAAACATTCCCAAACAGCAAAGACAAACATGACAACAGAAAAACAACAATCAAACTTAAACACGAGCCACAAAGACTTAACATTCAAAGGCTTTTAACAAAAGCCAACAAGTAGCATAATTGTTCAAAGGACTACAGCCCATAACTACCAAGGAACCATTGAAGGTTCCAACAAAAGATAAAAGTACTTAGAAACACAAAGTTAATTGTTTTTAACAAACCAAGATGCTAAGAAAGCTACGAATGGGAAGATCAGATATCACCACCAGACTCTGAAGGCTTAGAGGTTTCACCCTCATTCACTACCTTGACCACCTTCGCCTTCTTTACCTTCTTCCCCTTCTTTGGAGCCTTCTCCACAAGTCCAGCTTCAGAAGCCTCAACACTAGCATCCTTGGAAAAAGTTTCAGCCACATCCAACGTCTCTTCACTATCACCAGAATGTGCCCTCTTCCTTGAAACAGATTGAAGCACCTTTGCAGAAACAACTTCGTTTAAACCAGCAGGCTTCAATTCCTTCAGCTCCTTCAAGGGTTTTCCATAGTAGGAAGAGACTTGTGCAACAAAGGGATAGCTGGAGTGCTCCATCTTAAGGACAGTCTCCTTAAAAACATCCAAGGAGTCAGGCTGATAAAAGGGGGACTCTTCCAAAACTTGGCCAGACTCATGAGCTTTAAACCCTGCAACAAAACCAGCATGCTTACCATGGGTCAAAAGTTTGGTATAAACCTCCCCAAGTGCAGAGTTGAATTCGGTGGAATGAAGAAGGTAGGTAACGACTTGCTGAAATCCTTCTTCAATCAGCCATTTGTTATCACTTTGCACAGCAGCAAGGGAAGCCTCCAACCCCTTCTTCTCACTTTCAAAAGCCTTTTTCTCTGCTTCCAAAGCTAATTGATCTGCCTCCACCTTAAGAATAGCAGCTTCATGCCTTGCCATCTCAGCCTCATGTCCCTTCTTCAGTTCATCAATAAGGGAAATCAAAGTAGCCTCCTTCTTAGCATATTCCTCAGCATCCTTCTTCATATCAGCAAGGGACTGTTTCATCTCCCTCTTCTTCTTGGCAAAGTCACTATACTTACCCATAACCTTCCTAAACCTACTAATCCCCTCTGGAAGCATAGCAGCAAGGTTACAGGTACCCACCATCATCTTTGCCAGCAAAGCATCATCATCCAAAACCTCAAGACAAGCCTTGGCACCAGGAGTAGCAAAGTGTGCAAGAACCTCCTCACAAATAGCCGAAGACTTAAAGTTGTCACTGGACTTCACGTTCCACCCAGGAACATACAGACTTCCCTCATCAAAGCTAGCTGACACTTCTGTTTCCTTCACCACTCCAACCTTCACCTTTTTACCCTTACCTTTCTTCACAACAGCATCCACAGGAACATCATCCATGGTCTGATCTTGCTCATCTTCAGAATCCTCAATATCATCGCTAACTGTCACTGCTTCAGAAGGATCAGCAGGTTTAGCAGCCTTCAAAAGACGCCTGCTTGACCTCCTCGTTGAAGCCTTGGAAGAACTAGCTTTAGCAAAACCCTTAACATTAGGAACAGCAACATAGTTGGTCCCATCATACCTCCCTTTCTGATATTTGGTCAGTGCATCTTCCCCATCTACTGCTTCAGCATCAGAAAATACAACACCCGAAGCATCATCACCTTTGATAAAG
Organism: Ambrosia trifida; assembly: GCA_028751855.1. Lineage (NCBI taxonomy): Eukaryota > Viridiplantae > Streptophyta > Magnoliopsida > Asterales > Asteraceae > Ambrosia > Ambrosia trifida. The sequence continues at coordinate 97,105,820 of CM054130.1, forward strand.
TCAAGAGCCGACATAACTGCAAAAAACAGAACACATAAGGAAAAAACAGAGAAAACAAAAGAAATCAACAATAAACAAAATTCATACCCTGACCATCCTTCATCACAACAGGATCTCTACCCGGCTTGTCCCAACGAGTGCTAACACCAGATAATACTAAGAAGGGTTCAGCAAATGGACGAAGCCTTGAAGGACAGGTCCTAAGAGTCGTTAGGAAGACATCGTCTAGTTCAGACTCTGAGGGTTCCCCTTCATTAAGAACAGCCTCAGGATGCCTCCACACAGGCTTAAAAGGGAAAATAGAATCAGACACCCAAAAGAACCTATTCTTCCATTGACCAACCGTCGTAACATGGGAAGAAAGAAGGTTAGTCTCCAATGATGACCCCTCGAAGGTGAACCAGTCACCATTCTTGGCAAGAGGAAAAAATCGTCTGAACATCAAAAGAGTAGGATCATACCCTAGGGCTCTACAAAGGCATTCAAAGTGTAAAACACGGCCAACACCATGTGGGTGGATCTGACCAAGGGAAACTCTATAATACTCAAGAACATTCAACAAAAATACAGAAAAAGGATAACGAAGGTTTGCAAATTCAAAATGACGACAGTACAAAGCGATGGAACCAGACGGACACTCGGAAACAGAGAGTTTTTTTACCAGGAGCCACAGGTTTGAATGACAAGTCAATACCCCATTCGGCACAAAACGATTCTACCTCTTTCTGAGAAAGAGTTGAAAACGTAACGGCCATATCCTTTTTAGCACCCATTATGCTCAAAAGGATGATCAGTAAACAAAGCAAGAAAAAGAAAAACTAACCTGCTGTGGTGAAAAATCACGAAACCCTAAGATGGATGAAGTGTTTGAGAGGATGAAGATGAAGAAAAGAAAAAGGTAAAGTGAAAATGAAGTACAAAAAAGGTTTTAAAAAAGAAAAATCAAACGGTTATTTAATTCAAAAAACCGTAATAATAATGGCATGCAGTAATTAGTCTGAGCAAACTGCCAGATGTCACATCAACAGTCCAATCAACATTGAAACTGCTGAGTAATAACCGCCTAAATCACAGCGAACCCCCGAACCTTTCAAGCAAAGGAAAAACTAGGAAAACAGTCAAAAGCTTTCAAGCTACCGCATCAAACCTTCTGACTTGGGGGGCTGATGACGTGGGTAGCCTAAAGCAAACATAAATATATAACATTACTAAACAAATGCTTAAAGGGTTGAAGCCTACAAGGCTTCGGACAACCAGAAGCATCCTAAGTCAAAAAGATGACTTGTCCCGTCATCTTTTTCATCGATCAGAACAGATAAGCTGATGGAGTAACATCAGCCAACAGACCGCAGGTCCATAGCAGCCACTTACCATTTGTGGGATGTCCTTTAGTTGCAACAAGGCTCAAGGCAAGATGCTTTCTCCTTATGGAGTCCCCCTTTCTCTATAAATCAGAAGCTGAATCCTCAGCTCTGATTACACCATCACAATCACTCTTACTCCACTTTTCTAATCCTTTTGGTCTTGCACGTGGAAGAATATTTCTCTCCACTCGGATCTCTAGAATTTCTATTCCTGGTTTCGAGTACATCTCAAACCAGAACCTTAAAGGATCTAAAACAAGAAAAATAACCTTGAGCCTCCTTCTACGTTTGCAACGTAGAAGGACACCACGACCTGCGTTAGGCAAAGTGTAACCCTTGAACCCTTGAACCTCTCTTGTGACTCAGGACTATTGTTAGGCAGTTATTTGTTGTAGCAACAGCCATAAACAAAAAAAGACAAAAAAGGCCTCTCAAGTTCTAAACTTGACAAAACTAGCCCCTAAAAATTCTTGAACTTTTAAAATTGTTATTTTCACCCCTTTAAGTTCTAACTTTTCAAATGTACCTCGCATTTTCATTATTTAGCTTAAAGGAAAAAAAATGTTTTCTCACGTGGTTAGTCGAGTCAAATATAATGCGTTTTCATGTTTTTATATATATTTTCAGTTGTTCTAAGTTTTGTCATTTAATGTATGTGTTGGTATAAATTCACGTTTCGAAATAATTTTTTTGATGAAAACAAGTCTGGTCAATATAATACGTTTCCGTGTATTTTTTTGCGTACTTTTTTGTTGGACTACATTTTGACGTAAACCATGTTTGGAAACGAGTCCAATCAAATATAATTCGTTTTCATTCTATAGTATAAATTTGACTTATTGTACGTATGTACATTTTGACGCTACTAAGTCTTGATGCAAAGGTAAAGGTGTTGTAGTGGTTAGGTGGAACGTTAACTAAACGAACCAACTCGGGTTCAATTCTATTTCTTTTGTAACCACAATGATTTATAATTTTATATTTGATACGTCAAGATACGCATTTTCGTATAGTTAACACATCACATAACAATGATTTATATTCGATTTCTTGCAAGTTGCATCCTTCCAAAATCAATAAATAAGAAATATCTTTCATCGAGAAACCAAAAAAAATAAAATAAAATCATCAAGAACACATACACAAACATTCTATTAAACCTTCCCTTTAGTTTACTTCTTACAATAAAATGAGTATTAATTTTTATGTAAACATGACATTTACTAAATATGTAATTTATCAATTCAGTTCCTTTTCTTCTTCAATTTGTATTTAGTGAACCAAATGAAATTATGATTTAACAATTTGTCATGATACCATCTGTGGTATTTATATTTTGTATCATAGTTCATGTATTGATCAGATAGTTTAATTTGAAACGAACTACAAAGATTTTTTTTTATTTATGCATAGACACATGTGTATATGTAAGTGTACAATGGATCATCGACATGCAATTGGAATAACATGTTTATATTTATATTTTGTTGTCTTCTTAAACTTCTCTGTCTGCTTGTTTAAATGTAATCTTCTTCATGACATACCTATTATATAAAAACACATGTTAAGTAATTAAAAGAAATAAAGATAATCTTAACTGAAATCATAATCATCCACCTAACCAGTGGCGGATCCAGAAATATTTTTAACGGGGGGCACTTTGTTTTGGATAAAAGAAGGCAGGTCAAAACAAGTTAAGTCAAAATGAGTCTAGTAGAATCGATTCATGCTTATTCACATAATAATATTGTAAAACTATACAATTATTTACTTAATAATGTTATAAATTTGTGGGCATTTAGAAACGAAAAAACATTACTTACTTGTATTGCCTAAAATTTTATCGTTTAATAATTAGATATTTTCGTGAACTCTTCTAATATTATTTTTTTGGGATTCAATATAATTTGATCCAATCTCATTTTCAAAGTGAAACAAAAAGCAATATATAATTTCTTTTACTTCCTCTGGTATGTCAATTATTTAAAGTAGACATCAAGATAATCATTTAAGAAATAAAAACTATATTGACCTCTACATATAAGCAACAAGATAATCATTTAAGAAATAAAAACTATATTGACCTCTACATATAAGCAATTTACGAATCTTTATATGTGTTGGCTTATTAAAAGAACATTAAAACACGTGTACTGAGACTGGATTGACATCAAAATAATGGCTACTTTGAGATGAATAAAAACTGCTTGCTTTGGAAAAATTTAAAATTAACGATGGGCACATGCCCACCTTAACCTGTAGGTGCATCCGCTACTGCACCTAACCAACTGAAAACCCTTTTTCTTATTTTGAACTAAGCTAAAACAAGAAATTCACAAATTAAATAAACAATAATAAAAAAAAAAATCTGATTTTCAAGACCTTTATTAGTGTGAATCCTATTATCCTGGAAATAGCAAGATTTAAGAAATAACATAGAATGATATAACACACACACATGGAAAATAGAAATTGCATACTTGTTTTTCAGTTTTTTAGAGAACAAGAAAAGCAACCCCAAAAGTTCATCTTCTAATCTGCTCAATAACTTCATGATCTTCCATATTTGACTTGCTATCACCATTTTCTGCTTCCATTTGAGACATGTTCTTCAAAGCCTAAAAACAGTGCCAAAAAGATTCAATTTTTAGCCTTTAAAGATCAAATAATCCAGCAAATTAATTAAAACAGGAGCAAAATGAAGTGGGTTATACCTCAAATCACCACAAAAGTTTAGAAATATATGGCTTTAAAATAATGGGTCTTTTGGTAGATATAAGAGACATGATTTTATTGAAAGTGAAGGAGGTTTTCATAGAGGTTTTGTGGAAAAGAAATTTGATTAAAATAGAGAACAATTATTGCTCGGTAATGGATGTTTTTGTAATGGTGTGTGCGTATGAAGGCAAGACTCTTCGGTTGCACATGATTTAATTGCATTGAATCCCATTCAATTTCTTAAATTTAGGATAATCAAAGGCATTAGGAGTTACTAGTGGGTAACCCGCGCGTTGCTGCGGAGAGACAATTTGTTGCGCGATACTCGTTACTGTTAGTTTATCGATTCTCTCATGATATATTGTGTAGTATTTGATTTTAAATGTGTGCTAGATCTAGTAAATATATTGTTAATGGATTTTATTTTTAAGATGGTTCTTGGACTTGTAGAAAATAAATATAAACAAACTATTAATTAGTTAACAGACTACTAACTTGGTTGAGACGACGACAAAAAATTATGCCATGTTGTCATTACCGATAAATATCATATTGTCATTACTGGTAATATTGTTTTTATATGTTTTATAAAACTTTATTTGTAACTTTTAATAAAACAAACAAGTTAAGTGGTTTTTAGTTGTTAAATAAATATTTATTTAACCCATTTGTGAAAAATGGGTTATTACTCAATATTTAACCACCACATATTCTTTGCATTCATAACCAATATGTATTAATGCATCGTGCATTATGCCTCTACAATTGACATATATAATCAAATAAATATAGCTGTATAATGCGTCTCCAAACCAAGAAAAAAAAACAAGAATTAAAAATATTACCGAATTGAAAATCATGTACATGTTAGGGCTTAAATATTATACATGATACCAAATTAAAAATATAAAAAAAAGTTATAGATTTCCACCTTGTAACTTAAGCCATCTCACATTAAATATGACCTTATTAACTGTTTACCCCTCCAATTTTACCAACAATATTAATAAGCATTTCCATATCTTTATTCATCTCTACTTTCTAAATTAAAAAAAAAATCAAAACATTCAAGCTCCGGATGAACCAGACCGGAATTCAATTTTTTTTAATCAAATCTCAATTACTAATTCATTCAATTTGAGTGAAAAAACAATAGGCTTTTAAAGAATAATAATAGTATTTGAGATTAACAATTAAAGAGAACGACAAACCATTAAAATCCTTGGCCTCCGTTTGCAATACTTACGTAACCAAGCAACCCCCACTCCATCACCTTCTATACTCAAATTATGATTAGCAACCAATCATGGGAACAAATTATGCTACTAAAATTTTGATTGATTATTAGATAGCTATAAGAAATGAACTTTTTTTTAATTTAAATCCTACCATACAAAAATCATTAAAAAAAATACAACATAACCAATTTTGCAAGGGAAATAAGGTGGGTCTGAATAAAAAAAAAGTAATCTAAAATGAAGAAAAAATTTACACACATCAGTAAATGTGTCTGAAATTGTTCTTTCGTATTTTATGTATATACATCTTAAAGAAAAAGGTATGTATTTATTACTTGAATTATGAATAGAGATGGATTAGATTGATTGTGATTTCTAGTCACTTTTGATCGAGTGGCTATAACAGCAACAGACATGTGACGGTTATATTTTTTCATTGTTCTGTAAACGTATCAGCACAAGGCGATGTTAGACTATGGATTCAAAGTGAAAAAAAAAAACGAAGAGCAACAAGAAAACTCGTGTTAATAACGTGTTAGAAAATAACAATCTAGTAGCAACCAACGTACAAGTTATATAAACATCAGAAGAAGACTCTAGACATCATGTATGGAAAGAAAGAATAAAGGAAAATATAAATTTATTCATTAATATGTTTCATATACTATTTTTTTTAACGGCCAGATTTCTTCCAATGTTAGTTCTTAGTGGGTATTGAACTCATGATCTCCATGTTAGTACAACAAGTTAGTTACCAAACAAAAGACCACTATTTATACGGCTATAAACACTGAAAGATAGGTAAGTTATGTATGTGAAGAGTCACTGCATTATTTAAATACCAAATACATGACCACTATTTCTAAGATTATAACATTGATACAAACGTAATAAAGACATGGAGGTTATGAATGTAAAAAGTCACTACATTATTGTGAATTTCCTCATCAATTTTATAATTATGTTTAAATTAATTTCATCAACAATTTAATATTTAGGTAGAAAGACAATTTTACCGCTAAATGACTTACAAACATTATAATGTAAGCAATAAATGTTGTATTTACTTAATACCAAAATGTTTGCTTATGGATTTGTATACACGGTTTTTGCTATGAAAATGTTAATTTCCATTTTTGCTAGGTATTTTTAAGTATGGTCTTTGCTACAAATTTTAGACACGAATTTTTATGCAATTTATTAACTTTTTATTTTTACATATCTCGTGGGTTTAATATTATTTTGTTTGCAGAAGTATCCGAATTCATTAACTATATATAAAACACAACTCCAAAATTAATGATAAAAGAATTAGCCATGAAAAGAATATGAATGTATGCATATGTGTGATTATAGTACAAACTCAGTGGTTTACATTACAAGTAAAACATATTATTTAAGCACGAAACTAAGAATTAAGTGACTTCAAAAACAAACCTAGTACTAATGATTCTAAATTTAATAACTTGTTAGGCAGAAGGAATGTTGATTTCATCAAATCTATCTTGTTTTGCTGGCAACATGTGATACATGGTTTCACCACTTGATCTTCATGTATCATACTTTTCAGTCTGTTTGCACTCCTTCAAATATGATTTTAAGACTGCATTATTAAGATTGCTAAAACAAAGAGCAACAAGAAATCTCGCGCTAATAACGTGTTGAAAAATAACAATCTAGTAGCAACCTACATACAAGTTATATAAACATGAGAAGAAGACTCTAAACATCACTAGAAGTGACCCCGCGCTATGCGGCGGGATAAACTAATTTTAGATGAAAGTTAAATGGAAATATAGACAAAATAGTAATAATAACACTAATAAAAAAAACCTAAAACTAAAATATTGTAAAAATAAAAAAAATGCTTTAGTTTCCTCCAACGCTAGTCGGTTCTAGGAGGTTTGGTTTAATTTTAGCCCATTCTAGTTTCTAGCCTATGCCGATTTAGCCAAAATCAGTTCTATTCCTCTTAAAAGAACCCAAACCTGTTTTCAATGTGAACTGGTTTGAGAAAATAAAACGGGTTATCTCTAGGCTAAATTAATGTAATGGACACTTTACGGGTAAACAATTATTTTGGTTTTACTAATATATTAAATAAGTTTTAAGATTTATAATAAAAAGTATATTTAAATCGTTAGAAACTTGACTTTTTTATATTTATATTTTTTGTTGAAACTTGTGTCTAAATATTTATATTTTTGTTTTTCCGACTCACAGCTGGAACGGGACACAGTTGGTTGCTTCTTCGCACTCCATGAGACCAAGTTACCGCCTAAGAAAATAGAATAACCATAAGTAGACCGTCGTGTTTCAATGCACCGTGCCCAATCCGCATCCGAATATCCTAAAATGGTAGAAGTAGTGGGTTGAGTGTAGTGTAACCCACGAGAGATAGTTCCCTTGACATAACGGAGTATTCGCTTAACTAATTGGAAGTGAGATTTGGTAGGGAGTGAAGGTGTTGGGAGGCTTGATTTACCGCGTAGGATAAATCAGGAAGGGTAATGGTTAGATACTGAAGCGCACTGACGAGAGAGCGGTACATAGTGGGATCGGCGAATGGAGTGCCAGGAGTGGTGAAGGAATCAGATGTAGATAATGGTGTAACACCCCAACCGATGGCGGAAACATCGGGATGTCAGGTATTGATGATTGTTCAGTAGCTCATGGTAAATAATAAATTTCAATAATTGATTTAAATATATTACATACAATTGTTCTACAAGAATTTGTACATTAAATGAGAAATACTAAATATGCATCTTCAAGCATTAACTCTAAATTCCAAGCAAGCTATAACCTGAAACATGTTAAGTTTGAAAATATTTTGGGTCAACAAAAGTTGGTGAGAATTACATAGGTTTTGATAATTGAATAAAACTTGTACAATTCAAGTGTCATGGCAAGTCTAGTCCATATGTGAAAACATACTATCAGGTAAATCGAGTGCATAATCAACCCTTGTGACTAGAATATTGTGGTCCATCCCATACGCTCATGGTTCACTCGATTATGTTATGCGATAACAATCACCCACGCTACCTATGTAGGAGGTACACGTATCCGGGTGGGATTGTCAGTCCAATAGATCTATCATTGTATACCGTCGGCTGATCAATGTTAATGATTATGCTAGAATATTGTGCTTACCCTAGTCATGTTTAAGACATAATGCAACATAGAATAACACATAGACACTTTATGATTGAATTGTAGATAGAATGTTGTAACATGTTTCACCCCAAAATAGTGAAATAGAAAAAGGGGCTATGTAAAACTCACCTTGACTGTGATGATGAACTCGTAATAATTCGACGAGAATCGATGATTTTCGCTTGATCCTATATATTTTTATTATTAAAATTTTAGAACATTAATCGACTATATGATTCATTGAGTCATTGATTGTCCGGCGATAGAGACCTTTACAACTCTTAAGCACTTTTCTTAATAGAAGTATGATTTAAACGACACACAAAAAAAAATTATTATTAATACATGTATTCTAATTACTAACACATTTGAAAAGCAATATTATTTAGATGTATATATGTTTGCTTCAAAATCAGTTTATACACTAAAACCTTTACATAGTTGTTTTTTTTTTGTTTCCAACGATCCTAATAATAGAAAGTATTTTATATGAATTGTAAAACTAAATAGTCATATATCATGTAGTATTGAAAATAACCAATTTCATTAGGTGTACAAAAGAATAAGCCAATTTCATGAATATCATCTATTGTGTATTTAGCTGTAGATATTTAATTCTTGTTCCTCACATACTATATTACCTTATTCAAGTTCTCAATGTTATGACTAATTTGTATGTAAAGTAACAGCCACAAATTAATAGGCATAATTGTAATTCATGAGCAAAACATTGTTGTATGAATATATTCATTAAGATTAGAATCCTAGATTTATAAAGGTTTTAATCGCCAGAACAACTCATGTTTAAGAAGTTATGTTTTAACCAGGTAGGAGCGAGCGTGCACGTGTGCATACACATATATAAATATTTAGCCGGCGATTAGAATTATTACCTCAAAAGTCGAACATGACCAAACGAATCAGAGAGCTAGAGCGGTAGAAGTACGCGGATGCGCAACCGTGACTAAACAGATTGCGAGTGGTGCAGTGGTGCTTTCAACGGAGTAACTTGGACCAGGGAGAACAATATCATAAATTGATTTGAAAAGAGTTCCTTGATTGGAAGGTTATAGGGGCTTTAGAAAAAGAATGGAAGGTTGACTATAATAGTAATCGCATTCCTAAATTTTCGCCAGTTTTGTTGAAGAAGATAATGATTGAAAAAAAAATGTATATAAATTATAAACGAGGAAGTCGGTGATTGAATTCAAGGTGGCACCTAATTGATTTATTTGATTAGTAAAATCCTTGTCCACATAATAAAAAAAAAACATTTAAATCTTTTAGTTTATCAAAGTTTCTAATACACATGGAATATTTATTTATTCCTTCTTAAAAGAGATGTGTGTTTTTTTTACGTGGATTTCACATTGGCAACAAATTATATAAAAGGAATTTTAAAATATACATAATCAGTTAATTAATTTAAAAAAAAAACTAATCTGATTTTCATCCACATGTTGATAAATTTTAATTGAATATTTAAAAAAAAATTACGCTTCAGAATTCTAAAATTCTTATATTTTTACATATAGTTAACAACCATCAAATTATTCAAGATGATAACTAATATTATTATTATACATTTTTTTTTAGAGTTTCGTTTTTAAGTATTGGAATTTTGTATTATTATTATTATTATTATTATTATTATGTACCAAAATCAGAGATGTTACAGCCTCCCCTACTTTTGAAAATTTCGTCTCGAAATTGATGTGAAATAGACTTTTGAAAAAAAATCAATACGCATGGTTAAACTCTAAAGAAAACCAAGGGACTTGAAAGGTAAAGTGTGAAGTTTTTAAAGAATTAAGGAGATAGGATAAATGCTTATGTTATAACAGACGAAGGGAATTGGATTATGTGGCATAAGAATTCGAGTTTCAAGAGGACACAATCAAAGGGTTTTAGTTGGAACAATTATGTTGATCAAATCTAGATAATAGAAAGACTTACTACACAAATAAGGGTTAGTCCTGAGTTCGATTCCCATTCTTATTTTCGATACACCATTAGTGTTTATATATAGGGTGTACCGCAGCTAACCTACCACGCCTTTGGTGTTTCGAAAGCGTACTGAACCTCTTCCCGGTTAACCTAAATAGAAATTCACACTACCTTAACGTACCTGTAAATTCATGATTACGTTCCGGACCGCAATCACCAATTTACCTTACATTACGGTTTTGTGTCATTCTATGACTCTAAGCACACATGTAAAACACACCATGAAGAATAACCTTGTAATTGAATCTTTGTATCAATGAGTCTAATAAATCTTTGTATCAAATTACATGTATGATGTATCCAAAAATGAGTCCAACTGTTGAGCAGGAAAAGACCTTTACTAGTCAGTGAGTAGGAACCTCTACCGATTGTTGAGCAGGTGCGATAGCCTCTACCAGTCGTTGAGCAGGTTATTAGAACCTCTACCGACTGTTGAGCAGGCATGATGACCTCTACCAATCGTTGAGCAGGTTGTTAGGTACTCTACTAACTGTTGAGCAAGTACTTCATCCTCTACCAGTTGTTTGATTAAGTGTAACAATTGTTTTTTTTTTAACACATAAGTTGCAAGTTCGTAATATATACATGTAAGTAAGTTTGTAAATGCATCAAGTATAGCATGTGAGTTGTAATTGAGTTGTCCTAGACAAGATTAATGACTCTAGGTGTGTTTATAGCAAATAGTTTATATTCCATGCTTTCAAGTATCATGAATAATCAATTGTTCAGGTAGATAATCAAATTCTCATGTATAACTAATATTCAAGTTTGATGCAACGAACAATTAAGTTTTCAATAGTGTGGTTATCGTGGAGATCAAGTTCATGTTCGAGGAGATAAAGGATGTGAATTTGGATTTTGAGAGATGATGAAAACTCAAAGTAAAATCAAGGTTGTGAAAAATGGTGAATGTGTAAATGGTTGATAAGGGTTTAATTTATAGGGTTTCAAAAAGACGCAAATAGTAAGGTGTACATGCAGAATAATCGTGGGGTTTGAATAAATAGTTAGATATAAGCGTATGAGAAAACATGATTGTGGTATTTGCCAAAAATTTGTAATGGTTCGAACAAGTTTAAAATAAGTAGGTGTCAATGAAAAAATTGTAGAGTAAATTTTGTTCCTGTGGATGGAAAGATTTTATTTTCAAAATTTGGTTTTGTATGTAAAGCAAAAGTCATTAAATAGTACAATTAAATTGATTTAGATCAAAATATTTCGATGAGTCATAGGTTTTAAACACGATGTCGGATTTCAAAAATCAAGAATTTGTTCAGACGTTTTGTATAATAGGCTTCGAGTATTACATAAAAGAAGTCATTCTTAATAGATTAAAACATTTTTATCGTAAATCATTTGTTACGCCAATAAATTGTTCAATAAAAATTTGAAATTTAGCAAATAAGTTTGTGGAAATAAAAGAATCTTTTAAATATATATATATATATATATATATATATATAGGGTGAGGTTCCTGTACAAAAACCATTTTTCGTGAGAAGTGTGAGAAGGATTAAAAATTGATATGTAGGCATCATTTTTTGAACTTAGTCATGATGTTTTGGATTATTTTGCCTAGAAAAACACCAAACATAACAATTAAGAACCGAAAACAATGTATTTTAGGCTTAAAACATAAAACACCATGCTAAGAACATTAAACAGTGTGTTTTAAGTGTTAAGTAGTGTGTTTTAGCTGTTTTTTAAATTTAATGACTATAATACATTGGATTGTGTTTTAGATTGTTGTGTTTGGTGTTTTTCAAGTTAAAACAACCTAAAACATCATTCCTAAATCCAAAACATGATGCCTACATGTCAATTCTTAATCCTTCTCACACTTCTCATGAAATATGTCTTTTGTATAGGAACCTAAACCTATATATATATATATATATATATTTATTTATTTATTTGTTATAGTTTGTGAAATTCCCAAGTGATGAAAGTTTGACAAAATTCAGTACTCTTTAGCTTTGGTGCTACAGTATCTCCTATAAACAGATTATAAGGTTACAGTTTAAACAAGGATTTTAAAATCTCGAATGTGATGAAATTTTATGGTTGATAGTATCTTCAAAATATACATATATATATACACATAAATAAAAATGTAGGGGGGGGGGGGAGTTTAAAATAAAATTGGCCAGAAACATAGATTTATGTATGATGTAAAGGGAAACATATAATTTGGGTTAGATGTTAAAAATAATTAGACTTATGGGTAATATTATAAGTTTGTAAAATGGATTAGGATTGTGAAACCCAGAAATGATTCATGAAGTTTAAGCTAATGAGGGAATTATATAAGAAGAAAATATATTTGAATTGTAAAAATTTTGAGATTCAAAACTTAGATTTTATATGGGAGTGAGGGGGTATAAATGAAAATGAAACACAAAGATTGTAAATATTTAACCCCGAATAAACGAAAATGTTGGCTTATCAAAACAGATCAGGTCTAAGCCCAATGAATTTGCCTCAATAATCTAGAAGTACGTTAGGATTGTAGCAAGTAAGTGAAAGAGAGTAGGCAAGACCAAGTTAGGCTAAGAATAAGGATGAGGATAGGGATAGAGATAAGGATAAGGTAGAGCTACAAGTAATTGAAGCAAGTACTGGTTAAAGTCCTAAGGTTATAGACAAGATTATTTTTCTAATAACCTAATTCCCTATAACCATGGCTCTGATACCAATCTGTAACACCCCAACCGATGGCGGAAACATCGGGATGTCACGTGTTGATGATTGTTCAGTAGCTCATGGTAAATAATAAATTTCAATAATTGATTTAAATATATTACATACAATTGTTCTACAAGAATTTGTACATTAAATGAGAAATACTAAATATGCATCTTCAAGCATTAACTCTAAACTCCAAGCAAGCTATAACCTGAAACATGTTAAGTTTGAAAATATTTTGGGTCAACAAAAGTTGGTGAGAATGACATAGGTTTTGATAATTGAATAAAACTTGTACAATTCAAGTGTCATGGCAAGTCTAGTCCATATGTGAAAACATACTATCAGGTAAATCGAGTGCATAATCAACCCTTGTGACTAGAATATTGTGGTCCATCCCATATGCTCATGGTTCACTCGATTATGTTATGCGATAACAATCACCCACGCTACCTATGTAGGAGGTACACGTATCCGGGTGGGAATGTCAGTCCAATAGATCTATCATTGTATACCGTCGGCTGATCAATGTTAATGATTATGCTAGAATATTGTGCTTACCCTAGTCATGTTTAAGACATAATGCAACATAGAATAACACATAGACACTTTATGATTGAATTGTAGATAGAATGTTGTAACATGTTTCACCCAAAATAGTGAAATAGAAAAAGGGGCTATGTAAAACTCACCTTGAATGTGATGATGAACTCGTAATAATTCGACGAGAATTGATGATTTTCGCTTGATCCTATATATTTTTATTATTAAAATTTTAGAACATTAATCGACTATATGATTCATTGAGTCATTGATTGTCCGGCGATAGAGACCTTTACAACTCTTAAGCACTTTTCTTAATAGAAGTATGATTTAAACGACACACAAAAAAAAATTATTATTAATACATGTATTCTAATTACTAACACATTTGAAAAGCAATATTATTTAGATGTATATATGTTTGCTTCAAAATCAGTTTATACACTAAAACCTTTACATAGTTGTTTTTTTTTTGTTTCCAATGATCCTAATAATAGAAAGTATTTTATATGAATTGTAAAACTAAATAGTCATATATCATGTAGTATTGAAAATAACCAATTTCATTAGGTGTACAAAAGAATAAGCCAATTCCATGAATATCATCTATTGTGTATTTAGCTGTAGATATTTAATTCTTGTTCCTCACATACTATATTACCTTATTCAAGTTCTCAATGTTATGACTAATTTGTATGTAAAGTAACAGCCACAAATTAATAGGCATAATTGTAATTCATGAGCAAAACATTGTTGTATGAATATCTATAATCTATAATCTATAATCTATAATACATTATAAAGGAGGAGTTATGTACAACAAAGTAATTTGCATTTCCGTACAACTTAACAAGCAATATGTACAACATATTTAAGCAAGAAATTTAAGGGTATTATGGGCATAATTGGGACAATTAAGACACTTAAGAGGGTAATATAGACATTTCATCCACCTCCTCCTTTACAATATCAAAAGACTTTTACAATACTACCCTCCTTCTTCCATCCATACCCTTCAATCCTTTGCCTTCTTCCTTCATCAATATAGATCATTAACCTCTTGTCCCTTCAAGTTCCGTAACCTTAAGGATCAAATTGAATGAGATTGATTGTGAAGTTCAAGTCCTCCTCTTATAACATTCAATTGAAGGCCACATGAACTATCTTGCCTAAAAAAATGCTTTTGTAAGAACTATTACTTATTTTACTATTTGCATTTTCTTTGTTTGTTGCACAAAGTTTGCAATGTTTTATATTCTTTTTTTTTATTTATGCACCTAGATTTGGACAAGCACATTGCAACGAACAATTTTGACTGCAAATCAATTGCTGGATTCCCCAAGGTTAGTTTTACATGTCACATAAATTGCTTCTTTGATCATTTATCATTTGTAAAATTTGTGTACTCTTTACGTTATAGATACAATGGCGTGCACTTGATGAGATAAATGCTGGTGTATGTGACGGTATGACGTATGAAGAACTAAAGAAGAACATGCCTGAAGAATACGAGTATGTTAAATATGAAATATTCGATTTTTTTTTTTTTTTTTATGTAATTTTATACCTTTCCATTCAATGGTCTTTTTTTTAAAGGTCAAGAAAGAAAGATAAACTTAGGTATCGATATCTTCGTGGAGAGTCGTATCTCGATGTGATACAAAGGTATTGAATTCAAATACAAGGAAAAATCTCTGTTGAAAATATAGAAAGTAAATAATTAAAGTTTTGGTATTTTAAGCAACGTCAAAAGTTTGCAGTTGTGCATATAACAGGTTGGAGGAGGTTATAATTGAGTTAGAACGACAACGCGCGCTTGTTGTAGTCGTATCTCACCAGGTAAGACAAGGCAACCACAAAATTTTACCTCCACAAATGGGTAAAAAAAACTAAAAATAAAACGGGTTAAACGTGTTTGTAAAGTGTATTTTAATACATGTGTATGTATCAATATAGCTTTTGAATAATATTTAGGGCATTAGTTTTTTATTAACATTTTAAAATCAAATGAATATTATTTTTGGTGGGCGTGGGCCAAACCGTATGTAAATTACCTGTTACCCAACTCATCCATTGAAAGATTTGTGCAATGCAAACATGGGTTTAATGAATTTGTGCATTGCAGGCTGTTATAAGAGCTTTATATGCCTATTTTGCTGATATGTCATTGAAAGAAATTTCACACATAGAGGTAAACAACAAAACATTAGATCAATCTTTTCGGTCTTTTAATCTTTGAAAACACGTTAACACGTTTGAATATTGGGAATTTCAGATGCCGCTTCATAGGAAGTTCTAGTACCAAAAAAAGATACTGACTATATTTTCCTCGCGTAACGAACCCGCTGCAACGCGCGGGCATTACCACTAGTATTCATTAAGATTAGAATCCTAGATTTATAAAGGTTTTAATCGCTAGAACAACTCATGTTTAAGAAGTTATGTTTTAACCAGGTAGGAGCGAGCGTGCACGTGTGCATACACATATATAAATATTTAGCCGGCGATTAGAATTATTACCTCAAAAGTCGAACATGACCAAACGAATCAGAGAGCTAGAGCGGTAGAAGTACGCGGATGCGCAATCGTGACTAAACAGATTGCGAGTAGTGCAGTGGTGCTTTCATTTGAAAAGAGTTCCTTGATTGGAAGGTTATAGGGGCTTTAGAAAAAGAATGGAAGGTTGACTATAATAGTAATCGCATTCCTAAATTTTCACCAGTTTTGTTGAAGAAGATAATGATTGAAAAAAAAATGTATATAAATTATAAACGAGGAAGTCGGTGATTGAATGCAAGGTGGCACCTAATTGATTTATTTGATTAGTAAAATCCTTGTCCACATAATAAAAAAAAAACATTTAAATCTTTTAGTTTATCAAAGTTTCTAATACACATGGAATATTTATTTATTCCTTCTTAAAAGAGATGTGTTTTTTTTACGTGGATTTCACATTGGCAACAAATTGTATAAAAGGAATTTTATAATATACATAATCAGTTAATTAATTTAAAAAAAAACTAATTTGATTTTCATCCACATGTTGATTAAATTTTAATTGAATATTTAAAAAAATTACGCTTAAGAATTCTAAAATTCTTATATTTTTACATATAGTTAACAACCATCAAATTATTCAAGATGATAACTAATATTATTATTATACATTTTTTTTAGAGTTTCGTTTTTAAGTATTGGAATTTTGTATTATTATTATTATTATTATTATTATTATTATTATTATTATGTACCAAAATCAGAGATGTTACAAATGGGGTGGCAACGAGTTTAGCATTTGTGAGACCGGCTCGAGCAAGAATATCGTTTGCATACTTGGTTTGAGAAAGAAAGAGGACTGTCGTGTCACGAGTTACTTCAAGGGCAAGGAAATAATTTAAGGAGCCAAGGTCCTTAATTGCGAATTCATTATGTAGATGATGAGTGAAGTTGGTGATGGCAGCGGACTTGTTTCCCGTAAGGATAAGGTCATCTACGTAAACATGTAGGTACATACTGGAATCGCCTTGAGAAAAAACGAAGAGAGAGGGATCCGCATGACTACAAGTGAAGCCATACGAGATAAGGAACGAACTAAGGCGTTGAAACCAAGCTCATGGTATAAAGTGTAGATATTTTATTCAATGCTTCAAGTTACAATTACAGATATTATCAAATACAAATACTATTCCACACGTTGTCTTGATTAAGTCTTTACTAAGTCCACAAGTCCTACTTGAAATATCTCAACAATCAACCTGAAACATGTACGAAAATAATTTTGTCAACATAAATAATGTTGGTGAGCATACTAAGTTTTGTATACGTATAAAATAAGTTTAAAGAATAAGATCTACAATTCATGTGTCATGAGTCATTCAAGGCAAATATGGAAAACACGTAAGTACACAATACGGGTCAAAATCAAACCTCTTATGTGACAAAGTTTAAAAGATTAACAATGTCCTAGGACTTCCCACACACATAGGTACTTTCCACTAGGCGGGTTGCCAATCCAAATAGCGCTATCCATTGTTAAAGTCGGCTTGTACGAAGTTAATGAATTCGTAATGATTGCAAGTATACTACGTTTATGTTTAAGCATAAAGCACACAAATTCAAGCATAACACGTATATGAATTATATGTAAAACGTTTATGAATAAGTGCACGTGTATGTTTAATATGTGTACATGAATCACCCCAAAAGCGTAAAAATGAAAAAGGGGATAAGTATACTCACAATGTTTGTTAAGCAATAAATCCAATAACGCTCGTCACAAAATAAAATTGGAATTCCAAAGAACTCAACCTATACGTATAAGAATATCAATGAGAGGAAATGACTTATGAAGTCTAAGGCATTACGGTTTGCTATGCATTTATGGAGAAGATGAAGTTTTACGATAACCCGAAAATAATAATTTCGTATTCAAAAAGTACAACATGATTTAAGTTCTAATGTATGACTAAGAAAATAATTATTACTATTTTAATATTTTGAATAAAAATATTCCAAGTAATTTATTCAAAGATTTTAGTTAATTCTATTAACTAAAATATATAATAATAATTAAGGTTTATTACGCAAATGAATATAAATTATACAAATGAATCCAACGTTAACACGTACGGTTTTCAAACTCAAGAACATTTGTTTTTTTATAAGAAAAATATTTATAAAACAGATTTTATAATTTTTATATAAATAAATAATTTATTATGTCTAGTTAAGCATAAATAAGACTAAAAATGAAAAGTATGATCCAAAAGTTATATATATTTTTTTTTGTGGAAAATAATTATTTTCTGGTGTAGAATAATGAATATAATTTTCTCATAATTTTTCTCAATTTATTTGCATTTAAAACATATTTAATGATTTTAAATCATTCTTAAATGATTAAAAATAAGAAAAACAGTAAGAATAATTGTTTTCTGGGCCAATAATTTTATATCTGTTCATCATGCTCAGAAATGATTTCCCAAAAAAATTGAGATTAAAATCATCAAAAATGAATTTTTAATCAATTAAATATGATTAAAGGAATTTGAACTAATAAAAATACAAAAATAATTTATTTTCCAAAAACTAAAAATATGATAATTTTCTATGAGGTGTCAAGATACTACACCTAAATTTTTATGATTTTTGAAGCAAACATGATTTTTCTATGAATATTATAAGATTAATGTATTTATATAAATAAAATAAATAATAAAACAAAATTTTAAACCGTGGGGAAAGGGGATCGAACCTGGGTCCTTTACATGTTTAAACAGAATACAACCACTCCACCAAAACTCTTTTGATGTTTTAATAAAAACCATATTTCTTTATAAACTTAACATCTTACATCATCTTCTTCCCCAAAATACAAACCCTAACCCTAGATTTTTATCACCCTCAATTCGATTACAATGAAGCTCTATTTCATGGGGCTTTTGTAGAGGAATGATCAAATATAAAAACAACAAAAAGTGGGACTTACAATGAGTTAATCGATCGGAAAAGAAGGGTACACACCGAAAGTAGAAAATCGGAAATTCATGTGCTTCCAGAGACGAATTCGAAAAGTTTAAGTGTGTTTAGGATGTTCTAAAGTGTAAAAATGGATTGGGATAATCGAATATATACAGTTAGTAACCAAAAACGAAGCTTTGATGAATGTTTAATGTCTGAACGTTACCCTTTAAATCAGGATTAAAAGTCGATTAAAACGCGTTTAAAACTCGATTAAATCATTGAAACTTGTTAATAATTGAAGGAGAAACATATAAGCTTCAAATTCTAGGGTTAAAACGCATTAAAAGTGGTCAAAATCCATTCGCCAGAGGCTCGCCGGACTTTTTGCCGGAAAAACGTGAATAGTAGCAGCAGCGTGTAACACCCCAACCGATGGCGGAATCATCGAGGTGTCACGTAGTGACGATTGTTCAAGCTCATGGTACTAAAATGTAAATATTTGATTATTGAATATTGTTTTACAACATGTGAAAATAAATACACGACAACACAAATAGAGATAGTTGATTTATTTAATCTAATTCCAAAGTCCTATGTGAAGCGTCAAGCAGCTTATCCTGAAACATGCACGAAAATAAATTTTGTCAACATATGATGTTGGTGAGTACTACCTAGCTTTGTACATATAGTATAAGTTTGAAAAGTGGTACAATTCATGTGTCAAGCATCATCAAGGCATTATGTAAACACATAAGTAACCAACAAGACAAAGATCAAATGTAAAGTTGGTAAGATAAAATTGATAATGAGCACCCTAACACGTGTCAAGTCTAAAAGAGCACCATAACATAGGTTATGTCAAAATGAGCACCGTAACATAAGTCACGTCTATATGTAAAGAGCACCATAACATAGGTTATGTCTAGATGTATGATTTTGTACGTAAGCTACATTCATGTTCAAACAAAAGGCACAAAGATAAACAAGACACGTATATGAATTGTAAATGAAGAAAATGTATGTGTAACTGAATGTGCAAGTTTTGTATACTTGTGCATGAATCACCTCAAAAGTGTAAAAACGAAAAAGGGGATATGTAATACTCACATTAGCAAGGTGTTAAGTCTTGTGGAATATAATAAGTGTAATCCAATGTTGCCAAGTATCACCCTATGTTCAAGGTAATAAATAAGTTTAAGTCTTTCTAATCTACAAGTATTTCTAGGGTTCCTAATTTGAGGATAAGTAATTGTTTTATTAATTAGGTAAATTGTTTAATAAATAAAAGAAATTCGGTAAATAATTAAATAAAAGACTATTGTAGGTTTTTGATTTAGGATGTTCATATTATAAGGTTTTAAGTATAAAAATAATTTTTATAAAATTATTTCCTCAAAAATTGAATATTTAGTATATTTATATCTATTTGTCAAAGATATAATTTTAATATCTAAAAATATTAAAATTAAATAAATTTCAAATTAAAATTTATATTTCTGTTCTAAATGAACCAAAATAATTTATGTAAAATTTTGGCATAAAAATATTGAAAAATAAATTTATTATGATTTATTTATGACTTAAATAACAAAAATCAATTAAAAATATGAAACGAATGATTTTTCTGAAATAAAATTTATTTTTGAAATGCTTAAAGATCTACAAGTTTAAAATAATTTTTGTGGAATTTTATAAGAACGTTTACATATTTTTATAGAATTTTAAAATTATAAATAAATAAACTTGTAATATTTATAATATATATTAAATAAATTATTTTTGGAAATCTAAAAATTGTATGATAAACTTTGTAATGAAATCTAGTTAAAATAATTTTTGTAGAATTTTTAAGACACTTTTGGTATTTTAAACTATTTTTAAAATTTATTAAGTTAGATATATAGATAAAGAGTCTAAAAAAAATAGTGTTCCTGCCAAGGATCGAACCCGGGTCCATGGCCGGTTCTAAGGTTTAAATCACAAGTTCAGACCAACTGGTCTGAACCCTGAGAACAATTAAATCTGGATCGAAATTTATTATAAAGGTTAATTGGTTTTGATTTAATTAACGATTTAGAAAAAAAAAAAAAGAATTAAGGGGACGGGAATCGAACCTTGGCCTATGGCCGGTTCACGTGTTTAAACACACACACGTTACCAACTGATCTGCGGATCAGTTGGTTAACTTTTCTGTTCTGAATTAAACTTAAAGGTTGTCTGCAGCAGGTTTTATCCCCAAATCTAAGATGAAGAACCCTAGATTTCTAATAAACCACAATACGCGATTATAATCCAATTAACCATAGGGCTATTGGAGTATGATGGCCGACTAACATAACCCATAAAGGAAAATAAACTTACAATGTGTTTTAGAGGTGCGAACGAGCAGTCAAAGGGACACGTCTAAAGAAGCTAAATTCGCAGAATCAAGAGATTTTTGTGTGAAAATGAGAATAGGAATGTGTTATTCGGTGCTTTGAGACTCTAAGGGTGGGTTCAATTTATAGTGATAGCCTCGTATTGAAAATTTTGGAATGTTTGACCCGCGTTTAATGTTTAACGCGTGATTCCTCTATAATTGGTATGTTTATAACTGTTAATTGGCGTGAAGGACACGCTGATGGTTGATTATCATCATACCATACATAATTGTGATTCAAAATCGCGGATTGATCTTGATTTGGAAAGGGTTTTGCACGCAGTTGACTTTTGATAGTCAACTGTGTATTTCCAGCAAGTGTTATATATATTAGGCTTCGGAATAATCTTCAAAAAAGGTTGTGGCTCAGCTGGTTTGGTGGTGTTAGGCTGCGTTCGAACCGCCTCCAGACTCGGGTTCGAGTCTGGTTGGCGTGTATTTTTTTTCTTTCAGTTCGCAGTAAGTAGGGGGAAAGGAACAGAGTTTGGGCCGGGTGTTATTGGGCCTGTTGATGTGGGCAAGTCTTAGGTTGGGTTATGGGTAGATTTGGTTGGGTTGTGTTAATGGGTTAGGATAGTTGGTTTAGTTTAATTATTTGTTTATAATGTTTAAAACTATTATTATTATTATTATTATTATTATTATTATTATTATTATTATTATTATTATTATTATTATTTACTTTTATTATTAAAAAAATATGTATATATAATAAAACGAAAGGTGACGGATGTCACACATTGCTTTTTTTGGCCCCACCTACGGTGTGCGCATATAATGTATATATATGTGTGGCCCATTGGGGGGCAAAAGTAAAGTTGCACTAGTTTTAACGTTATTTTACTAATTTCGTGAAAATAACGTTAAAAACGACGGACGGTTAATCATGCATCATGTGGTGGCGTGGATAGCGAAAAGACAAAGGGGTACATGCACCGATTGGGTTTGTCCCGATTGCTAAGTGTTCTGTGCCTTATGTCCAAGGCTTGATACCAAACCACATCGAGCCGGGGGTCTCACTGGAAGCAGCCTCTCTATTCTTAGGGGTAGAGGTAAGGTTGTCTACATCTTACCCTCCTCAGACCCTACCTTAGCTTTGTTATAGGTGGGATTAACTAAGTATGATGATGATGATGATGAACCTAAACTTTAACGTTTTCCAAAATGATTCGAAAGTATATTCGTGTAAAAAAATGTATAAAAATTTCACAATGATCTTTAAAATGATAAATTTTCCAAACACCAAAACACGACATGTTTAAGTTTCGAATCAATAAATGTTTATGATTAACGAAGTACAAGCAAACAAAAATGCAATGATCAAAGAAATTCAACGTGTATTAGAATTTAAAACGATTAACGTACAAGGTCTCAAAATTTGTAACACCCCAACCGATGGCGGAATCATCGAGGTGTCACGTAGTGACGATTGTTCAAAAGTACATGGTACTAAAATGTAAATATATTATTGAATAATTTAAATTGTCTTACATAGATGAAATGGGAAAAATACAAAAGTCTGAACGAAACATGAAATTTGAAATAACTTATTAAAACCAAGCACTAAAATCCAATGCTATGGAACTAAGATCAAACTGCACCTGAAACATGTACAAAATAGATTTTGTCAACATAAGAAATGTTGGTGAGCATTCCTAGTTTTAATACATATAGTAAGTTGGAAAATGTTATACAATTCAAGTGCAAAGCTACAGTGCATTTATGTAAACTATGTATCATACAAATGAGCGAAATCAATCCTGTGACTGTATAAATGTACTAAAATGAACGACGATGTAATTATCCAATAAATGGATAATAACTTAACAATGACCATGGATTCTCCGATGAAAAAGGGGGAGAATCACCTAGGTGGGTTGTCAATCCAATAGCGCTATCCAATGTTAAGGTCGGCTTGTACAATGTTAATGATTTCACTAAGTACAAATGTATTCTACATGAAATGTCTAAGCATAAAGCATGTTTGTAAGCAAATGCACATAGTACTAGAATTGTATTGTAAAAATGTGAACTTGTATTTGTAATTTGTATAAGTGTACATGTAACACCCCAAAAATGAATAAAAGCAAAAGGGGAATAGGAAATACTCACTTTCGCCAAATGACTAGATGACTAAGCGAGCGTGAAAATGCGAGCAATCCAAAGATTCAACAACGAAACTAGTCCAATTTAGAAGAAAAGAAACCGAATAGGAAAAAATATCAAGCTTCCAATTCGCCAATTACAAGAGCTTATAATCAAAGCTTCAAATGTAGAAGTAATATACTTTAGAAGAAAGGTATGAGGGAGAGTTTAATCGAATTGAAACAATTGATTTAGAGGTGCAAAATGTAATGGGTCATAGGTGGGTTTTTATACTAGTTTTGGATTCAATTAAGCTTTAAAATTGGTCAACACAATAAAGTAAGGTTTTAAGATGAATTAACTATTTGACTAGGACTTTGACTAGGATTTTGACTGAGACTTTGACTAGGACTTTGAGTAGGACTTTGACTGGAACTTTGACTGTTTGACTGTCTCAGCGGACCGCGAGGGCTAAAAAAATAATTTTTCTAATTTAATCAATTTTAAGTTCTAGACTTGCTTCCTTCTGTTTCTAAGTTGTTTTAGGACCGAAAATTAAGGGCTTTGAGTATCAAGGTCTGAAACATACGTGCTCGGGTGTAGACGTGAGTATAAAACGTGCATACTTTTACTTATAAAAATTATAAGTTTTATTAAATTGTGAATTTTGGTCCTTTTAAAATACGAGGGTTAAAAATGAAAATTTTGAAATAGTTAAGGAACCAATTATGCACATTTATGAAAAGTGAAGGGTGCAGGTTGTCACAAAATTGTAATTACATAAAAATTTAGGAAACATGTGAATGTCACATATATCGTTTGCATACTTGGTTTGAGAAAGAAAGAGGCTTGTCGTGTCATGAGTTACTTCAAGGCCAAGGAAATAATTTAAGGAGCCAAGGTCCTTAATTGCGAATTCATTATGTAGATGATGAGTGAAGTTGGTGATGGCAGCAGACTTGTTTCCCGTAAGGATAAGGTCATCTACGTAAACAAGTAGGTACATAATGGAATCGCCTTGAGAAAAAACGAAGAAAGAGGGATCCGCACGACTACAAGTGAAGCCATACGAGATAAGGAACGAACTAAGGCGTTGAAACCAAGCTCGTGGAGCTTGTTTGAGACCATAAAGAGCCTTATTGAGTTTGCAAACATGACTTGGAAAACGAGGATCGATAAAGCCGGGAGGTTGCTCCATGTAAACGTTTTCTGTAAGATGACCATTTAGAAACGCATTGTTAACATTGAGTTAACGTAGTGTCCATCCATTGATGACAGCCAAGGAGAGGACTATGCGAATGGTTAAGGCTTTAACAACCGGCCTAAAAGTGTGATTGAAATCGAGACCACGTATTTGGGTGAAGCCTTGAGCAACGAGTCAGGCTTTGTGACGATCGAGGGAGCCATCAGAGTGATACTTTATGCGGAAGACCCATTTAGAGCCAACTACATTGGTGGAGGAGGGGCGTGGTACAAGAGTCCACGTTTGATTTCGTTGAAGGGCCGTGAGTTCGGCTTGCATGGCATCTATCCATTGCGTATGTTTGAAAGCACTTTTAAAGCCATTCGGAATGGTATGAGTGAGGAGAGCGGTATCGAGAGATAGGGTCATGACAGTGACAAGGTAGGGTGTGTGTTTGGGATTTGGCTTAACGTTCCGACTTTGGAGCGTGTAACCATGGGATGCGAGGATGTGGGTGGAGTTGGAGCTGTAGAGGTAGCGGATGAGGAGATGGATGTTGCGGAAGGTGTGGGAATGGGTGCTTCGAATGGTGTAGGAGAAGAAGAAGTTTCGGTTGATGAGCAGTGTGGTTCATGAGTGGACGTGGGATGAGGTGGGTGATGTGGGGTCAGAAGGGATAGGGTCTGTTAGGGTGTGAGCGACCAGAGGTGGTGAGCTGGGATCGTGTGTATGGATGGAGGGTTGAGTTTGTGTAGGTTTGCACAAAGTGCAAGAGGGAGTGGATAAAGGTTTTTGGTGAGAAGGGGTGGATAGTGGATCTTGGGGTGAGTTCGGAGTAAAGGAAATGGGTTCATCAAAGCTGGAAAGAAATAGATGTGAAATGTTAGTTGTGGATGAGGTTCCTCCATAAGGAAAGAATGTCTCATCAAATCGAGCATGTCTAGAAATGTACATACGTGAAGACACGGGATCAAAGCATTTATAACCTTTGTATTGCGGACAATAACCCAAGAAAATACAAGGAATGCTTCGTGGTGATAATTTGTGTGGAGCATAATCACGTAGATACGGGTAGACGCAACACCAAAAAACACGAAGGTTTGTGTAAGATGGGGTGATGGAAAATAATAATTCAAAAGGAGATTTGTCATGTAGAACTTTGGTAGGCAAGCGATTGATGATGTAAATGGGCGTGCTAAATGCGCCATCCCAATGAGTGATAGGAACACCAGCATGAAAAAGCATGGCTAAACCGGTTTCAACAATGTGCCGGTGCTTTCTTTCCGCGCGACCGTTTTGAGGGGCGGTGTACGGACAAGAGAAGCGATGAAAGGTACCATTTTGGTCAAAGATGTTGCGAACAAATTTAATGACAAATTCCGTACCGCCTTCGCTTTGGAAGACTTTGACTTTGCGAAATAGTTGAGTTTGAACAAGGCGCAAAAAACTTTCAAAGACCGTGTAAAATTTGGTTTTAGTTATGAGCGGATATAACCATGAGAAACGAGAGTAGTCATCTATAAATACAACATAATATTTGTAAACATTTTTGCTAATTATTGGTGAGGGTCCCTATAAATCACAATGATTCAATGAACGAGATCTAGAGGATTAGAGGCACGTTTGTCATTGTTATCAAATGATAATTTTTTAGCTTTAGCAAGTTGACATGGTGAACAAATATTAGGTTTTGGCAAGAGCGATGTAAAAGATAAATGACCAAGACATTTCATAATAGATATAGTATCAAAAGCAACATGACCCAAACAACTATGTCACAATTCAAATGAGGCTTTATTAGGTGAAACAGACACAACAAAAGCAAAAGATTTGTCCCGAAGCAAATAAAGTGACGCGTCCTTTATGAGTGATGGGCAAGGAATGGCCATTGCCAAAGGTGACCGAGGAGGTTCCTTTGTAAGGAAAAAAGGAATTTAAATTACCGATGTCATCAGTCATGTGGAGATCGGCACCGAAATCGGTCGTCCAATCCGGAGCATTATCATTGGAGACATGACATTGAGCATGGAAGGCACGAGCAAGGTCTTCATTTCCAGAAGCCGAGGCCACGAAAGACGAGAGTTTCGGAAATTTGTTGGCGTAGTGGCCATTGGTGCGACACAATTGGCAATGAGGAGGTCTTTGAGTGCCTTTGGAGGCAGTCGGAGAAAAAGTGCCTCGAGTAGAGGATCCAGAACTAGATGAGGTCCGATTATTGTTGGGTCGAGAAGGTTTGTGATGAGCAACAAAGGCAACACTAGGTGTGGAAGGAGGATGAAGGGAAGAAAGGAATTGTTCTTGGCTTTCCGCTTTTGTTAACAAATCACAGAAAGGCAATGAGGGATGAGAGGTGCGAATAGCGGTGGACCAACTTTCAAAGGTGGATCCTAGACCGCATAAGAACCAATGGGTTTTGTCCGTATCATTTATGGGATGGCCGATGGCCGAAAGTTGATCGCAAATCGACTTGAAATTTCGCCCATATTCGGCAATGGTGGAGGACCCTTTGGTAAGTTGGCGAAGGGTGTCACAAAGCAAATGCACCCTCTCTAAGGAGGTATTGCTGTATGCTGCTTCAAGGGCTGCCCAGATTTGGTGAGAAGTTGAGAGACCGAGTATTTCGGCTACCGCCTCTTCAGTAAGAGGGGAGCTTAGGATGGGAATGGCTTGTTGGTCATTGAGAAACCAAGCCGAGTAAGCAGGATTTGTTGATCTTTGGACTCGACAAGAATGGTTTTTGGTGGAGGAGGGATAAAACCATCAACATAGCCGATGAGTTCTTGGTTTGCGAGTAAGGGGAAGCATTTGATTGTGCCAATAGAGGTAGTTAGAAGAGGTGAGTTTGAGGGTTATCATGTGCATGATGGAGTGATTGTCATGGTGATGAAGAAGGAAAGAATGAAAGATGGGATCGGAAAAAAAGAGACAGAACAAAAAAATAAGGTTGCGAACAGAAGTAGAAGAAAGGACCAGGATGGTTTCTCTGATACCATATTAGCCAAAGGAATTCTATCTTACATTACTATGAACATTACAATACAAATAAATAGAGTATGATAACTAATTACAAGGCAAAATTAAAGAAGAGATAATCTGTACAATTAATACATATTATTAGAGTCAAATATGAGGATATTATGGAGAAAACTTTAACTATGATTGGAGAAGACTTTGACTATGATTAATTTCCTTGATTTATTCTAATAGTTACGGACAACTTTCGACGCCAAAGGTATCAAAGGTCAATGGTTCAAAGGCATGTTGATTATATTCATAGGCTTTAGCATGCTTTTCAACTTTCTTTGACTCCACCCTTTTCCATGCTTGCCCAACCACAAAACCATTACCCCGAAAACCTGCTAAAGAAGACAATCCCGTAAAATCAACACAAGCGTGGTTTGTTACATCCATACCTTATATTTATTTTACATTTGTCACTTGTCTTAATATTTGTTTTTATTTATTTATATTAATAATTGAAAATTAATAATCTATAAGGCCTAGAGGGGTGCTTGTAGAATTTAATTTATCTTTCACTGATTTTAACCAATCATGCTTTGCCACATCACTTCACTGATTTACTTCACTGAAACACGTTTTTGTAGGCAGCACTCCACTAATTCTTTTATTTATTTACATTTAAATACCCAAACTTTTTATTTTTTACATTTTTACACGGTTTTTTTACATTTATTTCTACTATTTCAACCGTCCCACCAAACGGTCAGCCAAATTTAATTTTTTTTATCTTGGAAACCGTCGACTAGTTTGAATTGACTCAACTAAACGGTCAGTGAATTAAATTTAACAGTGTCACCGTCGTGGTATATAAAGTGATCAAACCGTGGGGTAAAAACCACATCTTACCACGGTTTAAAAAGACCAAACACACAAAAAATGAATCCGTGGACCGAAGAGGAAGAAATGGCCCTTGTGGTTTGCCACAAGGACGCCACAAACGACCCCGAAATTCAAGAACTACGGGGGGACGAAGGCGAAGACTACCCCCCGGATGTGTTGTGGGCTCACGTGTTTAGCGACTTCATCCAACACGTGGGCACCAACACCATCAAGACCATCCGAGACCTCCAAGTCAAGTGGGAGGATCTCACTTTCAAGTGTGCGAGGTGGACCACCCTCTACGAGCAAACGATGAGGGACGATCCGGACCTCGATGAAGAGTTGGCTATCGGCTTCACAAGCTACGAGTATGAGGCTCTTTACGGCCAACAATTCGACAATGTTGAGGCATGGCGCTTGTTGCGCCAACCTTAAGTTTATTTTTCTTTAGTTTATGTAATTTTAATTTTTATGTTTAATGAAATGTCCTTTATTTATGTTTTTGATTTATTTAAACGGTAAACATATGAAACAAACGGTAAAATTAAATAACACTAAAACACACGGGGGTAAATTGAAAATTTTGCATTTTATAAAAACCAATAAACCAACCGGTACCAGCACAGTAACCATAACCAGCAAAACGGTCCACAGGACCACTACCAGCGTGTATTGCGGCGGTGATACCGTGCTAGTTGTTGGTACCCGTGAACATTTCGGTAGGCGTCCCGTCCCGTCCCCCTAATAATCCTTATTTTAACCAAAAAGCGAAAACATGCACCGGATTGGATAAGAAAATTATCCAAAACCTTGGAGAATCCTCTTGGAAACCAAACCAAAGCAGTATAGTCCAGTCCACCATAGTCTAGTCTAGTCGAGTCCATGGCTCATGTGACACGTGTCCTCCTACCACAATATTCTGAATGCACCACGTCTATCTGCACCAGTTCTTTCAACCTAAAACCTAACAACACCACCCGAACCCGATTCTCTGTCTTCTCAATGGCGAATTCCAACCGTTCCACTGTCCTCGTCACCGGAGCCGGCGGCCGTACTGGTATTATCTCCATTCTTTAATCTTCTCTTTATCTCCTTAGTTAATTTAACTTCAATCGGAACATATAGGCTTACCCTTTGCACCTATGGTATTAGATATGAGAAGTTTGATATTGATATTGAAATCCAATTGTTTGGTGATTTGATGGTTAAGGTCTAATAATCTTATGTTTGTTCGTGTATAAACAACTTGTGGATCGTACATATATTCACAAAAAGATACATTTAGATAGTGTGTAAGCGGATCCCTTTTTGAAATTGAAATTGAAATTGAAATTGAATTGCAATGAAGTTACTTAGCTGTGTCCAATGGGTCATGACGTTACTATGCTTGACTTGGCTAAGCAACTCCACAGCCTATTCAACTTCAATATCAAACTTCTAGTAATATTTACCTGTTTTTTATACGCGTTCCGGCATACAATATCAAACTTTTGCTCGTTTGCCTTTTGGGACGGTGTTAATGACCGGAGGGAGTATAGAAAAATTACAAAAAGGATATGATTTTAATATCAAAATTATTTTCTTCGTAATCGTGTATAAGGTAGATATGATTTGGTGATTTAGGTCAAATTGTTTATAAGAAGCTCAAGGAGAGGTCAGGTGAATATATTGCACGAGGTTTGGTTAGAAGTGAGGAGAGCAAGCAGAAAATTGGCGGAGCTGAGGATGTTTTCATCGGCGATATAACAAACGCTGCAACTCTGGAACCGGCTATTCAAGGCACAGATGCGATTGTCATTCTTACCAGTGCAGTTCCTAAGATGAAACCGGGTTTTGATCCAACTAAAGGTGGAAGACCTGAGTTCTATTTTGAGGAGGGATCATACCCTGAGCAAGTAACTGCTTATTGCTGTTCAAAGTATTTGCGCTTCGTTTTGTTTCATATTGGTAACTCAATGATCCATCCTGTGTTTTAGGTTGACTGGGAAGGGCAAAAGAATCAAATAGATGCAGGTAAGTAAGGCTCGTTTAACGTGTGACACTTTAGCCAAATCCCATGCATAGAAAAGATAGCGGCTCATAACGCCGGGCACCTTGGTTGTGGACAATGTTGTTAAACTGGATTAGTCGGCCAGGCTTGGAACCAGGTCCCTACCAGATTCGGTTGGTATGTGCCGAACTGGCACTTGTTGGACCAGCTGGTTTTTGACGAATGCCGGCTCAATCAGTGAACCGGTTTAGTAATGGGGCGGTTTTGAATAAGGAAAGGTGTTTGCCAACTATATATACTCTACTATCCAAGAAAATCTCTTCAATGTATTTTTTTCTGTGTTTATTTTTGTAAAAACAATGTATTTATGTTACTTTTTTAAATATAAGCAACATAACAATGCAGTATTGAAATTTTGCGTAATATAAAGATATTTTATAATATTAATTGTGACGTCATCCGGTTTCTAGTCTGGTCGTGAACTAGGGTCACTGACCAGTTTGTGGTTTTGAAAAGATTTTGTTGTGGATTGTAGGACAACTATATAGGTTAATTTTCTACCCTCATGGTCAAAGCAGACAGTACCGATTAGCAATAGGCTACCGGATGTTACATAACAAGTTTTCCTATATTATCTTTTACCAAATTGCTTTGTGTCTTTTAATTTTGTTTTGGTTTGCAGCTAAAGCTGCTGGTGTTAAGCAAATTGTGCTGGTTGGCTCCATGGGTGGAACAGATATTAACCATCCTTTAAATAGCCTCGGAAACGGGAATATATTGGTTCGTTTAACTTGTTTTTTTTTTTTTTTTTTTTTTTGGCAAGCAAACGGTTATTGCAAGTGTTTGTGTTAACATCAGTTGCGAGCATGAAGTGAACTGAACAATGGTTTAGTTAAGATAGTTT
The DNA here is from genome assembly GCA_028751855.1 of Ambrosia trifida. Taxonomy (NCBI): domain Eukaryota; kingdom Viridiplantae; phylum Streptophyta; class Magnoliopsida; order Asterales; family Asteraceae; genus Ambrosia; species Ambrosia trifida. The sequence goes on from CM054130.1 coordinate 97,137,418, forward strand.
TGTATGTATGCCATTGCTGGTTGCAGGTCTGGAAGAGAAAGGCTGAACAGTATCTCGCAGATTCCGGGATTCCATACACAATTATAAGGTTAGTCATGAAGTTCCTTTTTCACAGGCATATAATGTGCATCTTTGCGATGACGATGATCATAATGGTGATTAGGGAGTAAACAAGCTGAGGTCGAACTTGGCTTGTTTAGCTAAACAGAGCGCAAACTTGGTTCATTTAGCTTAACAGAGCACAAGCTTGGCTTGTTTAATTTAACAGAACTCGAGCTTGAGCTGAGGTCGGCTCGGCTTGCTTAGCATAACAGAGCTCAAGCTCGGCTCATTTATTTTAAGAGACCTCAAGCTCAACTCAGGTCCAGACTCTACTCCTGAGAAAACTTTTCGAACTTGGCTGGGGGTCAGACTTTATTATTTATTAAATATATAATTATGGTTATATATATTTATAACTTTGTATATAAACTATTTAATTATTATTATCATAACTATATATGTAATTTATTTATTATTTGATATAAAAAAAATCTTCTATAAAAAAAATATAAATAATAGGCTCGGGTATAAGAAGCTCAAGCTAGTTTATTTAAATGAGCTTGTTTTCTGTCTCAAGCAGAGGCATATTATGTTATTAAGCTTACCCTGATCTGAGCTTTTAGTGAGGCCTACCTAGAGTAGCTCACGAGCAACTCGGCCTGTATAAAATTTAAAACCCTTGATGATGATGCAGGGCTGGGGGTTTGCAAGACAAGGAAGGTGGTATTCGGGAGCTGCTTGTCGGAAAAGATGATGAACTTCTTAAAACTGAAACTAGAACCATTGCCCGAGCAGATGTGGCTGAAGTCTGTGTACAGGTATTACATCTGTCCGTTTGTGACCGTATTAAAAACGAGCTGTTGGTTTGCTGCTTTTTGTAACATCTGGTAAATTCGTTGCAGGCATTGCAATTTGAGGAGGCCAAGTTTAAGGCATTTGATCTTGCCTCCAAACCTGAGGGAAGTGGAACGCCGACAAAAGACTTCAAGAGCTTATTTTCCCAGATCACTACTCGATTTTAATCTCTTGTTCACCGTACTATAATAATTGCCAGTGTCATTTGTTCGATGTATTGTTGAGACTAGTGTCAATGCCGAACAGGGCTGAGATGTAATAATTTCGGATTTTTTCAAATGTTGCAAACGCCTTTATATTATATAAGCTATGATCCGGTCGATGAAGGTGATAAGTGTCATTGGTTCTTATGCGGTCTTGGACCTACCTTTGAACATTTTTCGACTACTTACCGTGCTCTTGGGATTGCTTCCTTCCGCGAGTTACTTGCCAAAGCTGAAAACCAAGAAACCTTCATGCAGTCCATTCATCCTCAGCCATCGCCTACAGCCGCATTTGTTGTGCAGCAGACTCGCAATGGTAACTCGTCTCGTTCTAATAATGGCTCATCTTATACTAACCGTGGTCGTGGTGCAGGTCGTGGTCGCTGATATTTTGTTAGTCATGCGTATTGTAATATGTAATGCTCATGACATCTATAAACCAGTACCAGAGCCGGACTTCATGTATAAAGACCCTAGGCTCTTGCCTAGGGCCCCCAACTCCACTTTGAGGCCTTCAAATCTAAGTGAGACTTATACTAATTAGTTAATTTGCTAGGTAGCTGCTACTGAGGAACAATTTGGTGAAACATATTTTGTAATTAGGTGCTAAGTTGGGTGAAGTTTTTTAGTAATTAGGTGTTATTTCGGGTTTTAGTCATCATGTAATATTTTAGGTGAACATTGTTTAGTTTATTGTTGGTACTCGGTCCCAAATCTGAAAAAAGAATAAAGGTTTACAAAAATGACATGTAGAAAAGGGCCCCGGTTTTTCTTTTCGCTTAGGGCCTCCAAAATGGTTGAGCCGGCTCTGTAGACCACAATGATCCTATGAAAAAGAAAATTAAAAAAAGTACTATAAAATATATTACGAGAGGATTGATAAACTAGCATAAAACAAGTGTCGCATTGTAAATTATAATAAACGTTGCATCGCGCAAATCTAACATTTCATTATTTGCTTCAATATATGTCGCCCCGCCGCATCGCGCGGGCATCCCACTAGTATATTTGAAGTAAATTTCTGTAATCTGCATATGCATTTTACTGTACCAACCGGACAAACCAGTTATTATAAATAGAATTAAAAAGCAAGATTCTTTGTGAGGGGTTGTTGGGTGCTTAATTATATTTTTAATTTTATTGTTGTTCAATTCCATTAACACTTTTTTTTTACAACTCAGGTAACTTTCAGTATTCCATGTGCTCCGGCTTCAGTTTTTTCTAAAGATTTGGGAATGGGAAAAGGTAAAAGTCACTAATTTTGTTTATTAATTTGTACCGTTTACAACTCCTTATACAATAAAAAGTTTGTATGTACAACTAATGTTTTTTTTTATTTATACAGGTTTATCATTAGGTGTTCTTAACCTTGCAATTGTTATACCACACGTGCATTAAATGTGAAATTATGCCTTCAATTTAATTGAATTGAATTTGCATGTACAAGTGAATTTTGCAAATAGGGGTAGTATTGGAAAGTTTTTCATGACATTTTAGGTGTGAAGCATAAAACTCTTTATACGCCATCTTAAAAAGAAGAGTAAATTATCTTATTGCCCATCTAGAATGTATTATATAGTAGTATAGATATAGATGTATGGAAAGAAAGAATGAAATAATGAATATTGATTTCATTAAATCTATCTTGTTTTGCTGGTAACATGTAATACATGGTTTCACCACTTGATCTTCATGTATCATACTTTTCAGCCTGTTTGCATTCCTTCAAATACGATTTTAAGACTGCATTATTAAGATCGCTAAAACAAAAAGCAACAAGAAAACTCGTGCTAATAACGTGTTGGAAAATAACAATCTAGTAGCAACCTACATACAAGTTATATAAACATGAGAAGAAGACTCTAAACATCATGTATGAAAAGAAAGAATGAAAGAAGAGAGAACTTTATTTATTGATATGTTTCATATATACCAAATAAAAGACCACTATTTATAAGGCTATAAAAATTGAAAGATATGTAAGTTATGTATGTGAAGAGTCACCCCATTATTTAGTTACCAAATAATATTTATAAGACTATATAACATTGATACAAACATAATAAAGACATGGAGGTTATGAATGTAAAGAGTCACCACATTATTGTTAATTTCTTCATCAATTTTATAACTATGCTTAAATTAATTTCTTCAACAATTTAATATTTGGGTAGAAAGACAATTTTACCCCCTAAATGACTTCAACAAGCATTGTACTATAAGCAATAAAGGTTGTATTTACTTAAATTTTGCAGGTATCCTTCATTCATGCTTTATAATATAGTATAGATAGATGATGATCAGAATGTACAACACGGTTTTGCAGGAAAAGGGTAATACTGGAAACATTTTCATGATAAACTGGGTTTTAAGCATGAAACTCTTAGGATGCTATGGAGTGTTTTTTTATAAGGAGTATTGAATTTAAATAATCCCAACTATTAGTAATTGGGCGTTACTAGTCTTAACTAACGAAATATTTGCTGGCGGTCATATCTTTTAACATACTGGTTACCGCTACAACAGTTTATTTTTACTTTGACACTCGAGAGGATAACGCCAAATCGTTTCAGGACGGAACTGACTAGCTCGTAAAATCACCTTGTTTGCTTGGAGGAGAAAATCGATTTAAAAAAAAAAAAAAAAAAAAAAAAAAACCTAGGAACATTATGGTAAAAACATTTGGTGAGATTTAGGGCTGCAAACGAACCGAACGAACACGAACAAGGCCTTGTTCGTGTTCGTTTGTTAAGAAAATCATGTGTTCACGAACAGTTCATGAACACTTGCCGAACGAGATTTTTTGTTCGTGTTCGTTCGTTAAGAAAACACTTGTGTTCGTGTTCGTTTGTGTTCGTTTGTTAATTTTGTTCATGAACGCATACGAACACAAACGAACATTAATGAACACAAACAAGTGTTCATGAACACAAACGAACACAAAGAAATGTTCATGAACATAAACAAACACAAACGAACATATATTAACTTTGGAATAAAATATAATTCTTAAGATATCAGCTAGATCCACCCAAAATATAACTAAATTATCTAAACATATTTACCTCACATATATTATTTATTTGGGTAAATAAAAGAAATAAAAAATTATAAAAATTATAAACCCTATTAAACTATCGAACATAAACGAACACGTTACCGAACGTTCACGAACATAAACGAACGAACGCGGCCTCTGTTCATGTCCGTTCGTTTAACTAAACGAACAAAAATTTTTGTTCGTGTTCGTTCATTTATTAAACGAACGAACACAAACGAACTTCCCGCCGAACGGTTCATGAACTGTTCGCTGAAAGTTCAGTTCGTTTGCAGCCCTAGTGAGATTACTACGAAGACACTAAAACCCTAACAGATATTTTTGCTTGAACCAGTTTTTTTTTTATTATCGTCCAAAATATCACCAATACAAAATCAAAGATCCAATCATCCACCGACCCACCCGCCACAATTCCTATCACGATTGCTCTTCTTCAATCGTTCAATCAGCATCCTCACATCTTCAAAGGTATGTTTCTCTACATACCATCACTCCTCTAGCCGTTATTATGGTTCGTTGAATTCTTACACTGAATAATAATATTAGGGTTATGTTTATCTAATTATCTGCAACTGCAATTGAAAGTTTTATTAATTTATATGCTAGTTCAGTTTAATATACTAGGGTTTCATATTGATTTTTATGCTTAACCCCCTTTTGATTTCATTAAATATATGGAGTAAATAATCAGTAAAGTAAAGACTTAAATTTGCTATCAAATAAGAGTTAGCGGTGCGGCTTGTTGCCCGTTTGCCTTCTCTTTTGATATTCTTTTCCTTTGATATTCATATGAATCATACTGTCGGCAAATGTATACGAAACTTTCGATTGTATACTGGTTGACGTTTTTTATACAAACTATTTTTGTTGGAAGTTTTCGGGGAAGTTTTATTTTGATAAAAAATAAAGAAGAATATAAGTTAATTTAGTGTAATAGAATTGATGATTACGGTTTGCTTTCTTGCATGTACTTAAGACAGTACTCGGTCGCATCTAGTTAGACATGCTGAAATGCAAAGAAATCTGCAGTTTTAAATTAACAGCAGGTTTACGTATTGATCTCAGAATTCGAATCATATCTCTTACATGTCCGTAAAGAAATGTAATAATAAGTGTGTTTATTTTCTTATAACTCCTTGAGACTAATGAGTTCATACGTGGTTCGTTTTTCACTTGCAAAATGTAATTTTTTTAATGGGTGTGTAAGATGATTTAACTTCTGGAATGGGCATAGTTGTTAATAGCGACCGTGGTTCCCACTATAGCGAATAGCATAGCGTGGCGCTCATGTGTCGCTATATGGTTGATAGTGACAAATAGCGGGAAATAGCGAGATTTTTGTATTTTTTTTTATTTTTTCGGTAAAAAATACATATAAAGTATGTCTAAAATTTCTTTCTAGTGTATTGCTAAACATGAAATAGCGCCCGCTATTTCATTGCTATCGCTATGTAGCGTATCGGTAGCTTGTCACTATCGTCCGCTATTCGCTATTGACAATTATGGGAATGGGAGTGATTCATTTACTTAAGATATGCTTTTTTACGTTGTTTTACTTTTGCATGACTTATTTAGCGTGGTGTGGTTGTAATGTTTTTCATCTGTATTGTATTGTTGTATAGATTGGAGGGATATTTAATGGGCTCACCTGAACGTGTAAAAGGTTATGTGAAAAGGGATGTAGAAGATGGTTCAGGTGGCAGAGATGATGAAGCATGGGAAGCTGACGAGAGAAGAAAACGGAGGTCAGGAAAGTCGAAGCAACAGGGAACTGGAGAGGAAAATGAGGGAGGGGAAAATAGCGGAAGAAAGGAGAAAAGTGAGAGTAGAAAGAGGCCAGGTGGCGCCAGCAAGGCGGTTAGCGACGAGGATGATTATGAGTCACGGAGAGAATCACGAGCAAAACAAATGAAAAAGAAACAAGAAGAGAGCGCTTTGGAGTCATTAAGCAATTGGTATCAAGATGGAGAGGGTGAAAACCGGCATGATGGTGGAGAAAGAAGTGAGAGAAGAAAGTCTACTTCTAAGTCGACTGCCCGTGAGAGTTCTCAAAGCAGAAGTAAGACTAAAGATGAAAGATTGCATGATGTAGAGCTGCAGGAAAAGGATGCGAGAAAAGAAGGAAGAAATCCAAGAAAAAGGTGGGATGATGCGAATGTTGCCAACAAGGTAGAAGAAAGTAACAATTATGGGGAAAAGTTCGATAAAAAAACTGGCCACGGTGAAGGTGATAAGAATATCAAATACCATGAAAAAGACGAAAAAAGAAGCGAAACTGACAAGATTAAGAGTAAGGGAGATATACAAGTTCACAATGATGAAAATCCTACGAATCATGATGACATGTCAGGTAAGGAGAAAATGGATACAGCTGAAAGATCCTATAAGGCTGATGAAGATGGTAGCACATGGAAAAGGGACAGGGGTAAAAAAGACAGTGATCGCTCTACAAGGTCTAGGACGCCCGAGAGAAGCACAAGACGTCATCATGAAAGTGAATACAGTGAATTGGATTCAGACAAAAGTGGCAGTTACAGAAGGAAGGATCTAGAAAAAGACAGTTATAGGGATGAAAGATCAAGAGGAAGAGATGACAGCTGGAAGAGAAGGCAGGAAACGAAAGACGGTGATGCCCCATATGACTATACCAGAGATTGGGAGTCACCATCACAAAGACGTGGCCGTGATCGGGTCGAACCGGAAAGACATATGGGTCGGGCCAGTGGTAGAAAAGATGGGAACAGGACCTATGACGTGATAGAGATCGAAACTAAACCTTATGATTATGGGAGGAAGAATGAAGTTGATGAGCAATCTGCTATAAAACCCGGGCCAAATGATGAGTACCATAATATTACAAGAAATGCTGATGATCAATCTGTTGAAGATCCAAAAGATCGATATGGAGATGATAGAAACATGGATGACACTGAGGACGGGAAAGGTAGAGGGCAACGCAGTAGTTTACCCAATCGTCCAGGTGGTGGCTGGCAAGGACAGTCTTCAAGTAGTGATTCACAGCCTCATGGACACCAAGGTTCTCTAGGTGTTAAAGGTAACAACAGAATGGGGAGGGGAGGAAGGGTACGTCCTACTGGGAGAGACGGTCAACCAGTGAACATGCAAGTGCCAATGATGGGTTCACCTTTTGGACCACTTGGGATGCCGCCACCGGGCGGTATGCAACCACTTACTCCTACCATGTCACCTGGTCCAGGTCCTCCCATGTCTCCAGCTGTTTTTATCCCGCCATTTTCTCCTCCCGTTGTTTGGCCTGGAGTTCCACCTGGTCTTTCAGGTGTTGTCCCACCAGGCGGGCCATCAGGTCCTATATTTCCTCCAAATATGGGGGCCCCACAAAATCCTGCTATGTATTTCAACCAACCTGGACCCATAAGAGGAATGCCTCCAAACATACTGGGTCCTGGTTTTAATCCTCTAGGACCAATGGGCCGTGGGCAGCAACAGGACAAGGGACCTGGTGGGTGGGTCCCTCCTAGAAACAATGGGCCGCCCGGTAAAGCTCCATCTAGAGGAGAGCAGAATGATTATTCCCAAAATTTTGTTGACACTGGTATGCGACCCCAGAATTTTATTAGGGAATTAGAACTCACTAGTGTTGTTGAAGATTATCCAAAGCTTCGGGAGCTTATACAGAAAAAAGATGAAATTGTTGCCAATTCTGCTTCTGGCCCTATGTATTACAAGTGTGATCTGCGTGAGCACGTTTTGTCTCCCGAGTTTTTTGGGACCAAGTTTGATGTTATACTTGTGGACCCACCTTGGGAGGAATATGTTCATCGGGCTCCTGGTGTTACTGATCATATGGATTATTGGACTTTTGAGGAAATAATGAATCTCAAGATTGAGGTATTTTTATTAATCGTTGTCATTATTTTTTTTTCATTGAAGAACATTAGTATTTTGCCTGTTTATCACACCTTTAATTTTATTCTTAACGGCATAATCTCTAAAAAAATGTTATTTGTTTTTCACTCCAGGCAATAGCAGACACACCATGCTTTGTTTTCCTCTGGGTTGGTGATGGAGTTGGCCTTGAGCAGGGTCGACAATGTCTAAAGAAGGTATAGCGGGTTTAGACGGTGCCAAAACCGAACCATTTTTTATTTTTTTTATTTTTTTTTTATTATTATTATTTTGAATCCACTACCAATCCGCTGGATTGGCCAATGGTCAAACTTTCAATCATATTTTTTTTGTTGCATTATTGTAGTGGGGGTTCCGTAGGTGTGAGGATATATGTTGGGTGAAAACCAACAAAACCACTGCAACACCTGGATTGCGCCATGATTCACATACTTTATTTCAGCGCTCAAAGGTTGGCTGTTCTTTTTCTTTCTTTAAATTTTTTCCCCCTTTTATCCTTCAAGTGGCATGGAAGTTATACATGTATATAAAATACTGATTGCAAATTTATTTGTTACATTTGTTAAGGAGCACTGTTTGATGGGCATAAAAGGAACTGTTAGACGCAGCACTGATGGTCACATAATTCATGCCAACATAGATACAGATGTAATAATCGCTGAGGAGCCTCCATACGGTCAGTATTTTTGATATCTTATAGATAGCAAAACCATTTTCCTTGACATACATGTTAAACTCAAATTTTTACAAATGGGATTGCAGGCTCTACTGCAAAACCTGAAGATATGTACCGAATTATCGAGCATTTTTCACTTGGTCGCCGTAGGCTTGAACTTTTTGGTGAAGACCATAATATACGGGCTGGCTGGTTGACTGTCGGTAAAGACTTGTCTTCATCAAATTTCAACTCTGAGGTACCTTTTTTATATTATATTTGTTTCTGTGCTTAAAAAGAGTGAAGAAATACAATACTGTTTATGCAATAGTTGATGGCTGATTACTTTAATACTTTACCATCCAAAATGGAAAAGGTCAAAGGAGTCATTAACGAGTTTGGGTCTGAATGTGCAATCTTGCTACGGGTCTGGCTGGGTTGACCAGAAACACATTTTGTCCAGTTTCCCTTTTTAACTAATTTTTGTGTTTTGGCCCATTTGACTTGTTGCATATCAAACATATCTGCATTCGACTCATTCATAGGTTGTATGGGTCAAAATGTCACCTCTGCTGTATCGAGATGCACCTTACATGATGCATAATAGAATAAATGATATAATATGTGTCCTCTGCTTTATATTTTAGGGGTATGTTCGTAATTTTGCGGACAAGGATGGGAAAGTATGGCAAGGAGGAGGTGGAAGAAACCCGCCACCAGAAGCCGGTCATCTCGTGCTGACAACTCCAGACATTGAAGCTCTCAGGCCAAAATCACCAATGAAAAACCAACTCCAAATGCAGCAGCAGTCTCAACAGACAAACACCATATCCCTTACCCCAGGCAGCGGCGGCAACAAGAGGCCAGGTGGCAACGACCCATTGATCCACAATGGACCGGGAATGAACCAAGAAGCATCTAGCTCTAATATCTCTGGTCCGGTTCCGTGGGGCCCTCCAATGGGCGGTGTTATGGGTGGTCCGAATGAAGGGTTTTTTGATAATATGTATGGGTATAATGGTCCTTTTGGACCCATGGGTGGTGAATTCATGGATTTTGAAACTCAGAGAGCCATGAACAATATGATGTAGCTTAAAACAATTTTTAAGTTGTACCATTAATCTTATATTCATTGTTTGATAACTGTGTTTGATTTTTTAGTAGCCGTAATGATTTGGTTCACATTGGTTTTGTGAATTTGTTAAGTGTACATTGGATATTTGATTTTGTTATAAACTTCTGATGCATTGTTGTGTGATATGTGTTTTTAGTAGCAGTAATAGTTTGATTATTGTTTCAGAGGTGTTTCAAGTGGATAATTGATTGGCAATTTGTTCTTCAGGGGTCTTTTTCCTTCAAAAAGTTTATAAGGAAAAAAACCCGGTCGGTGATCACCGCTGCCATAAGGTGGCCAAGTGGCACAACGGTGATCTGGGTGGATATGGACGTTATGGATAATGGCTCACGGCGGTACCAAAAGAACCGGTTGAGGAAAGAAAGCAACACACATGCAGCTGTTCCTAGTACACACATCCTGAACGTAACCACCGGTAAACTCCGGTTGTCAGTTTCCGGTACTGTTAGTGCCACCTGCTTGATTGGAGAATTTTCTTCACGTGCTGGTGCCTACTGTATTATCAAGCATTTTTCACTTTGTCGCCGAAGGCTTGAGCTTTTTGGTGAAGACCATAACAGACGGATCGGCTGGTTGACTGTTCGTAATGACTTGTCCTCAGAGATGCTATTTTTTTTTCTTCTTTTCATTTTTTTTAATTTGTTTGTGTGCTTGAAATGGTAAATAATACAATAATGAAAGATGCCTACCCTTGATATAATAATTAAAAGAGTTGAATAAGATTATTGATCCAAAGATTGTTTTATGTTCATGAATCATGACAACTAGCATGGACTTATCTAGATTGATGAATTGTTTATGGTATAGTTGGTAATGGATTAGTTTACCATCTAAAATGGAAAAGGTCGAAGGAGTTCTAATCATGGTCAACCAAGTTTGCTTGTAATTTTGGGGTTGGTTTCAACGGAAGTCATATTGTTGGTGAGAAACGAGTTTGGGTCAAAACGGGTAATTTTGGCACGCTCGGGTTGACCTGAAACACCTTTTGTCCATTCCCCTTTGTACAGATACTTATGTTGTAAGTACGATCACAAAAATTATATTATCGTGACATCCCTTAGCTATTATTTTGCACTATTAAAACTCATTTGACTCGTTTTCTTTTTAATTTTTTATTGCCCATTTCACTTGTTACATATCAAACTATACTAGTAATGGACCCATTCAGTTATATGGGTCAAAATATCACCTCTATCTACGTGAGATGCATTATACAAAATGCATTACAGAATAAATGATATAATATGTCATCTGTTTTTGAAAATAGGGGCATGTTAATAGTTTTGCGGATATGGATTGGAAAGTGTGACAAGTAGGAGGAAGAAACCCGCCACTGAAATCACCAATGAAAAACCAACTACAAATGCAGCAGCTAGGCATAGTAAATCAACCGAACGTTCATTAACTGTTTGTGAATTTGTTTCGCAAGAAGTTTGTTTTTGTTCGTTTATTAAATTTTAATAAACGAAAGAATGCGAATAAAAAATTTGTTCATTTAATTAAATGAACAAACAGGATCACACGTCTTGTTCGTTCAATTATGTTCGTAAACATTTGTTTATGTTTGTTCGTTTGTGTTCGTTTAAATTTTAATAAATACATAAGTATGTATATTATATATATATATATATATATATATATATATATATATATATATATATATAAACAGAAAACGGGCTTTCTTATTACTAATACAAATATAACTAATTACTAATTGGACTTTCTAGTAGTAAAAATGAGTTTCTCAACGAATCTTATCGTAACTAATCACTAATTTATATAAAAAATGGTTACATGTCCATCTATGTTTGGTCAATTGTGTTCGTTTATATTTGTTCAATTATGTTTATTTGTGTTGTTTTATGTTTGTTAAATTATGTCCATTTAAGTTTGTTCGTTTATGTTCATGATCGTTTAGGTTTAAACGAACGAACAAAAACAAATACGAACATGCCTATTTTCTTAATGAACAAGCACAAACAAAAAAAATGTGTTCGATTATATATTTGTGTTTGTGTTTGTTAAAGTTAAATGAACAAACATGAACATGCCTTTGTTCGTGTTCGTTCGATTCGTTTGTAGGCCTAGCAGCAGCAATCTCACTAGTCAGATATCGTATCCCTTGCACCACAGCACCAGGCGACGGTTGTGGCAACGACCCATTGACCCACAATGGACCGTGAATGAACCAAGAAGCATCAAGTTCTATAACTTTGGTCCGGTTCTATGGGGCCCTCCGGTGGGTGGTGTAACACGAGCCCGAGCTCGAGCTTTGTTTATCGAGCTCGAGCTTTGTTTATCGAGCTCGAGCCGGCTCGCGAGCCTTAACGAGCATACTATCTATATAAATTTTAATTAATATATTAAATATGTATTTAAATATAATAATTAATATTTGTAAAACTATGAATAAATAACCAAATTATATACAAAATAAGTATTACAATTAATATAAATTAATTATTAACTAATAAAAGAGTCGAGCCCGAGCTTGGAAACCTTCCTTCGAGCCGAGCTCGAGCTTTAGGAACAAAACTCAAATCGAGTTGAGCTCGAGCTCGAGCTTTTATAACTTAAACGAGCCCGAGCTCGAGCCTGGTCGAGCTCGGGCTCGGCTCGGCTCGGCTCGTTTGCACCCCTAGTGGTGTTATGGGTGGTCCGAATGAAGGTTTTTTTTTATATGTATGGTTAGAAGGTTCTTTTGGACCCATGAGTGGTAAATTCATGGACTTTGTAACTTTTAAATCCATGAACAATATAATGTAGCTCATAACCGTGTCTTAATCCTTTGGAAATCTTATATTGATTTGACTTGATTGTAGATCGGACCAAGGAAACCTTCAAGTATAAATCTTTGGATAATCTTAACAAATATCTTTGACTTTTATTAAGTCAAAGTCTCATTAATCGACAATCTTTATAGGCATTGTTAACTTGTTAGCACTAGCAATTATCGACCAATTTGTGCCCAACATATAACATTTATTGGACTTCCAGCTAGGAAAATGACTCTTTTGTCTTCAAATTCCATCGTTTGTTGTGGTTTTGCCAAAAGACAAAGGGGTATATGTACCGATTGGGTTTGTCCCGATTGCTAAGTGTTCTGTGCCTTATGTCCAAGGCTTGATATCAAACCACATCGAGCCGAGAGCCTCACTGAAAGCAGCCTTTCTATTCTTAGAGGTAGAGGTAAGGCTGTCTACATTTTACCCTCCTCAGACTCTACCTTAGCTTTGCTATAGGTGAGATTAACTGAGTATGATGATGATGATGTTGTGGTTTTGCCATCACTAATGAGGGTGCAGTACAAGTGCCACTAAAATTTATAATCAAATCTTTTTAATATATATTCAATAAAAGAATAAAAACTAAACATCTGAAAAATTAATAACCATTTTTTATATTGTTTTTCCAATCATTCTTATATTTGTTTATGACTAACATTTTGAGTTGAAAAAGATTTTTATAGTTATTACAAAATCCATGAAAGTGTAGGCCATACAAATATATAAATCGTGTTACTAAAGATATTTAAGATCTTAACATCCAACCAATAATATTCTTTGAATTCTGTTCTATTAATTTAATCGAGGTTTTGGTTGCGTGTACATCAAAGTTGTCTAAATACTATTTTAGGTAAAAGAAATTCCAACAAATATTTTAAATACCGATTCATGGAGAAAATATTAGTAAGAAGTTTTAATCCAAATACACGAATATTTCAAATACGTGTTTTAAGAATCAAAACTCAAGATGCTACAATTAAACTTAATCGAGGGTAGTGTATGGTTTTTAACTTGTAGACAATTTACTAACATTGGATAAAAGTATTTAACTTGTCTTGTTGGAACACCTAAGCGGGGTCGGGCACTCCCAGTAAAGTTGTCAAGCCACATCCAACTCCATCTTGTCATGTCAAAATCAAACCCCACCCCACCTTGTCAATCGGTTACTCCTTGCCAGACAGTGAAATTTTTGACTGTTGTCGAGGGGTGGTGACAGCGGGGTTGTCAATCGGCAATGGAAGTTGGTGAAGCTGCCTGAGTGCCTCGTCCCCAGGGCCGACCCTTAAGGGATGCGGGGAGGACTCCCGACCCGGGCCCAATTTCTTGGGGACACATTGACTCTCCGGCAATCCAAGTTTGTTAACAGTGATGTCTTTAATTCGATGAATTTTTGTATGTTTGAGCTCTAAAATTGTTAATCAAGTATTAATCAAAGTTAAGGGTAGTTTATATAAAACAGAAAATAAAGAAATGTTGAGAGATGTTAAGAATTAAAAAAAAATGAAATGGTTTGAGAAAAAAAATTGTATTTTTAATTAATGAGTGTATCAGTATAGAAGATGAAGAAGATGAAATGAAGAGGGCTCACACTTAGTTGTTATTGCTTTTTAACCCGGTTGGTTTTGACTTACTTTTTAACTTTTATTTTTGTTATGAAACAAATTTTTTTAATTGCCAAACTTTCACCCATTTATATTTTCACTCTTTGTAGGATCCAAACTCCAACCTCCACCAAGAGAGTTTGTTCCCTCTACCATTAGACTACAGCCTAAGTGGAAATAAAATTTGATCTATCAATTTGATATTACTTCAATAGTAGCTTAAAAATAGTTTACGTTATTTATTTCGTTAAGGCCTAAAGCTAAGGCTAAAGGTCACAATTTTTACTGCTTGGTCCAGGCACCTGAACTTTCAGGGCCGACCCTGCTCGTCCCCCTAATATATTATGCGCTTTGAAGACTGATTAAACCTGCATTAACTTTATATAAATAACAATTGCTATAAAACATTGTGTTGTACAACTTATTTTGTCTACAAATCCTTATATTTTATCCTTTCTTAAAATCAATTACGAATCATTTCATCTAGTTTAATCAAGTGGTGGGCAGCTTGCATATATTTTATTTAGTAATAAGCATCGCGACCTCTGTTACAAAATATACAATCATTTTATTTAATTTGACCAATAATAACTAATTTTTTATTTTCCAATATCACTACATGAACAATGGTACAAAATAAAGAATATTTTTTCCAATAAAAAAAATAAATAAATAAAATCATACAGGTTTGTGTTCACAACATACCGGGCTTGTTCAAAAAACAAAGGTCCTCTACGTCATTTACGAAAACTTTAGCCTAATCAATAATCATTGCTATATGGTGTCCAAACCGCTCTCCCCTTTTTACTTCTTCGATCTTCCACTCGGTTGTAAATTAGCCTATCAGGTCTGTTTAATTTGTAAATAAATTAGGCAAGAACAAAGGTCCGATCAAAATTCCACTCAGCTCGTAAACAACCCTAATCATCTCGGGGCCATCGAAACCGAGAAATCAACCGGAACCGATCCCATCTTATCCGCCCAACTCTGCGACTCCAAGTAAAGCTTCGAAACCCGACCCGTAACCCAACTAATATCCGGTCTCTTATCCGGATCCTCCTCCACACACACCAGCCCTAACTGCACCATCTTCACCACCACCATCTCCGGAAACGAATCCTTCAACCTCCTATCCACCCACCGCCGCACACCACCGCTCTCCACCGCCTCCTTCGCCGTCTCAATCAACGAAACCCTAACATAATCCCCACTCCCATCCTCTCTCCTATACTTCAACGGCTCCTCCCCAGACAAAATCTCCAACAACACGACCCCAAACGCATACACATCACACTTCTGCGTCGCAATCCCATTAGATTGAAACTCTGGCGACATATAACCTCTAGTCCCTTCAAATTTTATAAACTTCGTAACCGAATTAACCGAATTCGGTTGCGAATTATAATCTGTTTCTCCACATAACTCAGAGGTTCCAAAATGACATATCTTCGCATTCAAACTCGACGATTGCGTGACGATCACGCTACTACTTTTAATATGATTGTGTATAAACTTCTTCTCCAAACCAGTAGAATTATGAATATAATCAACACCGTGAGCTAAATCAGCAGCTATCTTAATCCTTGACATCCAATCATTAAGTATCGTAAAACTAGGGTTATTAGGGTTGTTCAAACAATGAGACAGACTTACTCCGTTAACATAATCATAAACTAAGTATATATAACCACCAGACATGGAAGCTCCTCGAAGCTTTATTAAACTCGAGTGATGACTTTTGCATATCACGAGAAGACGTTCACGAAGCTCGGTTTCGTCTATCTGACGTCTAAACTTTCGTTGGAACACGATGACCTCATCACCACGGATTGTGCACCGCCATGCGGAGGAAGACGATGATGATGAGTGTTTTGGAGATAAGAAACCATTGGTAGCGGTGAAGATTTCTTTGAAGTGGTAGACGTGAGGGTTTTCGGGTAGGAAATCACGGAGGCTTGAGAGAGAGCTATGGCTTGAAGCAGAGGATTTCCATGAGTATTTTGTGTTGTAGCTGTTGCTGTGAATTGAACTAGTTGTGGGTAGTGATGAAGATAGTGTTGTTGATGATGATGATGGGGATTTGGTGGCTGTAGATCTAGCAGTTGGTTGAATTACGTTTTTGGTCATTTTTTTGTTGGATATACAGTGGCAAAAATTGGGCATGTTTTGGGGGATTTATGTGAAAGATGTTTGAGATTGTGTCGCTGTATGGAAATGACACATAGCGATCGAAGGTTAATTTGTTGAGGAAGAAGATGGAATTGAATGATCAGGTTGAGAAATGGAGAGGACTGGTGGGGATGTGGGTTGAATAGAGTTTTGTAGCTTTCCAGTGGAGTCGTTATCCACCTACCTTGACGAAATATTCTCACGCTTTCTGGAAAAAAAAAAATATATTTTGAAAGGTTTTTTTTTTTTTTTTTTTTTTATCGGCGAACAACTGTGTGGCAACCACCCTTACGGGGCGCCGCGCTCAAGAATCGACTACTCGACCTCCAGCAGCCCCCGCCTTATCCCGATGCGCGGAAACCCGAGCCCCACCCGCCCGAAGGCACGACAGTGTTATAGAACTCGGTAAAACCTCGCCGCCCGTCAGATTCGAACCGGCGCCACCCGTATTCGATCTTCACCCGGATACCAAACCATAATGTTGGAAGTGGGAATTGAACCCATGATCACCTATGTGAACATAAGGCCTCTCCACCAATCCACCACTATGAATGGATAAATATTTTGAAAGGTTAATCTTAATTAATATAATTTGAATAGAGTCTTGTGAGCTACCTTTAGTCAATGGGGGCAGCGTACTGAGTACCCAGCAATACTTTAGTTGGTCGTTCAAAAAAAACATTAAGTTCTTCGATCCCATCTACTTATAAGTTATAACTACTCATAACCAAATATTATACTAAAAATTATGTTACTTCTCTTTCCTTTTTAATTAAATAATATTTTTTTTATAATTTATCTACTTTTTATCTTTTATTCATTCGTAACCACTTTCAAAAAGTATTAAAAAAATATAGAGAGTGAAAAGTTTCGTATCAAATATAGAGATGAATAGTGACTTTTCTCTCTTCTCCACTCACAACCATTTACTATCACATATCAAAATATCAAGATTTCACTCACAAAAATATAGAGAACCAAATGTGAATGCTTAGAAGAGTTAAATGCAATTTTCGTCAATTTGGTTTGCACGAGTTAACAGGTTCAGTCAAGCCCAAACACCTTGAGCCCCTAACGTTGTCGGGTTAACACGTTATATTTCTGGACGTAACGGTCTTTGATTTTTTTGTTAGTTTTTGGATGAAATTACTAATGTAGTTTCCTCCATCACCCAACCTCACCTTAAAAATGCATAACCCTATATGATTCTTGAGTTTTTAGTTTGAATAGGGAATGTGATTTAAATAAATTAAAGGGGCTGTACATGAATAAAAATCAGCGTGCAACCCACCAATGTGTCAAGATGCTGAAAAATATTTAAAAATTAAGATCGCACTATGATGACAAATCTAACGTATTAATCTCTTCGCCATGTTTTTATACCTAGGCATGTATTTGTTTTTATCAGATCTCTGTTGCAAAGCTGATAAGATGATTCTTTAATATTTTAATGATATTAAGATAGCTAGGGCTGTAAACAAACCAAACGTTCAACGAACAGTTCGTTAACTATTCGGTGAAAAGTTCGTTTATGTTTGTTCGTTTAATAAATGATCGCACACAAACAAGATATTTTGTTTGTTTAGTTAAACAAATGAACATGAATAGATGTCGCGTTGGTTCATTTATGTTCGTGAACGTTCGATAACATGTTCGTATATGTTTGTTTGTGTCTGATAGTTCATTAGGGTTTTTAACTTTTTATTTTTAATTTAAGTACTTTAAATTTCCCATTGGTAGATTATTTAATATATATTAGTATATCGCACGTTAATATTACTTCACCTATTTTGATTAACTAATATTCTGGGCGGATTAAATGAAAAGGGTTAGGATCAAATACACAAGATACTTTTTCTAGGAAGGGTGAGAAGGATTGTGATCCATTGATCATATATTTGAAGGGTTGAGATTAGTTTGTTTGAAAAGAATAAATAATAAATTAGAGAAATGGCATAAAAGGAAAACAACATTTGTTGACTTTATCTCTCCACATGCAATGCACATGTTAATTCCCCCATCATTTTAAAACGTCTATAACTTTTTCATACGACATTTTTTTTTCAAAAAAATTTCACCATATTAACGAGCGTTTTTTTATCTTTAATATGAGTACCACATTGCTACATTAAAATTGAAAAAAAAAAAATTCGTGCTAAATGAGTTTTTTTTTTCTCCGTTGTGTCTTCTACACGTTCATTGTGTTATAGTATGCATGTGTGCTTTATAAATATGTTATTTATGTTTTTTTAGTCTACACATGATTTAACTTTGTCCATTGTGTTTTTAGTATGATTTTAATTGTGTTTTACGCAAATGAGTTTTGTATTTAGGTGTACATTGTGTTTTATTATGTTGTTCATTGTGTTTAAGTCTATTATTCATTGTGTTTTAGTCTTCTGTTCATTGTGTCTTTAGAATGTCGTCCATTGTGTTTTATTAGACTGTTCATTGTGTTTTATACCCTATTGTTCATTGCATATTTAATTGGTACTCATTGTGTTTTACATTATCTCCATTGTGTCTTACGCAACTGGGTTTTCAACTTTTTTTACAAAAGTATTCATTGTGTTTTAATCTTCTGTTCATTGTGTCTTTATTATGTCGTCCATTGGGTTTTACACAATTGAGTTTTTAACTTTTTTTTAAAAGTATTCATTGTATTTTAGTCTTTTGTTCATTGTGTCTTTCGTATGTCATCCATTGTGTCTTATGCAACTGGTTTTCAACTTTTTTTTTCAAAAGTATTCATTGTGTTTTAGTCTTCTATTCATTGTTTCTTTAGTATATCGTTCATTGTGTTTTACTAGACTCTTGATTGTGTTTTATACCTTATATTTAATTGGTGTTCATTGTGTTTTACATTCCATTGTGTCTTATGCAAGTGGGTTTTGAATTTTTTTTCAAAAGTATAGCAATATGGTACTAATATTAAAGATAAAAAGACGCTCAATTTTCTGGTATAATTTTTTTTAAAAACGGATGACGTATAAAAAAGTTACGGGCATTTAAAAATGAAGGTGGAAATGGCATGTGACTTGCATGTGCATATGTTTTTGACAAAATTACCCCTCCCACTTGTTAATCCTTTGGACACATGTCATTTTCTAGTGGCTTCTCACCCTTCTCATTTTTTGTAGGCTTTGTAGAATAACCCAACCCTAAATGAAAATTTCGAGTTTAATATGATAATTTTGAGTTTTTATGAGACACTATGTTATGGTAATTATGTAATCAAGAGTATGTCAAGTATGTTTAGGTAATTTGATTAGTATATTTTGATGACAATGTTTATGAAAAATAATGTTGATTTTATTTGAAATTTAATATGCGTTAATTTGACCTTGGCTTTGTTCATGTGTGCTTGTTTGTGTTCATTTACTTTCATTTGTGTTTGTTTGCGTTCGCTTTTGTCCCACACCTAAATTTAACAAATAAGCACAAACAAAAACGAACGTGTTCATTTCCTTAAGAAATGTACACGAATAGAAAATCTTGTTCGGTAAGTGTTTATGAACAGTTCGTGAATATTTTATTTCCTTAACAAACAAACACGAACATGCATCAGGTGGTGACGTTGATAGCCAAAAGACAAGGGGGTACATGCACCAATCGGGTTTGTCTCGATTGCTAAGTGTTATGTGCCTTATTGTCTAAGGCTTGATACAAAACCACTATTGAGCCGGGGGTCTCACTGGAAGCAACATCTCTATTCCGACAGGGTAGAGGTAAGGCTGTCTACATCTTACCCTCCTCAGACCCTACCTTAGCTTTTGCTATTGGTGGGATTAACTGAGTATGATGATGATGATGATGATGATGATGAACAAACAAACACGAACAAAAAACTCGTTTGATAAGTATTCATGAATAGTTCGTGAACATGTTATTTTCTTAACAAATGAACACAGACAAGACCTTGCTCGTGTTCGTTTGGTTTATTTACAGCCCTAAAGATAGCACAATATTCTTTAAAGACGGATCTAAAAGAAAAGTATCCCAACTTTTTTTAATCGTACATTCATATGTAGTTTTTTTCACATAACCTCTAAAATCGAAAGTTAACGGAAAGCAAAAATCGAAAAGAATACCTTTACACATAAATCCTAGTGGCGACCTCTCTCCATACGATTTTTTCTAGCCAGCATATGAAAGGCGCAGAGTAGTGAGGTATCTCCCATGTCTAGTGTCTGTATGGCTCTATTTGCCTTTTGTTTTGTGTTGTCTAGGTTGATCTCTCGTCTCTTTCAACACTAATATAAGTGTAATTTTTTTTTAACTAGGTGTGGGTTTTTATTAAATTTGGGCTTTTAACCAAGGTTTTCAGAACCGGACCGGACATCGAACCGGACCCCCAGGCGGTTCACCGGTTCGACCGGTCCAACCGGCCCGACCGGTCCAACGAACCGGGTCAAAAAATGTATTGAAACCCAAAAAATAATAAAAATAATAAAAAAAGAACGGTCCTACCCCTTATTTTCCGGTCCGACCGGCCAGTTCAGCGGTCCACAAGCGGTTCAGTTGCAGGGCGGTCCAAACACCCGAACCGGACCGGTCCAGGTCCCGGACACCGGTCCGAACGGCCGGTCCGGTCCGGTTTTCAAAACACTGCTTTTAACTAATATAAATTTTGGGCTAAATATGGGTTTTTAACCTTTTTATTTTTTAGAAAACTTTTTTTTTAATTTTAACATTAAGCTTTTACCAATAACTCTTACAAGTGGGAGGCGGGTAACTAATATGATTTTTTAAAGGTGTTAAATATATGTTTTTATATTTGTTAAAGTATAATATTTAAAAAAAATAGTAATCAATAAATAAAATAAAAATCAGCTGAGTTAAATAAACTCAAATAAATGATAAGTAAAAACCTATATAGGCCTCTGCTGGCCATAGAGGGTTCTCTACTGGTCGTATAGGCCTCTACTGGCCGTAGAGATTTGTTTTTTCAGAAAGCATTAATTGCACTGACACCCTTCACGGTTTGTAGAGGCCTTTACAAGCCATAGAGGGGTATGCAACCCTATATATTGGGGTTGGTGGCCCAATGGTAGAAGCAAAGCTTCTAGGAACACCTAAAGGGGAGGTCATGAGTTCAAGTCCCACAAGGAGAAGAAATTTGCCGTTAAAAAAAAAAGTAAAAACCTATATAAAATTGAAGACTTACTTTAAGGTTTTTTTTATCATTAATAAATATTTCAGACGTCTATAAATTAATAATATTAATAAGAAAATTAAGTTTGAAATGACAGAAAGAAATAGCATATGGTACCATTTAGTAGACGATACTAAAACACTTTAACAGCCCACCATATTCTTGCCATCTCCTAGCTAGCTTCAATAACCTCACTAGGCAGAAAATTTATTCCGGTGAACATTTCTTTATTTTCTTGTCTCTATTCCATTTTGTCAAGAAAGTCCGAGGATATCCTAATATTTGTTCAGATGTATTCTATACATAAAACGGAAAAAAAAAAGTTGCACTTCGAAGACAAAATTAAAGGGTAGAACAGGCGCTCCGTAACCCTATGTTAGACCCAACCATGTAATTCTAAGACTGGGTGTAGTGGGGGCCTTATATGGCGTTATAAACAAAAATAGCCCCCCCCCCCCCCCGTCACACCGTTCGGGGGGCGTTATTTGGCAAAAAAAGGGGGGCAGGCGTTTTAATTATAACGTCAAATCACAATTGAACCAACCAATCATATAATGCCACGTGGCATAGTGAACCAACCAACCAATCCTTGGTAGGGCTGCAAATGAGCCGAACGAACACGAACAAGGCCTTGTTTGTGTTCGTTTGTTAAGAAAATTACGTGTTCACGAACTGTTCATGAACACTTGTCGAACGAGATTTTCTGTTCGTATTCGTTTGTTAAGAAAACATTCATGTTTGTGTTCGTTTGTTAATTTTGTTCATGAACACACACGAACACAAACGGACATTAATGAACACAAATGAACATAAAGAAGTGTTCATGAACGGAAACAAACACAAACGAATATATATTAACATTTGAATAACATCGAATTCACATACATAAGACATGATTAGCTAGATCCACCTAAAATATAACCTAATTGTCCAAACATACGTAGTATTAGACGTTGGAGGAGGTGGATGCCAGAGGGTGTTGGAGGTGGAGAGCATCAACGTTGGAACGTGAAAATATATAATGAGCTTGGATACAAAAATTATTTTATTGATCTCATATAGTCATATATTTACCTCATATATATATATATATATATATATATATATATATATATATATATATTATTAATTGTGTAAAATAAATAAAAATAAAAGAATATAAAAAAAGTATAAAAATTAAAAACCTTAATAAACTATCGAACACAAAAGAACATGTTACCGAACGTTCACGAACACAAACGAACGAACGCGACCTCTGTTCATGTTCGTTTGTTTAACTAAACGAACGAAATTTTTTGTTCGTGTTCGTTCATTTATTAAACGAACGAACACAAACGAACTTCCCGTCGAACGGTTCATGAACTGTTCGCTGAAAGTTCAGTTCGTTTGCAGCCCTAATCCTTGGCAAAAGGGGGGGGGGGGGGGGGGGCGCTATTTTCCCCTTTACAACTACACTCATTTTTCACTTCATTTCTCCATGCTGACTCAGCTGCCACGTAAACCAATCAGAATTAGAGGCGTTATAAATAACCCCTCCACTACAGATGTTGTAAGTGTCTCCTACTTTTATTACACTTTTACTTTTATGAAAACATAATTTTGAAAGGAAGAAACATACCAATAACATCTCATATAAGCATTTGTAAATTGTAAATTTTCCGTTAGAGACGCAATTTACTCATTATATTTTAGATGATAGCATACAACTTCTAGAAAACTAATTACCCAACTTTATTTTAATTGGTCAACGGTCGTCACAATGAATTTGAAACAGTGACTTTTTACCCGAATGACGGGTTAATGTAACCGGCCTTGTGGTTGTTTAGATTTTAGCCAAATTTTCCACACCATTTTCTACAATCTTCATTCATAGGATGATACCATTCGAAATATTGGCACAAAAATCATTATAAATGGTTGAAAGGGTGCTCAGGGCACCTTTGGGTATCCTTGCGCCCTTGTAGGATCCCGGGTACCTAGTGACGAATCTATGATTTATTTTATGGGAGAGCGATTTGGGGTTTAACCGAACTTTTAAGGAAACGATTAAAAATGAGGGCATAACTATTAAAATGTCACATATGCATTTAGGGTTAAAAAATGAAAATGTAGCTTTGGGGAAGATAAGTCTTCCCGTCACCATATTTTGCAATTGCATCGCTGGCCCATACTATCCATGCCATCAAGAAGAAGTCATTTTAGGCAGGGGGGGGGGGGGGGGGGGGGATTTTTAGGGAAGATAAGTTTTACCATCACAGGTCGTATATAGGGATTTATAGTACTTTTGGTTCAATTTCATATCGTAGCTGGGGAACACATTTTGTCTTCCTTCTGGTTCAATTTGGCGAGGAAGTGGAAACGATCGATCACACATGAAACTTTTACCGTGTCTATTTATTACCTTTAGTCATACACGCTTTTGACGTGATCATTTACAACTTTTTGTCACGTAAATCAAAGAAATGTCATGGCAGCTGATCATATTTGCCCACACTTGTTTTAGGATGGTTATAGATGTCACATTTTATTTTTAAGAAAAAATGATAACATTTGGTCACATGAATAATGATTTAAAATTATAGCATGACCGTTGATAAAATTTGGTCACATGAACCTATTTAAGTGTGACCATAAAAACTTAAGTTTTGATCATAAAATACTTATACTTATTAATTCTATTGCTTTTATCAATGGACTAATAAAAAATACTTTTGGTCACACAAACTTGTAACTTGTAAGCGGCCATATGTATTAACTAATTTTAGCTACATCATAAAAAAATGTGGCAGTTGGTCACATTTAGGGATGAGCTCGGAATGATATCGGTACCGAACCGATACCGATCCCGACAATACCGATACCGAAAAGTCCAAAAAACCAATACCGATACCGAACACATACGGTACGGTACAGTATCGGTTCGGTATCGGTACGGTACCGGTATGGTATCGGTATTTTACCTTAAAATACCGATACCATACCGATCCCGTACCGATAATACTGAAACCGAAAATCCATAAATATGGGTACCGATACCGATCCCGAAACCCCTCGGTTCGGTACGGTACGATATCGGTATCGGGATCGGAATCGGGACAGGACGGGATCGGTATTCAGCCTTGTATGCTCATCCCTAGTCACATTTGCCACACTTAAAATGCTTGATTGTAAACAATAGTAATAAAAATGGAGATCACACAAGGTTCGACAAGCAATCTAGAGTTCTATAACAAATTAGGAATAATCAAGAGATTGAAATGAGGATTAACGGGTTAATTGTTTCAATAGGCTTAGGTGTCAAGTTTCATCAACATCAAAGATGGACTAAACTACACTTCATTACTCTAGAACATACAAACCCTAATAACATGTTAAAACATAATTAACCGAATTCATTTCCATAGTAATTGACGTAATAAACAATTATCAAAGAGAATTCAAAACATGATTAACGCAATTAACAAGTTTGTTCAAATACTCAAATACAAAATAAATAAGAAAATACCCAAATATTAAGAACCCTAAATTACAAGTTTACACCAGGTGATTCCCATGGAGATTAGCCGCTCATGGTTTTCGCTCGCGTGCACCCTTCAAAGTGTTGTTCGTGATACTTGGCCAATAAAGTGGGAGCCTCCCAAAAACCTTTTGGTTTGCGTGAAACAGCAGCCGTCCAATTTTTTTTTTTTAGTAATTGTCCTAGACCTCTCTTAAAATCCCTCCGATGTGCACCACCTCTTTGTTTCCTGTTTTCGTGGCCCAGCAGCAAAGCCCATTTCATTTTCTTTCTTTTTTTCTTTAGTAAATTTGTGTCCATCTAGATTCCAAACCACAAGTCCTGGGGTGAAGTATATTGGGACGGGGTGTCCCGACCCCATTATACTTTGCCCCATTGTTTTTTGGCTCAATAGTGGTAGGTTTACGATTTTCGTATGTAATTTTTATATGTATTAGAGTTTGGCCCCCTACCGATTCCTATCGTAGCTGGGGAACACATTCTGCCTTCCTTCTGGTTCAATTTGGCGAGGAAGTGGAAACGATCGATCACACATAAAACTTCTACCGTGTCCATTTATTACCTTTAGCCATTCACACGTTTTACCGTGATCATTTACAACTTTTAGTCACACGTAAATCAAACAAATGTCATGGCGGTTGATCACATTTGCCCATACTTGTTTTAGGATGGCTATAAATGTCACATTTTATTTTTAAGAAAAAACGATAACATTTGGTCACATGAATAATAATTCAAAAATATAGCATGACCGTTGGTAAAATTTGGCCACATGAAGCTATTTAAGTGTGACCATAGATTATTAACGGTCATACGTTTATTGTTTTCCAATGATTATTGATAACTTTTAGCCACACATAAAAACTTAAATTTTGATCATAAAATACTTATACTTATTAATTCTAGTGCTTTTACCAATAGATAAATAAACAATACCCTTTGGTCACACAAATTTATAAGTGGCCATATGTATTAAGTATTAACTAATTTTAACCACATCATAAAAAAAATGTGGCAGTTGGTCACATTTGCCACACTTAAAATGCTTGATTGTAACTTTCAAAATTACTATTTGTTTCTCTCTCTACTCCAATCGTTTCTCTCTCTCTCTCTAAACAAATTCTTTGCAACTCTAGAAACGTAAACATCTCTCACACAAAAATGGTGAAGAAACGATAAAAAGCATAAATAATGTGTTTTGAGTTTCGTTTTAACCGGAAAGAAAGAGGTATAAGTAGAATCAATTTTTGTGACTTTCTTGTCTTTCTTATTCTTCTGAATCAAAAAAAATGTATAAGTAGAATAAGGCACTGGACAAAGGAGATAAACAAATGCAACGAGCACGGTAGATGAAGAAGGCTATCATATGTTTAGCTCTCCAATTTGAATGATGGAGGATCTGTTGCTCACCTACCTCAACCCATTCTAACCCGTTGCTTAACTAACTTAACCCTTTCTTACCCGCTCTTCCATGTCAACATGTTGTTAGATTCCAATTCGACCGAATCCTTCATTTTTAACACACCCAGATGAACCCAATGGTGAAGAATATTTGCCTAAACCAGTGTTTTAAAAACCGGTTTTTAAATCATACCGGATTTAGCTAAAAATGGTTCAACTAGGTTGACTAGTTTAATATGTAAATCCATAAATTATAACATCAACTCAAAATATAATCTAAAAGTGCATGATTACATGTTAAAAGATGATCAAAGGTTAACCTATACTAAAAAATAATAACAAAAAAGTATTCAATTATTCAACAAAATTCTTTTAAATGAAGTGTTGAATGCATCAAGTTCTAGATCGTTTAAAAGATGAACTTAGAGCATAACTGTTTTTCATCTCCTTAGGCCATGGGGTATACTCTAACCATCTTTAACTCCACCTAGATTCCACATCTTTCATTTTGTCTATTTTCACACTAGCTCACTTCAAGGAAATGGTTTAACGCCCCTTAACTCTACCTCATCCCTTAACTTTCTCTCTTTTAAGTCATGTTAACATGTTAACTTAGTGACAATTTAATGCTCCTTAACATGAGAAGGGAGTGGTGCACAATTAAAGTTAACATGCCATGTCACCATTAACACTCTTGATGTGAAGGTATACCCCATGGCCTTAGAAATAATAATCATAATATACTAAAATTACGTAAGATAACTAGTAGGAATGCCCACGCGTTGCAGCGGGTGTCTTGACTAATATAAAATTTAACTGAGGTGTCTATAACGAACCACCACCGATTATGGGTTTCTAACAAAACAATATGAGACAACGTTAAGAAAAAATGTTGAGTTCATACATTGTTCCATAAGTCTGATAAGGCTAATGTCTAGTTTCATTCCCAAATTCAAAATATTACCCGCTGAGTTTAAGCAAACAAAGACCACAAGGATGGAATATAAAAAAATCACAATTACATATTTCATGGATACCAAGACACAAGCATCCACACCTAACCCACAACAAAGGTTTTGATCAATCATGGGAGTCAAACAAACTTGAATAAACTAATCTCTACTAATGGCACGGAAATTGGGTTGATATACCTTTTATGCTCTAAACAGATCATGCCTACATGGACCAGTGAAGGTTGTAGAAAAGCAAAAAAAAGATATAAGCTCAAGAAAGCATAATCCAGTTACAAAATAATTGACATATTACTAAAAACTAAAACAGAAACAAATCAGAATATGGTGGATTAGAACTTACATTAAGTATAGGAATTATAGAAAGTATACCCACAGTAATATTCATTATGTAAAAGCAATGATAACTTCTTTCAGGGTTAGAAACTTGACAAACCTATGATCTTTCTCGCAATAAGTCCATATAGCAGCTCCAGATATCCTTCCCCTTTTGTTGAATTGGAGCTGAACAAACATACAAAATTCACTACAATAACAGAAATAATCAGTTAAATAAAGTTAACTAACATAAAAACTTGCTTTTTATAAATTTCTACACAAAAAATATTTATAAATTTAACTATGTTAAAGGTCATCAGCAACAATACGTGTTTTAGTATCACCTATCTAAAACCCGTTGATAAAAGCAAGTCAAGAAATCTTGTGCGCCCGAGTTATAATTGTATTCGTAATGATGATGTTGTGCAAACAACAATTTTAACCCTAACTTCTATTAGTACCCGTGAGAACCCGCCATGTTTCTAAACAGCAGGGCCCCCCCAAATACCCTACTAACCAGTGGGACCATGTAAAGTGCAGCAGCTGTATTCAAGGCACTTATCACTGCGACAACACTGATTCGAGACACTTTTAATCACATTCCACAAATTGACTCTTTGTTTTCATAAAATGTGAAGTTTAGTCATTTTTTTACTATTATTTTTTTTAAATCAGAGGTAACTAAACGCTAAAACATTGGATTATTAGAACTTCAAACAAAAGCACGTCCAGACACTATTTTACGCACCATGATTTATCAAATTCTCATTATTCAAAATCACATCTCTGCTTTCAATACTGATGCACAAAACACATCTTTAAACACATACCTTTACATCGGTTAACTGTGCTTGAGTAGACCGCAATAAAGCGTCATTTTCCAACGCCTGTTTCTTCACTTGATCAAGCATGCTATGAACAGAATCAGTTTCAGTTTTGGAAGCTTCTGCTGATTTCAAGATTTCATCTTTCTCCAACAACTATTTCTGCAAAGCCTCCACTTTCTCCCTTAAACTAACCAACTCTTCCCTTTCTTTAGCTAAATTAGCACTCGAGGATAACACGGACAACCCGCTATCCCTTTCCATACTCGACAAGAAAATGTGCATCCGCTTAGAATATGATTCGCCGTTTCCTCCATTTCATCACAAAGACTACACTTATCATCATTTATAAAAGTATTCCTTCTCCTCAAAGCGACGTAGATTGGAATTCTTTTCAAACTCGCTCGCCAAATATATATGTTGCATTTCCCGGGTATCCACTTGCACCATTCGAACGAAATTTGGTTGTCAGTTAGACCTTCCTGCGACAGCCACGACTTCACGTCCTTGACCGAAAAATCTGAATCGTTGCTCGATGACCAACACCACTTGTCTGGCTGATTCCTTAAACAAAAATCGGACATCATAGTATTACAAGCTTCAACCTGCTATAGCTTCAAATTGTTCGGCTGCACAATCCATTCCCATCTGCAGCCCTGTACAACCGCATCGCTGGCGAGCCGATCCTTCATAGTAACCTTTTTATCACTTTCTAACCTGAATAATTGTGGAAACATTTCCTTCAATTGACCTTGGCATGTCCAGCAGTCAACCCAAAGGCGAACTGTTGACCCATCACCTAGCCTGCAGCGGAAGTTGCTGAATATGTCCGACCCATATTTGTCATAAATTATAAAGCGAATGTAAAGAATTTCTGTAAGACCCTAACCCGTAATCACGCGATTATTGCCTAATCTTACGGGTTTGGACCTTAACTAAACCACTCCCGATTAAAACTTTGATATTTATTATAAACTCAAACCATTAAGATCAAATACATGTTTGATTCCCACAAATTTTTACATTTTAGTAGTTAAAACATACTCTAACATTTAACGTTTTAGCGGGAGTTCCTTGAATTCTAGTGCGGAAGCTTGATGAGTGTTCGGGCGTGTTCGGTTCTTCTCGCGACTTGATCCTTGCTCTGGGACTTCCTTCACTTGTTTACCTAGCACCATTTCACAAAAATGGTTAGTGGGTTGTCAATAATACATTTAAACTAGTGTGAGAGTCGTTACACGTCGAAACGGAACGAACCAGGCCCAACGGCCCTTTATCAGGAGAACAAACTGCTGCAACTTTTGCGCAGCAGCTGTTCGGATCGCTTTTACCCCTTCTAAAACCCAAAATCCGACTTCGACTTTCAAATAAGAATCGTTCTACGCTCCGAGAGCTTTCCAGGCATATAAAGAACACCTCCTAACGATTTTTCTACGATTTTATACGCAATTTTAAAGTTCGTGCTGACATGCAGGTCAAAGCGCGCGGCCGCTCGGCCTCTGTGAGCGGCCGCTCGAAGCTTCTGATGTGAATTTGGTGATTTTTAAGCATGGGAATCATGTCGCAACCGCATTTGATGATTCCCGAAGCCTAAGTAATGACTCGCCGACTAAATAAACCTTTGTTTGACTGAAATTATGGTCCGGTTTATGTCGCCATGATCCGGTTCTTAGTTTTTGAATGTTTATGGCGACTTTTACCCAATTTGACCCATTTAGACATTTAACTTATCCAAACACCATTTGACCATGCGCAATGCATCTAGTTCATGTTGTCAAGTCATTATACACTTGATCAACTAAAGTGTTTGTCCGGTTTGTTCGTTATGATTCCGATTATTAGATTTATCCTTTAGTAAATCTTTATAATTTCCCAAAATGCCCCTACTAGCCAAATCTTTCGATTTAGCCATTCGTGGCGACACTTCTTGATTGAAACCCATTGTTTTGGACTCAATGACTTGTTTAAAAACTTCTAGGCCCATACGGACTTAGATTTTCAACATTTCTCAAGATTGTTCTAATGTGGTCGATTCTAAGCGTCGTAGCGCGCATTAGACATATTTATGGAAATAACTTACTTGATTTGCACCCACACTTCATGTGGGTACTTTATCACCTATGTTGCTTCGCCGAAAGCGTTTATTTGACTACGGACTTACCGGGTGGCCTTGACCCATATCCATACCTTGTGTTTATCCTCCATGATTCTTAACATCAAGAATGCACGCGCAATTGCATCTACCTGTATGCTTTCTAAATAGACAACGTTAATTTCTCGGAACTCAAATGGCAATAACTTGCCATTTGACCCGTTTAACTTTATGAATCTTAATGCTTGGAATACAAGCATCAAGTGTTGGATTCACATGGTGAGGACATCACCATTTGACCCGTTTAGACTCCTAGTTCATAATGCTATGTTACCCAAGTTTTTATCTATGGTTCAAGTGAAACAAACTTGACCCATTTAACATCATGCTTAACGACTCCATTCAATTGGTTTAATTTGGATTAAAACATCATTTCTCACATATCTTTATTAGTTGACCCGTTTGATGGATTTCTCCATTTGGTCATAACTCATTATCTCGATTAAGGTCATAAACCACATTTTGTATTGAGTGCACATAAGGCGACTCACTTAATAGATTCTACCCCTTGGGGTTTATCTTTTCCTCACACTCAAGATTTGAAACTAATGCTTATAACAATTTAGGCTATGTTATAGTATATTGGTGTAAGTAAAACTTACCTCATATCCATTCTTGCTTCCAAGCGCATTGAGCTTGCATCCGTTTGACCCGTTTGCATCCCTAGTTCTTGTACCTAACTTAGGGACATGTCAAACCTTGTTTTGTTAGAATACATAATATGGATTTCTTTTATAATCCACGACATCATGTATTCGTTTTAACTCTAGTCCAACATCACATTTCATGTTCATACATGTATTACACATTTATTTGCTCATTCAAGCATTTTATCGAACACCTCATATGCACCATTTTTATCATGTTAATTCTAGGTGTTCAAGACTTTCTAGATTCCTCCATGGCTTAGCTAACCATTGACACATAATCATTTCAACAATTAGCACACATACATGATACTAATCACATAGAAATTGCAAGATTATTCCACATACTAGTGTAATTCATGTTTAAGGTAAAGACCCACTACATACACATAACCCAAGATCATAATTCACATGAATCAACAATATATTATGATTCACCACATTTTATAGCTTCCTTGGTGTCTACTAACACATAGGAACTCATAGAAACCAAGAAATTCACGTTTTTACCAAAACCCTAAAATTTCACCATGATCATAAACGAATTATAACATCAAATTACACCAAATTAAAGGTACCTTGGTATATGTAGGACCTTAGATGACCCATATTTGGCTTCATGCCTTTAAATTCTCCACAAATGCCCTTGATTTGAACATGCTTATGGATGTAGAGTTTTGGGGAAGAATCCCCTTTTTTTTGTTCTCTGTATTCGACACACACACACACACACTTGTGTGTGTGTCTTCACACTAATATTATTATTTGACCATTTGTTTGGCTAATGACAACTATAGTCCCTCAAGTTTTCCCATTTTCATTTTCGTATATAAAAAAAACTAACTCATAAGCTAGTTTCAAACACCCTTTTTTTTTATAAACATAATATTATTAACTAGGTTATTTCCATATTAGAATATAACCCATATTATATTCTCTAAGTCTTGTGTTAATATTTTGCTAATCACGCCTAATGGCGTAGTTAGGCGAACGAATGGTTTTGGGGTGTTACAATTTCTATTGTAAAATTATAGATGTGTTTGCTAAATATATGTATTTGATAACATATTTGAGAACATTTTCCCTTCACGTCTCTAATCTTGTTGGGGTAATTTGTGATGTGTGTGTATAGTGTTTGTGGATGATTCGTTATGGTGACATAAAGTTTGTACGAAGCAATAGAACCAAAACATTTAATTATAATAAAATATGAAATTTTCCGGCATCATGAAACAACCTTAAAGGTTTCGACAGTAGCTGTGGTGGTTGATCTTAACTTTCCCAAACCAAAACCATCAAAAAGGTGGAAGCTTTAATGATGTCATTTGCACACACAAATAATTGCAGTGCATAAAACCATGAACTGAACTGGTGAACCATCTCTGTTTGTTTCTCTACTATCTGCAACAACAATAACAATGGCCACCTTGCAAACCATGCTCTTCTCCTCACCACTCTCTCATTCTTCTAAAAAACCTCATCCTCTCCTTCCAGCTACTTTCCTCATAATAATACCTTTAATTTTGTCCAATCATAAGTTTCTTTCAATTTATTATAACAAAGTGTCTGTATGTACCCTAAATGAGTAATTGCTAAAAGATGCTTACCTTGTTGATGGTTTGCTCAATATAGGTAGTTGTTTAGAAGGATCGGTTTTGCTATTCTATAGCTGTTGGACATAGCAAGATAACCTATTCTAGTCTGCAACACACCATCCACAACATACAAAAATCATAATCATAAACGATTCATCACTGTCATCCAACATCAACACTAAAAAAATAAACTATTTGAATCTATAAAACCTCAATTAGGGTTTAATTTGAATATATAAAACAATTTGATCATATAAAACAAAATCTATGATATCAATAGAATTAAACCTAAAGGTTAACATCAAAACAAACTATAACGAGCATAAAGATCATCGAATCCGTAAACAGAATATAACGATACCTTGCCAAAATTGAAGCTGAAGTCTGCAATTGATGATGATATATTGATGATTGTCGGCTGTTGTATGTTGTTTGAGAATCAATAGTCGCTAAGAAGAAAAAACAAAGAAGAAGTGTTTGTTCTTGAGGAAGAGTGATGGTGTGTGGTTTATAGTGGGTGTCGATGCATTGAATCACCAGGAAGTGCAAATTTCACAGCCAAGGAAGAAGGAACGCTTGAACTGCCCCATTGAATCACCATTAATGTCCTTTACTGATGTAATATTCTTTGTAAGAAGGGGATGGAAGAAGGGTAGACATGTAACTTAAACCCTTATGATTGATCATTGATTCATGGCTGTTAATATTCATTGATGGTGGCAAAGTAAGTTAGAGAAGGTGAATGGAATGGGGGTAGTAAGGGAATGACATTTGACTTGTAAACTAAAAACAAAGCATAAAATTACTATTATAACCTTGCAAGTGTCTTAATGTACACCTAAGTGACTAATTTACCCTTATCTAATAAGCTTTATTAACTTGTATTTGTAGGTATAAAATTTGTACCCAAGACAAAATTACAATGTTATCCATCACTCCTCCTTTATAATGTACTAGTGGTAATGCCCGCGCGTTGCAGCGGGTTCGTTACGCGAGGAAAATATAGTCAGTATCTTTTTTCGGTACCAAAACTTCCAATGAAGTGGCATCTGAAATTCCCGATATTCAAACGTGTTAACGTGTTTTCAAAGATTAACGTGTTTTCAAAGATTAATGTTTTGTTGTTAATGTGTTAACTTCCTATGAAGTGGCATCTGAAATTCCCGAAATTCCCGAAAAGATTGATCTAATGTTTTGTTGTTTACCACTATGTGTGAAATTTCTTTCAATGGCCTATCAGCAAAATAGGCATATAAAGCTCTTAGAACAGCCTGCAATGCACAAATCCATTAAACCCATGTTTGCATTGCACAAATATTTCAATGGATGAGTTGGGTAACAGGTAATTTACATACGGTTTGGGCCACGCCCACCAAAAATAATGTTCATTTGTTTTAAAAATGTTAATAAAAAACTAATGCCCTAAATATTATTCAAAAGCTATATTGATACATAAACATGTATTAAAATACACTTTACAAACACGTTTAACCCGTTTTATTTTTAGTTTTTTTTACCCATTTGTGGAGGTAAAATTTTGTGGTTGCCTTGTCTTACCTGGTGAGATACGACTATAACCGTTCTAACTCAATAATAACCGGCTCCAACCTGTTATATACACAACTGCAAACTTTTGACGTTGCTTAAAATACCAAAACTTTAATTATTTACTTTCTATATTTCCAACAGAGATTTTTCCTTGTATTTGAATTCAGTACCTTTGTATCACATCGAGATACGACTCTCCACGAGGATATCGATACCTGAGTTTGTCTTTCTTCCTTGACCTTTAAAAGAAAGACCATTGAATGGAAAGGTATAAAATTATAAAAAAAAAAATCGAATATTTCATATTTAACATACTCCTATTCTTCAAAAATGTTCTTCTTTATTTTTTTATACGTCATACCGTCACATACACCAACATTTATCTCATCAAGTGCACGCCATTGTATCTATAACGTAAAGAAAGTACACAAATTTTACAAATAATAAGTGATCAAAGAAGCAATTTATGTGACATGCAAAACTAACCTTGGGAAATCCAGCAATTTGATTTGCAGTCAAAATTGTTCGTTGCAATGTGCTTGTCCAAATCTAGGTGCATAAATAAAAAAAACAATATAAAACATTGCAAACTTTGTGCAACAAACAAAGAAAATGCAAATAGTAAAATAAGTAATAGTTCTTACAGAAGCATTTTTTTGAAGGCAAGATAGTTCATGTAGGTCTTCAATTGAATGTTATAAGAGGAGGACTTGAATTTCACAATCAATCTCATTCAATTTGATCCTTAGGGTTACAGAACTTGAAGGGACAAGAGGTTAATGATCTATATTTATGAAGGAAGAAAGCAAACGATTGAAGGGTATGGATGGAAGAAGTGTAACACCCCAAACATCTTCTTCGTCATAATACTTAGTTAGTCGGATTTAAAATAAGTGTTGTTATTCGGATTAAATCCTGATGGACTAAATGCCTTGCTAAATTTCCTAGTGTAGACATTAATAGCTTATTATATTAACAAATCAAACTTGAGGGGCCAAACCTGACCTAAGGCCAAACTAATAATCTTATATTGGACAAAATGAAGAAAAGAGGAAATCCTCTTCCTCTCTTCTCTGCATATCGACACACACACACACCACACCTCAAGTTTCACACACAAGATGAATCTTGCTAAAATCTGAAGAATTATTACATGCAATAGAGGAAATCCATCATCCAGAATCTTACAAGCCCTAAGGTAACCTTTGATTACACTTATATGATGATTTAGAGGTTTATGGAAAAGATGAACTTGGTGGGTTTTTGTTAATGGTCAAGAATTTGCAAGTCTAGTGGGTTATCTTTGTTATAAAGGATAACTTAATCATGTGTAATTAAGCATAACCTGAATTGAATCATAAAAATGAAATGTCAATAATGAGAGGTAGTGGGTTCATAGGAAATTGATGAAACTCATTATCTCAATCAATTGGAAAATAGTGTGTGTAATTCTTGGAAGAAACCTACTATGTGATAGATGTCATAGTTGGATAAATTGATAATTTTGATCATAGAAGAGGTTTATGATGCTTAGGATTGGGTTTGGTCTTATTGTTAAAGATAACGCCTATAAGGTGTTTGATGAAATGCCACAATAAACTCGATCAAATATTGAAATTGGTAGATTCGGTGAAACAATTGTGTGGCTATGTAAATCATACCTAAGAACAAGTTTTGATCACCTAAGTGGATTACACGTATTAGGTGCAAATAAGGGTGGCTTTGGATAAACATGGAGCCACGGATGTGAGGCTAAGGAAGCTTGCTCGAGGTAAGTCACTCGATGACTCTAATCTCCTCTATATATATATCGTTAGTATGTCTATGGTTGTAGTCACTTATTATATGAAATTTGTGTTGAATACTTGCAATGTTATTGTGAACAAATGAGTTTAGAGATTTTGATATCATAACAAGCTAGACAAATAAGGATTTACCAAGAACTAGGTAGTCCGAAAGAACTCCCAGGACAACGTTTGCTTAGGAAATGAAGCCATGTTCGCGACTCGTATGAATGCGAATGAGTCTAAGCGGCTGTAATGATATGCTAACCTTTAGAGACTCAAGTGGGTCAAATAGGAAAGAAATGAGTCTAGAAAAGTGAACCAGAAAATAGGACCAAGGCATAAGCTATCCCGTGCGGATTGTAGAGCCAAGGCAAACCTAAACAATCATAAACCAAGGCGAATACAACCTGGAAAGGGGTTGTAGGGGCCAAGGTAGCGAAATTTCAGCCTTAACCAAGAGTTAGGCTGTGAAAAAGCAAGAAAACAGCACCTGGAACATTCGAGCGGCCGCTCGGTCCCTTCGAGCGGCCGATCCAACTCTCTGTGAAGATTTTGGTTTTGCCCGCGCGAAATCGAGCGGCCGCGCGCCGAGCCCGCGCGAAACGCCCAGCTTGGTTTTTTTGGACCGTTTATCCGATTTTAATGCTTTCTAACGCTATCTAACTCGGTTTGATGTATGTGTCACAGGTTGGGGATATGATGGACCTCCGGATGGAAGATCAAGCAACCGAAACAAACCGAACGTGTTCCTTGGAACTTCTTTTGTAGGAACTAGCCATAACTTAGCTTAGTTGAACGAAGTCACTTGTTTCCGCTGTGTCTAAATAAAAAAATACTACTTGGTTGTTGTAAACTTAACCCCATCCGGTTTCTTTTGGATATGAATCATGTTTGTACTTAGGGGGTAATCGGTAACTAGTGTTAAAGTCATGATTAAACCCACTTAAAAGCATTAATTATAACATCATAGGGGTAGGGTCTTACAAGTGGTATCAGAGCCAAAGGTTGCCGTTCGGTTTGAAGCTTGGTTAAGAAATCCGGGAGGAAATACCTCAACTTAGTAAGCAATAGCATGGTGAGATACTTGATCACCAATTCGGTAAGAAATCTATCTCCAAGGTTATCTTAGCCTAGTCGTAATGTTATGCATCATCTATGAATACAAAAACACCAATTTAAAACAAATCATGAGAAATGTGTTTTGAGTAATTCAAAAACTTGGAAACGCACCAATTACACGGTCATGGTGGGCCAGGGCTCATCCGATCCGGAAATTGGAAAACATGATTGCGTTTGCAAAAAAAAAAAAAAAAAAGGCAATCCGATAAAAAACGAAATCAGCATAATAAAGCAACTAACAAAAGAGATTTCATTAAATCAAACAGGCGACTGGGAATTGTCTACCTGGGAAGTATCATGACGAACGCGACAAGATCACCAGTGTCATGTGCGAATTGCTTACCCTGGCCAGGTAAGTGTTAAACACATGATACGGTGGGCTTTTTGTGATCTTTATGCATACATCCCATGTAGCAAGGACTAGGTCGAAAAAAAAGGGCATGTGAAACTTCCGACTATATGACTTGCAGGGTCATAGAACGCGGGAGTAATGCCTAATCACTAAAGGTCCGGTAGACCGGGTATGTAAAACCAATGCATAAACGACCCGCGGGGTCATGGAGCCAGAGGTATTACCGCAACGGTTACACGGATTAGGAATTAGACTTGAACCTTAATTAAGGTTAAGTCATAGACAGATTTAGTTCGGAATCAGACTTGAACCTTAATCAAGGTTGAGTCATAAATAGATTCAGTTCGGAATTAGACTTGAACCTTAATAAAGGTTGAGTTATAAACAGATTCAGTTCGGAACTAGACTTGAACCTTAATTCAAGGTTAAGTCACAAGTGCGTCAGAATCATGACCGAAGGTAAATCCCTAATAAATTTGAACCACAATCAAGGGTTGTATCATAATCACCTATGACAATTAATCGAGAAATTACTCGTAAGTGGAATTGAACCTTAATCAAAGGATTTAATCATAAACGCATTTGAACCTCGAGTAGAGGATAAACCGTAAACGAACTTACACCTCAATTAAGGGTTAGGTCGTTATCAACTCGAACCTTAAGTGAATATTATCCCGTAATATGACTCAAACTTTAATCAGAAGTTAAGGTATAAGCAAGTTGAACCTAAACCAAAGGTAGACTTGTAACTAAACACAAGCCTCGGCTAGAGGTTAAATTCCAGAATTCAATTGGACCTTAACCGAAGGTCAAACCATAACAATTCTAAGTCTTAAACGACAAGTTAAACTGTAAATCAAATTAGACCCCAGTCGAGGGTTAATTAGACAGTAAAAGTCAAATCTAGAGGGAAGGTAAAAAAATCATAGACCAACCTAACCTTTATCTAAGAGTAAGCACTGAATATATATCTGAATCATACTCAGGAGGTTAACTTGTATACTACATGAACTTCCTAACGAGGTATAACAAGGGTAATATCCAAACCTTGTTTAAAGGTCGAACTATAAGTAAACTTGAACTTTATTCAAAGGTTTCGTTATACTTAGACTCAGATTCTATTCGGAAGTTGAATCAGGCACCAACTAGAACCTCAGTCCGAATTAACAAGTAAAGATTATGAAAAGCAATATTGGCTTACCATAGGATAGCCATGAGAAATCCAAAAACGAAAATCATAACAGAATCCGTGAAAGCCTTCGGGTGAATGTTAACTACATGTCACACTAAACGAAAGAATTAACGAAAATAGAAGCCGACAAGGCAAGCGTGAACTATGATTCACACCTGACTAAACCAAGAATGTTGTTGTAAACCGCAAAACAAGGAATTAGATAAGTAAAGAGAAGGATCAAACGCTAAATCAAGAATAGCTCGTGGGAGACCCCAGAAGTCGTAGGTGGACCCTCACCAAGTCGCGATCGTATAAAAACAATGATAAATAATAAGGCCTAATCGAGGCACGTTAAAGCAAATAGAGTGGAGTTAACCTCATGGGCCTTAGCACATGATGGATAAACTGACAAGCAAAAGGCTAATATGTAGATGGTTGCGAATCGTAACAGTGGAGGCAATGATTTCATAAGAAACCAAACGAGGTCTACAGGACCAATATGCACACAAAAATTCTAGGTAAAGAAAACATAAGTAAGTGAACTCGCTTGAGCAAACACAAGAGTGAAAAGCTAAGAAACAATTGGGTAAGAACCCTTTTGTAAGATGTGAAGGTGATCTGAGAGTCAATAAGCTCTATATGACAAAGGTATAGAGAAATTGGTCATAATACCAGGAATAAACACTGAACGGGTCAGTACTTGATGAAAAAGTCATTAAGATCAAGTGTTCTGAACAAATAAATAAAATAACCCATCGGGGAAGTGAAAATGGATGTTACCGACCAAGTAAAGTCTAAGTAAGTAGAAGAGCCGGAAGACTCGAATCAAGACGCATAGAAAAGATCAAAAAGGGAATCAAATATAAACTTGAAGGGCTCGATAAGAAAGGGGTCGCGAGCCCTAGTTTCAAAACAGTCCACACGGAGTGGTTAAGTTGAAACTCGCATCGAGCAGAATAATACTAATGCACTTCAAATACACAAGGCATGGACTAAATGCCATTTAGAAAACTTAAATGGAGGAATCCATGAATCATACTAACCACGAACGGGTAATTTATATATACAAGGTGATCCGCGAGCGCTTAAATCAAGGCGTTACCATGGTTCATATAGTATTGCCGCAGCAAAACTACAGTGTGCGGTAAAATAACAGTATAAAACCGAAGTTAAAAACTCCATATTAGACAGTAACTCAGGAATGATAGTAGCATGAATCGGAGATGCCACGATCTTGGCCTTAGAAATGAGAATGCTAGGCTAGACACGCTCTACATTGAATTAGCGGCCTAAAAATTTATCAGTGAATCAATTGTGAACCTTAAACGACATGTATCATTAGAATGCGAAACATTAGCCCATGATAGGGCCATTATCTAAGTTAGCACAAGAAGTAGCAAAACGAAACCCAAAATATTGGGGAACGGTGTGTAGTAACTCATCGGAAGTCATAGTCGTTGGGTCAAATGATTAACCATAACATGTGACTTAAGGAACTTAAGTTACTTTCAAAAAAAAAAAAAAAAAAAAAAAAAACTCGTATGAATGAGCTATTCACGAAATTAACAAATCGGATAGCGATAAAGCGAACACAAACCCGTAACTAGTCTGGCGATGGCTAGGCAAACAATAAAAGGTTCAAACGGGTCAAGTGGCGAAGTCATTGTCACATAGACCCAAAGAAACACGTAAACCTAACTAAGCCTGTTAATACGTGAAAACACTATATAATGGGACACTCGATGCCTAGAATAAAGAAAGGTAGAGTACGAAATGGACTCGATGCTTCTCGATGAAACTTAGAGTCATGGGAAGCTTTGAGCCGAAATCAAATATAAACTAAACCTACGTTAGGCGTGGGAGGTGGCTTTCGAGGAAGTCATAATAATAATAACCAAATCCAATATGCACCACGGTGCATGAAATTGATTCTAAACAAAGTAAGCAATTAAAATGTATACGTCAAGGTCGTAGGGACATAAAGGTTCCAATCACACTAAGGAGTCAAATATATGGCTCTTGGTCAAAGCTTAGCACTTGCGAGTCTCTAAGCTAGAACAGTCGACAGTGAGAGCATATTTAGAATGATTAGCCCAATGTCAAATAGATAACACCTCTTAACAAAGGGGATAAAACGCAAGACTCAAATTAGGGTCATGATCTAGTTGGATTTTAATTCATGAGTTATGCCTTTAGAGCCGAGGGGATAGAACAATTCGCCTATTTGGTAGATATAACCGGTTTCGAGGACGAAACCCTCTTTAAGGGGGGTGAAGTTGTAACACCCCAAACATCTTCTTCGTCATAATACTTAGTTAGTCGGATTTAAAATAAGTGTTGTTATTCGGATTAAATCCTGATGGACTAAATGCCTTGCTAAATTTCCTAGTGTAGACATTAATAGCTTATTATATTAACAAATCAAACTTGAGGGGCCAAACCTGACCTAAGGCCAAACTAATAATCTTATATTGGACAAAATGAAGAAAAGAGGAAATCCTCTTCCTCTCTTCTCTGCATATCGACACACACACACACCACACCTCAAGTTTCACACACAAGATGAATCTTGCTAAAATCTGAAGAATTATTACATGCAATAGAGGAAATCCATCATCCAGAAT
This sequence comes from Ambrosia trifida, assembly GCA_028751855.1. Classification (NCBI taxonomy): domain Eukaryota; kingdom Viridiplantae; phylum Streptophyta; class Magnoliopsida; order Asterales; family Asteraceae; genus Ambrosia; species Ambrosia trifida. The sequence continues at coordinate 97,178,994 of CM054130.1, forward strand.
CTTACAAGCCCTAAGGTAACCTTTGATTACACTTATATGATGATTTAGAGGTTTATGGAAAAGATGAACTTGGTGGGTTTTTGTTAATGGTCAAGAATTTGCAAGTCTAGTGGGTTATCTTTGTTATAAAGGATAACTTAATCATGTGTAATTAAGCATAACCTGAATTGAATCATAAAAATGAAATGTCAATAATGAGAGGTAGTGGGTTCATAGGAAATTGATGAAACTCATTATCTCAATCAATTGGAAAATAGTGTGTGTAATTCTTGGAAGAAACCTACTATGTGATAGATGTCATAGTTGGATAAATTGATAATTTTGATCATAGAAGAGGTTTATGATGCTTAGGATTGGGTTTGGTCTTATTGTTAAAGATAACGCCTATAAGGTGTTTGATGAAATGCCACAATAAACTCGATCAAATATTGAAATTGGTAGATTCGGTGAAACAATTGTGTGGCTATGTAAATCATACCTAAGAACAAGTTTTGATCACCTAAGTGGATTACACGTATTAGGTGCAAATAAGGGTGGCTTTGGATAAACATGGAGCCACGGATGTGAGGCTAAGGAAGCTTGCTCGAGGTAAGTCACTCGATGACTCTAATCTCCTCTATATATATATCGTTAGTATGTCTATGGTTGTAGTCACTTATTATATGAAATTTGTGTTGAATACTTGCAATGTTATTGTGAACAAATGAGTTTAGAGATTTTGATATCATAACAAGCTAGACAAATAAGGATTTACCAAGAACTAGGTAGTCCGAAAGAACTCCCAGGACAACGTTTGCTTAGGAAATGAAGCCATGTTCGCGACTCGTATGAATGCGAATGAGTCTAAGCGGCTGTAATGATATGCTAACCTTTAGAGACTCAAGTGGGTCAAATAGGAAAGAAATGAGTCTAGAAAAGTGAACCAGAAAATAGGACCAAGGCATAAGCTATCCCGTGCGGATTGTAGAGCCAAGGCAAACCTAAACAATCATAAACCAAGGCGAATACAACCTGGAAAGGGGTTGTAGGGGCCAAGGTAGCGAAATTTCAGCCTTAACCAAGAGTTAGGCTGTGAAAAAGCAAGAAAACAGCACCTGGAACATTCGAGCGGCCGCTCGGTCCCTTCGAGCGGCCGATCCAACTCTCTGTGAAGATTTTGGTTTTGCCCGCGCGAAATCGAGCGGCCGCGCGCCGAGCCCGCGCGAAACGCCCAGCTTGGTTTTTTTGGACCGTTTATCCGATTTTAATGCTTTCTAACGCTATCTAACTCGGTTTGATGTATGTGTCACAGGTTGGGGATATGATGGACCTCCGGATGGAAGATCAAGCAACCGAAACAAACCGAACGTGTTCCTTGGAACTTCTTTTGTAGGAACTAGCCATAACTTAGCTTAGTTGAACGAAGTCACTTGTTTCCGCTGTGTCTAAATAAAAAAATACTACTTGGTTGTTGTAAACTTAACCCCATCCGGTTTCTTTTGGATATGAATCATGTTTGTACTTAGGGGGTAATCGGTAACTAGTGTTAAAGTCATGATTAAACCCACTTAAAAGCATTAATTATAACATCATAGGGGTAGGGTCTTACAAGAAGGAGGGTAGTATTGTAAAAGTCTTTTGATATTGTAAAGGAGGAGGTGGATGAAATGCCTATATTACCCTCTTAAGTGTCTTAATTGTCCCAATTTTGCCCATAATACCCTTAAATTTCTTGCTTAAATATGTTGTACATGTTGCTTGTTAAGTTGTACGGAAATGCAAATTACCTTGTTGTACATCACTCCTCCTTTATAATGTATTATAAATTATAGATTATAGATTATAGATTAACATATATAATAAGTAACCTTTTGTTTAAGGAACCGATTCTTGTACTTCCTCACCAAACATGTTATCTATATCATTATTATGTTCTTCCTGTGGCTCTTCTTCAACCACCCAAAAAATTTGTAAATCAAAACCCAAAATTTTACCTTGGCCTATTATCGGTATAACGGCTCAAACCGGCATATCATATTTTACCGGGTATACGAACTTGATACCGTTACCCCCTTTATATCGGGCCGGTTGTTTCGTACCTGATCCCCATCTGAAATCTTTTATTACCATTATAACCAGCCGTTATGTACCGGCTTTTAAAACATTGGCCCTAACTAACCCGTATATAATACTATGGGTTGTGATTGTCGACCCTCATTTTACACTAGGAAGGCTACAAAGAGCTAAACAACAAGAAAACACTGAAAAGGAAGAAACCGGGCCAAAGTCATCCACGTAATTTTTAGAATCCTTCACTTTAATCAGTTTTTATAAATTTACTCAAACTCCCATATTTTCTTCACCAACTCCCAAGTAGGATTACCTCCACTAAGGGGCACCCATACATGTAGACGTCCACACTACATCCAAGAATAGGGCTGGCAAATCGTGTCTTAACAGGTTTAACAGGTCTCTGACGACGCGAACAAATCAAGTTCTAAACATGAACACGACTCATTTAACTACTTTATATATCATGCTTATAACACAGTTTCATGTTTTATGTACCAAAAAAGAGAAATGAAAGATCTTGACCTCTTAATTCTAATTATTAAAAAAAAAAAAAAAATCACATAGTGTATTTTTCAGTTAACAGGTCTTATCGTGTCTTATACAGGTTACCCATTGCCAGCCCTATCCAAGAAGCAGAACTCTCCGATGTTGAACCCGGTGGTCGATCACCATCATACTACTTTTTAAGTTACCTCAGGCCCATCAACTTAGGCACATCAATAGGAAATCGTGGACATTCATGGTTTAAATACTGGCCCCGACGTAGGTATGTTAAATTAGTAATGAAACAAGAGTATATTATTAAACTTTGCAAGTCTAAACCGAAAATTATTGTTTCAGAGGTTTATACATTTAGTGGGATTTGTTTTAATCCGCTCCATATTCCCTAAAGGAGGAAGGTTGGGCTAGTTTATACTACTTCTGGTTACTCTGGTTGTTTCATACTTCAACACGAAAATTTTTGGAAAATATTTCAACATAGAACGCCTTGAATATAAATGTGGTAGAGGTAGCTTATCCTGTTGTTAGGCATCGACTATATGTGTTACTAGCTGATTACCCCGGGAGGGTCCCGGGGTTGAAAAATCTAATTTTACGTCATAACCTATTGCAAATGGCTCAAGTTAAATAACCACAAAATCTTTCAATCATTGCATGTTCATATTATTCTAATCAGTAATAACTCATATTCCCTAATCTAAAACCTAATCATTAATCATGTAAAGAATCACTTATGTAAGCTGCAACTATTCAAAATCTCATCACATCTCTCTAATTTCTCACATTCTAATGGCTCTTATAATTCCTAACCTAATCAACTAAACAAACACTTAAGTTGGAAGTTGTAACCATTGCATTTCATTATGCCACGTGGCATAATCAAGAGATGGTTGTGGCCACCATTGAACGCCACGACAACAACTATCAATTCTTCCTGAGAGCGTCCCGGGGTTGAAAAATATAACCATTCTAATAATACTAATACTAATAGTAATAATTAATACTCTTGTAATTAAATAAATAAAAAAATAACCTTGCTATAAGGTGACACCATGTGTTGCAGTGTTGCGCGATTTTTTCTCATAGCTTCTCTTGATGAAGTATACCTAGTAAAATTCTAATGATAACATGGCGATTGGGCTGATTTTCAACATCGTAGTTAAGAACCTAGTTTAAAAGAAAAAAACATGATTAATGAATAACATGAACACTTTGTGTGTTTTTTTTCTGTATGAACGAAACCCCACAAAAAATAGTCGATTTTTTCTTCGTTCTTTATATAGCACTATGGTACTCGTTGGAAAGATAATAAAACGCTCGTTAATTTGGTGTAATTTTTTTCTTTAAAAAATCTCGTATATAAAATATATAAACGTTTAAAAATTATGGGAGGAAACATGAGAGAGAAAATTTTAAATTTATTTTTAAATTCTTTTTCCTAAAATAACTCAATTTAATTAAAAAGAGAAATAATTCAAAAACACTAAAATATTTCAATTATGATGCTACGTGGCAGTTTCATGGAGAGGTTGAAAGCACCATTGCACGCCACGTCAGCAATGTTCAATTCTTTTATATATATTAATAGATTAATAGATGTTTAGTGAAAAAACAATATATAACATTTAGACACTCACAACTCTTCTATCATATGTAAGTAAAAAACAATATAAAACATATTTTTCCTTACAACCCTTCTCATAGTGTGCTAGATTAATCTACTTAGTTAATTGAATAATGTTTCTAATTATTATAGGCCATTTCCATGGGTACATTGATCGTTGGTGGAAAAAATCTGCATCATATTTCTACTACAAATATTGGTTTTTACCTCAGGATTATGGTTTTAGCTAACCTCTTTATTACTCTTTGCAATTTCAATATACGTGCAAAAAATCCATATATCCTGGGTAATTAGTCAAACAATATTTTTCAATTAATTTATTAGGAGCTTAATTAGTTTTAAATTCTATTATGTTTATTTTATGTAGCTGTAGGGGTGTTCGTGGTAGTATTGATATCGTATTTGGTCATGAATGGCTTAAATTCTGAAATTCGTTTCAACAATGCAAAAACGAACTAAACAGATCCGAACTGTATATAAGCTTTGGGTTTTATGCCTACTTTTATAGTGGGGCATACTTGTTTGCGTATGATATATTCATTGATCAACGAGAAAAGAAACTACATGTTAATGTTCTTATTATTAATATTTAATATTCAGGAATAAAATTAATAATTCCTAACTCAATATATAACAAACATAAAAGAATGATTTTTTAGGTTACTCGGTTTGTTTTTCGGTTAACCTAAAGTGTAAAATGGAAATCGAAAAATTGATTTCGGTTCAATTTTTCATTTTTTTTTTGTGTAGTTTGGTTTTTTCGGTTCGATTGAATTGGTTTTTCAGCTTTACGTTCACCCCTAATATATGTGTGTGTGCATTAATATATATAGATCGAAGCCGGATAATTTGAGAACCCGTTCGAGTTGAGAGAACCGTGAGAACTACGACTTAAAATGTGATTTTTTTTTTTACATTTTTTACCCAATCATGTAAAAAGACTAACTAAGAAATGTGTAAAAAATAAAAATAAATAAATAAAAATTTTACTTCATTACACTGGTGTAACAAAAGTGACGTAAATTGAATTTACGATGCATTTCGACGTAACTTCATTTACGTAACTTTTTGATATGCCGGTATAAGGATGTTGCAAAATTTTTATCTATATATTAATAGAGAAACCGAATGAAAAATGTACAGTCACGTGACTGTACACTGTTAGTTGTTTTTTTAGTTTGTGTTAATACGTCTATATGTGTTGTCTACAGTTCTGTTATTTCCATTATCCTGGGGTTTGATTCTCTTTTTCTATTTCCCCCTCTTTTTTATTGCTTGGACGCATGTTCTATTTTGTTACCTTATTGTGTAGCGTGTATTCTCCGGTTCCACGTGTTCTATTTTGGCACCTTACTATGTGATGTGAATTTTCTAGTTCTTTTATGTGACATCCGTCACTTTTCCTTTTTATTTATTTATTTTTTTTTTAAATAATAATAATAATAATAATAATAATAATAATGATAATAAAAAAAAAAAATTCAGATTAGTCATTATATATATATATATATATGCATTTTCTTTTTCTTTAACCACACTCACTTGAAACATAACCCAAGACCAACCCAACCTTCCCTTGTTATTGTTGAGCCCAGAAACAAGCCAGCCCACACACAGGCCCAAAGCCCAACAGTCAGCCCATCTCTTAAGCTGTAAAAAAAAAAAAATACAAAAACCGCCTCTGCCCGGATTCGAACCGGAGCAGAAGGCCGGGTCACAAGAAACACACACATACCATAACCAGCTGGGCTAGACCTCAATCTTGTTTTAACCTCAACCTTAATTGTATAAAAGCCATCTAGCGATCCAACCTTTTCTTCTTTCCTTGTGCTGCTGTTGAACGCGCCAATCAACAAAAAAAAGGGGCTGATTGATTTTTTTTTAAAAGCTAAATATGGCATATGATCAGTGATTGACTTGAGATATGGACTAACAACTGATTACACGTATTAACACGGTCAAGACAATTCAATTCTTACACAAATCACGCGTATACATTCAAGCTTGGTCAAACCTTTCCAATCCATCGATCCGAACCTTTAACTATAAATTGAACATTGTTTAACAGTCCATAGATGCCGAAAATCATATCCCCACTCTCACATTCTTCTGATATTATCTCATTCGTGTTCAATCAAAGGAGTTTGACTTTTCTGTTGACCGGGCGTATAGACGCGAATTCGTAATTGTAAGTTATGTTTTCTTGATGAGTTTTGTTCTCTGAATACTCACAAACAATAGCCCCATCATACCAGGGGCTATTGCTTGCTAAATCAAAGTATTGAATAATCTAGGGTTCTTATCATTTAAATTGGGGATAATCATGACTTCTGCATTATTATTTATTTTAAATAAAACAAGAATCAACACAACCACTGGTCTAGACCAAGTGGTTGTGTCTGGTGCCTTGTAACCTGAACCACACAGGTTCAATTCCCACCATATGCATTTTTTTTTGGCTTTTAAATTTGAAGGTTTAAATTACACAATTATTTACTTTAATTATTTAAAATACTTATAAGCCTTCAAAAATTCCCAAAATTTTACATAATGATGTTCATGCCCTGAATATTATTATTCAGATTTTTATATCCAGAAATTTATTTATTTAATATTTATAATAATTAAATCAAGTTTATTCTATTTTATTTATAAAAATCCATTAAAATATCAAAACGATCTTATAAATTTCCACAAAAATTATCCTAAGTTTTTATAACAATAAACTTTTCTGAAATAATTTTTATTTCAGAAAAACCTTTTATTTAATATTTTTAATCAATTTTTGTTAGTTTTAATCATAATTAAATCATAATAAATCCAATTTTTAATATTTTTGCACCAAAATTTTATATAAATTATTTCTAACTATCTAGAACTGAAATACATTTTTTTAAGACAGAAATTCTTTGATTTTAATATTTTTAGATATTAAAGTCATATTTTGAACAATTTGAAATAATTAGATTAAATATTCTATTTTCAATAAAATAATTTTATAAAAATTATTTTCATACTTAAAACCCTATGTTGTGATTATATTCAACTTAAAATTTTACAAAAAGACTTTTGTTTATTTATTCATTAAATTTCTTATATTTAATAAACAATTTGTTTATTAATCAAATAAACGTTTATCCCCAAATTCGAACCCCTAGAAATACATATATCTTAGAGTTATTTCCCTTACACATTATCGAATACTTTAGGTTGATCATTTGGGAGTAATCTCAATTCATATTTCGTTGTCCTAGTCCAATTTCAAGTTATTACGTGAACTGTGAGTATTCCTACCCCTTTTTGCTTTTATACATTTTTGGGGTGTTACATGTACACTATTACAATTTCAAATACAAGTTTACATTTTTACAATACAATTCTAGTACTATGTGCATTGCTTACAACGTGCTTTATGCTTAGACATTACATGTGGATTACATTTGTACTTAGTGAAATCATTAACATGGTACAAGCCGACCTTAACATTGGATAGCGCTATTTGGATTGACAACCCGCCTAGATTGATTCTCCCCCTTTTCATCGGAGAATCCGTGGCCAGTGTTAAGTTATCATCCATTTATTGGTTGAGTACACTACAGTTCATACAGTACATTATACAGTCACAGGGTTGATTTCGCTCATTTGTTTGATACATGGTTTACATATTTGCACTGTAGCTTGCACTTGAATTGTATAACTTTTTAACCTACTATATATATCAAATCTAGGAATGCTCACCAACATTTCATATGTTGACCAAACCTATTTTTGTACATGTTTCGGGTGCAGTTTGATCTAGTACTTTAGCAGGAGACATTTAGTGCTTTATTTCAATTCAGTTATTTCAATATTTACATTTCATTTAGACAATGTAATTTCCATTTCCATGTAAGACAATTTTGGATTATTCAATAATATTTACATTTTAGTACCATGAGCTTTTGAACAATCGTCACTACGTGGCACCTCGATGATTCCGCCATCGGTTGGGGTGTTACAGATTGGTATCAGAGCCATGGTTATAGGGAACTAGGTTACTAGATGAAATAGGCCTAGACTATAACCGAACTTCAACTTTCATGCATAATATTTTCTGAATTGCCTTACCCTCATTTCCCTCTACTTTCCTTCTTCTATCTTTCCCTTTTTCTCTCTCTCCATTCTTTTCATCCTTCATCATGGTGCATAGAGATGGTGTCCTACAGGGAGTGGAAAGTCTACATCATCATGGAACAGGGACAGTACCTTTCATGAAGACACTCTTAGGCATAATGCCTACTCTTACTTTTGTTCCTTCAAAGATATTGAACTTTAATGAGTGTGATAAGGACACGTGCAATCTGGAAGGGTGGACGCCTGTACACTGGGTTTTCTGGCATAGGCAAGCATAGCGCATAAATCCATTTACGGACCTGTTATGCTTACCTGGGGATTCCTGGAGTGAGTGTCCACTTATAGGCTAAAGCACGTCTTCTTTGATCACCATTGGGTTCAATTCCTTTGAAAAGTCAACGTTCTTGTTGGGCTTTACAGCTAGACAAGGGCACTCCAAGCATTTTATGCAAGCTTTTTCAATAATACTCTCTCGATTCATATACAATATTTTGTATTTCATGATTTTCATATATTGCTTACAAGTTCATACTTTCATAACCATCTATGGATTTCACAATCACACTTCACCTTACCCTCTTAACCACTTTTTAAAACACCCTACCCAAATCATATTATTTCTTTTCTCCACATGTTATTTATTTTAAAAAACTATAACCTTATAATTTAGCACAAACTAAAGATTTCTAAAACTAGTTGTATTACCTAGCAACTTTACAAAGTACATATTTTCCTCGAACTTAAATTCAATTGATTATTTATTGACGTAACAAATGATTTTCTATATAATGTTTTAAAGTATTACAAAAGCCTACTTAGCTTTTACTATTTAACAACTTTTGCCTTATGTACAAAACCAAATTTTGAAAATATTTATTTTTTTTTTGGAATAATATCTAGTCTCTAGATTCTCCGTCAACACTCACCCATTTTCAGCTTGTTCAAATTTTTACAATATTTGGCATACACCACAATCATGTTTTCTTATACACTTGATTATAACCTTTGATCCAAACCCCAAAATTTACACTGCCATATAATCTCCTTACTATAAACTCTTTATCAACTATCTTCACATTCACCATCTCTCACAACCTTGATTCTGCTTCAAAATTTTTCATCATCCTCTCAAGAACTAAATTCATATCCTTCACCTTCTCACACGTGAGCTAGTTACCCATGATAATCAAACTACTAAAAACCTGATACTTGATTCTACAGGATATTTTTTTTTAAAACACCATTGTTTGTGAAACTTGATTTCCCCTTAACTTGACTATTCACTGGACATTTAATTATTCATGATACTTGTGTTTTCATTTTCATAATTCTATTATCATTTTGTACCCAATTTTGTCGCACTCAATAGCATACAACATCTAGAAATTTCCTTGCGTATTATTGTGTATTAACACAGATTGGAAATTTATCATATTGATTTCATTTATCATACAAGACTCTACCTTACATTTATTTGGAACGTTTGGACTTGATACTTGATCTTACAGATGCTTTTCTAAGAAAACATCATTGGTTATTACATGAAACTAGATTTTTCCCTTAATTTGACTACGCATTGAACATCTAATTATTCACGATACTCGTAAATATTTAATTATTCATGATAACACTTACACTTAATGGTTGTAGTACTTACAAACTTGCTTGCATAAACATGCTATCAATTTGCAATCTATGTGAATAATAATTGCTGCACTTAATAGAAGTCATCATGCCTTTTTCAACAGTCGGGAGAGGCCCTACAACCTGCTCCACGACTGGTGGAGGCTATCGAACATACTCAACGATTGGTAGAGGTCATTATGCCTTTCAAACAGTCGGGGAGAGGCCCTACAACCTACTCCACGACTGGTGGAGGCTATCGAACCTGCTCAACAATCGGTGGGATCATAGAAGGACATAAAACCCTAATGTAAGGTAAATTGATGATTCCGGTCCGGAACGTAATCATGAATTTACAGGTACGTTAGGGTAGTGTGAAATTCTATTAGAGTTTTTGGTAGGCGTCCAGTACATTTTCAAGGTATCAAAGGTGTGGTGGGTTAGCTGCGGTACACCCTGTATACAAACACTAATGATGCATTGAAAATGAGACTGGAAGTCGGACCAGGAACAAACTCTGTTTACTTGGTAATTCATCTAGTCTTTTTATAGTCAATCAACTCATGCATTTATTGTAGAGTCCTAAAACTTGAAGTAGTGATTTACTAGATTCTTACTCTCTTTACCCTTTCGAGACGAACCTAATCCAATCCTTGACTCACACCTATCAAACCTTTTACCCAAATCAATCAAATTTTCCAAACCACAGTTATTTTAATTTTTACCCAAGCATCCATAACCATATGTTACTATTAACTTCGGGACGAAGTTTCTAAAAGTAGGGGATGCTGTGACATCCGTCACTTTTCCTTTTTATTTATTTATTTTTTTTTTAAATAATAATAATAATAATAATAATAATAATAATAATAATGATAATAAAAAAAAAAAATTCAGATTAGTCATTATATATATATATATATATATGCATTTTCTTTTTCTTTAACCACACTCACTTGAAACATAACCCAAGACCAACCCAACCTTCCCTTGTTATTGTTGAGCCCAGAAACAAGCCAGCCCACACACAGGCCCAAAGCCCAACAGTCAGCCCATCTCTTAAGCTGTAAAAAAAAAAAAATACAAAAACCGCCTCTGCCCGGATTCGAACCGGAGCAGAAGGCCGGGTCACAAGAAACACACACATACCATAACCAGCTGGGCTAGACCTCAATCTTGTTTTAACCTCAACCTTAATTGTATAAAAGCCATCTAGCGATCCAACCTTTTCTTCTTTCCTTGTGCTGCTGTTGAACGCGCCAATCAACAAAAAAAAGGGGCTGATTGATTTTTTTTTAAAAGCTAAATATGGCATATGATCAGTGATTGACTTGAGATATGGACTAACAACTGATTACACGTATTAACACGGTCAAGACAATTCAATTCTTACACAAATCACGCGTATACATTCAAGCTTGGTCAAACCTTTCCAATCCATCGATCCGAACCTTTAACTATAAATTGAACATTGTTTAACAGTCCATAGATGCCGAAAATCATATCCCCACTCTCACATTCTTCTGATATTATCTCATTCGTGTTCAATCAAAGGAGTTTGACTTTTCTGTTGACCGGGCGTATAGACGCGAATTCGTAATTGTAAGTTATGTTTTCTTGATGAGTTTTGTTCTCTGAATACTCACAAACAATAGCCCCATCATACCAGGGGCTATTGCTTGCTAAATCAAAGTATTGAATAATCTAGGGTTCTTATCATTTAAATTGGGGATAATCATGACTTCTGCATTATTATTTATTTTAAATAAAACAAGAATCAACACAACCACTGGTCTAGACCAAGTGGTTGTGTCTGGTGCCTTGTAACCTGAACCACACAGGTTCAATTCCCACCATATGCATTTTTTTTTGGCTTTTAAATTTGAAGGTTTAAATTACACAATTATTTACTTTAATTATTTAAAATACTTATAAGCCTTCAAAAATTCCCAAAATTTTACATAATGATGTTCATGCCCTGAATATTATTATTCAGATTTTTATATCCAGAAATTTATTTATTTAATATTTATAATAATTAAATCAAGTTTATTCTATTTTATTTATAAAAATCCATTAAAATATCAAAACGATCTTATAAATTTCCACAAAAATTATCCTAAGTTTTTATAACAATAAACTTTTCTGAAATAATTTTTATTTCAGAAAAACCTTTTATTTAATATTTTTAATCAATTTTTGTTAGTTTTAATCATAATTAAATCATAATAAATCCAATTTTTAATATTTTTGCACCAAAATTTTATATAAATTATTTCTAACTATCTAGAACTGAAATACATTTTTTTAAGACAGAAATTCTTTGATTTTAATATTTTTAGATATTAAAGTCATATTTTGAACAATTTGAAATAATTAGATTAAATATTCTATTTTCAATAAAATAATTTTATAAAAATTATTTTCATACTTAAAACCCTATGTTGTGATTATATTCAACTTAAAATTTTACAAAAAGACTTTTGTTTATTTATTCATTAAATTTCTTATATTTAATAAACAATTTGTTTATTAATCAAATAAACGTTTATCCCCAAATTCGAAGCCCTAGAAATACATATATCTTAGAGTTATTTCCCTTACACATTATCGAATACTTTAGGTTGATCATTTGGGAGTAATCTCAATTCATATTTCGTTGTCCTAGTCCAATTTCAAGTTATTACGTGAACTGTGAGTATTCCTACCCCTTTTTGCTTTTATACATTTTTGGGGTGTTACATGTACACTATTACAATTTCAAATACAAGTTTACATTTTTACAATACAATTCTAGTACTATGTGCATTGCTTACAACGTGCTTTATGCTTAGACATTACATGTGGATTACATTTGTACTTAGTGAAATCATTAACATGGTACAAGCCGACCTTAACATTGGATAGCGCTATTTGGATTGACAACCCGCCTAGATTGATTCTCCCCCTTTTTCATCGGAGAATCCGTGGCCAGTGTTAAGTTATCATCCATTTATTGGTTGAGTACACTACAGTTCATACAGTACATTATACAGTCACAGGGTTGATTTCGCTCATTTGTTTGATACATGGTTTACATATTTGCACTGTAGCTTGCACTTGAATTGTATAACTTTTTAACCTACTATATATATCAAATCTAGGAATGCTCACCAACATTTCATATGTTGACCAAACCTATTTTTGTACATGTTTCGGGTGCAGTTTGATCTAGTACTTTAGCAGGAGACATTTAGTGCTTTATTTCAATTCAGTTATTTCAATATTTACATTTCATTTAGACAATGTAATTTCCATTTCCATGTAAGACAATTTTGGATTATTCAATAATATTTACATTTTAGTACCATGAGCTTTTGAACAATCGTCACTACGTGGCACCTCGATGATTCCGCCATCGGTTGGGGTGTTACATTTTATAAACATTTTGCACTAGTTTAAATACCCGTGTGTTATACGGGTTACATAATGTCAAATGTATAATTGATAAGTTGTAAATAGTATTTCTAAATGAAAGAAATGTTGCGTTAAATCTGTAAAATTGAAATTACAATTAATTCAAAAACAACAAGTTATTGAAAAGTAGAAGATGTAGAATTCACAAAAATTAAAGTGTGGAAAGTTTATGTTTTTTTATTTTTACGAATTATTGGATGATATGATTATTTTAAGAGTACAATGCACTCATTTTTTACGAATTATTAGATAATTACATATATGTTTTGGGGCCTCAATTACATTTTGTATGTAATTTTGTTTTTATAACAAAGGTGTCATGTAATATACAAACAAAAGCAAAATGAACCATACGAATCAACCTTTAGCGCAACCTCAAATCAAATTATAATAACATTTGTGATGGTGACCATTTAAACCGGTGTGTTGTTAATTGTAACCTTTTGCGAAGATTGCAAACTGGTGTGATGTTAATTGACAACCGTTTATAAAAATTAAGTTGGTTTATAGGAAACTGATGATGACCCTTCAAATCGGCAATTTTAATCATAATCATTTGTAAATATTACCTTGGTTCAAAATATGTTATACAAAACCAAATAATTATACCCACCAATGTGGGGATAAGTTCACTTGCCCACTTCAACTTTCAATTTTTAGCGTTGAACGTTTCATTCACAAAACTTTAAGCATCGATATCTCATTTATCCTAGCTCCGTTTTGGATGTGATTTGGTACTTTGGTTCGTTACGAAGCTCTCATAACATAGAACATAAACCCACAAAGAAATATATAATTAAACATCGGTTTCAAATATATATTTTAGTCCAAATTTAAGAAAAAGTCATTTTCCTTTATATGTGAAAATTGCATTTTCACCCAAACATATACATATCATGCTTTTTATGGTAAACAAATATGTGTAATATATGATATAGTTTTTAAATAAATACAGGTTTATAAAACAAAATCATGATTTATAGATTTAGTTTTGTCATGCATTAAAGTAAGCTTTGCAAACTTACTATTAAATTTGATAAAATATCTTACTGTTTAATTGAAATACATACATACATATATGTTTGCAATTGTTATCACCTGGAAATCAACTACAAAAACAGATATCACATACATAAGTAGTGGCCCTTTTGAATTTAAGTTAAATTATTAAAGGCCCCTCTTATTTGCATCTGGTTTGCTCTTATTTACACATCCCTATACTGTTCGTATAGGCCTCTACTGGCCGTATGTCTTTCCAAATGATTGGCAATCATTGGCAATGATTGCCAATCATTGGTTTGAGTCCATATGGCCCGTAGGCGTATAGGCCTCTGCTGGCCGTAGAGAGTTCTCTACTGGTCGTATAGGCCTCTACTAGCCATAGAGATTTGCTTTTTCAGAAAGTATTAATTGCACTGACACCCTACACGGTTAGTAGAGGCCTCTACAAGCTGTAGAGGGGTATGCAACCCTAAAAGCAAACCAGGTAAATAACATGACCCTTATTAAAACAGATTTTAGATTGGACTGTTTGACTGAAAATCCGGGATCTTCCTAGTGAGGTCGCTTTCATGTAAAGTAACAAGACAATGGAAGGTAGCATCTGGTAAAACTTGTGACCCCTCCAACCAATCATATTTTTTAGGTTCTATTATTACTTCTCTCTTTTAAAACAAGGCTTCAATGCTTCACCTTGTTTCTCAATCATACAAGTTGTATAGAGAAAATCCATTCCATTAGATCAGTTAGTTAATGTTTGTAATCAGACCAGTTTATTGATGTCCAGATTGAGAGAGTTTAGATAGAGAAGTAAGTTTCGTGGTTTCATGTAGAACTTCTCAAGACTGTTGATTAATTTGTTGTTATCACTACTATCGTTTTATACCCAAAATTGACATTACATAAGAATGATAGGTAGGTAGACAATAAGCTGTGCCGCCATCCCCTTGTAAATAGAAAATCGTAATATGCTAAAACCAAAATCCCACCTCTTTCTTATATATTTTTTTTCTCAGTTGGTTATCTTCTTTTAAGTTGATGATTCTATGGAACCTTACGGACCTCTGATTTTTATACCCAAATCCACAAGAGTGACGACGTTTTTTAAAGCTTTAGTATATGGTATGTTTCTCTTCTTATACTTTAGATCTAATGCAAAAATGTAAAGATAGTGGCTGTTTCACTCTGCATTCTTTCACCATTTTCAATCTTGTTTTACGTTTCATTTAAATTGTGAAAGTTTACACGGCGCAATGTGCGTATGTGGTTTAATGTTTTTACATTTTAATCTAAATTTTGCAAGTTAATACAGCGCAATGTACGTGTGTGGGTCAAGTTTTTACGTTTCGATCAAAATTTTGCAAGTTAACATGGCGCAACGTGCGTTTGTTGTTCTACGGTTCACGTAGATTTTGTTCCAGTTTGACAGGTTCTTACCAACGTGCGGTTCCTACATCAACTTGTTTACAATAGATTTTAAACCCAACTCGTACGATTTTATAAAAACGTGTTAACAACAGTTTTATTACTCAACAATTATCTCTTGTAACCTGAAAAATAATGTTTTGTAACACAAAAAATAAATTGTGTAACCAAAAAGTAATGTTGTGTTTTACATTGACCGGAAAACAACGTTGTAAACGAATACCAATACAAATTTCAATAACACTAATGTTGGTTTTGACGTTGCTCGGTCGGTATCACCTCTGTTTCTTTCTTTATTACTCTCTCTTTCTCTCTATAGATTGCAAAAAGCTTCATGCTCATGATAACCGTGAATCAATCAAATCCTTCGTCATTTTCTGTTGCTTCTATCAATCCGTTCATTCGACATTCAAGTTGTGAAAAATCACATGCAGTTAAACCAAATTGATAGCGTTTAAAGGTATATTAACTTAACCTTTTTCCATTCTATATCTTTTGTTGTTTCTGAATTGTGATATTGACTTCGTTAGTAGCTTTAATCCTTTATGTTGTAAAATATCAAGTTTACCTGCTAATTGAATTTATTTTTTAAACATATAGATCGGAAAAAAAACTTCAAGTCATATTAACATAACGATTTGTATAACTCCCACAACTCCTTTAATGTTTTAAACTCAAATTAAAACTTTAACCAAGAAATACTCTTAACAATTTTATATACATACAATATCAACTGACTTACAGTAACTTTATGTAATTGGTTGAAGTGGGGCAGTTGAGCTAATGAGACTATGCCAACTGTACCCCACTAAATTGCTTATTGTTTTAAACTAGTTTTTGACCCCGCGTTGATTTTATTCAGCGATTAACAATCTCATCGTCTCAACATAAAAGACGTAGCATTCAAAAATTAAAACTGAAATGACACGTTAAAACTAAAATAAGCCACCATGCCTCACAGTAGCCATCGAGTCCACCACTGGTTCACCCTGCAAACGGAAATCCAGTTTATGAAGACTAACTCGTCACACAAAAGCTCCAAAATATGTGTTGCGTCTTATGTACTTAGTGGATGATTCATCTGAAATGTTAAAAAAAGAAGAAGAAGAAGAACCACTGATAAATACAACTATAAAACTATAATTAAATTGTAGCTTTCATTTTCCTGTTAGTTCAACTAAATCGCTTAAGAAGCCTAAACTAACCCAAAAACCCAGCTCAAGCAGCCACCACCAACCATCACTCATCTCTGTCATCCCCGTATGCAACGACAAATGCCACTTACTTTATTTCTCTAAAACCCAATCACCAACACCTATCCACATAATTTAAAATTTCCAAGTAAAAGTTCATATATTGAATGTCGTCAACGTTGTCATGAATATCCCAATCGCGTTTATAAAGTAATAGATAACATATTAGGGGAGAGGGGCGCTTAACGTGTAGTTTTTCAACTTCACTGATTTCTACCAATCCTACACTAGCACATCACTTCACTTCACTGAAACAACATCCACCACTAGCACCGCCTCCACCACACTTCCACCGCCTTAAACTGCCACCCATGGACAACCGGCCTCTATCGCTAAGAATGAGAGAATCAGACAAAGAAATTATATCCATGCTTTAGGCTCTTGTACAATATGGTACAACAGAAAATGCATAAAGTGGTTGCTAAATGTATATTATTATAATTATATGTACACATATAACTTTTAAATTTGGGCTAACCTATAAAATGGCCCATTAAAGCCCATTGTATATACGATGAGCACCTCTACTTACAACCATTGTACATATGTTATTAAATAATGACTCTAATTATTACAGGCTACTTCCGTTGGTACACTCATGGTGATTAAAGATAACCTAAAACATGTGTCTACTACAAATATAGGGTTTTTTCTCACCCTCATGGTTTTGGTTATCCTCCTTATTATTCTATACATGTTTACTATAACCAAGGAAAACCCATACATCCCAGGTTCATGAAAATCTAATAATCTTTTAATTAATTGATTGTGAGCTTAATTAATTAATTTTTAATTTTTTCATGTTTATATCATGTAGCCTTGGGGGTGTTTTTCATGTTAGCAGTAGTATTGTTTTTTTTTATCATAATTGGTGCAACTTCTGAAGCGATGCAAAAACGGTTTTACTCAACAAAGCGGAATGGCATATAAGTTTTGGTTTTAATGCGTATTTTTACGGCGGGCATGTATGTTTGCCCGTCGTATATGCATCAATCAAAGAGAAAAGAAATTTCAGAAATGTAGTTATTTCAATGTAAGTTCTCTTTCCATGTCTACAAACACTTGCAAAACTTGTTATTGTTATTTTAATGTTTTTCCTTTTTCTTTTTGTCTCTAATTGTAGATCGGTCATAAGTACATTTTTGTATGGAGGCATAGCCTCAGCCGGTTATAGCTTGTCCGGGGGTGCCGTTTAACCGTCGTTTACACCAACTTACCATTAAGTGCAAAGTTGTCGTATATCCCAATTGCCTGCTCAGTGATTAATTAAGCGATTGGATATATCTTAAACATGTCATCTGTAATCCAAAAGTTTAATCAGTTGATACCAGAGGAGTGGGCGAACCGACATCGCTATCAGTTCATGATGAAAATTACCTTGGTGTTAGCTACTGCAGTATTTGTAATTGTGCATAGCAAGGGCGACCAGTTATATGATAAGTTGCATGCAATGCGTTATACATTTTTAGGGCATGTTTGGATAAACTTATTTGAGTCTAAAAGGACTTTTGGTTAAAAGAACTTATAAACTTATGACTTTTTAAAAAGTAGTTTTTAGAAAAGTGTTTGGATTAGCTTATGTGGTGGGGAAAAACAATAAGTGGATAAGTCATTTTGTAAAAAAAAGTGTTTAGTTTAACTTATTTAGGTAAAATAACCAAAAAATGAATATGGAGGGTATGTATAAGGATATAAGGAGGGCATGCAGGTAAATATCCATCAATAAGTTATAAGCAGGTTCAAAAAGTCATACATTCCTTACTTTTCCAAAACAACTTATTATAAGCAAATGAGAAGTTAAAATTAGGGGCTGTTTGTTTTTTTTGCTCAGAAGCACTTCTGACCTCTTTTGTTTGTGCCGCGCAGACGCGCACAGACTTTTGGGGTCTGCAGATTGTTTGTTTTTTGGAAGACCTTTCACTCAAAAAGGTCTTTCTGACCTCTTCTTGGTGCAGATTTGTTTCAATGTCTTCTAAGGTCTTCTCCCCTTCTCTTCTCCTCACCACCCACCACCACTTTCCACCACTACCACTACCACGCTCCACCACCACCACCACCACCACCACCGTCCACCACCACCACACACCACCACCATCCACCACCGTTCACCACCACCACCACCGTCCACCACCACCACCACGACGGTCCACCACCATCACCGTCCACCACCACCACGGTCCACTGTCCACCACCACCACGGTCCACCACCAGACTGTTGTAAAAAACAGTTTATTTAAAAAACAGTTTATTTCAGCAGCCTGCAGACGTTAACAAACAAATAGTCTTCTTCTTGTAAACTGCAGACCTTTGGTCCACCCCTTCTACTGCAAATGTCTGCAGATGTGGTCCGCAGACTGCAGACCTTTTCCTGCAGAAAAAACAAACAGCACCTAAATCATTTTTCATTTGCCAAACACTTTTTTTAACCTATTAACTTTTTGGGAAAAGTAATAAGTTATAAGGAGGTGGAAACATGGATAGCCAAACATGCTCTTAGGGATGTGTTACTTATTAAAGGTACACGTCCAGTGGCGGATCTATATATATATATATATTTTATTTTAGGGGGGGGGACAAATTGGTTGGGTAAAAACAAGGCGGGTCAAAGCATGTATGGCCAAAATGGGTTGGGTAAAACTAATTTATGCTTATCCACTTAATAATATTGTAAAACTATTAATATTTATCTACTTAATAATATGATAAAGAGTAAATTCTCTTTTGAGTCCCTGTGTTTTGTCGATTTTAACTACTTGAGTCCAACATTTTGATTTTTAACATTCTGAGTGCCTGGTTGATAATTCTATAACAATTTGAGTCCAAATTACTAACTCTGTTAGATTTTTTCTGTTAATATTTGTGAAACGGCCAAAGTACCCTTACAATTAAAGATAAATATTATTAAATATTACTTTATTATATATAATAATAATAACAATAATAATAATAATAATAATAATCCTAATCTATTTATCTTTCTCTTCCCTATCTACACACAGATCTGCACGCACACACAACACAAATCTCACTATTCTCTCTCTCTCTCTCTCTCTCTCTCTCTCTCTAAAAGTATCAAATCCACCACCACCATACACCTTTTGCAACCACCACCACCACCTCCATCTCCGACCGACTACCACCTGACACAATCTCCATCTCAGGTTTACTCAAACCATCTCCACCCTTTCACCTGCAGCTTCCCCCCCCCCCCCCCCTCATCTTTCTCTCTCTGCAAACAACCACCATCACTACCACAACCATAGAACACCACCATCACCACCACAATCATACACCACCACCACCACCCTTTTCTATTCGAAACAAGAAGTTGTACAATAAATTTATTTAACCGTCAAAATCAAAACAAGAAGCAAGATAGAAATTAGACCATAACCAAAGCTAGATAAAACCACCCAACTGTCATACTAGACTTGCAACTGAGACCGACTCAAATACCTGTTGAAATCATCACTTTCGGCCGAGAAACCATGGGTGTTAGAGGTTTAATCGAAGAACGAGTGTCAGATCTGAATAAATTTAAGGGTTATGGTGCAGTGGTGGTCAGGTAGGGGAGAGATTGTATGGTGGTGCAGGGGTGCAGCAGTGGATGGTGTTGGTGAGGCAGAGTGGGGTGGCTGTGAATGTGCAGGTGTGTGTGAGCGAGAGATAGAGGATGAGAGAGACGGGGAGGCGTGTGCAGGTATGTGTGTGTTTGTGACACGGTGGTGGAGATGCGGCGGTGGTGGAGATGTGGCGGTGGTGAGGCAGAGTGGGGTAGGGGAAAGTAGCGGTGGTCATGGGTATGCAGGTGTGTGTGTGAGAGAGGGGGATGGAGAAAGAGAGAGAGAGAGAGAGAGAGAGAGAGAGAGAGAGAGAGAGATAGAGGTGTGGAGTTGTGTGTGTGTTTGTGATATATAATATTATTTTTATTTATTTATTTATTTATATATTATTTTTTTGAAGGTTATTTATTTATTATTAAAACCTTATGTAGTAAAGACTTGTTCCTTATACATTATGCATTAAAGAGTTGTACCTAGAGGTAAAATGACTGAAACATCCTTATACTTAACTTACTTAGTTAACGGTGTTAGAAATTTGGACTCAAATGGTTATAGAATTATCAACCAGGCACTCCGAATGTTAAAAATCAAAATGTTGGACTCAAGTAGTTAAAATCGACAAAACACAAGGACTCAAAAAGGAATTTACTCTATGATAACTTTTAATTGAAGCCAAATAGACACTGAAAGAAAAAAAGGAGTGTTTAGAGCTCTTAGACTATGTGTTGTTGGTAGAGGTGAGTGAGAGCTTTATCCTCTAATATTGAGTCACATAATCGCTGACATGCCAGGGTGATAAAGTTGTAGCTCATTCGCCTGAGATCTTGTTGTGGCTAGAGGTGAGCAACAACTTTATCTATTTTTTTTAAAATTATTATTTATTAAAATTTGTTATTTTAAATTTATATAATATTTAAATTTGTAACACAAATTAAATAATAAACATAAAATATTCATTAATAATTTTTTTACAAAGACATAATTAATAAAAAAACTTAAAAAACTAGTTAAAGTATCGCCCGACGAGGCATTGGGAGGTCGCTAAAGTCTCTCGTTAAAAAGTCCATGTTCCTCAATCTTACTTTATCAGCTTTAGCTTTCGTCGTCATCTCCATTGTAGTCCTTATTTTACTAATTTCCCCCGAGAATTCGTTATCGGTTTCGTTAGCAGTTTGTTTAGCTTTCGCCTCGTCGCAAGTGAACATGTAGACATCAAGATCATTAGACCCACTCACTCGCATTCGATTACTGTTCCAATTATGATTGTTTGTAAACAAGCCCACATATTTTCTAATCCCGGCCCACCGGCCGGAAATCATATTCGGGGAACGCATTTCACTCCCCACTTGTTCATAGAAGATTTGTCGAATTCGTCTCAAAAAAACATTCGCCCGTTGATAGTCGGCTACAAAAAAGAAACATAACACAAAGATTAAAACAAATTCAATATACTTGCAACATATATTTACTTAAGAAAAAATTATACCAGCTTTTTGATCTTCCAAAACTTCCACCCACGCCCGACGAAGGGCTATTTTCTCATCTTTTGTCCAAGGCGTTACTCGCCGCTTTGGTCGTACATCTTGTTTGGGCGGTTCACCACCCCTAGCACCACTCCTGCCGGCCGCTGTCCGTCCTCGGCCACCACCTCTAGCCGTCGGACCACCTCTGCCACCACCCCTGCTTTGCCCCCGCTTATTTGGGGCTGGTGGTAGCGTATCCGAAATTACAAAATCCGGAGACGGTGGTGGCATTTGGCTAAGATTCTCTTCGAGTTCGGTATTCGTCCCAAACCCGTCTTCATCTAGGAATTCCATAGCCGGTTGGTAACATACTTCCCATTGTGATGGATCCAATTTTTTGAAGATTGAATATTGTTTTTGATTGTTTAGTGTTTGAAGATTGAAGATTGTTTTTGTTTGTTTAAAATGATTAAAAAATGTTTTTTTTTTATAAATACTCAAAACTAGCCGTCGGCCACCGGCTAGTTGGCTGCCAACGGTCGACTTTGACTCGCTATCACACGTGAGCACACTAGTGTCCACTCGCTCATGCGGTCGTTAGCCCATGGGTACTGTGGTTCAAGCTAGCCACGTGGATCAAGTTGTGACTCGCGACATCTCGCTCACGGGCCACAACACATAGTCTTAGATGGAAATACAAATATAAATTAACATACACAAACAACATAATCAACAGAGTTGCACAAATCAATAAGACTTGGCTTGGTCATGAATCATGATTAGAGAAATATTTTATTTAATATCTACGTAAATTGAACGTTGGTTAAATTATTTTGAAGATAAGCACATCTTCTAAATAAAAAGCTATTTTAATAGGGTGTATGTGTGAAAAGAAATAAAACAATACATAAACATAAAGTAAACTAGCATCAAATTATAGATCGCATGAATCCGGTGGAGGGTGGGCTGGAGGGTGGGCTGAAAACAAGTGGATCCCATGAAACTTTGTTATATAAGTAATGTGGCTAAATGGGCTAGAGGGTGGGCACAAGCCCACCCTATCACCTTAACGAACCCGACTCTGTACATGCCTATACGGGGTGGTCTGTAATGGACACCTATGATGCTCGTGATATATATCGTGAGCGTGAAGTTTAGTTTATGGTCTTGCAACGGTTAACTTTGATGTTAAAAAAGAAATAAAATATTTTTTACCCTACACATATAATAGGGATGAGCTTAGGGGTGAGAATATTAGGGCCGGACCGAAATAAAACCGAGAACCGAACTGATTTGAGACAAGAACTGAACCGGGTATGTAGTTTAGGTTTTGTAGTCGGTTCTTGTATATACCCCAAGTCGGGTATAGGGTCGGGTCGGTCCTGAACTGTTTAAAAACCGAAAATAAACTTGGACCAAAAAGATACATATATACTATGGTTTATGAGTGTGAAAGCTATTGCTTAAACCTTCTTCTGTAAGTTGTATTAGGGAGAAGAAGACAATTTAACGATGATATAGAAGGCGATGTAGTCACTATAATCTGTAATTATCATAATTTATTAAGAATGTGTCACACCCTCAAATTTCCACTTGCGGAGTTTTACTGCGAGGCGCATGACCCAGGATCCAAGTCAACGGTCACAATAAACAACACTATATGAAATACGAAAACTCAAAACATAGTTCTCATACCATAAAACTGTAGCGGAAGCATTTAACTAGTAACAAACCATGTACCAACGTGTTCAAAATATTTAGTTCAAAAACATGAAACTAAGCCTAGACGCAATGCAGACTCGTGCGCCTAGTCCAACTGTTGCTACCTTAGCGACCTTAGAAAAACATGCCAAAACGACGTCAACATATAATGCTGGTGAGTTAACAGGTTTGTTCAAAATGTTACCAAGTGTTACCAAATGTTACGAAATGTTACCACGTTCAAAACCCGTCAATACTATATCAAAGTTACCAAAGTACGCTAGCTAGGCGTGTGTTCTGTTACTACTACGATTGGAAAACCATTACTGGACTGTTCCCAATGTTCGGCCCGAGTGTTCAGCAATGTTTAGCAAGTTCGAGACAATATGTACCCTCCCGGCTCTCCAAGCCGTCGAGTGGGGCTTGTCACGCCCAATAGATCTATCCACATTTCCCCCGTTGTGCATCCCCGCACATTCATGGTTTCCCCGGGACTTTCAAAGATCGTATAGCAATGCAAAAGTAGATCATAGTATGACATATGTTTCCAAAAGATATGTTACCAAAAGTTAAGTTTAAAGCATGTTTTCTCCCCCAAAAGTAAAAGCAGTAAATTGGGGCCATGAACTCACCTTAAGTTATGTTCTTCAATATATTAAGAAAGCTAAGCCCTTGATAATCCCAACTACCGGAGATCTATCAAAATGTTCACATAAGTGTTCCGACTAATATACATAAGGTTATCTAGTCCCCGATTGTCCATATCGTTACCAAGTATGTTTAAAATGTGTTTGACTGTTCAACCGACACACTAGACCAACCCGACATCCCGTTGGTGACCCATTACATAAACTAATCAAGCATACATAGATTACACATAAGGTTCAAGCATAAAACACTTAGTTTGCATCAAAAATCGCACATACGGAGTTATAAGGTCGAATCAGCATTTTACCAGCCCAGGTTCGACCCCCATGAGGTTCCTTCAACCAACATCAAGTTCGTTCGACCAAACTGAGTGACAGACTGCAGGTTCGACCCCCTGACCTCCACCTTCGACCCCACGTGGGTTCGAATGAGGCCAGGTTCGACCCCTGCAGTGTTGTTTTTCCTAAAACGCATCAAAACTATCCGACAACACCACGAAACATCATGAAACACTGCAGTTAACCATGAATAACATATCCCTACGAAACCCTACCAATTTTGCCCCAAAACCAGTTTATTTTAACGCTTTCCCAAAATGGCAAAATTATGGAAACGTTACATCATGCATGAAAACTTTACCCAATTTGGAAACTTTTTGAAATCCTTTCATAATCATCTCAAAATGCTCAGTTTAATGTGTGTATGAAAACCCCTAATGGTTTTATCAATAATACTACCATGCAACAAGCCCTAGATTTATCAAAATTCCTAAATTAGACATGATATCATCATCCATCTAATTGTAACCTTAAACAATCATAAACCAATACCAATAGCAGCCCTAGATCATGTTTCTATCATTAGTATTGTTGCAAATCATTAAACAACACATAATATCACACAACACATCATTAACATATGTTTATTGATATGAAAACCCATGTTTAATGATAAGGTTTAGGTTTAGAAAGATGTTTAAAAGGTTTTTAATCATAAAAACACCCTTAGAATAGATCTGGACATTTAGGGTTAGATAAAAACGAATCAAAATACTTTGAAAAGGGCTTAGGATCAAGAACACACCTTGGATTCTTGATTAGATGTTGTTTTTAGGTTAGATTATGAAAAACGAGAGCAAAAACTCCTTACTCGGTGATTAAAATCGTTAGAGAGCGTTTGGGGGCGACTAGGGTTTGTAAAATGGTGAAAATGACAAAGTGTGGTATTTATACTAAAGCCACCTTCGACCCCTACGCTAGGTCGAACGAGACTTTTTAGTGCTTAAAAGCTACATTCGACCCCTACACAAAGTCGAACGAGACTTTGTGTGGTCGAATGGCTTTTTAAGTTGTTTCCCAAGACAGGTTCGAACTCCCTATAGGTCGAACCAGATGTATGTTTCCCAGATTTTCCAGTTTTGTCGTTTAAACGCGTTTTAGCACATTCTAACACATGAACATGTAATCCTAACATATGTTTAGCATATACAATCATGTTTACACCTTTGAAGCACATATTTGCACATTGTATCACACGTATGTATCAAACTACATATCCTACTTAGTTCAATTCATGTAATTTCACCAACAACGGGACCCGGTACTAGTGTATTCCCAAAACGACTCCCAATGATCCTCCAGATCATTGAACCCTCGACAATCCTATCATGACCCGACTCAACTAACCCAGTTAAGTCCGTTTATAAATGTTTTCGCTTAGGTAGACTTAAGTTTTGCCAAAATGTTTAAGCCGAACATGTCGGGTGTCACATCATCCCCATGTTGAAAGAATTTTCGTCCCGAAAATTGCACGAAGCCCAAAAATGAAAGAGAAGAAAAGAAGGAAACGAAAAGAAAATTTACCAGTCGTTACATCATCCCCACGTTGAAGGGAATCTCGCCCCGAGATTCATTCAACTTCAGCGGTAATATGCCTAGATTCGAACGCACGCTTCGAAAAAAGATGAGGTTACTTAGATTTCATCTGATCCTCCCGTTTCCACGTGAATTCCAGTCCACGATTCGAGTTCCAACGAACCTTAACGATGTGGATTTTACTCCGACGAAGGCTACGAATCTTATAGTCAATAATCTCAACAGGTTCCTCCACAATGCAAAGACGATCATCAACCTCGATCTCTTCCAGTGGTACAATAAGAGATTCGTCAGCCAAACACTTCTTCAAGTTAGACACATGGAATACGTTGTGAACACTACCGAGCTCCGCCGGTAAGTCAAGTCTGTATGCCACCGGTCCAATCCGTTCCTGGATTGCGAACGGTCCGACATAACGAGGATTAAGCTTGCCACGCTTTCCAAAGCGTATGACGCCCTTCCATGGTTAAACTTTCAAAAGTACCATGTCCCCAACCTGGAATGTAACACCCCGCCCCTCTCACAACCAATATTGTCCGCTTTGCCCCGATGGGTTGCCCATCCAGAGCTCACGGATTTGTTTTTGGTTGCCCTGGTGGAGACTTCCCACGAGGTCACCCATCCCGATATTACTCCCACCTAAGCACGCTTAACTGTGGAGTTATCCTCTCATCCACTAACATTAAGCCCCAAAACGCGTTGGTGATTTAAAAGGCAAGACATTACTTATGAACCAAGGATATCTCCTGGCCACGGCCAATGTGGGATTTTCCTGGGGTGTCACATTCACCCCCTGTTAGAGTCTCATCGTCCCTGATGAGGTATGCACCCACTATCCCGAACGGCACAACCTGGCTCTGATACCATCTGTAACACCCCGCCCCTCTCACCACCAATATTGTCCGCTTTGCCCCGATGGGTTGCCCATCCAGAGCTCACAAATTTGTTTTTGGTTGCCCCGGTGGAGACTTCCCAGGAGGTCACCTATCCTGATACTACTCCCACCTAAGCACGCTTAACTGTGGAGTTCTCCTCTCATCCACTAACATTAAGCCCCAAAACGCGTTGGTGATTTAAGAGGCAAGACATTACTTATGAACAAAGGATCTCTCCTGGCCACGGCCGATGTGGGATTTTCCTGGGGTGTCACAACCGGAAACTTCCGATCAATACCGGTATGATTTTAATTATTTGTAGTAATTATTCATAATAAATATTTGTTAATTATAAAGTTTCGGAAGTTTACTGATCGTTTTAACAATGGAGACTGCGACCGATTTAATTAATGTGATTTAAACGCGTGTGTTGAACGCACGCGTAGGTTGATGGAAGTAATATTATTTTGTCCGGTTTAGTTGGATTTTTAATTCCGAACATAACCGACTAATTTTCATAGTAAACTATCGAGCCTAAAAAGGGATCGAGTCATATTTCGTTTAAACGGGTTCGTTTACGCGGTAAACACTCACCTACATAACCCTATCTATAAAATCCACTCATTCTCCTCCTCTTGCTCATTTTTGCAGCCGCTACCTATCATCCCTCCCACTATCTCACTAGAAAACCTTAACACACACAAACACACACTCTCTCTCTAACCCTCTCATCGGCTCTCTTTCCATCCTGCTCCACTTCTGGTGACGGCCGGCCACCACCGTGGGTCGTGGCGGTGCACAGCTTTAGACCCGACAGGTGTTGATTCACGGGTTAAAGGCAGGTGATTTGATGGTGGTAGCGGGGCTGCTATAATATAGTCAGGGTGGGGTTGATCGGGTGATGGTGGTGGTTTCCGGTATGTGGTTCAGGGCTGTGGTGGTTATTATATAAAGATCCAAGGCGGAGCAGTTCCTTCTTTAGTCCCGATAACGAGCAGATTCGAGTCTAGGTTAAGGTTCTCGGTTGGATGATTCCGGATCTGGTGG
Source organism: Ambrosia trifida (assembly GCA_028751855.1). Taxonomy (NCBI): domain Eukaryota; kingdom Viridiplantae; phylum Streptophyta; class Magnoliopsida; order Asterales; family Asteraceae; genus Ambrosia; species Ambrosia trifida. The sequence goes on from CM054130.1 coordinate 97,207,211, forward strand.
CTCGATCGTGGGTTGTTGTGGTGGTCTCGGCAAGGGTGGTTAAGGATGTTTCGGTCAGACTTCCATGTGGTTGTTCCGGGTGGTTGTGCTCGGTTATGGTTTGGGTCGAGTTGATTCAGGTTGTGGTCCGGGCGATGGTTTGCGGGTTTGGCTCGTGGATGCTGATTATTGGCGTGTCAAGGAGATGGGTTTCAAGTAAGTGGTTGATGTTTCGTTATTGCTTCGTCTCAGTTCAGTCACAGGTCCGGGTTGGGTCTGGTTTCGGTTTGGACATGGTCAAGGCGCGGGTCAGCTACAATCAACACTGGTCAGATCTGTTGCAAGTCAGTTTGGGTTTTGGTTGATCTAGGCCAATCACGGTTCGGGTTAGGTTTTGGTCCAGGTTCGGTTATGTTCGGGCCGGGTCAACAGTCAGATCTGGTCAACGCTCTGTCAACGACTCGGTGTGCGATTCGGTATACTTGATTTCGTGTTTATTATTATTATTATTATCTTGTTTATATATATCATATATTTATAAATGTTATGTATTTGTAAATATTATTATATTTATGAATATTATATATTTATAAATATATTGATATGGATAGAATAGTTTTAACTCGCGAACGGGCCGAGTGATAATAATAATAAACGGTAACTATATTATATTACGAACGATTCGGTAAACGGTTAACTTAACATGACTTATGATATCGAACATCGGACTAAATAACATTGGACTATATCGTCGGACTATATTATATATATATATATATTGCTATATATATAAGTATATATAGGTGACGAAACGTATACAGTCTCGTGAATCGGAATTATGGATAAAAGGATTTGAGGAATTGTGTTTGAAAGTTGATTTTTGGGGAAAATTGTAGACAATGGGTGTTGTCTGGTTTGTACAAAAACAGTGGAAACTCTGCCCAAATTTTTATAAAATTAAAGCGTAACGAACTGCCACTTTTATAAATAAATTCCCCTAAGTGCTTTGGACAAATGCATTATTATATACAAATCGAAATGCTTTTAAGGACTGTTTATTCGTATCAATAAAGATGATTTCCAAACAATATTTGAGAAAAAGTAACAAATGTTATTGATCGGTTTAATAACTAAATTCGTATTTCCTCAAAGGGTATTTTCAAAAAATATAATTACGCAAAACAAATACATTTACATGATTTGCGAGACGAGCCACGATTAAGAATAACTATACGTTTCGGGGTACTAGTCCAACATGGTTTATACATAAATAGTAACAAGTGTGCAACTTGGGTGCTATGCTGTATGTAATATGTGAATTAAGATAAGTCATTGTCAGTTCGTTGAGTTGAAACGTATTTAGACTCGTGTTGGTACACATGAGTCTAGACAGTCGAGTAGACTATCTTGTAAGCGGTTAATAAGCTAGGCTTATATGTGATAGACTGTTAAGGTGTCCTTTGTTGGTAATTAGGGAACGAGGAAGTCGGTCAAGGTTTCAGGCTTGTTTGCTAGCTTAGCATGGAAATTAAAGTGAGTTCATGACCCCACTTTTTATCGTTTTTATAAATGTTTTCGGGGGGGAAGACATGCTTCTTTTATAAAAATCTGATGAAATTAAAGTGATCAAGTTTTGGGAAAGGTTTAACATTTCAAACACTTTGAAAAATCGTACATGGGAAATGAAATGGGTTGCGTGAGTTTCACGACCCCACTTAAAGCCTTTACGTTTCGGGGGAGACACATGCTTTATACTTGTTTCATAAAATATCATGTTATACTAGTGTTAAATTCATTTGTACTATACGATACATGAAGTCCCGGGGAAACCATGAATATGCTGGATAGCATAGCGGGGGAAATGTGGATAGATCTATTGGGACTGACAGACCCCACTCGTCGGCCGGGGGCCGGCGGGTGCATATTGTCTCGGTCATAACGCTGTCGTGGGACGGTAGTGCATATTTCAGGCAAATTCTTATTTCGTCTTGTCTGTAATGGTTTCCAGGTCGTAGTAGTAGCATTCATGTGTCTAGCTAACACTATCATCTTAACATAGTAGTAACATGATGGATCTTTCAAAACTCATGGAAATGTTTTTGTAAAACTTTATTCCTGGTATGGAATAACATAACTTTATTCCTGGTATGGAATAACATAACTTTATTCCTGGTTTGGAATAACATAACTTTATTCCCTGGTTTGGGTTTACGCAACTAGTTCCTGGATTTGGACTACATAGATTTCGGGTTGAAATGATTTCGGGTTAAACTTAACTTTTGGTTTCGCAAACTTATGAACTCACCAGCTTTATTTTGACTTTTTAAGCATGTATTTCAGGTTTAAATTTGGTAACAACACGGTTGGAGTGGGCGACGTCTTGGGATCGGGGATCCTAGAGGGTTAGAATTGGCGTTCAGGAAGTAAGAGTCTTAGATGCATCTTTCCGCTGCGCGGCGAAGCTACCAAACGTCACGACCGATTTGGGGAAAAGTCGGGGTGTGACATGGAACTCCAAAGGTTTTCGACGGAGATCGGTATAACTGTTCTGACGATCCCGTGCAGCTGGCAAACGGTTACGAATTCGTACGATTTTCTCCGAAGTTTCGTACACCAGTTCTGGACTAGTGAGCTAACTCTCACCCACTTCGGCCCAACAAAGAGGAGATCGGCATTTCCGTCCGTAAAGAGCTTTGAATGGAGCCGCCTTGATACTAGAGTGGTAACTGTTGTTGCAAGAGAACTCTACCAATGGTAGGTGACACTCCCAACCTTTGCCAAAATCGATAACACATGCCCGAAGCATATCCTCCAAGGTTTGAATCGTCCGCTCACTCTGACCGTCAGTCTGCGGATGATAAGCCGTACTCATATCCAACTGAGTACCCAAAGCCTTGTGCAGAGCCTTCCAGAAACGCGAAGCAAAACGAGAATCACGATCAGAGATAATAGAAACAGGCACCCCATGCCGAGAGACTACCTCCTTAAGGTAAATTCGAGCCAACCGCTCGAGCCCATAAGTTTCTTTAATAGGTAGGAAATGCGCCGATTTTGTCAACCTGTCGACAATCACCCAAATCATATCGCAACCACTTGGTGACTTCGGTAGTTTGGTGACAAAATCCATCGTGATTCGTTCCCACTTCCATTCTGGAATCTCCGGTTATTACAGGATACCAGACGGCTTCTGATACTCCACCTTGACCTTAGCACAAGTCAAGCACTTGCTCACGTATTAAGCTATATCAGCTTTCATGTTCGGCCACCAATAGAGTATCTTCAAATCCTGATACATCTTGTCGGAGCCAAGGTGAACAGAATACCGGAATTTGTGAGCTTCATCCAAGACAAGCCCCCGTAATCCCCCGAAGAAAGGAACCCAAACACGTTCTGTGAAGTAATGTAGGCCATCGGACCTATGTTCAAGGTGCTTGTTAGCACTATGCATAGTTTCAGCTTTAAGGTTTTCCTCCTTCGAAGCCTCCAGTTGTGCAGAAAGAATTTGGTCAGGCAAAGAGGAATGAATGGTGAGCTGTAAAGCTCGAACACGACGGGTTTCGCAGATTCCTTCCAGCTCAAGGCGTCCGCCACAACGTTCGCCTTGCCAGGATGATACTTGATAGCACAGTCATAATCGTTCAGGAGTTCAACCCAGCGACGCTGCCACATGTTTAAATCCTTCTGGTCGAAAATATGCTGAAGACTCTTGTGATCAGTGTATATGGTGCATTTGGTACCGTACAAGTAATGTCTCCAGATTTTCAACGCAATAACCACTACACCCAATTCCAAGTCATTGGTAGTGTACTTCTTCTCGTGAACCTTAAGTTGAAGAGAAGCATAAGCAATGACCTTCTCGCATTGCATCAACACGCAACCGAGACCACAAATAGAAGCGTCACAGTACACAACAAAATCATCCGTACCCTCAGGTAAAGATAGCATAGGTGTAGAACAAAGTTTAAGCTTCAGCATCTGAAATGCCGATTCCTGCAGTTCACCCCAGTTGAACTTTCGGTCCTTCTGGGTAATAGAGGTGAGGGGTTGAGCAATCTTCGAAAATCCCTCAATGAAACGATGATAGTAACCCGCAAGACCTAGGAATTGCCGCACCTCATATGGCCTCTTTGTTGCTTCCCAGTCTTTAATAGCTACGATCTTAGCCGGATCGACATGAATTCCCAGTTCATTAACCACATGCCCTAGGAATTGAACTTCACTTAACCAAAAATCACACTTTGAGAACTTAGCATACAACCGCTCTCATCTCAAAAGTTCCAAGACCAACCGTAAGTGTTCCTCATGATCCGTCTTATTCTTAGAATAAACCAGGATGTCATCAATAAAGACGATGATGAATTTATCAAGGTAAGGCTTGCAATCGCGGTTCATCAAATCCATGAACACCGCCGGTGCGTTAGTGAGACCAAAAGGCATGACCAAGAACTCAAAATGGCCATAACGAGTACGAAAAGCAGTCTTCGGAACGTCGGCTTCCTGAACGCGCAACTGATGATAACCAGATCGCAAATCAATCTTCGAATAGTAACTAGAGCCCTGGAGCTGGTCAAAGAGATCATCAATGCGAGGGAGAGGGTAACGATTCTTGATGGTCACTTTGTTCAGCTCACGATATTCGATACACATGCGAAGACTTCCGTCCTTCTTCTTCACAAACAAGATAGGAGCTCCCCATGGGGAAGAAATCGGTCGGATGAAACCCTTTTCCAAGAGTTCCTGTAACTGGCTGGACAACTCTTGCACCTCGGGAGGTGCAAGACGATACGGGGCTCGGGAAATAGGAGCTGCACCTGGGGTATGATCAATGCCAAACTCAACCTGACGATGAGGAGGAAGACCAGGTAAATCATCAGGAAACACATTAGGGAAATCACGAACCACAGGGATATCCCCGATCTTCTTCTCATCATCAGACGAAACAAAAACAAGTGCCAGAATGGCCGAATAACCCTTTCGAAGATACTTAAGGGCTTTCATACTAGAAATGATACTAAGCTTAGCACCGCTTTTCTCGCCATGAATTTAGAAAGAGTCTCTCCATCAGGGAGAGGGATACGAATGACCTTATCATAACAAACGATCTCCGCACGATACAACGATAACCAATCCATGCCCACAACGACATCAAAACTACCCAGGGACACTGGCATAAGGTCAATGGGGAAAGACAAACCCGACAGTTCCAAGAGACATTCCCTAAGAATATGTGTCGCTTCGATGTTCTTGCCATCAGCCAATTCTATCAAGTACTTAGCCTCTAAAGGTGTGGGTACTATATCTAGCAATCGACTAATGTCCATAGATATGAAACTCTTATCGGCACCAGAATCAAACAAGACAGAAACATAGTGATCATTAAGAAGGAACGTACCGGTAACTGTGTCAGGATCTTGCTTGGCCTCTGCAGAGCCAATGGCGAAAGCACGCGCATTCCTGCCGCCGCCTCCGGTGTTCCCGTTATCGTTCCCGCCCTTCGCATTCTCGCCCTGTCTCGGCTTGGGACAATCACGCTTGAAATGCCCCGTTTCACCACAGTTGTAGCACCCTTGCTTTCCTGGAGTCCCCTGAGCAGCAGGAGCAGGAGCATCAGTAGGAGCCTGAGTCGAAGGAAGTGACACCCTGCAGTCCTTAGCAAGATGCCCCAACTGATGGCACCGATGACAATGAGCCCGATCACAACTTCCAGAATGATGAAAACCACACTTGTTACACTTGGGATGCTTCCCAACATACCCACCCGAATTCTACCCTGAAGAAGACCCAGACGAATCAAACTTCTTCACTGGCTGAGATGGTGCTGGCACGACATTCTTCCCCACATTATCCCAATTCCTCTTGTTTCCCTCAGAACCCTTCACAGTAGTACCCTTAGGAGGCAAAACACCCTCCGCCACCTTCAAGTTAGTCATCCGATGAGTCGATCGGACGACTTCAGCAAGTGTGGGAAGATTCCCAGCAGCCACCAACCCTGATATCTCTGGCACCAACCCCAAAATGTAGTGCTCAATCCTCCTATACTCAGGTGTGTGCAAATCAGGGCACAACACCGCTAGCTCATTCCGCCTCACAGTGTACTCCTCTATCTCGGACCCAACCATCTTGTAGTTCCAAACCTCATGTTCCAACTTCTGCACTTCCTCCCTAGGACAGTACTCGCTCTTCAAACGCTGCACGAAATCCGCCTAAATCATAGCATGAGCTTCCCCCAAACCCATGTTCTGAGCAGTAGCATTCCACCACGACAACGCAAGACCCTCGAATGTTGCAGTGGCATACTTAACCCGGTCCCCAGCGGGACAGTTACACATCAAGAATACAGATTCAACCTTCTCCAACCATTGGAGCAGTCCCACCGCCCCCTCAGTCCCAACAAAGTTATGGGGCTGACAGTCCCGAAAGTTCTTATAAGAGCACTGAGGTAGAGGTGGATTAACAGCAGCACCTGAGGTAGAGGTGGATTAACAGCAGCACCACAAAAGAAAATACATGACACCTAAGAATGAGGTAGAGTTGATATAAATCAACTTACCACCTAGAACGTTATGTCCAGCCTGGAAAGCTGCCAATGCCATATTCACTTGTTGTTGCAACAAGTTGTTCAATTCTTCCTGGGTCATATTGATGTTACCACGACCACCACCGCCACCACGGCCACCGCCGCCACCACGGCGTCCACCACCACGAGCGCCAGACATGATCTGACAATAAAAAATCGAGAGATTCAGATTCACCTCTAGTGTCAACCACTAGAAATTACAAGAGTTAGACCTAGGTATAATCCGGGACTGTACATCCAAACTCAAAGTCCACTAGGATTTTCATGCTTTTCAGTTTATGATTTCGTGTGCACCTGAAATGATAAACTGCTCTACATGGTCCTCCAAGTGTTCCCATAGTTCGAACCCAGATCACCGAATACTTGCACCTAGTAACATGCTACTACAAGAATATGTGCACGAGAACATGTGTAGGCAAGTGCGTTTATTGGAGCATAGAGGGGAGATGTCCAAATCCTGGACAGATCTCAAGAGTATGCAAAAATCACTCCAATATACGACACTGTTGTGCAAGATTCAACCAGTCAGCCCCTTCGTCTTCAAATCCCGAAGATGAAGACAAGAGTAGGCAAAAACTTAAATAAGAGTAGATGATGTAACACAGAAGTACGATGATGATGTAAAGACACCCCGACAAGGTTAGTACGTATCCCACTAAACAACTCAAAGTATGTGACCGTCTAGTGTGTGTGACTCGGCTATAGACCAGACTCTACATGCAGTCCTAGTTCACTATAACCATTGGCTCTGATACCAATCTGTCACACCCTCAAATTTGCACTTGCGGAGTTTTACCGCGAGGCTCATGACAAACCAGGATCCAAGTCAACGGTCACAATAAACAACACTATATGAAATACGAAAACTTAAAACATAGTTCCCATACCATAAAACCATAGCGGAAGCATTTAACTAGTTACAAACCATGTACCAACATGTTCAAAATATTTGGTTCAAAAACATGAAACTAAGCCTAGACGCAATGCAGACTCGTGCACTGTAACATCGCGAAATTTTTCCCCAAATTTTAATATAAACGCCCCTATTTTCGTTACGTTTTATACAAACGTGCCTAAGTCTCCATTTCCCTAACTCATAATTTATATATATATATTTATATATATATGTATATAAATGTTTATAATAACAATAATAATAATAATAATAATAATAATAATAATAATAATAATGATAATAAGAATACCCACATTTTAAAACAAATCCAAACTCCTGAGCCCATTATGGTTGTAGCCCAGCAAATCTGCCCAAGCCCAGATCAGAAAGGAACCGGCCCAACCCCTCAGATCCGGCCCACTTGTGGCCCTCTTCCCTTACTGTTTTACAAAAAAAATTGTGTGTTCCAGCCGTGATTCGAACCCGGACCACCTCATACACACACACGCACACTAACCACCTGAGCCACACATGCATGTTGATTTTAATCCAGTCTTAATTATATTTAACCCCTTATTAACTGATGCATCTTCTTTCCCTTGCCTCTGCTACTGTTACGCGATCCAGACAAGAAAAGGGGGGAAAACAGTCAACAAGTTTGACCAACAATTAATGATTCTTATGCATTCGCCCAAGACCATACGTGAATCACGAACAATCACAATCAATTATTTCCAATTATGTACAATTAACGCGTCAACTCTTAAATACGTGGTCAAACAATTCCAATTCAATAACCAAATCGTCACCCTATAAATTGAATGCTTCTGGACCTCCTCTACTCGCCGAAAATCAAACCCTCATCTCCAATTTCTATTAACAAATCGTTTTTAATCAAGAATCAAGCTCGTTTGACTTTTTCGTTGACTGATTCAAATCACACGAACACCCACTGTAAGCCACGATTTATTTAATGTTTTTGTTGTTCGGCAATCAACAAACAATAGCCCCATGAAATCAGAGGCTATTGTTTGTTATTAGTGATTATTAGAAAATCTAGGGTTCTTATGTCAATTTTGGGGATAAACTGGAATGATACAGTGTATTTAATTTAATTAAACAAGGGATAATCACAAACACAGGCCTTGGCCAAGTGGTTGTGATCGTTGTTGTTGACTGAGGGCACCCGGGTTCGATTCTTGCTGGGCGTCCCTTTTTCCACTCCTTTTAGCTTCTTTTTTTTGAAACCAAATTAAATATATATTACATTTAAATCTTATAAATTCATTTTTAAATATTAAAACCTTTTTAAAAATTCTACAAAAATTATTTTTAGTTAATCTGATGAAAGAGTTTTATCTACAATTTTTAGTTTTCTGAAATTTATTTATTTAATATTTATAATAATTAAATCAAGTTTATTCTATTTTATTTATAAAAATCTATAAAAATATCAAAACGATCTTATTAATTTCCACAAAAATTATTCTAAGTTTATATAACAATAAACTTTTCTGAAGTGATTTTTATTTCAGAAAAATCATTTATTTAATATTTTTAATCAATTTTGTTAGATTTAATCATAATTAAATCATAATAAATTCAATTTTTATTATTTTTGTACCAAAATTTTATACAATTTATTTTTAAATATTTAGAACAGAAATATGATTTTTAAAATAATAATTCTTTAATTTTAGTATTTTTGAATATTAAAGTTAAATTTTGGCAATTTGTTATAAATAGAATTAATATTCTATTTTAAAGAAAATAATTTTATAAAAATTATTTTTATACTTTAAACATATTATTGTGACCATCTTAAATTTAAATTTCATAAAAAGATTTTTGGTTAATTATTTACTAAATTTCTCTCAATTGTCGAATATTTTTAATAATAATCAAACGAGCATTTATCCCCAATTCGAAGCCCTAGAAACTTATACATTTGTAGACTTGATAGACTTAGACATATTTATTACCTTATTATAGGGTGATACTTGATACATTTGGGCAACACCATTATTCAACAGTTATAACATTTTACCAAGGTTTGTTTTACATAGCCCCTTTTATTTATCACCATTTTTGGGGTGAAACATGTTACAACATCATTTTATGCAATTCAATCATCAATGTGTCTATGTGTTTTCTATGTTGCATTATGTCTTGAGCATGATTAGAGTAAGCACCATTCTAGCATAATCATTAACTCCGTACAAGCCGGCGGTATACATTGATAGATCTATTGGACTGACAATCCCACCCGGATACGTGCCTCCTACAAAGGTAGCGTGGGTGTTTGTTATCGTATGACATATTCAAGTGGACCATGAGCGTATGGTATGTATCATATTATAACAGTCATCAGGGTTGATTATGCACTCGATTTATTTCTAGTATGTTCTCACATATGGACTAGATTGACATGACACATGAATTGCACAACATTTTTATTCAATCATCAAAAACCTATGTAATTCTCACCAACTTTTGTTGACCCAAAACATTTTCAACTTAACATGTTTCAGGTTCTATTTGCTTGAAGATTTGAATTGATGCTTGAAGATATGTGTATAGTTTTATTCAATTTGATGTACAAATTCTAGAACAATTGTATGTAATTCATTTAAATTATTAAATGGAATTTATTATTCACCATGAGCTACTGAACAATCATCAATACGTGACATCCCGATGTTTCCGCCATCGGTTGGGGTGTTACATGCACCTAGTCCAACTGTTGCTACCTTAGCGACCTGAGAAAAACATGCCAAAACGACGTCAACATATAATGCTGGTGAGTTCACAGGTTTGTTCAAAATGTTACCAAGTGTTACCAAATGTTACGAAATGTTACCACGTTCAAAACCCGGCAATACTATATCAAAGTTACCAAAGTACGCTAGCTAGGCGTGTGTTCTGTTACTACTACGATTGGAAAACCATTACTGGACTGTTCCCAATGTTCGGCCCGAGTGTTCAGCAATGTTTAGCAAGTTCGAGACAATATGTACCCTCCCGGCCCTCCAAGCCATCGAGTGGGGCTTGTCACGCCCAATAGATCTATCCACATTTCCCCCATTGTGCATCCCCGCACATTCATGGTTTCCCCAGGGACTTTCAAAGATCGTATAACAATGCAAAAGTAGATCATAGTATGACATATGTTTCCAAAAGATAAGTTTAGCGCATGTTTTCTCCCCCAAAAGTAAAAACAGTAAAAGTGGGCCGTGAACTCACCTTAAGTTGTGTTCCTCAATATATTAAGAAAGCCAAGCCCTTGATAACCCCAACTACCGGAGATCTATCAAAATGTTCACATAAGTGTTCCGACTAATAACCATAAGGTTATCTAGTCCCCGATTGTCCAGATCGTGACCAAGTATGTTTAAAATGTGTTTGACTGTTCAACCGACACACTAGACCGACCCGACATCCCATTGGTGATCCATTACATAAAATTATCAAGCATACATAGATTACACATAAGGTTCAAGCATAAAACACTTAGTTTGCATCAAAAATCGCACATACGGAGTTATAAGGTCGAATCAGCATTTTACCAGCCCTGGTTCGACCCTTTTGACCTTGGTTCGACCCCCATGAGGTTCCTTCGACCTACATCAAGTTCGTTCGACCAAACTAAGTGACAGACTGCAGGTTCGACCCCCTGACCTCCACCTTCGACCCCACGTGGGTTCGATTGAGGCCAGGTTCGACCCCTGCAGTGTTGTTTTTCCTAAAACGCATCAAAACTATTTGACAACACCACGAAACATCATGAAACACTGCAGTTAACCATGAATAACATATCCCTACGAAACACTACCAATTTTTCCCCAAAACCAGTTTATTTTAACGCTTTCCCAAAATGGCAAAATTATGGAAACGTCACATCATGCATGAAAACTTTACCCAATTTGGAAACTTTTTGAAATCCTTTCATAATCATCTCAAAATTCTTAGTTTAATGTGTGTATGAAAACCCCCAATTGTTTTATCAATAATACTAACTTGCAACAAGCCCTAGATTTATCAAAATTCCCAAATTAGACATGATATCATCATCCATCTAATTGTAACTTTAAACAATCATAAACCAATACCAATAGCAGCCCTTGATCATGTTTCTATCATTAGTATTGCAGCAAATCATTAAACAACACATAATATCACATAACATATCATTAACATATGTTTATTGATATGAAAACCCATGTTTAATGATAAGGTTTAGGTTTAGAAAGATGTTTAAAAGGTTTTTAATCATAAAAACACCATTAGAACAGATCTGGACATTTAGGGTTAGATAAAAACGAATCAAAATACTTTGAAAAGGGTTTAGGATCAAGAACACACCTAGATTCTTGATTAGATGTTGTTTTTAGGTTAGATTATGAAAAACGATAGCAAAAACTCCTTCCTCAGTGATTAAAATCGTTAGAGAGCGTTTGGAGGCAACCATAGATTTTCCTTTCAAGCAAATAATTGTTGATTAGTATTACATTGTATTGTATCATTATAGAGTAGTGTTGTTTCAAAGCATAATTTGTGAGATTCTCAGTTTTATTAGATTAACGTGGAAGCCTGGATTATATTTATGAAAATGTTTTGATAATAAGAAATATATAAAAAAATCTAACCTCAAATTAAGCATCAAAATTAACAATAACTATTAGCATCTAAAACAAATTACCTCTAACAAATCGAAGCTTTCTGATCAGCAAATCGCACCTTTCCTATAATGATTTTGATCTCGGGTCAGGTCTTTCTTCTGGAACTGATGGAATTGTCTGTCCAGGGACCGATGACCGAACCGTTTTCTAGGGTTTCATTTCGGTTCTGATTTTATAATATTGTCTGGTTTCGGGTCGGGTCAGTTCTAGACCAATGCTCACCCCTAGATGAGCTCGGTACCAAACCGATCCCGAAACTGATTTTTGCCAAAATAAAAAATAAAATAAAAATAGTGATGGATGTGATCACCACCCCTTGTGGTTTAAGAGTGATAAAATGTGAAGAAATGAGATGACACGTGCTACTTGATTAAATGTTTAGTGATATAGTGATAAAGCACGCATAATCATATTTTTCCCTTTTCAGTTCAAATCATATCATTGGCTGGAGCGATTATCAGCGTGCTGCTGGTACGCTTTTATTTTTCATGTATAATAACAATAATCATTAGTTGCGTCTTGACTATTTGGAGCACTTACACTTTTTTAATTGGCCAGGATCTCATCATTCCGATGCTCTGCTTTCTTCACATCCATCCTATAAACCTCACGCAATTACGTGTACGATGTAACCTATAACAATTAAAAAATAATATCAATATCATGTGTACCAATATTTTAAATATATTGGATGGTTGATTTGAATAGAAGAATTATCTACATGCTGCTCGCATTTGGAGTTCTAGGAGCATCAAACATCATAGGCATGAGATATTGACATTTTATCCCAATTCAAAATGAAAAACACGAAACCAGAATAATTATAATGTTGCGAATTAACAACCGATTGTATATTGCTTAATTCAAATTCTTTTGTTAAATCAACAGAATAAAAAGGAATTTTGTATGATCAAAGTCAATATATGATCAACAAAGCTTAAAATTCATATGAATCCAGTTGAGCTAGACCCCTAAAAGGCTAAAACACTTGAAACAAGTGTAATAATCACCATCCATATGACAATAAATAGAGTTAATAAATGCACACAGTGCTCAAAGCCTCAAAACACATATGAATGATTTGACTTCAAAAGTCAAAACTCATGTGAATTAAGGATTTGGAATGGGTAACAAACAAAATATTTACCGTTGTCAATTTTAAAAGATATTTTTCACCAAATAGCAGACTTTGGCAACTGTGGTTCCTGTTAAAATGTTAGAATTTCCCCCTTTTCATGTTAAGCCCTAATCATTTAAGATTTCATTAACTTATCAGAGACGCTTAGCAATCACAAATGTGAGTGACAATAGATTTAGCAATGTATCAAAGTTATGATTTATCTCTTTGTTTTTGCAGAATTTGATCTATAAAAAAAATATATCAAATGAGTAGTAAAAGAGATTTGTTATCTTATTGTTTACATTTTCACATAACTAGGTCTTAACCCCGCGCCCGCGTTAATCAAAGCGTAGATAAATATAGACATGCTTAAATAAAAAAAAACAACAGAGTGAACGGATATTCACAAATCATGATAAAGTTAGTAACTTAAAAAATCTTAATTTAAAATAGTCTAAAATAGGGGGTTGACTATTTTGTTTGTGTACATTGGTAAGCTAAATTAAGGTCATAAATTTTGTACCCCTTTGTCCCTCCAGGATACCCCAAAAACACCCCAGGTCTCCCCCTCGCGTCAAACTTATCTCTCTTGGTATTATTGTTTATGTGATAGGCTAAACAACCAAAGAACCTCAAATGATTGTATTTGGGCTTTCGGTTCCAAACCAACTCATAAGGGGTCTTATTTTTTATAACATTGGAAGGGAGACGATTTATTAAATACGCAGCGGTTAATATGCATTCTCCCCAAAATCTTTTTGGAACTTTGGCCTCAAACCTTAGGGCTCGCGCCGTTTCAAGGAGATGCCTATGCTTTATTTCCACCACCCCGTTTTGTTGAGGAGTGTGTGGGCATGTGGTTTCTAACGGAATTCTATTTTTATTATAAAAATCAATCATGGAATTAGATGTAAATTCTCCACCATTGTCATATCTAACCCTCTTTATGTTTTTTCTGACTGGACTTGAATCATTTTATGAACATTTACCAAACACTCTCTGGCATCACTTTTGTGCTTTATGAGAAAAACCCATACAGATCCACTGAAATCATCAACTATGGTAAGGATAAAATTTGCCCGTGTGTATGATGGTGTTTGATAAGCTCCCCAAATATCACAATAAATAAGTTCAAAACAATGAGTAGTTTTAATGAAACTAGATGGAAATGATGTTCGGGCGTGTTTTGCCTTAGCACAAGAATCACAAAAATCACTACTAAGTTTAATGGAATTACTCTTAAAAAAGTCGACACTTGAGAGCTTCTCCTTTGAAGCATGACCCAACCTTTTTTGCCATGTATCTGCCGTCACCATTATCACTTTTCTATCTTGCTTGGTCATCTTCAAGTGATATAATCCCCCTTGACATTCACCCGCTCGAATCAAGTTCCTCGTTTGTAACCCCTGCATGACAAAGAAGTCAGGAAAAAAAGTTACAATGCATTTAAGATCTTTGCACAACTGGCTAACCGAAAGGAGATTATATTTAAAGTTTGGTATGTAAAGGGCTCCTTCTAGTTTCATTCCTCCTGGATGTGATGGATCGCCCCTTCCTTCAACTGGAATGGCGCTTCCATTTAGTATGGCGACTGGCGTTTCATTAGAGGTACTTCTCTTATTCAAGAGAAGATTGAGAAAATAGGTTATGTATTCGGTGCAACCCGAGTCCATAATGAAGGTATCGCTCCCATTACCTTCTAATATTTGCTTCGGGCCTTGTTTCATCAGAATCCTATGCTCCAGAACCTGCAAAAACTTCAAAAAAGTTTGATACTGCTCATCGCTCATGCCGGGTATGGGGCTATATTTTGTCTCAACACACTTTGGTTTGGTCTTTTCTTCTTTATTTCCTGGCCACTAATCCGGGTATCCAATCAGTTTGAAACACCCTTCACGTTTGTGACCATTCCTTCCACAGAAGGTGCAGTGGTCATTTTCTTTTGCTTCCCTTCCTTGCCGGCCGGTTCCCTTTTCTTTCGGCTGCCAAGACCCTCCTTCATGTTTCCGGAACGCCTTGAATGCAACCGTATAGATGCCACTCAATACCGGTGCCTTGTGGGGATATTGTTGTACTTACAAGCTACCAGACCTGACATCACATACTCAGTTAATGTTCTGAGTCAGTTTGTCGCGGACCCAAGACGCAATCACATGGAAGCTGCCAATCGAGTTCTTCGGTATTTGAAAGGAACATCGGGTCAAGGCATTCTTCTTCCCCATGAAGGACCTTTGACCCTGAGTGCTTACTGTGACTTTGATTGGCTTGGATGCCCGTACATAAGGCGTTCAAGGACCGGGTATTTACTCCTCTTGGGTGGTGGTGCAATCTCTTGGAAGAAGAAGAAACAATCGGTTGTCTCTCACTCCTCAGCTGAAGCTATATACAGAGCCATGGCCTCCACGGTTAGTGAGATTCTTTGGGTAAGATGGCTTCTCAAGGATTTTCAAGTGAACATTACGGCTGCCACACTGTTGTTTTGTGACAACCAAACTGCTCGCCACATTGCAAACAATCCTGTTTTCCATGAGCGTACAAAACATGTTGAAATGGACTGTTACTTTGTTCGTGAATGGGTAGATTCGAAAGAAATTATTCCTATGAAAATTGATAGTAAACTACAAATCGCAGACCTTCTCACAAAGGGACTCAGCACTCAACTACTCAATTCGCTTCTTCACAAGATGGGCATTAAGGATCTACATGCTCCATCTTGAGGGGGAGTATTGGAGCACAATATTCACAGAATATCTTCTTCCCTAGTTATTTGTCTATCATTACTAGTTGCCATGTTTAGCTTGTTTTATTTCTCTATTTATTCTCTTGTTTTGATTCATTGTAATCATCCAAAAATAATACAAAGAATTGTTCCCTGAATTACCAATTCTAACATAGAACTCAAAACTTTGACTTTTCAAGTCAAAGCCAGCTAAGATATAAACAAAAAATTTCATCAAATTGAAGCATATAAAAAGATTTAGAAAATTTTCAATATTCACTTTGTTTAATTTTGATAGTTGAGAGGGAAAAAAGATACTAGTATACTACACTCCACCTTCATCATCAGTATGTAGCTGGTGATAAGACGATGACAGATGACTATTTTGACATTAATGTCAACTGTCAATAATTCTCAAATCTTTTAAGCAAGAATATTTGTATCAATTTATTGATATCTTAGCTAAGACTTTTTCACAATTTAAAATACTTGCAACCTACAATATGACTCAAGGTGTTGACTTTACGTCTATATTGAAACTCTTGCATAAAGGTATAAACTTGTTTAGATTCATGCGTCTTAACGATGGTCAAAATAGGATGCAATATGTGACAAGTAAACCGAGAATAACAATACACTGCCTAAAACCCTTTTCTGCACACGCACTTTTCAATAATATAGTGTCAAACCCCATACTTCTTAAACACTAATTTATTTGGCTTTATCAAACAGGCTCTAAGTAGCATGTATTTTTCAAAGCATCTATGTGGTACATAATACATATATGATCTCTAGTCAGCAAAAATGCATTTTTTTTAAATCTTTTAAGATAGTTTGAAATAAATGAATCTCAATTTATTGGAATTATCTGTTGAGTATGTTTGGATTATTGTTTTATAACATTTGTTTGTTTAGACTTCGATCTATTTTTGACCCAAACAAATGACTCTTCTTTAATCATCTTTACCATCTTTTAAATGGGAACTGATTTGCTGTTGAATTCTATGTCATTTATGCTAATCCATAATCTCACCCTTCTCATCCACTAACCTCCTCCGCCTTCACCCCCTCTCTGTTTTCCTCCGCCTTCACCCTTCCTCTTCTCCTGGCCCTCCCCTACCGAGCCACCTCTCCTCCTCTTCTTACCTCCTCCTTCCCCCTCCACCTCCACACCTCTCTGTCCACCCCTGTTTTGCAGCGCCTCCACCCCCACCCACCCCCAACGGTCACTTTTCAAAACCTAGCAAGCTGCCTTCATTCGACCCTTTTCACCCCTCGTGCAACCTTCATTCGCACCTATTGCATTCATTTGACCCTTCCATCCCTCTTGCAACCTTCATTCGACCCTTTTCACCCCTCTTGCAGCCTTCATTCGCTCCTTTTCACCCCTATTTGCAGCCTTCATTCGCCTCTTCCCTGGCCTAACCTGCACTTGTTCGCCCTTTTTCACTTTTTTTTTGTAACCTTCATTCACCTCTTTTCAGCTCCCTTCACCCCTTTACCCTGCCACCATTCACCTCTCCATTTCAAGGTCAAGGGATTGTTGATGATATAATAACTAGCAGGAGTTTGTTTTTTTGTTTTTTATTTTTTAAAGTCAAAGTAGGGTAAGAAAAAAAATAGTATATAAAACTCACTGTATAAAGTTGCTATTGTTAGAGGTGACTTGATAGAATTTTGGAAAAAAAGAAGCCTAGAACAAGGAGTTATGTGGGGTATTGATGTGCTCAAAGTGGTTTAGTAATAACTAACTAAATTAACCTAAACTAGACACTCTAAGTTTTAAATTTATAACCTAAGACTCTCTAAACCTAAACCACACAACCGGCAAGTGTACCGGTTAGTGCAGTACAGCTAAAGTAAGTCCGAGTATCGAACCCACGAGACTCTACTGGAAAACGTAAACTAGACTCGATTACTTATCCTAAATACTGACTTAATAATGTTTTATTGCTTAAAGGGGGGTTTTCTAAACGACTAATGTAAATAAATAAAATAATAAAACTAAAATAACTAAATACACAAACTGGAGACTGCAACTGAGATCAGATGGATGGGAAGGCACTACCTAGGCTAGAATCCTACACATGAATGATAAAGCTTCTAATGGCTATGGAACTGGTGTGGAACCGGGATCTTAAAATACTAAACATCAATAATAAACTAGACACCCTCGACCCTTCTCAAGGGGAAACCCTAGAATATTGTTGTGCTGTTAAACCACCGGTTGAGAGGTTACCCTCACAGGCTTACCTACTCGAATCTTAAAGTACCCGCTAGACAGTCTACCTCACAGCGCGAAAGTCACAATACACCCAAAAGTGCAATGGGTAACTACAATATTTTTTATAAGACTTGGCCTACAAAGAATGCTAGGGAAACTAGGAAGATCTTCTCACAAAGCCTCTAGAACTAGCAATTTAACACCCTAGACAGACCAACAATCTCGCACCTTACAGCTATTGAGAATTGGTAGAACACTTAGAATTATCTAACTAACAATTACAACTCCTATGGGTAATGCTAGGCAATTAACCATAAACTAGTTGCTAACACCCAGTCCGCAACCTAACCCGCATTCATACATGAAAGACATTCACAAAAACGCAAGTGGAGTTTCTAAAAGTTAATTAAACAAAACTAAATATGCATATACATCAAACCAGAAAATAAAAAGTTCTTTACTTTAAAATTCACCCACAACCAAAAGTCCCAAAAACCATAAAAACAATAAATCAAGCAAGTGCAATCATCATCGCCTAGGTAGCGTCAAGGTTTAGCCAATAAAAGTCATGTTAATATCAAAACAATAAAAGCAAGACAAATTCATGGTGTTCACTACGGGTTTAAATTGATAAATAATAAATACCGACCCGTGCTCGCACCAATACTTCAACCCTTGATTTGCGCCTATAATAATTATGCCCCTTCAAAAGTCGATCCTCTGCTGTCCTTCCAATCTTCTATTGATATTTTCGCAGCTCCTCTTCAAAGAATAATAATCGCTCCTCTTCAAAATAATCTCGCTGCCTCCCCAAAAAAATCATATATGCGGCTGCTCTCCAAGAATAATAATATGTTTTCTTTCAACTTTGTTTCTTTTTCTCCAAGATATGGGCCATGGGCCTTGAGTCACGTAATAGTTATTTTTTTTTCTATTATTATTATTATAATTATTATTATTATTATTATTATTATTATTATTATTATTATTATTATTATTATCTAGAATACTATTATTATATACAGTATTATGACTCAGTGCTTTCGACTCGGGTGTTCTTGACTCGACCAAAGTTGCTCGTTTATGCTCCAACGTTCATGAACACCTACAAAATATAAAATAAAATAGATAAACACTAAAAAAGACCCAAAACTAATAAAACTCTATAAAAAGCTATAGTAAATAAAATAGCCCCGTACAAGCCTGAAACTGTACAAACTTTACACTGGAAATAGATGTATTTTACAATACATCAGGTATCGCTTAAAGGGTGGGTAACCTGTGGTTGCTACCCTCATCGCCTAGTAAACGGTTTTTGTTTGCTGGTTTCTTTTCCCCTCCAACTCATCTCAAGTTTGGCGTTAACATACGCGCATGGCTCCTACCAGGAAGGCACGAAATGTCAAGTCAGGAGGCTCTGCGCGGGGCTCTGGTAATGGTTTAAGGGCCTGCCCCTTTAAACATTTTCACGACTGTGAAGATGGTAAACCAGGGTTTGGCGGATTTTTCCGCCTTCTTGAACACATGCAAAGCACTCACCTCAAGACAGAAAATCGAAGGCTATCTTTGAAGGAGGCTATCTCGAAGGATTTGGACCTTTTTATTGGATGTTGGGGAAGTTCTTAGGGCAGAAGATAAATGGTTATGTGGGAGGTGCATGGTGATGCATGCTCTCAGTAGGGGGTGCAAGCATGATGATGGGGTTGTATCGTTTGCCATGGTCTCGGGAGATGTCGAAGATTTCATTGTTGGGATACAGAAACCATGTCAAGTGGTAGTCGACACAAACCCACGTCACCCAACTGGGATGGTTGGTGATGTTGCCCTCCTCGAGCGTGTTTGTCCCTCCCTATTCAAACGGTTAAAAGCATTCCCCTCAGTTGTCGTCTGATGTTCGCTCAAGTGTTATCATGTGCCTTGCGCAAAGTGGTGGCGTCGTCAGGCTTGGTTGACAATTGGGTCCAATTGCTTTTGCTTCCGCGGTTAACCCTAAGGGTGGTCAGATCGTCCTCTAGGCAAGAGCGAAGATCAGGGAAGAGGAAATCTCTGCAGTGTAGTAGCATCTTGCAAGCGCTTGCAGTATGGAAAGATGGGTCTGGGTTTGCAGTCGTTGTCTCTTCCCTCTTGGATAGCGCGGGGGAGGTTGTGGTACCTAGGGGAGAATTCAAAAGGGAAGAGGACAATGAAAGGGAACCTAATATTAAGCAATGCCTTCGAAAAGTCAGGGATGGGCATTTCACGGTGGCGGTTAAGGTTTTATGCTCCAGTGGGGTTGCCCCTCTATGTGAATCGACCATGAAAGCCCTTATTGATAAGCACCCAGTGGTTTCGGCTCCATCCATGCCTTTTAACCCTATTGCCCAACACCTGTTAGATGCTATTGGTGGCGAGGGCTCGCTGACTTCCTTAGGTTTGCTCACAGCCATTACTGAAGTTGTAAACTTATGGCTTGGGGGGTCTGCCCTAAGACACTTGCTGAGTTTGTTGCCTCAGCCCCCTCACTCCCTTATTGAAGCCCGATCCCTCACTCCCTTATTGAAGCCCGATGATGGAATTCGGCCTATTGTCGTGGGGGCATTTGGCGAAGGTTGGTTTCTAAGGCGGCAATGAAGAAGGTTGGGAATGACATTGCCCAGTACCTGGGGAACTTTAAATTTGGAGTGGGGGGGGTACCAAATGGGGCAGAGGCAGTGCTTCACAGTTTCAACAGGTTCCTCAAATCTTTCCATATGGATGGTTCCTTGGCTCTGCTTACAGTAGACTTCTCCAATGCCTTCAACATGGTCGACCTCACAGCCTTTCTCCAAGGGGTTCACCAGCGGTGCCCGTCTATCTATCCTTGGGTCCAGTTCCTTTACGCCCAGCCTGCTAGGTTGTATGTGGGTAATGATTGTATTGGGGCTACTACCGGAGTGCAGCAAGGAGATCCTTTGGGGCCTCTTCACTTTGCTCTTGCCTTACACCCCCTTATCATGCGGGTTCAGGAACACGGTAACCTCTTGTTTCATGCTTGGTATTTGGATGATGGGACAATTATAGGCAACGCATCTGAGGTTGCTAAGGCTTTAGACATCATCAGCGTGCATGGGCCATATCTGGGGCTTCGTCTCATGATTAAGAAAACAGAGGTATTTTGGCCGATGTGTGACGGGCTGAAAGTTCAGGACGGGCTTTTCCCAAGAGGGATTGGTAGACCAGAGATGGGGGTTAAGATCCTTGGTGGGGCTGTTAGCCGAGATCCTATCTTTATTGGGGAGTTGGCAGGACGGCGGGCCACGGGTGCAGTTGACCTTATGAAACTCCTGCCCCGCCTTAGGGACCCCAAAGTGAACTCCTCTTGCTCAGGTCATGCATGGGGGTCGCTAAGTTACTTTTTGGGTTGCGAACTTATCAACCCCACTTAATGGTGGATGCGGTATCCCATTTCGATGATGGCCTCCGGGAGGCTATTTAAGATATAGTTGTGTGTGGCGACCCCTTCTTCGGTGACCTCCAGTGGCAATTTGCATCCTTGCCGATGCGTCTAGGTGGTTTGGGCCTCCTTTCAGCTCGAGATGTTGGGGTTTATGCCTTTGTGGCGTCTAGAGCTCAGTCCTGGAACTTCAGGATCATATCATTCGGAACAGTGGGGTCGTCGGGATAGACCCGGACTATCAGCAGGCGCTTGAACGCTTAAATGTCTATCTCCCGGACTTTGATATTGGCGGTTTTTCTAATAAGGACACCACCCCTCAAAGCCACAAAAAACTTTGGCGAATGCTCTGTTTAGCAAAATTGCTGAGATCCTGGGAGAAGTTTTTGAGTTGTCATCCCGCCAAAAGGTGGTGATTGAATGCCTAAAGGGTCCTCATGCTCAGGATTTTTTGACCGTTATCCCGATTGAGGGTTTGGGTCAATGCATGTCCGCAGTGGAGTACAGGGCTATTCTCAAGTATCGGTTGATTATCCCTATGTATCCGGAAGATGAAACATGCCCTATCTGCCGTAAAGCTTGCATGGATAAATTTGGGGAGCACGCAATTCATTGCAAAGAGCTTCATGGTTTCAAATACCGGCATGACTGGGTGAGGGATGTTTTGTGGGACATCCTGAGAAGAGCTGGAATTTCTGCCAAGAAGGAGGCCCCTGTAAATTTTCTCACAGACCCTGCAGAAGGGAGATCCACCTTGCGACCAGCGGATCTGCTTGTTTTTGGTTGGGCGAGGGGGAAACATGCTTGCGTGGACCTCAAGGGGGTATCTCCTTTGGTTGGGTTAAGGGAAACAGGGTTTGTAGCTGGGCAAGCGTCGAGAAAGGCGGAATCGAAGAAAGTAGATAAGCATGCTAAAGCTTGTGCAGAGAACCAACATGTCTTTATCCCCTTTGGCCTTTGATGCCTTTGGCTCCCTAGCGCCAGAAGCTATTCGTTTCTTAACCAGGGTCTAACAGGTCGTCCACATCAATAGCTCATCCCCAGGGGGCAAGGATTTGTATTTGGTAGACTAGGGTTCACAATTCAGAAAGGGGTGGCGGCGCAGCTTGTTGCCCGTTTACCCTCTATTTTGATGTAACTTTCGTATTTCGTTTTAATGTGAAGAGTATCAATTGAATTAGACTTTCAAATTCGTTAAAAAAATCAAAATGACATAATATTGAAGAAGTTAAGGAACAACCATTGATTAATCTTACATCAGCCCAACGTTTTAGTAGAATTTTTTAAGCGTCTTGCTGTCCATGACCACTGGCAGCCCAAGTAAGCGGAGTGCTTGGCAGGCTCACATTATGAATTAAGATCAACAACACCCCAGGAGATGCATAACTCCATCAGCTAAATATCATTTAGTCACACTAGAAGGAATGCCCGCGCGTTGCGGCGGGTGCAACTGTTTTGCCCCTCGTGTATCGTGTTTGTTGGTTATTCGTTATGATGAAGTAGAAAACAACGATGTATAAAATATATGTTATTCAAAACTGAAACTCATAAGTATATCTTCTGAAAATTTTAAATGGGTACAAAACAATAGGTCATATTATTCCTTGCAACACCCTTAGATTGTCCCATGTCCTTCGGTGGGACCCTTTTATGTATCTCGAAGGCAGATAAGTATACCATCGTAGAGCGGTGCTTTGCGTAGTGAAGTGGCGTTGTATCTCTTAATGACCATAAGATTGTAGTGGAAGTGATGTAATTACTAAAATGCAGTTTGTAGTGTGCAACATATTTTTATTATTTTAGGGCACCCGCGAGATGCAGCGGAGTCAATGATTTGCATAGATACTCTCGTTTTATGTTAGTTTGACAAGCGTCGTAACAAATATATTAGACCAAACAAATTACTAATCAATATAGTTAAAACTACCAAATCGACTGATAAGAACTTGTCTTCTTTTGGATATGTAAACAATTGGTGACTTCGTGAGATCAGAAACTTAAATTCTATTCCTAGAAGCTTATAGTAGTAGAGAAAACAAAAAACCATCGAGGAAGACGACGACGTTGCTCATGAAGTATCTCTACCATATTTGCTTGTATAAACATCAAGCCTACATATATCGCCTACTTTAATGGGTTGAAACGTGTCATGGGTTGGGTGTGTTGGCAAACTTCAAGCCTACATATTCATTTGTGTGCAGAAGTGTCACATCATACCATCCTGCAACCACATAAATTTAAAAAGAAGATATAAATACATAATATATGATGTAATTTATTTACTATAAACATTGAAGGATATGTAAGTTATGTATGTGAAGAGTCACTACATTATTTATATACCAAATACATGACCACTATTTATAAGACTATAACATTGATACAAACATAATAAAGACATGGAGGTTATGAATGTAAAGAATCACCGTATTATTGTTAATTTCCTCATCAATTTTATAATTATGTTTAAATTAATTTCTTCAACAATTTAATATTTAAGTAGAAAGACAATTTACCCCCTAAATGACTTCAATAAGCATTGTACTATAAGCAATAAAGGTTGTATTTACTTAAATTTTGCGGGTATCCTTCATTGATGCTTTATAATATAGTATAGAAGATAAAGATTCGGGTTGATTCATTAGCGTAAGCATGAATTTATGGCTTTTCGATTTCTTATTTCTTAACACAAATAACATAAGTAATTAACACATAGTTAAATCAACAAATACCTTTACGTATAGATCGAGTTAACTATTTCATGACGTTCATGGAAACCATGTTGATTGAAATTGAGGAAAGTCTCCATACCCTTCTCCAACCATCCTCTCCATCATCTGTCCTTTATGTCCATTTGTTCCATGCAACATCAGTTTTCATCTCATGCAGTAAGTGGAAGTAATATTTATAATATATTAGAAACATATTAGCAAATCTAGAATGTTATATTTATAATTTTGTCCGTTTTATTTAGTTAACAATATATATGATTCAAGATACACAACTTCTTAACAAAGATAGTTAGGAAAACGATCTGTCACCTTCATATGGGTCATATCATCCAATTCAGTAGAGTTGAGGTCAATAGGTCATAGAGCATGCTGGCTTCTGAAAGCTTCATAGAGAGAAACTAAAAATACACAAAGAAAAATATTTTCTTATCAATAATTCTGAATATTTTTTGTTTATTGTTTTAATTGTTAGTTGCACAACTAAATTACCTCAATTTGATTGTG
Source organism: Ambrosia trifida (assembly GCA_028751855.1). Classification (NCBI taxonomy): domain Eukaryota; kingdom Viridiplantae; phylum Streptophyta; class Magnoliopsida; order Asterales; family Asteraceae; genus Ambrosia; species Ambrosia trifida. The sequence continues at coordinate 97,232,052 of CM054130.1, forward strand.
CAACGATCCAACATAGTTGATTATTACATCCAACATCACTGGCATTCCCGTTGTCTATAGTAAATAACTAAATTTAAATGGAGCAAAACAATGATATATTATGAAGATAAATTTTTGTAATTGTCAAAGAACATATGAACAAGTAGAAAAAAATGTATATATGTATATAAAGATTAACTCATATCTTTATACCTTGTAGCATCCGGGAACCATATCTTACAAGCGTCTTAACTTCTCATTGATTTTTTTCTCTTCTCATCTAATGAAGACATAAAATTTTTGGACAAAACAATGTTTCAAAGCATGAAATTAGCTCTAAGATTTTGTTTGAGGTTATGAAAAGACTATTAGCATTCAAGAAATTGATTATAATGAAGTATATATAATAATATAGATCGGGGGTTGAAAGGTCTCACATTTAAGATGCATCATAGGTTAGGTTGTATTTTGTGTTTTAAAAGTTAGACATAAGGGCATAATTAGGATAAGATTGTAGGATGTGAGGTATTGGATTATATTAAATTTACTAATCTACCCTCCTAAGTGTCTTAATAGTCACAGGTATGCCAATAATCCCCTTAATTTTTTTGCTTAAATATGTTGTACATCTTGTTTGTTAAGTTATACGAAAATGAAAATGACTATTCTAACCATCACTCCTTCTTAATAAGATAATATAGATAAACTCATACCAAACTTTCACAGGAACAGGACAACATTAAACATGCCAAGACCAAATAAATAATATTATCAGATCACAATTACCAAATAAGGCATTCATAAAATTTAGTGGTAACTTTAATCTACTGAAAGTTCAAATTACATAAGAGCATAAACAACATTAGCAATAGACCTGATTTACGGAAGATACTAGTATTCCAAATTGAATGAGAATAGACCGTCAGCTCGACCCCTGGTGTTAACACTCACCATTATTGCCCGAAAACGAAGAATGAAATCGTCCAACATTTGAGATTATCATCCACCCACGTTCTCCTCTCCGTTTCCCTACTGTCATAACATCCCATGTTTTTTTCTTCTTTCTCCTGGTAACGTCGTATGACATAGCATACCAGATCTGATGGTGTAATAGGCTCAACGATAATACTAAGGTAGCGTTTGGTATGATGGAATGGAAGGGAGAATGGAATGGATCATTACGAGGTAATGAAAAATAGTGTGTTTGGTTCAGGGCCGTCTCTGAGAATGTTAAACAAAATTTGGGCCTCGGGCGAAAAAAAAATTGGGCCTAAAATTTTGTAAAGAGGAATGAATTTAAAAAAAAAAAAAAAAAAAAAAAAAAAAAAAAAAAAAAAAAAAAAAACTAAATATGGTGTTAGAGCCAAGGCTTGAACTTGAGACCTCTACATTAAATTTGCATGGTTTTTCCAACTCCACTAACAAGACTTTTATTTATAAAGCACAAATATATATCCTAAATATAGAATTTAATATATATATGTATTTTTTTTAAAAAGTTCGGGTCCATTTGTGGGTCGGGCCCTGAGCCGGTGACCACCCGGCCCATGCTCAGGGCCGGCCCTGGTTTGGTTGGTTACAGGAATGGAATCACTCATTCCACAAGGCATTCCATTCACTCAAAACCATTCCATCAACCCCCCATGATTTTTTTCCATTTCATCCCTCATTCACCCATTAGTAACAACACCATAACCCACCACCACCCACCACCGCCGCCACCAACCACAACTGTCGCCCACCACCACTGCCGCCACCACTACTGCCGCCACCACCTACCACCGCTGCCGCCACCAACCACCACCACCGTCGTCACCACTCACCACCGTCATCGTCATCGTCATCGTCGTCGCCGCCACCAACCACCACCCACCACCAGCTACCACCCACCACACCGCCGTCGCCATCCAACACCACCCAACGCCGCCCACCACCGTCACCCACCCACTGCCGCTTCCACCACCTGCCACCGTCACACACTACAATTTCCTTTACCCACCACTGCCGCCGCTACTCACCACCATTACTCACCATCGTCGCCCACCCACTATCACCTCCATCTAGCTCCACCCATCGCCATCGTTGCCACTACCCACCACCGTCGTCGCCACCACCAACCAATCGCCGTCGCCACCCACCACCATGCTACCGCCACACACCGCCACTACTCACCATCGTTGCCCACCCACCATCACGGCCATCCACCTCCACTTTCCACCGCCGCTACCGCCACATATCACCACCCACCATCACCGCCACTGACCACCACCCACCACAACCACTCTCCACCGATTTTATTCCTTCGTCTTTTCCTATCTATCTGACAACACAAAGTAATATTTTCTTTCATTCCCATATGGAAACCAAACAAGACATGGAACGGTAATGATCCATTCCATTACCTAGCCCATTCCATTCTCTCTCCATTCCATTACCTCATACCAAACATACCCTAAGGGTTAATTTTGGGCCCGCACTTAACACATCCATGCTGGACTCCTTGTCTAATTCCTAGTGAGGTGGGATAAGGCTTAGGAACCATCAAGTCCTGGATTTGATTGGTTTTCTCATATTCATCAGTTTCCTCCTGAATTGATGTCTAAGCATAATTCCTAATGGAGATGGATATGATCGGATGGTTTCGCCAGTGGCATGATAATACTCTAGTAGTAGGTGAGTCATCTAAATTTGCCATTAAAAGAAAATCTAACTTAGAAAGTGATGCGGAGCAACAATAATATTCATTTTTTTTAAAGGCCAACAAAGTCGTCTTAGGCTGTGACAACCTTCACCCTTGTTTTTCTTCAAGTTGTCAGTTGTAGTCCTTCATATATGAATGTTTCAAATTTCAGCCCTTGTAGTTTTTTTTTTCGTTTTTGAAATTATTAAAATGATCAATTTCATATTATTTTTTTAAGTTGTTGAAATACAAATTTATTATGTTATTAATTGTTTAAGTTTGAAAAGTGTAAAGTTTGAAACTTATAAAATAATTTAAGTTAAAAATCTTGGTTAGTTTGTTAAGTTTATAAAAGAAATTACTAACCAAGTTATTCATAATATCAACCTAGTTAAGAAAAGGAGGGACTTAAGTTGCCAAACATTAAAGTTATAATTGAAATCGATTTTTGCCTCTGACTAAACTTCGATCGATCTCCGGTCAACATGTCGCCGCCGGCGAGATATTCCGGCCTCCTTAAAACTCACCAATTATTAGTGATGATTCGTTTTTAATGTTTGTTTCCGTTTTGACCAACATAATCGGTCTGTTACTATGATGATTATACGTTTAATCCATCAATGATCGGTATTATGACAAACCCGATTAGTAACCGTCGAAGACCAATCAATATGGCTTCAATTCGTATTATAGGGTTTAATTAGGAACCAAAATCGCATACAAATTAAGTTTCGACACCCTCTGCTTCTTATCCCTCAAGAAATGTTTCTAAATTCAAGCTGTACAGTCGGGTTTGACATCAAGAACCCATCGGCCCTCTTTCTTCTTATTTCGATCCTTAAACTTGCATGTAAGTCGATTTTCTTTATGCCATTTTATTCTACACACGACCCTTTATAATAGCCCTATGATTCCTGGTCGTTTACAAGTCGAATCGGGCTAGATTGAATTCTTGGTTAGGGTTAGGGTTTTAAGTACTTTTGGGGAAGAAGATGATGAACATTGAGTAGTGTTTAATATAATTTCTTTTTAATATAATTTCTTTTTAATAAAATGGCATAAAAAGAGCGACTAAGAGTTTCATCTTCCTATATCACTACTCCATCTTCCTCTTTCACCAAGAGTTTTATTTTCGTTTTATATTTTGTCACTGTTACATCTATCACAACAGCTTAGGGCACTTAAACGATACAAAAAACTAAACTATACAAAGCATGGTTAACTTGATAAACTCTATTTAGTTCTCTTGATGTTGTAGACCTAGTAATTTAGTAAAAAAAAAAAAGAAATAAAAAACTTGAGTTATATGAATAAATTTGCTTCCAACCGTTTTATTTTCGTTTAATATTTTATCATTGTTACATCTATCACAACAGCTTAGGGCACTAAAACAATACAAAAAAACTAAACTATACAAAGTATGGTTAACTTGATAAACTCTATTTAGTTCTCTTGATGTTGCAGACCTAGTAATTTAGTAAAAAGAAAAAAGAAATAAAAAACTTGAGTTATACGAATAAATTGGCTTCCAACCTGTTACTATATTATTCTAACACATTACTTTTAATAAACCTTTAATATTATTATTATGGTTGACGTCTAGAAAAAAAACCATTTTGATGCTATCCAATTTAAAAGTGTTCATGAACCAAATTTGATGATAAAGATAAAAAATAAAACAAAAAATAAAGTTATAAGATATTGATAAATATTAAAGTCATTAAGAGTTTTTAACGTGAATGGATGAAGATACTTACAAGATTTTTGTTTCAAAGACGTCACAACGCTTTGGTATTGCTTCCCATGCGGTATGATGTCAAATTTCATGAGAAAGTGTTTTAAGATTTTCAGGGAAAAATCATGAGATTATCAACAAAAGATGGACAATAGTGAATACGATATGAACATATTAAAGCTAATTTGAATTGTTCCTTCACTTGATCATTGTAGAATGAGGGAACGAAATGTGACGTTGGTAACTATTATACGAAGGAAGTGAGAAAAGTGAAAGGTTGCCATCTATATTTATTAACTATTTTCCCTAGGACATGAAGAGTTGGGGGTTAGCATTAGTAAGGAATAAGGTTTTAATGGTTGTGATTACATATTTATTTGGAATTTAATTATACACTAGTATTATGCCCGCGCGCTTCGCTGCGCAAATATAATTCTAAAAAAACATGGCAGCGTATTGCATTCTAATTTGGCTAAATTTCGTAAAGCATGTCTCTTTCTCGCTCTCCATCTCATAAGAGACGCCTTTTGAAAGTAAATTTAAGATTTAACAATCAAAATTACAATTCTTGTTTTTTTTACAACCCACATATGTTTTTATGTTTATTTTTTTCATACAATCATTCAAGCTTAACTTTCTTAGTATAATATAATGATTTTAGAATTTATATTTATATTATAGTCATTTTGCAATTGATCTAGACGGTCACTTTGTCTTTTTAATTGAAATCATATAAGGGTGAGAAGTTTCAAAACAACTCACATGATAGTAATGAATGTGATAATTCAAATACATTAATAAGTCTCTAAATTGATTATATAGTTATAGAACAAGTACAAGTGCATAATGCAATAAGGGGTATTATGGAGAACTTTTGCATGACATATCTATGTTAAAGCATGACTCTCTTGATATCCCATCTTAAAATGGGTGTAAAATTACTTTTCTAGACATGTCTCCTCCTTAATAAGGTAACATAGATATAACTTATAAAGTTTGTACAGTGTGCATTATCAATTGAAATTACTTAAGAACAATTAATCTTTATATAAAATGATTATTCTCTCCATTTCATCTAATTTAATACTCATGTAGAAAGATCATTTTGACCATTTACTAACTTCACTAAGTTGTTGTACCATAAGCATAATTGTAGTTACTTAAATTTTGTGGGGATCCTTCCTTCATGCTTTATAATATACTAGTGGGGTGCCCGCGCGATGCAGCGGGATGACATATATTTGAGTACATAATGTCGAAAACATAGTCACATAATTCGCCAGATAAGGTCCGAATTTCGTTTTGGTACGTTTCGCATGATTCGGAATACGCTTGCGAACCAATTCGTACATGGTACGCGATTTTAGGGTTGCAATTCGGTGACTGAATTCAGTAAATCAATCGTTGAAATCGTTTGAAATTCGATGAATTGTTCGTTTTTACTACGTACCTTATAAGTATAAGAAGCGATTTTAGGGCTTCTTGCTTCTATTTGACTGTACTTGCTTCTGTCTGATCTGTGGTGGTGAATGATGTTGGGGGCAGAATGGGTGGCGGCAGGAATTTCATGACAATTAGGTTTGCTGGTTTGTTGATTATTATTGTACTCTAAGTGCATGTTGGGCCTGGTCATTGTTTGGGCTTACTAGAATGGATATGATTTTATGGGTTTTAGTTTGGGTCCATTCGATGGTTGTTTGGACTTTGGCAGATGGATTTTTCAAACTTAAAGGCTTCCTTCTTGGCCACTTGGAGGTGATTTGACTCAAATATGGCGGCCTCTTTATTTTCTAACTTAGAAACTTACATCATGGTCCTTAAACTTTAAATGTTTATCATATTTAACCTAAACTAATATGAAATTTTGGATTTTGGTTATTTTGATTAATGAATTTAGTAAATTTTTATTTTAATTTGTGTATACCGAACCAGACTCAATGGTACACCGTACCATACCGTACCGAAATGAACCTACCCCCCTCCGTACCGAATTCATCCCATCTAACGAATTGCGAACCCGAACCCGAACCTCGTACCCGAACCAGAGCGAACCGTGAATTAGGTGACTATGGTCGAAAACCTATGCGATGCAGCGGTGACAATAATGTATTACCCGATACTCGTTTTGTGTTAGTTTACAACCCTCTCATGGTATATTGTATTAATATACTTTGATACTGCAAACTGGTTATCAAACGCATTTACACGAAATAGTATATACATGAAACTAAACTTTTTTCCTTTAAGTGGTTCTACACGAAACCAATCCATCTAAAACAACAAAGAGAACCCAATCCACTAAATCATTAACAACATTTTAAGCTAGTTGCACCAACTCACAATAATAATACCCTTTTCTTATCTAGTTAAATGAAGAAACCCTATTGGCAAATTTTGTGTCTATGAATCTTTAACTTCCTAAAGAAAGGCTATAGGTATTAGATATACACTTTCGATGACTTTCAACCCATTTAACATTTTTAATCCTTTTTAGGTAAATATTTTTGTACGCACAAAGTGATCATTTAAGGATACACCGTAACTTAAATCTACTTACTCAAATGTATATGGTTAAAAAACAATACTTTTTTCTTAGTTTAAAAATTCATTATTTAATCAAACAATGTCCCAAAAAAAAAACAAGGATATGTGAATTTTCATACTACCTGAATGAAGTATACATCTCCATTGATGATGAAATATGCAGTTCTGAGTCTATAAGAAGGAAGGCTTCTTGCCTGATATTCAGAAAATAATTATGATATTTTTGTAATCTATTAAAATATGCCAGCATGCATACCAATCATGTATACTGATATAAACCGAAACCATAGGTAAAAATGATATTCTTTTTTGTCAGTAGAGATAAAATAATATACAGAAGCGTTCATGTTTTTATGTTTAGTACCTGATGGTATATCTCAGCCCAGGATAGTACAAGCAGTGTGTACGTTGAGAAAAATAGAAGACCAGGAAGATCCAAAGGTAAAATATCTAATACCTACGGATGATAATTCCAGTTCTTGTTTAGTGTCATGGGTCATATTAACATTAAAGAAAAATCAACGAAGAGGAAACATGGTAACTTACCTTTGATTTGTAGTGAAAAACACTACAGTCTAATCCAAACTCAGCAGCCCTTACTGTGGATAAGAAAAGACTAACTATGAGAACATTTACTTCCCGAATCTTGACATTTGATTGAAATTTGATGAGAACTGATGTAATTTTGGTTACCCAGTTTCATCAAAGAAGATGTTAAGTTCATCTCATCGAGAGGCGGAGCCACATTTTTTTAGATGAACCCCATTTAAATAATGCTGAATTTGAAAGGCAGAACCCCATAATTCAATTGCTTTAAAACTCACCAAATACTGCTGAATTTGCCGCTCTTCGGCTTCCAGCACACTCTGCCTCTACTCTCGATTCGATTCTCTATTTAAGACTTTCATCGACCTACAACTGCGTAAACAAAAACTGTTTATAAATGATGGCATCGACAATTGAGGAAAAATGACGGCGAAGGAAACCATGTTCATGTACCTTTGCCCCTCCATTATTACCATTGCCTCCTCTGGCCTATAATTTATTGGTCGACCCATTTGGCGGCCCTTAGCGGCCCCTGAACATATAAATATTAGATAAATATCATAGAACATGATTAAACAAAACAAAGTCTATCATTGAAACATTCCCAATCAATATAACATAGCCCAATGTAATGGAAAACCGACATGTAGGTGAATATAGACATAAGTGGAAAATGGATATCTAGGCGACCAGAAAAATGCAGAATACAATTAAGTAATTTCATGATATGCATATCGAGAAGGTAATGGTGACATACAAACCTCTTGTATATGAGGAATAAGCAAAGTTTCCGATACGATGGATCTTGCACCACCAATGTAAACTTAGACCTAAATTAGCAAAAGCATCAACTTTGGTACAATATAGAAAAATGAGAATAACATTATATAATATCTAATGAGTATTTGATTACTTTGGTACCTTAAGTCACATGTTTGTATTGAAATGAACATGTAATTATCATACAAACATTTCATCGAACAATTGATATGCATACTTTCAACACAATATAGAAAGATACAACTTTGTTCAATTCACCCCCAAATCACAAATTCAAACATGTATGTTCATGAATGTAATTATTCATGGTAAAAAAAAAAACTTTCACTGTAAAATAGAAAAGAAATTACCTGCAAAATGCCCAATGAATTTGGCAAATCCACAATGCGTGTTCTTGTCTTCCATATGACAATTAATTTAACAATTCCCTACATAACAATTTCAATTAACTAACAAATCAAGGCCTTGACAGAAAAAAAGTTATGATACAGCAAATTGGAACTCTATAAAATACTATAAAGAGACGTGATTAGAAAATGAATAACCTTGAATTTGCGAATTCAATGGAAGGTAAGTGCTCAGTCGTTTCATTCAAAGACATTACTCGATAGTCGATACCATTAAATAGGAGTCACTGCTGGATTTTTGTGACAAACTTCTGAATTGATGATGATGGTCAGTTGATGACGATGAACGGTTGATGATTAACATAGGAATTGATTGTGAGTCATTGATGACGACGGTTTATTTTCCGAATTGAAGAATTGGAGTGAAACCATCGGAGTAGAAAGGGTATAGATGGAACCTAACCCAAAAAGACTGATTTACCCCTAAATGAATGCATCAAATGTTTGTATTTTAAGCAATTAAATTTGTACTTACTTAACTTTTGCAGGAATCCTTTTCTCATGTTTTATGTATAGTATAGACTAGTGGGGAACCCGCGCGTTGCTGCGGAGTCGACAATTCGGGGCGGGACATACTTCAAGCCTTAAAACGATTACAAAAATCAAGTATAAGTTATGTGTGTGTTTATATATATCATAGTAGACAACCAGCACATTGCGGTGGGGACACGCCATGAGTGTACTTATTGGTTGGCAATATTACGATACCATATCGGTACCAACACACGTTATAGCAACCACGATAGAAAGTGACTCTTGACAATCAAGTTTACGACCAATGGTGATCACAAATCAATGCTTAGTAGCAGTCTAATTACTTTTGGTCCATTAATTGCTTATAATACATACTAATTTAGCATACAATAAGATTTCAAATAAATTAACAAAACCGATGATTAGGAACAGTTGTAGTTGCTTACAATATATAAAACATGATGATCCTTCTTAGTTTACACACAAATGGTGGGGTATAGGTGGCCTGGTTCTTTTTGGCATAATTTGTGTACCTTTATTAGACGCATCAGTTGCCCTCTTTTTGTATCGTTTGTTGTTATTTGACGGTGCGCTATTGGAAGTGGTTGCCCGTCTAGGTTTGGTGTAATGGTTTTCCATGTATGGCTTGTTTTGTTTTGTGTGTAGTTAATGTCTTGTTGGATTGCTTTGTTATATCTGCTATTTTAGTATATGAAAGTTTCTCTTCGTTGCTAAAAAATCTATATAAAACTGATGAGTTAGTACTCTTCATTAGTGTTATATGCGAATATAATGATTCAAGGCTAATTACTATTTCTACTATTTTCTTAATTTATTTATTTTATTTTAGCTTTTTATTATTTCTTCACAACACTAAACTTAACTCTAGAACACCTTAGAACGATTAGCCCACCTGATGAATTGATAAACAACAACATTAGTAACCCTTTTCTACACACAAAACCAGAAAAAAAACCATAAAATCTCATTTACCTTTTTTATTCGTCTCTTCAACAATGTTGGTTTTTGTTAAGTAATATGTCTTGTCATCAGAAATCTTCATCTTTTACTTTTACTTACAGAGGCTAAAAATAAAATACTTCATAAAAAAGCTACATATAGACAGGACATTATATGTGTAAGATCTCATCATACCTTAGTGATATCATCATCATCAAGTGGATACACATGGCACTATACAAGTAAGACCTTATTATAACTTAGTGATATCATCATCATCATCGATTATGCATATAAACGCTCGTGATCCCTAAATATATTTCAAAATTAAATCATCTTAATAAACATGTCAAAGAAACATAGCATGATTATAAGACTTAAAAGTCGTACTAACCTGGAAAATGGATTATATGAACGCTTCATCTTCTTCTTCAACCTTTTCTTCCTGTTACAAAACTTCAAGAGACATTATATCCAACTCACTGGTAAAATTTTAGAAAACCCATGATCATGGTTGTTAGACAATAAATAATAAAGAAGACAAATGAATCTTTGCCAAGTAGTTAAATAATAACAATAATAATAGCACTACCATTTCGTTGATAATCAATCTAATATCTTTCAAAGAAGACGGCATATTTATGGATGTGGGAGTTTTTGTGATAGAACCGACCCTTAGATGTGTAATGCGATATGCAAGATACGTTATACAATAGTACACGCTACTAAAACACACATAAACATCTACCCATATGTGAACTCTACACCTGCTTCCAATAAAAAAATACCCTTGATTGCATCTATATCTATTTAGTTAACCAAAAAACTATCATCTTATTTTTACTGGTTCAATCAACATGTATTGGATCTTTAATGAAACTCATTAACACATATTCCCTCTGCTTTCAATAGTGTTTATAACAAACAACTACACATTGAACAAACTACATACCTTCAACTTCGATTTGTAGAGTGAGTCGGTGGCCAGAGTCAAACCTGTACAGTCCGATGCATCAAATTTAACAAATAATCAATCAAACAAACTTTGTATTAGTAGTACAGAGATGGATATATGTATAAACAATGATAAAAGAAACGATAACTTCCTGCAAAAATGAAATTAGTGAATAAAATATGAACACAAATCATATTAACAAAGGGGCAATTAAAGAGATAAAAAATGTCTACGGTTTATGGCGGGTTTCCATCGCTTGATGGGATGTTATAGTGGGTAATAGGTATGATGTTATGATTAATAGTTATAATGTTATTATTGAATGGGGGAAAATGAAAAATCAATGGTTTCTTAGAGTGCATTTAAGAGTAGGTTAATGTAGATGGTTACAAGAACAATCAGTTGGCATCCGGAGACAATGGTCTCTTCATGTTCTCCAATTTAACACTAACCTCTCTATGACTAAAAGTCAGATTTACCCTTCATCAAATACATCAAATATTTGTACCTTAAGCAATCACATTTGTAATTACTTAAATTTGGCGGTCATCCATCTCTCATGCTTTATATATAGTATAGATATAGATTATAGAATATTTATGACATAAGCATTAACAACTCTTTTAGTCAGGGGTAAAGCACTTGCTAAAGGGTGAATCTATTTTGACACCCCAAAAAGGCTTACATGATGCGTATAGACCAATACTCATAAGTACATGGTACGAGGTCGAATATGTATATCAGATGTGACACCCGACATATTCAGGTTAATACTTTTCATACCTTACATACATACGCTTCATACTTTGCATACATACGAGTCTACCTCAACGAAAATATTGAAAACAACTACTTAATATCATACTTGACCGGGTCGGTTGAGTCGTGTCGTTGATTCGGGAATCATGGGAGTCGTTACAATGGTCCGAGGGATCATTGGGTGTCGGTCCATAACCATGTGTACAAGGATTGGCGATTCGTAGAATCATCGGGTTATTGCACACACGCAAGTCTTGAGTCCCGGGAATTGGTGATCGGATGGGAACGTGTTAGTTATCATGCATTATATACTTATAATCATTATATGACTTGTCGGTATGTGAGAATGTGTTTATATATATTAAAATAGGGTTTAACGCACCAAAAACCCGGTTAAATATGCTACAGGCGATTAGGCCACTGTGGATAGCCTAATCGCCAGTAATATAGGCGATTGGAGGAATTTTATGGGCGATTGGGCTAATCGCTAGTGGTTACACAAGATTAGAAACCCTAATCGCCTGTAACTGCTGCACAATCGCCTGACGTGTACTAAATGACTAGAAACGCCTATAAATACCACCCTTATGTTGTAAAACATCATTTGTGAAACCCTAATACACCCCAAAGCCACCCCACATCTTATACAACCTCTAGAACACGTTTTTGATCAAGAAATCACATTTCCAAGTTTTACACCCCATAATCTTACAATTGCAAGGTGTGTTCTTCATCCCAAACCTTTGTAATGATATTGTTTTGTTCCCTAAAGGTCCAGACCTGGTTTCTAAACATTTGTGTCTTTGAAAACTCATTAAAATCAGTTTCTAAACCAACCAAAACCTCTATGCTTGTTATATGTGATGTATTCATGCAAAATAAGATTTTTATCGTTTAAACATGGTTGTTCTTGTGTTATTGATGTGTTTCTGATCTAAATGAGTTGATATGATGTTAACCTAGGAGTTTGAAGGTTCATAGATGTGTATTATTGATATTAGGCGTTTTGACCAGTTTGAATGATTATGAAGGATTGATGATGATATGTTGTGTTTTGTTGATTGTTTGAGGTTAGGGTTTACTCTAGGATGATGCTAGAACAGTAGGATATTGTCGGACAATGTCATTATGTGATGAAATCTGGATATTTGCTATTTAGGGTAAGTTTTGCATGTTGATGTGATGTTTACATGCTAGTTATGCTATTTTGGGAAAACGCTTGCATTCGGGACGACTAGGATGATAATAAATTAGGGGTTTTTGCTTGAAATAGTTGGATTAATGTTTTGGGTTTGATATTGGGTGTTTCCACATGTTTTGGATATGATTTGGAGGGTTAAACGCGCAAAAAGGCGGAATGCTGCAGCAGGGGCGATTAGGGGATCCCTAATCGCCTATATGTAACACCCCAAAACCATTCGTTCGCCTAACTACGCCATTAAGCGTGATTAGCAAAATATTAACACGAACTTAGAGGATAAGAACATGGGTTATATTCTAATATGGAAATAACCTAGTTAATAATATTATGTTTATAAATGAATAAAAGGTGTTTGAAACTAGCTTATGAGTTAGTTTTTATACGAAAATGACCTGGTGGGTTAGTTGAGGGGCTATTGTTGCCAATGTGATGAACTTGATTATTATTAATAAAAAAACAATACACACACAAGTGTGTGTTACGAAAATACATCAGGAGAACACATCTCCTTCAACACTCAAACCCTAAACACAAGAACATGCTTGAATCCAAGCCAAATCAAGGGGTTTTTTAGTGCATTAGCAAGAAACGGGTTATCTAAGGCCTATAGAACATCAAGGTACCTTTTATTTGGTAGAAATTGATGTTATATTCGTTTTTGATTCTTATGAAAATTTAGGGTTTTGATAAAAACGTGGAATTGATGGTTAATATGGGTTACCCTAGTCTTGGGGAGCCTTAAACATGTATAATCCGGTTATAAATCACACTAATATGTGTATTTGATTTTGATCATATGCTTATGTATATGTGTAGAATTTTGGGGTTTAACCTCTAGGTTGAATCAACTTATATCTAGTAATCTTTGTGACTCTTAGGAGTTGTTAATATGAGAAATTTAGGCAAAGTGGTTTAAATAATGTAATATGATGATGATTAGACAAATGGTTATGCTTTGGCTAATCTTGAGCTTTTGAAACTAAGTATATTGGTGGATGCACATCAAATGTTTGATGAAATGCCTAGATGAGTTAATCTCAACTAGACATGTAAGAAAATGGCTATGGATTTAGCTATAAATGGGTAATGAATACATGATTTATGGATAGTGAATTAATTCCATGTTATGTATTCTAATAATCAAGTTTGACATGTCCCTAAGTTAGGTACAAGAACTAGGGATGCAAACGGGTCAAACGGATGCAAGTAATGCGTATGGAAGCAAGAACGGATATGAGGTAAGTTTTACTTACACCAATGTACTATAACATGGCTTAATTGTTATAAACATTAGTTTTAAATCTTGAGTGTGAGATAAAGATAAACCCCAAGGGGTAGAATCTATTAAGTGGGTCGCCCTATGTGCGCTCAATACAAAATGTGGTTTTTGACCTTAATCGAGATAATGAGTTATGACCAAATGGAGAAATCCATCAAACGGGTCAACTAATAAAGATATGTGAGAAATGATGTTTTAATCCAAATTAAATCAATTGAATGAAGTCGTTAAGCATGATGTTAAATGGGTCAAGTTTGTGTCACTTGATCCATAGATAAAAACTTGGGTATCATAGTATTATGAACTATGAGTCTTGTAACACCCCAACCGATGGCGGAATCATCGAGGTGTCACGTAGTGACGATTGTTCAAAAGCTCATGGTACTAAAATGTAAATATTTGATTATTGAATATTGTTTTACAACATGTGAAAATAAATACATGACAACAAAAATAGAGATAGTTGATTGATTTAATCTAAGTCCAAAGTTCTATGTGAAGCGTCAAGCAGCTTATCCTGAAACATGCACGAAAATAAATTTTGTCAACATATGATGTTGGTGAGTATTACCTAGCTTTGTACATATAGTATAAGTTTGAAAAGCGGTACAATTCATGTGTCTAGCATCACCAAGGCATTATGCAAACACATAAGTAACCAAACAAGACAAGATCAAATGTAAAGTTGGTATGGTAAAATTGATAATGAGCACCCTAACACGTGTCAAGTCTAAAAGAGCACCATAACAAAAGTTATGTCTAAATGAGCACCGTAACATAAGTTACGTCTATATGTAAAGAGCACCATAACATAAGTTATGTCTAGATGTATGATTTTGTACGTAAGCTACATTCATGTTCAAACATAAGGCACAAAGATAAACAAGACACGTATATGAATTGTAAATAAAGGAAATGTATGTGTAACTGAATGTGCAAGTTTTGTATACTTGTGCATGAATCACCCCAAAAGTGTAAAAACGAAAAAAGGGATAAGTAATACTCACCTTAGCAAAGTGTTAAGTCTTGTGGAATAGAATAAGTGTGATCCAACGTTACCAAGTATCACCCTATGTTTAAGGTGATAAATAAGTTTAAGTCTTTCTAGTCTACAAGTATTCCTAGGGTTCCTAATTTGGGGATAAGTAATTGATTAATTATTAATTAGGTAAATTGTTTAATAAATAAAAGAAATTTGGAAAATAAATAAATAAAAGACAATTTGTAGATTTTTGATTAAGGATGGTCATATTATAAGATTTTAAGTATGAAAATTTTTTTTATAAAATTATTTTCTCAAAAGTCGAATATTTAGTATAATTATTTCCATTTGTCAAAAGTATAATCTTAATGTCTAAAAATATTAAAATTAAAGAAATTTCAAGTTTAAAATTTATATTTCTGTTCTAAATGAACAAAAATAATTTGTGTAAAATTTTGGGATAAAAATATTAAAAAATGAATTTATTATGATTTATTTATGATTTAAAATAACAAAAATCAATTAAAAATATGAAACAAACGATTTTTCCGAAATAAAATTTATTTCTTAAATGCTTATTGATCTACAAGTTTACAATAATTTTTGATTAAATTTATAAGAACGTTTAGGTATTTTTATAGAATTTTACAATTATAACTGAATAAACTTGTAATATATTTTAAATATATTAAATAAATGATTTTTGAAAAACTAAAAATCGTATAATAAACTTTGTCATCAGAATAACATAAAATAATTTTTATAGAATTTATAAACCACTTTTAGTATTTAAAAACTATTTTAAAAGATTAGTAGGTTAAATATATATTTAAAGAGTTTGAAAAAAAAATGTTTGTTGTTGAAGGGAATCGAACCCGAGTCTGGGCCGGTTTGCATGTTTATAATCACAAGCCCAGACCAGTTGGTCTGGACCCTGAGAACGAGTTAGATACAGATTTAATAAATTATATACTGTGTTTAGGAATTAATGTGATTACATAAAAAAAACGGTAGAACTGAGTATCGAACCCCTGACCAACCGGGTTTCCACACTGCAATACCACCAACTGATCTATATCAGTTTTGGTGTTGGAATTTGATATAAAAAAAAAACTAATACAGACTTGATATCGTATCATCTTCCCCAAACTATATAATCGAACCCTAGACTTTCTAATACAACGATTCAACAATCAATAACCCTGTATTCATAAGGTTATTGATCATGATACAACGAAGAGTGAAAATACATTAAAGAACGTGAATTACAACTTTGAATTGATGACGAATGCGTGGTCAACCAAGAAGTCAAATCTCTAACGATTTGCAGGTTTATACGAGGATTTAAAAGAAATTGAGTATTAAGGGTTGTATATCGGCCCTTTTAGCTTATAGGGGAGACACCAATTTTTACTAATAACACGTAAACGAAATTTTGGAAGTTTGACCCATATTAACTCGCATACGCGTGTTAAGGCCCAAAATTGGAATGTTTTAATTATCTTTTTGCGTGGAAAAGAAGCAGGGAAGGTCGGTCAACATGTTTCCTTAAACGAATTGGAATTCAAACGTTGATTGGGATTGTTTTTGGAAGGAGAGGCTCGCAGGTTGACTTTCACAAGTCAACTGTGCGCGATCAAAGATGGTTTATGTTTGTTTGTGTTGGATAACCTTACACAAGGATAACATGGCTCAGCTGGTTTGAGTGGGCTTGTACCAAGCTTTCACTCGGGTTCGAGTCCAAGCAGCCTCAAACCTTTTTCTCTTTTTTTTTGTGTATCGCTGCAGGTAGGAGGGGGAATCAAAGTGAGTGGGCTGGTTACTGGGCTCAGCTTTGGTGGGCTCAAGGGGTTGGGCTCAGAATTAAAAAAAAATGGTTGGGTTTTGTTTGGTTTTGGTTTGGTAAATAAAATTGAAAAAGTCACTTCTAACCATCAAACTATTATTATTATTATTATTATTATTATTATTATTATTATTATTATTATTATAAATAAAGTAACTAGAAAGATAAAATGCGACGTACAAGATAGGAGATACGAAATGAAAAAAAATATATATATTAATAAAAGTGACGGATGTCACAGCATCCCCTACTTTTAGAAATTTCGTCCCGAAATTCCTTCAAGTAGACGTATAAACAGGGTTCTGGGTACTCGAGTAATTGTTATAGTGAGTATGGTCAAGTTTAATGAGAAAGAGAGCTTTGGGTAGCGTGATAACCTGACTTGAACGGACTCGGATGTTAGATATAATTGGATTAAATGTATCTAAGGATTATTACCAATGGTCCAGGCCTAAAGTACTAGGCCTTGATGATAAAGGTTAGGATAGTTGGAAGGAATAAGTTAGACTATAAATCGACGTTTTGACTACCAGAAGAATTGGGGTTAGTTCCTGGTCTAACTTCCAGTCTCACTTTCGATGCATCATTGGTGTTTATATATAGGGTGTACCACAGCCAACCCACCACACCCTTGATACCTCAAAAACATACTGGACGTCTACCAAAAACTCTAATAGAATTTCACACCACCTTAACGTACCTGTAAATTCATGATTACGTTCCGGACCGGAATCATCAATTTACCTTACATTAGGGTTTTATGTCCTTCTATGAACCTAATCTAACAACACATTAAAGCAAATAAGTTTCACAAGAAGATGACACAACAAACACGTTGGGTTACAATGAGACGTTATCAACTAAATGAGACTATGTAATAATGAGGTCAATTACATTGGTTTGCAACGACTTGCAAGTATAACCAAAAATTTAAGTATGGGCTACCACTCACCCGGGTAGCCCTTTAAGTGAGATGTTTGTCTGTGTTGAGTGGATAAATGTAGTAATTTTTTTTCATAGATCAATATGAAAATTGATAATACACACATGCAAGCAAGTTTGTAATTACTACAACCATTAAGTATAAGTGTTATCTTAGTTGACTATAGAAAATAGTTCATATTTGGCCAACCATGTTTACGAGTATCATGAATAATTAAATGTTCAAAGAAAGTCAGATTAAGAAAATCAAGTTTCATATAACAAACAATTATGTTTTTAGAAAAGTTCTGTAGGATTAAGTATCAAGTTTTTAATAGTTTGATTTTTCATGGAAATCAAGTCCAAATGTTTCAATAAAATGTAAGGTAAGAGTCCTAAATTTCTACGATTAAAATAAACGTAACCAAATATGATAAATTTCCAATCTGCGTTCGTACATAATAGTATGCAAGGAAATTTCTAGATGTTATATGCTTATGAGTACGACACAATTGGGTACAAAATGATAATAGGATCAAGAAAATGAAAACACAAGTATTGGATTCTCGAGTCTTAAGAAGATTTCATCCATGGCTTAGCCAGTGGGGTTAACGCCATCATGACCAGTTGCTTCGTTGATGTTGATATTGAAAGCTCGTCCATGTGCCACCTGGTTTACATTAATCAATCCAGGGCATCGATGTCGCATGTGGTTAGGGTCTCCACAATTATAACATGCCCGGCCGTTAGTAATCGGCAGTGGTTCCTGGGCAGCTATTTGATGATTATCTTGTGTCCTAATCGTTACACGACAAGTAGTGGCAAAGTGTCCAAACCTTCCACATCTAGTGCATTGACGACATGGAAGATTTGCAGGGTGATGATACTTGCAAGTGTTGCATTGGGGATGGACTCCCGTGTAGGCTTTCTTGATAGGAGGTTGAGTTACAGGATTCACAACAGCATGGTTTTGATCATCGCCCATTCGTTTCTTAGAGTTCGAAGAAGTAGTGGCGGCCTTTGCTAAAACAATCTTAGATGGTTCAACGACATGGGTGGTTTTCTCAGTAGACGTCTTGGTGCCCTTCCTAACCAAGTTTCCTTTCTTTACGTGTTTGTCTGTTAAAGTGGCTGCAAGCTGGATGGCTTCTTCCACCGTAGTGGGTTTGCTTCCAGTGACTACGTCTTGAATCAGGTCACGTAATCCCTCGATATATTTCTTGATTTCTCGAGAGACCGGGGTGACCACGTGTGGAACCAATATGCTGAGTTCATGATATCGAGTATTATACGCAAGATTCTCACCACTGTCTTGTTTAAGCCCATGAAACTCATCCTCCAATTTCTTGATTTCGTTCCTAGGGCAGAATTTGGCGATCATGAGTTCCTTTACCTCAGCCCAAGACAAAGATAAAGCAACATCAGCGCCCCGATTGCGCTTTTCACCATTCCACCAAGTTAGCGCCCCCTTTTGAAGGACACTGGTAGCATAGCAAACACGGAGTTCATCAGGACACTCGCTGTTCACAAAGGTGCTCTCCATACTTTCAAACCATTAGAGGAGGCCAGTAGCACCCTCCTCACCAGTGAATTTTGTGGGGTTGCAGGAGTTAAAGTGTTTGAAAGTGCACCGAAACTGAGTCGCACCCTCTGTGTTGGTACTGTTACTATTCTGGGTTAACTCACTGACAAGATTTGGGATCACTGCAGCAATTTCCTGAGCGACTAGAGATGCGAGGCGACGTTCAGAACGTTGTCCAGAAGCACGAACAGTGCGTTGGCTGGCATCACGGAGCATGCGGCGAGCAGACATCTATGAGGCAGTCAATGAATAATCATGAGATTAGAAAATGTAAGTGTATAACCGTACAGATGATTATGAAAGTATGAACTTGTAAGCAATATATGAAAATCATGAAATACAAAGTATTGTATATGAAACGAGAGAGTATTATTGAAAAACTTGCATAAAATGCTTGGAGTGTCCTTGTCTGGCTGTAAAGCCCAACAAGAACGTTGACTTTTCAAAGGAATTGAACCCAATGGTGATCACAGAAGACATGCTTTAGCCTATAAGTGGACACTCACTCCAGGAATCCCCAGGTAAGCATAACAGGTCCGTTATTGGATTTATGCGCTATGCTTGCCTATGCCAGAAAACCTAGTGTACATGCATCCACCCTTCCAGATTGCACGTGTTCCATCACACTCATTAAAGCTCAACAACTTTGAAGGAGAAAAATAAAAGTAGGCATTATGCCTAAGAGTGTCTTTATGAAAGGTACTGCTCACGTTCCATGATGATGTAAACTTTCCACTCCCTGTAGGACACCATCTCTATGCACCACGATGAAAGATGAGAAGAATGGAGAGAGAGAAGAAGGGAAAGATAGAGGAAGGAAATGGAAATCTATGGAATATTATGCATGAAAGTTGAAGTTCGGTTATAGTCTAGGCCATTTTATCTAATAACCTAGTTCCCTATAACCATGGCTCTGATACCAATCTGTAACACCCCAACCGAAGGCGGAATCATCGAGGTGTCACGTAGTGACGATTGTTCAAAAGCTCATGATACTAAAATGTAAATATTTGATTATTGAATATTGTTTTACAACATGTGAAAATAAATACATGACAACAAAAATAAAGATAGTTGATTGATTTAATCTAAGTCCAAAGTTCTATGTGAAGCGTCAAGCAGCTTATCCTGAAACATGCACGAAAATAAATTTTGTCACATATGATGTTGGTGAGTATTACCTAGCTTTGTACATATAGTATAAGTTTGAAAAGCGGTACAATTCATGTGTCTAGCATCACCAAGGCATTATGCAAACACATAAGTAACCAAACAAGACAAGATCAAATGTAAAGTTGGTATGGTAAAATTGATAATGAGCACCCTAATACGTGTCAAGTCTAAAAGAGCACCATAACAAAAGTTATGTCTAAATGAGCACCGTAACATAAGTTACGTCTATATGTAAAGAGCACCATAACATAAGTTATGTCTAGATGTATGATTTTGTACGTAAGCTACATTTATGTTCAAACATAAGGCACAAAGATAAACAAGACACGTATATGAATTGTAAATGAAGGAAATGTATGTGTAACTAAATGTGCAAGTTTTGTATACTTGTGCATGAATCACCCCAAAAGTGTAAAAACGAAAAAGGGGATAAGTAATACTCACCTTAGCAAAGTGTTAAGTCTTGTGGAATAGAATAAGTGTGATCCAACGTTACCAAGTATCACCCTATGTTTAAGGTGATAAATAAGTTTAAGTCTTTCTAGTCTACAAGTATTCCTAGGGTTCCTAATTTGGGGATAAGTAATTGATTAATTATTAATTAGGTAAATTGTTTAATAAATAAAAGAAATTTGGAAAATAAATAAATAAAAGACTATTTGTAGATTTTTGATTAAGGATGGTCATATTATAAGATTTTAAGTATGAAAATATTTTTTATAAAATTAATTTCTCAAAAATCGAATATTTAGTATAATTATTTCCATTTGTCAAAAGTATAATCTTAATGTCTAAAAATATTAAAATTAAAGAAATTTCAAGTTTAAAATTTATATTTCTATTCTAAATGAACAAAAATAATTTTTGTAAAATTTTGGGATAAAAATATTAAAAAATGAATTTATTATGCTTTATTTATGATTTATTATAACAAAAATCAATTAAAAATATGAAACAAACGATTTTTCCGAAATAAAATTTATTTCTGAAATGCTTATTGATCTACAAGTTTACAATAATTTTTGTGGAAATTTATAAGAACGTTTAGATATTTTTAAAGAATTTTACAATTATAACTGAATAAACTTGTAATATATTTTATATATATTAAATAAATGATTTTTGAAAAACTAAAAATTGTATAATAAACTTTGTCATCAGAATAACATAAAATAATTTTTATAGAATTTATAAACCATTTTAGTATTTAAAAACTATTTTAAAAGATTAGTAGGTTAAATATATAATTAAAGAGTTTGAAAAAAAATGTTTGTTGTTGAAGGGAATCGAACCCGAGTCTGGGCCGGTTCACGTGTTTATAATCACAAGCCTAGACCAGTTAGTCTGGACCCTGAGAACGAGTTAGATACAGATTTAATAAATTATGTAATGTGTTTAGGAATTAATGTGATTACATAAAAAAAACGGTGGAGCTGAGTATCGAACCCCTGACCAACCGGGTTTCCACACTGCAATACCACCAACTGATCTATATCAGTTTTGGTGTTGGAATTTGATAAAAAAAAAACTAATACAGACTTGATATCGTATCATCTTCCCCAAACTATATAATCGAACCCTAGACTTTCTAATATAACGATTCAACAATCAATAACCCTGTATTCATAGGGTTATTGATCATGATACAACGAAGAGTGAAAATACATTAAAGAACGTGACTTACAACTCTGAATTGATGACGAATGCGTGGTTAACCAAGAAGTCAAATCTCTAACGATTTGCAGGTTTATACGAGGATTTAAAAGAAATTGAGTATTAAGGGTTGTATATCGGCCCTTTTAGCTTATAGGGGAGGCACCAATTTATATTAATAACACGTAAACGAAATTTTGGAAGTTTGACCCACATTAACTCGCATACGCGTGTTAAGGCCCAAAATTGGAATGTTTTAATTATCTTTTTGCGTGGAAAAGAAGCAGGGAAGGTCGGTCAACATGTTTCCTTAAACGAATTGGAATTCAAACGCTGATTGGGATTGTTTTTGGAAGGAGAGGCTCGCAGGTTGACTTTCACAAGTCAACTGTGCGCGATCAAAGATGGTTTATATTTGTTTGTGTTGGATAACCTTACACAAGGATAACATGGCTCAGCTGGTTTGAGTGGGCTTGTACCAAGCTTTCACTCGGGTTCGAGTCTAAGCAGCCTCAAACCTTTTTCCCTTTTTCTCTTGTATTCATAGGGTTATTGATCATGAAACAACGAAGAGTGAAAATTGTAACACCCCAACCGATGGCGGAAACATCGAGGTGTCACGTAAGAATGAGTATACAGTAGCACATGGTAATCAAATTTTAAATGAAATTTATTTAAAGTGCAAATATCCAAAAGTGAAAATACATAATGAGTTTTAAATGGAAATCTAATACATCAAAATAACCAAATAAGCATAAACTTCAATTTGTCTTCTCATGCTAACACTCTAGTCTTCACGCATCATTATTTCCTGTTGAGTTGTAAAAATGGGGGGTCAACTAGAAGTTGGTGAGAATACATAAGCCATGTCAAGCAATTAAGTTTAAGAATAAAAGTTTAGCAATTCATATGTATATCGTAAGTTTAAGTCTACGTGAATAAACATGAAATGTTGAATCGACATAATCAAACCTCTGACTAGTTTAGGTCCATCCCGTCATCCACGGTTCACCTTAATAATATGTTGGAACGATAACAATCACCCACGCTACCTATGTAGGAGGTACACGTATCCGGGTGGGATTGTCAATCCAATAGATCTATTATTGAGTATCGCCGGCTTGGCCATAGCTAATGATTATGTAATGTTGAAACTCGTTGAAACTGTTGTTGTTGTCTAAATCATGAGGCATTAAAGTTTACAACTAGACATGCATGTAGAATTGCTTAAGTATATTGTTGCCGGTATGAAGAATTGCATAAACATGGTTACGTAAACTCACCTTAGTATAGTATTAAGTCTTGAGAAATAGTATGAGTGTAGCCCAAAAGATTGCCAAGTATTACCCTATGTATAAGGTAACAAATAAGTCTAAGTCTATCTAGTCTACAAGTATATTCTAGGGTTTCGATTTTGGGATAAACATTTGTTGGATTAATAATAAAATGTTTTAATAAATAAGAGAAATTTGATAATTAAATAAATAAAAGTCTTTTTGTAAATTTTAAATTAAAGGTGGTCACAATATAAAGTTTTAAGTATGAAAATAATTTTTAATAAATTATTTTCTAAAAAAATAGAATATTAAATCTATTTATTACAAATTATCAAAATATAACTTTAATATTTAAAAATACTAAATTTACAGAATTATTAATTTAAAAATTGTGTTTCTGTTCCAAATAATCAGAAATAATTTATATAAAATTTTGGTGCAAAAATATTGAAAAATGAATTTATTATGATTTATTTATGATTAAAACTAACAAAAATTGATTAAAAATATTAAATAAATGATTTTTCAGAAATAAAAATCATTTCAGAAAAGTTTATTGTTATAAAAACTCAGAATAATTTTTGTGGAAATTTAAATAATCGTTTTGATATTTTTATAGAATTTTATAAATAAAATTGAATACACTTGAATTATTTATTATATATATTAAATAAATAAATTTTTGAAAACTAAAAATTGTATGTTAAACTTTTTCACTAGATTAACACAAAATAATTTTTGTAGAATTTTTAAAAGAGTTTTAGTATTTTAAAATGAATTTTTAAAATACAAGTAATTAAATATATATATATATATAAAGCTTGATTGTTTTTAAACAAAAAAAAAAAAAAAGAAACATTGTGATGCTGAGGGTCGAACCCGCGTGGGCCGGTTCAAAGACACCAGACACAACCACTTGATCTAGATCAGTGGTTGTGTTTGGTTTCTGTTTGTTATAAATATAAGTATATGTTCAGAAGTGTTCTTCCCCAATTTATAATAATCGAGCCCTAGAATTATCAATTGACAGATTCACACAACAATAACCCAATTATTCATAGGGTTATTGTTGTGTGATTGCCGAAGACTAAAACCCATAAGAGAAACGTTACTTACAAACACGATTGATTTCGGATTGATCACTCAACGCTCAAAGTCAAACACGAACCAAAAATCAAGAACAGTGGAATTGATTTAGAAATTGGGGGTTGAGGAAGAGTGTTCGGCGAGTTGTGAATGATCTGCGATGTCCAATTTATAGTGAGGAGGTTGGATCGATGGAATTGGTTAGTTGACCTTTAAAATGATGATGACGTGGTAAATTGGTGAAATTTGGAATATGATAATGTTGATTGGCGTTAAATGGACGTGTATAGGCAATCACGCAGCAACTTATGTGTAATTACCATGTTTGATTCAATAACAAGTCAAAGAAGAATCTTTGTTTTGTTCGGCCCCTTATGCAGCGATCAGGAAGAGGAAACAGATTAAGGTTTTAAAGGTGTTAAATAAATAGTGCATCAGTATTCAAACACCAAAAGTATCATGGAGCAGTGGTTTGTGTTGTTGTGTTACAGGGGCGGGCCGTTCTGGACGCGGGTTCGATTCCCGGTCCAGACCCTTTTTTTTACATAATTAGAGAGCAGAGGAGATGGGCCAGGTTTTCTGGGCTGTTGTGCTTGGGCTTGGGCCGGATGTTGTAACAATCAAAGGAAAGGCAAGGGAGAGGGTGGTTTGTTTGGGCCAGATGTTGGGCTCCGAAATAAAAAAAGAAATGGGTATTATGTTGAGTTTTTATTATTATCATTATTATTATTATTATTATTAATATTATTATTATTATTAAATATACCTTTATATATATATATATATATATATAAGTTGTGTGATAGGAAAATAAAAGCTTAGGCACATTAGTATAAAGTAAAGGGCTTTTATGTAATAGAATTTGGAAAAATTTTGCGATGTTACAAAAATACATTAAAGAACATGACTTACAACTCTGAATTGATGACGAATGCGTGGTCAACCAAGAAGTCAAATCTCTAACGATTTGCAGGTTTATACGAGGATTTAAAAGAAATTGAGTATTAAGGGTTGTATATCGGCCCTTTTAGCTTATAGGGGAGGCACCAATTTATACTAATAACACGTAAACGAAATTTTGGAAGTTTGACCCACATTAACTCGCATACGCGTGTTAAGGCCCAAAATTGGAATGTTTTAATTATCTTTTTGCGTGGAAAAGAAGCAGGGAAGGTCGGTCAACATGTTTCCTTAAACGAATTGGAATTCAAACGCTGATTGGGATTGTTTTTGGAAGGAGGGGCTCGCAGGTTGACTTTCACAAGTCAACTGTGCGCGATCAAAGATGGTTTATATTTGTTTGTGTTGGATAACCTTACACAAGGATAACATGGCTCAGCTGGTTTGAGTGGGCTTGTACCAAGCTTTCACTCGGGTTCGAGTCCAAGCAGCCTCAAACCTTTTTCCCTTTTTCTCTTGTATTCATAGGGTTATTGATCATGATACAACGAAGAGTGAAAATACATTAAAGAACGTGACTTACAACTCTGAATTGATGACGAATGCGTGGTCAACCAAGAAGTCAAATCTCTAACGATTTGCAGGTTTATACGAGGATTTAAAAGAAATTGAGTATTAAGGGTTGTATATCGGCCCTTTTAGCTTATAGGGGAGGCACCAATTTATACTAATAACACGTAAACGAAATTTTGGAAGTTTGACCCATATTAACTCGCATACGCGTGTTAAGGCCCAAAATTGGAATGTTTTAATTATCTTTTTACGTGGAAAAGAAGCAGGGAAGGTCGGTCAACATGTTTCCTTAAACGAATTGGAATTCAAACGCTGATTGGGATTGTTTTTGGAAGGAGAGGCTCGCAGGTTGACTTTCACAAGTCAACTGTGCGCGATCAAAGATGGTTTATATTTGTTTGTGTTCGATAACCTTACACAAGGATAACATGGCTTAGCTGGTTTAAGTGGGCTTGTACCAAGCTTTCACTCGGGTTCGAGTCCAAGCAGCCTCAAACCTTTTTCTCTCTCTCTCTTTTTTTTTTTTTGTGTATCGCTGCAGGTAGGAGGGGGAATCAAAGTGAGTGGGCTGGTTACTGGGCTCAGCTTTGGTGGGCTCAAGGGGTTGGGCTCAGAATTAAAAAAAAATGGTTAGGTCTTGTTTGGTTTTAGTTTGGTAAATAAAATTGACAAAGTCACTTCTAACCATCCAACTATTATTATTATTATTATTATTATTATTATTATAATAAATAAAGTAACTAGAAAGATAAAATGCGACGTACAAGATAGGAGATATGAAATGAATATATATATATATATATATATATATATATATATATATATCAATAAAAGTGACGGATGTCACAAGTCTAAACGGATCAAATGGTGATGTCCTCGCCATGTGAATCCAACACTTGATGCTTGTATTCCAAACATTAAGATTCATAAAGTTAAACGGGTCAAATGGCAAGTTATTGCCATTTGAATCCCGAGAAATTAACGTTGCGTATTTAGAAAGCATACAAGTAAATGCATTCGCACGTGCATGCTCAATGCTAAGAATCATGGAGGATAAACACAAGGTATGGATATGGGTCAAGGCCACCCGGTAAGTCCGTAGTCAAATAAACGCCTTCGGGCGAAACAACATAGGTGATAAAAGCACTCACACGAAGTGTGGATGCCCATCAAGTAAGTTATTTCCATAACTATGTCTAATGCGCGCTAATGCGCTTAGAATCTACTAAACAAGTGAAAACTTGAGAAAGAATGAAAATCTAAGTCCGGAAGGACTTAGAGGCTTTTAAACAAGTCAATGAGTCAAAAACATTGGAATTGGAACAAGAGATTTCGCCACGATGGCTAAATTAAAATATTTGACCATGACGGGGCATTTTGGGAAGTTAAAAGATTTCTAAAGGTTGAATCTAAGAAACTAAATCATAATGAAACAAATCGGATAAACGCTTTTGTTGATCAAGTGTCTAATGACTTGACAACTTAATCGGTAGGCATTTTGTGTGGTCAAAAAGTGCCTTGTTTGATTCAAGGCCTTAACGGGTCAATATGGGTAAAATCAACATAAACACTTAAAACTTTGAACCGGGTCATAGCATTATGAACCGAACTATAATTTCAGTCAAACAAAGTTTTATTTAGTCGGCAAGTCAATACTTAGGCTTCGGGAACCATCAAATGCGGTTGCGACATGATTCTCATGCTTAAAAATCACCAAATTTACATCAGAAGCTGTGAGAGGCCGCTCACAGAGAACAGCATGACGACACGATCTTTAAAATTGCATATAAAATCGTAGAAAAATCGTTAGGAGGCGTTCTTTGTATGCCTGGAAAGCTATCGGAGCGTAGAACAATTCTTATTTGAAAGTCGAAGTCGGATTTTGGGTTTTAGAAGGGGTAAAAGCGATCTGAACAGCTGCTGCGCAAAAGTTGCAACAGTTTGTTCTCCTGATAAAGGGCCGTTTGGCCTGGTTCGTTCCGTTTCGACGTGTAACGACTATCGTACTAGTTTAAATGTATCATTGACAATCCACTAACCATTCCTTGTGTAATGGTGCTAGGTAAACATGTGATGGAAGTCCCGGAGCAAGGATCAAGCCGCGATAAGAGCCGAACACACCTGATCACTCATCAAGCTTCCGCATTAGAATTCAAGGAACTCCCGTTAAAATGCAAAATCTTAGAGTATGTTTTAACTACTAAAATGTAAAATTTGTGGGAATCAAATATGTATTTGATCTTAATGGTTTGAGTTTATAATAAATATCAAAGTTTTAATCGGGAGTGGTTTAAGTAAGGTCAAAACCCGTAAGATTAGACGTTAATCACGTGATTACGGGTTAGGGTCTTACACTATAGCAGGGGCGATTGGACCCAATCGCGTGTTACATGAGGCGATTGGGAGCCCAATCGCTAGTATGTCTGGTGATTACAATCCCAATCGCCAGTTGACCCTCCTAATCACCAGTTGACTTTTCCTAATTGCATGTTTGATTCCTAATTGGGTGTACTGCTGCTATATGTGTATTTTAACATCCCGAAACACGGATTGACACCTAGGAACATGTTAGGAACCCCGTGACATGTCCAATAACTTTGTTATACGTGTTCGGACCTGTTTATGCGTTAATTAGGCTTCATGCTAGATATAGTAAACTGTGATGTATACTAAGTGTTTGATTGCATATGATTGCATGATATCTTGCATTCGGCTAACACGTGGGATGTCGGGTCACCAATGGGATGTCGGGTCTTGTCTGGTGTGGTCGGTTAAACGTTTAAACATCATTTCAAATGTACACGGTTATGGTCTGGACTGTTAGGGACTAATCAACCTACGGGTTGTTAGTCTAACATCTTATACGCTCGTCATGATAGGTCACCGGTAGTTGGTGCCGTCTATTGAGCGGGTTTACTTGTCCTAGAGGGGAAGCAGTATCAGATGAGTTCCACGGCCCCACTTTAAGTCTTTACATTTCAGGGGAGACACATGCTATATACTTATTTCATAAATTATCATGTTATACTAGTGTTAATTCATTTACATACTATACTATACGATACGTAAAGTCTCGGGGAAACCATGAATGTGCGGGGCACAACGGGGGAAATGTGGATAGATCTATTGGGACTGACAAACCCCACCCGTCGGCTGGGAGTCGGGCGGGTGCATATTGTCTCGGTCATAACGCTACCGTGGGACGGTAGTGCATATCGTTTTGGGCAAAATCATATATCGTTGTCTGTAATGGTTTCTGGTTGTAGTAGTATTATTTATGCATCTAGCTAACGCTATCATTTCTAACATAGTGATAACATGATGGCTTTCATTACTTAAATGTTTAACATAAAACCTGTGAACTCGCCGGCATTATTTGCTGACGTTTTAGCATGTTTGTCTCAGGTCGTTAAGGTAGCAGCATTGCATAGGCGCACGGAGTCACACGGCGTCTAGGATTCATATGCATTTTACTTAGTATTTTTAGATTTATTTTCAGACTTATATGCTTTATCCTTTCGAGTTGTAATAAAGTTTTACGCTTCCGCAGCGATAGATTGTCTATGAAAACTTAATGGTTTATTTACGTCATTTTTACGTATCATATAGTGTCGTTTATTGTGACCGTTGACTTGGATCCTGGTTTATCACGCGCCTCGCGGTAAAACCCTGCACGTGGAATTTGAGGGTGTGACATCAGATCCAGTCAGCCTCGTACCCCGTACCCCATACCTTGTACATATACGATCCCTATTGGCCTGTACAGATCGTATAGGGCTTGAATGATTTCTGGGTCCCTTTTTGGGTTAGTTTTTTGTGTATTTTGAGGAGTTAAAGTTAGATGGATTTTGATATTTTCTTTTTATATAGACTGATTTTACCTATTTATCTATACTACTATATAATAGGAGCTATATGGGTAAAGAAGTCATTTCATATTTATCTATATGGCTAAATTTGTAATTTTATTGAATTAGCAAGACAAATTCAATACAACAATTAATTAACACATCTAAATTAATAAATGAATGTTACTATTATTATTATTATTATTATTATTTATTGTTTATATAATATTAAAATACAAATGGTTTATGCATGCCAATGATCTCCAGTCCAGCTGGTTTGAGGTAGGGTGGGTTTTCCGTTAGGGGTTCTCATCCTATGGGTAGGTCACATGTTCGATCTATGCACACCACAAAAAAAAATTTCGTGACGATTTGAGCTTAGGCAAGGAGGACACCGGTGTGTGGGTAGGGATTCGAATTTGGGACTGCTAGGTTAGGGTTGTACAAGGATTTCCACTGAACTAGGCCTTTAAAAAATAGTTTATGCATTATGGTCTCGTACATCATGCTTTGTGGGTTATTTGTGCTTCGTAATGTTGTAAATAGGTTTGTATAGTTGTACATAATTGTTTTCATAGGTTTCTATAACTTTCTTTGACCAAATTACAACTGCATCCTCAACATCTTTTAGCAACTTCACTACTATACGTCCACCTGCATATTGTTTTGAGAAACTCAAACAATTTATTTACTTTAAATTGTAAATCAAAAGTTGTAATCGATTATAACTCATGATTGCATATGCAAAGATCGTGTGTTACACGCTTTCCACTCTTTAAACCTTCAACATCTCATTAGAGTTTCGTATCATCGTAATTTATCGGCGACTTAAAACTTCTATTAACCGCGTCGCAAAAGAACACACTAAGCCAGAAGACCAGCTGACTGTTTTTGATTTTTGATAACCAACTTCTGATTGAGACAAGGGTTGTGTTCACCTTTCATTTTCCCAAGTGATATTGCTTGTAGTCTTGGTTCCAGGTAACAAATCAAAACTTTAACTCGATTGCTACAAGCGATCTTTTAACACCTGTTACTCGAAATTCATTTAAATTCTTTAAGGTAAAAAAAGAAGATATACCATAGTGT
This sequence comes from Ambrosia trifida, assembly GCA_028751855.1. Lineage (NCBI taxonomy): Eukaryota > Viridiplantae > Streptophyta > Magnoliopsida > Asterales > Asteraceae > Ambrosia > Ambrosia trifida. The sequence continues at coordinate 97,263,281 of CM054130.1, forward strand.
ATAGGTTTATGTTGAAAAGAAGATGAAATTTTATAGGAACAAGTCAATATCATTTACTATATATGTAATAAACATACACTTTGTGCAGTAAAGAATTCCATTTAAGTTAACTACGCTTTTATTTAATATATACATTTAAATCTTTTTATTTAAATAAGGGTATATTTTATGAATTGATGGATATTAGACAAAAATATTTATATGTTCTCTTGAGAAAAAATAAATACATAACTTGGTTTAAAAAATGGCATTCCATTTCATACACAATTTTTATTTTATTAAATTTTTATATTATTCAAGAAAATTGTGTATATTATGTATTACACTAATATAAAATTTGCTTATATATAAGTGTTATATGGGAATATATATGAAATAAAAAAATTAACATGTTAGTAAATTTTATATAAGATTTGGGAAATATTTGAAAGAGTAATAACGAAGAATCAATTAAGAATATAAAGGGTCACCACCAAAAAATTAGTAAATAATAACAATAAAACTATCACCCACCCTTGTGGTGGAGTGGTATCAGGTGATGAGGGAGAGACACTTGACCCTTGTGGTCATGGGTTCGACTCCTGATCCAGCCAGGTTTTACTGATTCGCTACCTTCGTGCTTTCGGGTGGGTATGCGGGCCGGGGTTTTCCCTGGAACTGGCACACGGGTGGGCTAGGGGCTCTCGTGCGTGCGGGTTGGGCCGCCGCGAGGCTCGTGAGTTCGGCTCCGAGTCTATGGCCTTCCCTTTGCCAATGGGGGCCGCGTACGAGAGTACCCGGCGATTCTTTAGTTTGCCGTTCAAAAAAAATAACAATAAAACTATTAAATGTAACCTATCATAATTAATGAACGAATATATTGTAGGATCAAAATTTTGTGAATTTGGGTTGATAATCAATTGACTATTTTTTTCGGATTGAGTTATATTTCACTAATTATGTTTTAGTCTAGAACGCTTAATTAGTATATGGTTTATGAGTTGTGCATACATGCTACTTTTGAACCTATTAATTCTTAAGTATAATACTCGATTAAATTCTTTGCAGGTCACTAACTTCATGCTTGAAAGATTAAAGTTGCTCAATTGCATTTTAATCTTAAGACATGCATCATTATTTCCTCTCATCTGTGCATTTTCCCTGTTTTATTCGCTCATTGGTACCTCTCTTCTACCTGTTTTATTAGACCTATGTAATGATATTTTAGTAATTTGTACTAAACCTGTCTTACCAAAATAGCATAAATGAGAACAACAAATAAATAAGTTATAAATCCAATAACAAATGTCTTGTGTGAAAATAATAAGATTTACAAGTCATGTACCTTTCTGTTCTATGATGCATACATGAGATTTTACTCGTCATATGGAGTTAAATCAGTTTTTATTGCTTATTCCCCTTGGTAACCCTATTTTACAAAGAAAAAAAATGAAAAACTAAAATGAAGCTATAGTAGAAAATGACATCTTCGTTTTTTAAGATACTATGCCATAATTGACAAAACAAACATAAACGCTCTATATGGAGTTACTATGTCCATTTATTATAATTTTCCAATACGCTTTGGCCCATAAGCAAATTTTCAGCATGGTTATACGGGTTCGCTTAAAACAGGATTAAATATTAGTAATGAATAGACGCGGCAAAATGTGTATCAAAATTTAATTTTATAAGAACAATATCTATGTATTTAAAAGAAAAAAAACAAAACTACTAAAAAAATATAACATGAACCGAACATTTCTATTACACGAGTCCCTTAATTAAGTAACAATTCAAATAGATGACATGAAAGCGTTTGTAAAAGCGAATCATAAATTCAACGATATATATAATACTAGTAAGAAAATAATTGTGTATGGCTAAAGTAAGGAGTATATACATGCTTTGCATTGTTTATGATGTTTCTTCTTTATTTAAACATACTTGATGGGTGCATTTAGTATTTTACTCATGCTCCCAACATTTTTATGTGTATTTGACCACTTTGCCATTTTCAATGTAATGTATGTCAACCCTTATGAAAACCCGGTCGTGTCTTACACGTACTAACAATTTTTGTGCTTTGCAACGTTAATACCTATTTCCTACTCTGGGTTAGTTTTATATCGCATGCTACTTATTACAAACTTAACTTTTTACTCTACTCCCATGTCTATACATATTTCCTGCTAAAATTATACATCCTCCGATCATATATTACACATTGTAAATATGTCTATATAATGTATAGCACCCGTGATGTTACTGACCAGACGCAAACGCAAAGCACAGTGCAGCCCCGCCGCAACACACAGGTTTCTGCTAGTTTTTTTAGTTGTGTCTACAATTACCAAAAAAAAAAGTTACAAAATTGTAAACATTAATGTTCATTTTTTTAACTGTAAACTTCATTAATATTCATTATTTTAAATAGTTATAAAACGTTTATTTCATTAATTTTTAACAACATTAATGAAATAATCAAAAGTAAAGTTATCATTTTAATTGTGTCAAAATTACAAAACTTTTGTTATCAAAATTTAAACGTTAATATTCATTGTTTAAAGAGTTATAAGATAAATTGGGTGGCGTGGGAGAGACTTTCGGCTCCAAAAAAGTTTGGCGGCTTAGGACTGTCTAAGCTTCAAGATGTTAATGTGGCTCTTCTCTCTAAGTGGATTTGGCATTTTAAAAACGAAGATCAAAGTCTATGGAGACAGGTTATAAATGCTTGCCATTCTAGTAGGAGAAGATGGAATTTCGTTCCGCTTTAAAGTTTGGGGATAAATCGTTTAGTAGATGTTTCAGAGGCGATTGTGGTAATGGAAAGTCCATCCGTTTTTGGTTTGACAATTGGATGCTAGATGGGCCGCTAAAAGATAAGTTCCCTATTCTTTTTTCGTTAGAAACCAATAAAGACTGCCTGGTTAGTGATAAGTGGGAAGGGGACCTCGATTCTGGATCATGGAATGTGATTCAGCAGAATATGTTGGCCACGGCCGAGGCCTCAGCAGAGTTCTGCTGTGTGTCCGTGGCTCTGCAGACTTGCAGGGTAACTGAGCAGCCAGATAGGTGGGTTTGGGATGGTTCCGGGACTGTTTCTTTCTCAGTTCAGGAAATAAAAAATAATCTGCAACTTCAACATAATGATGGGAATTGGTATAAATTCAGCCGGATTCATTGGGTTCCGCTGAAGTGTAATTTTTTTGCGTGGAGGGCCGAGATGGATCGCATTCCCACCACTTCCGCTTTAGTTAAAAGAAATGTCCCCATCGATGATCAGGTTTGTGTTTTATGTAATTTTGATATTGAGACTTCAACCCATTTGTTTTCTGGATGTGGGTTCGCTTATGGAGTTTGGGCAGCCGTCTCTCAATGCTGTGGTATTCGGAATTTTTTTACTTTTGACACTCGGGATTGTCTAGAGTTATACAAGCTGCACCAAGGGGATAAGCGAGGTAGAGATCTTATTAGAGGTATATCGATTATCACTTTATGGGAGATTTGGTTGGCTAGGAACGATAAAATTTTCAAGAAAAAGGAAGCTAAGGTGCATCAGGTGATCGCTAATGTTAAGTCTTTTTCGTATTTTTGGGTTAAACATAGAAGTAGATTCAAAGATATAGTGTGGAAAGATTGGGTTGTTTCTCCCTTGTACATGTTGTAATTGGTTGTGTGGTTTTCGGCGGTCCTCGGTTTGAGGACTTGTCCGTTTTTTAATGAAAGTCGTTGTTCAAAAAAAAAATAAAGAGTTATAAAAGTTTTTTTTATTAATTTTGACCAACATTAATTAAGTTATTGAAAAACCTTATCATATGTATCCAACAAAACATTAAAACATTATAACGTAATCCATCAACAATAAGTCAACAACCATAAACCAGAAATATAAGAAACTAAAACAACATAAATATATAATATTCAGTTTGTATATACATCGATAACAAAAAAAGTAAAACTGATATATGGAATACAAAAAAAGTCTACAAACTAAGCCTGATCCACCTGAGGCTCAGCGCCTGTGTGAAGATGTGGTGGGATCACAAGTGATCGTGGCGACAATTAGAGTGCAGTGCTCATCTCGTCCATACCATCGACCATAAACCTAAACATGTACTAAAGGCGGTCTAACTGGCATTGCATCACTGGGTGAAGTGGGGGTATACCTGGTAAAATGTGGACAGGGTACTACATCGGATGCGGCTGCAGCGTGTGACACCCCGCATATACGTACGTGACATTATTCTTGACTAGGGTTAGTTAAAGGAGACTTACAGTACACTGTTACATCACAATAACTCACGTAACGGTAATTCGAAGAGTTGCCAAAATACACATACGAGTCATGTACCCCAAACGTTGGTGACATGTGAAATATGGTGTTACATGACTTCTTGCTTAATTGTTAATCGCTATGTGTATTCCGTGAAATATGCGCAATACGTCAACCTGACTGGGGAACCTGATGGTTATGAATCCGAGAATGAGATCAACTCTGATCGAGCTGAGAGGCCACGAAACAAGTCTGTGGCTAGCAACCAGCCTCACCCAGACGATGATTTACATAAGCCATACCGCCCAAAAACATTTGCGGAAAGATCCAAATTCTGCGCAAGAATCGCATTGGCACCTATGCCAGTTGAATGTAAATTGCCAAATACGATTGGCAAATATGATGGTCTGCGCGATCCGGATGACCACCTGCACGCATTCGATTGCGCAGGCAGCTCTAAACCATGGCCGGTTCAAGCTTGGTGCCATCTGTTTGTTCAAACCTTAACAGGTGCGGCAAGGGTATGGTACGAAAGTCTACCGGTCGGACGTCTTGTCGACTTTGATGATCTGATCAAGAAATTCAAAAATCACTTCTCCCATCTGAGGAAACACAAGAAGGACAAGGCTCAGATTCTGTTGTGCTCCCGGAAGGATAATGAGATCCTGGAAGATTACATCATACGATATAATAAGGAAGCCCTACAATTGGGGTGTGGCGAAGAGCTCACCAGAGCCGCATTTATCCACGGAGTGCGACATGATGATCTCATGAGATGTCTGACGGGAAAAGATGGTGTGCCTGACGCATGGGATGAGCTGATAGAAGCAGCAAAGACATATGCGTCATCAGAACGATCGTTTACACGCTCGAAAAATTTTTATCATAACAACAATCAGGGTGCGAGCATGTACGACAAAGGCAAGGGAAAGCAATTGGTATGGTCAAGAATTTCGGGTTCCGCGGACGAAGGGAAATACTCTTCAGGACAAGACGCGCGGCAACTCCTCAATAACAAGCACTCACGAGATTCGAAACCGCCAAGCAAGAAGAATTACGATTGGACACCATTGTCCAAAACACCTTCGGAAGTGTTGAAGACCGAACAAGTTCAGTTCCCTAAACCCAGGGAACTCAGTCAAGATCGGAGGAACGTTGACACCTCAAAGTATTGTGAGTATCACGAAGATTATGGCCATCTTACGGACAATTGTTATAGTCTAAAGATGGAGATTGAGAAGGCAATCAAGTCAGACCAGCTCTCACATCTAGTGAAGAATGTAAGGAAAAAATCCAGAGATCCGCAAGGAGATGCGGATGCTAGTAACAAGAAGATAAAGAACCTCAACACGCATTATGCACAACGCTCGGGTCGTCATAATTGCTACATGACTCATCACCGGGGTCAGAAGAAAAGGTCTTACTCGACCACACAGGATGATTCCTGGAAGGAGGCACCGGTCGTTATGCCACGCGTCAAGGGAGGTGCATCTGCCACAACACCATTGATCATCACAGGAATCATTGGACATTATCGAACAAGATACATGTTCCTCGATAATGGCAGCAGTACTGACATCATGTATCGGCAGTGTTTTGATCAATTAGACGCCGAAGACAAAGAGAAGCTAGTCCCGACCACAGAGCCAATATCCGGGTTCATACATGAAGTGATCATTCCATTGGGTATACTCACACTCCCTGTCACATGGACAGACGGACAACTCTCCCGCACGGAGACATGTGACTTCATGGTATTGCCAGTGACTTCATCACATGACGTCCTCATAGGGAGAGAAGGTTTGGCTAAATTCAATAGCAATGCGTCCACACCACACCAGATGGTCGGCTTCCCGACGCGAGAAGGAGTGGCTTTCATACGTGGAAACAAAAATTGCCACATAACAGAAACATGTAAGCCTCCCAAGATAATGAAGCCAGCGGACCGTACTGATCCGGAAAAATGGGTTATCAACCCTAAATTCCCAGATCAGACGGTTGTCATAGGCCCAGTAATCTCTGACACCATACGCACGCACTTGAAGCAATTGTTAATTAAAAATATGGACGTCTTCGCATTTCAACCCGCAGACATGGTAGGCGTTCCGCGACACATAGCGGAGCACAGGCTTAACATCTATAGATCCGTCGAACCAGTCGTCCAGAAGAAGCGCAGTATGGGGCCAGAGAAAACAAAGGCCATGAATGAGCAAGTAGAAGAGCTATTAGCTGCAGGCATCCTGCGGAAGACAAGATACCAAACTTGGGTCGCGAACCCAGTCATGGTCGGAAAGTCAAATGGAGGCTGGCGGATGTGTGTGGACTACAAAGACTTAAACAAAGCATGTCCAAAAGACTGCTACCCGCTCCCCGAAATTGACTTAAAGGTGGACTCCCTGGCACCGTTCAGATTCAAGTGTTTCCTGGACGCGTATAAAGGGTATCATCAAATCCAGATGGCTAAGGAAGATGAAGATAAAACGTCTTTCCGCACGGATACAGGAACTTATTGTTATACCAAAATGCCATTTGGATTGAAGAACGCGGGAGCCACGTACCAGCGTTTAATGGACAATGCGTTCAACAAACAAATCGGGGTCAATCTCGAAGTCTACGTGGATGATTTGGTCATAAAAAGTACAGAAGAAGACCAAATGCTGCTAGACATTCAGAAGACTTTTGATCAACTCCGCGCAGTGCGAATGAAGCTCAATCCGAGCAAGTGTTCTTTTGGAATGGAGGAGGGCAAGTTCCTGGGAGTGATTGTAACCAAAGATGGTTTCCGCGCAAACCCGGACAAAGTACAAGCAATCGAGAGAATGCCGTCTCCATCTTCTATCAAGGAAGTCCAGACACTCATGGGACGCTTGGTGGCTTTGAACCGTTTCCTTTCCAACTATGCGTCCAAGTCATTCCCTTTTGTAAACACACTGAAAAGCTGTCTCAAAAAATCCAACTTTAAGTGGACCAATGAGGCCGAGGCCGCATTTCAAGAAATGAAAGCATGCTTGAGCCATTTGCCCGTTCTCACAGCTCCCCTTCCGAAAGAGCCATTGACATTGTATTTATCAGTAACGGACAAAGCAATTGGTGCTGTTCTTGTGGTTGATCGAAAGGGCGTCCAAACACCGGTATATTACGTCAGCAGAACTCTACTCGATCCAGAGACTCGTTACTCAATGATGGAAAAGTTGGTGCTAGCATTGGTGCACGCGTCACGAAGACTGCGAAGATATTTCCAAGGACACCCAATTATCGTCCTGACAGATTTTCGCATCAATGACATCTTGCGCAAGCCAGAATTGTCGGGACGATTGGCCAAGTGGGCCATTGAGTTGGGAGAACACACGATCGAGTACAAGTCAAGAACATCATTCAAAGGGCAGATCCTTGCGGACTTCGCCGCGGAAGTTCCTGCCGAAAGCGTCACCGAGTGCCAACAGGCACATATCACAACTCCTAATGCAGAGTCAGCGGAGAAATGGGAGTTATACACCGATGGAGCATGCAATGATGATGGCGCTGGAGCAGGCTTGCGCTTAGTTACACCAGAAGGGAAGGACTTCACGTATGCAATTCGCCTAGACTTCCCAACAACAAACAACGAGGCGGAATACGAGGCGTTGCTTGCGGGATTGCGAATTGCGAAAAAAATGGGTGTACAACACTTAGACGCCCACGTCGACTCTCAGCTCGTTGCTAATCATATCGACGGTTCATATGAAGCACGTGAAGCATCCATGATCCTGTACTTGGAACAAGCCAAAGCCCTCATGCGAGACTTCGCATACTGCAAGATCCACCACATCAAGAGGAGTCAAAACAAACCAGCGGACGCGTTAAGCAAGCTGGCATCCACTGTTTTTGATCATTTAGCAAAGGATGTGCGAGTGGAAGTTTTGGCTAGCCCGTCCGTGTCTCAAAAACAGGTCAATGTCACACAGATCGGAGCAACATCTTGGATAACTCCAATCCGGGCTTATCTCACAAACGGGACACTCCCAGACAACAAGGCAGAAGCTCGTAAATTACACAACAGAGCATTGCATTACCAAGTTATCGATGGCATATTGTACCGCCGTTCTTACCTAGGGCCATTGCTACGATGTGTTGACTCCGCAGAAGCCACTTACCTTATCAAAGACATACATGAAGGGTCCTGCGGCCTGCACGCTGGCCCTAGGATGGTGGTAGCAAAGCTAATGAATGCGGGTTATTACTGGCCCGGAATGCACAGGGATGCCGAGATGGAATTGCGCAAATGCAAGTCTTGCCAACGTCATGCTCCAGGAACGTTGCGCCCAAAGAACAATTTGATACCTGTAACCGCTGCATGGCCTTTTCAAAAGTGGGCCATCGACCTCGTGGGTCCATTTCCCACAGCTCCAGGAAACGTCAAGTATCTGGTGGTCGCAATTGATTATTTCACCAAATGGGTGGAAGCCAAACCTTTGGCCTCCATCGATGGAAAAAGCATTAAAAAATTCATTTGGGAGTTTATCATATGTCGTTTCGGGCTACCTATGGAGATCGTCAGTGACAACGGCACACAATTTGCAGACCAACACCTACAAGAATGGCTATCTTCCATGAATGTTAAGCAGATATTCACCTCGGTAGCACATCCGCAAGGTAATGGACAGGTCGAACGCGCGAACAGAAGCGTGGTAGAAGGCATCAAGACTAGACTTGGAACGAAACGCACCGGTTGGGTGGACGAACTCCCTCATGTCTTGTGGGCCAACCGCACATTATCCAAGACAAGTAACGGAGAAACCCCGTTTAGCCTTACGTACGGAACAGAAGCTGTCATTCCTGCGGAAATGTATTGTGCGTCTCCGCGAATCCTACTGACAAACCACCAAGACAACGACACGGAGCTAAAACTCAATCTAGACCTACTAGATGAGCGAAGAGACATGGCCGCTGTCAGAGAGGCCAACTACAAAAAACAGCTTGAGCGATACTACAACGCAAAAGTGAAGACAGAGGTTTTCCGCGCGGGGGATTACGTTCTCCGCAACAACGAGGCATCCGGCGCAGAAAAGTCAGGCAAATTGGCACCAAACTGGGAAGGGCCGTACAAAATTCAAGAAGTGCTGGGGAAGGGGGCTTATGCCTTGGAGCGCTTAGATGGCACCCCCATTCCACGCACATGGAACGCGGCCCAACTGCGCAAGTGTTATTTATGAAGTATTTTATTCGTTCTGTAATAAACAATGGCTATGACCATTTCGTTTTTAATAAAAGAATTTTTAGTCTATTTTATTCTCTTTGATCTACAAGCAATGCCAACGACGGTCAAGACACACATTTCATTAAGCAAAACATTGGCGTACTTACATATTATCACCAGTTCAAAAGAAACATACAAAAGTGGTGATTAAAACCATCACAATACATGCACCTAAGGCTATGTAGCAAAACATTACAAAAGGAAAGAAATATCAAGTTGCATGCTGCCAACTGGTGGCAGTTCGACGAAGCCTTAACTTGGGAATCTTGGGATGATCTTGGAGCTCACTTAGTTGCTTCATCTTCACCGGCACATCAATCGACCCACTCTTCACCGGTTGGTCCACTTGGTAATCTTCAGTGAACAACAGATAGCCACAGTAAGTAGCTAGTTGGTGCATGGGAGTTGGAGGTACCTTGATCACAGGGGGATGATCAGCAAGTGACAGCATCCCCTGCAAGGCTTCAACTTCAGCTTTGGAGATTCTTAATGGAGAAGCCATGAAAGAAATTGGTAAAAGATAAAAAGTTAATGGAAAATGCTAATCCATGGTTAACCTTTTATAGAAAAAACAAGAGGGGCCATTAATTGCCATTAATGGTTAATACTCAAGTGCGGATGTCAACAGTCACATCAGTCAGCTGCAGCGCCGCCAAAAAACTGACAGATGATATCAGCAGGACAAGTGGCACCACATTTTTCCAAGGCTGACGTCATCTAATCATCATGGCAGTTCAACAGTTACACTCAACACAAGGAATTAATTATCTAAACTTGACATAACGAGGCATAAGAAAACATCCAATTGTTCAAGTACAAAAAACAAAAACAAAGCAAAGGAGTTTGACACATTACAATGAAAGCTAATTATAGTCTATCAGATCTATGTAAGTGTCATCGTCTGCCTCCTCATTCTGCGCGCCAGACCCGGCAGCAGCATTGGACGATTCACCTCCTCCTTGTGCAGCGGCCTTCCGCATCTCTTCCTCTTTACGCTCTTTCTCTTCGAGCTCTGCACCAAGACGATCAGATTCTTCAAAATATCCGCGCAGCTGACCTATTGGATCATCCGTCTTCAGGCAATGATCAACCACGTCAAAGACATCGAAGGTGAGAGCCTCAAACTCCTGCTGCGCAGCAATGGCTTCCTCTTCATAAGGTTTGCCAAAGTGCTCTCCATCTTCAAGAGCCAAACCGGCCGCATGATGATGATAGCCCTCAACAAATCCTTCCTGCAGACCACTCCGCATGGAAGACGCACCGATCTTCGCAACAGCATCGCCAAACTTCGGCTCGTTCCATATGCGTTTAAAAACCTATGGATCAACCAGGGACAAAAATAAGGCACTAAACAATATTGCAACACATATACTAACAATAAAGGTCAAAGGAATTCAAACCCCTTGAAGACCGTGTTGCATCATCCAAGTCAAACGCTCCCGGGCGGCCTGCGAAGTTTGCACGACAGTACGGAGCTCGTTTTGCGTTTGTTGAAGGCTCACTTCTAGCTGCACACGCGAGGAATCCAGTAAGGCATTCGTTTCACCCAGTTGTGCTTTTTCCTCCTCAAGACTCTTCACCTGCGATTCTAGTCCGGAAACCTGCGTAGTGACAGACACTAGGCTCTCATGTTGCTCTTTCAGCTTGAGGACAGTTTCAGACAATTCAGCCTGCTTCGCATCCAGCAGTTTTTGTTTCTCCTCTGCTTCGCGAACAACGCGGGCAACCTCATTCTTCAACTTCTCGTTGGCCCTCCGGCCACGTTCCAGTTCTAAATTGGTACGCTCACAGGAATCTTTCCACCCCTTGGCAGCGTCAGCTTTCTCCTTCTTCATTCTCTGAATCTCACCCTCAGCAGACCGAAGTTGATCCCACAATTGCTCAACTTCGGAATGGGCACCTGCACGGAATTTTTGGAATTCTTCCTCCCGTTCCCTTTGCGCTTCTTCAGCGCTCCTGAGAGCCTGCCAAGAACGTTGGAATTCCTCTTCTCGTCGCAGCATTGACCCGAAGTTACTGAAGCTCAATGCCAGATTCAAGCTCATATCGGAAAACAATGAGCGGCGGTCAATACTGTCTTGATAATCACGCTCGCTAGGCGGAACAGCATAGGAGATAAACTCCTCGGCAAGCAAAGGATTGGTAAAGCGGGTCGTTTGCCTTATATCCCATCGGGGCTGATAGGGCCTGTTCGGATCAAAATCACGAGGAGCAACCCTCGCTCCGCTTCCACTTGCTTTTCCAGAACCACGAGCAGTTTTGGTTATATCCCCCTTAGGAGTCGAAGAGGTCCGCATGCTTTCTGTGGAAACCTTATCCACAGGGACATTCGTGGGTACTGATTTATCCGCCTTAGATGAGTCCGGCTGACTACCTTTTTCTCCTTGGGCGATATCAGTGGTCATGATTGTTGTATCCACATCAACAGGGGACGACTCAACCAAAGGGTTTTTACCAGGGTCTCCACTTCCCTTCGGAGACACCACAATCCCCTCTACTTGAACAGATCCTCGAGTTTCCAACTCAGATGGACTTGGGCCCTGCACATCCTCAGGGATAGGCTCACTCACCTTCTCTACGATTGGAATGGGTTTCTTCAATGCCCCCTGTGGCGCAGCACTTTTACCTGCGAACACAAAAGATGAAAGTGATGATTTCGTGTCCCATATACAGAACTTAAACATAAGTTCTATAACAGACACTTACCAGAGGTCTGTTTGACAGATTTGATTAACACAGGTTTCCGTTTAGGCGGAGGCTTCACCATTATCTTTGGGCCAGCAGGTTTGACATTTGTCCCTGTATCAGGGGCTAATTCCTCAACCACGGTGGACGAAGTTGGTTTAGTGACATCTGCAGACGGTCTTGAGATTTGAACTTGCTTCTGAGCAAGATCTTCAATACGTTTCTGATATAGCTCATCAGAAACCTCAACAGAGTTATCAACGGGTGTAGGCCCACGCGTACGCTGACGCTTAACATCATCATCTGACTCTGTGGCCTCGTCATCCTCTCTAGCAACAGTAGAGCTGGAGGCCACCTTCTTCCCTTTACGAGAGTCTTTCCGCTGACGCTTCGGACCCGCACCTAAGGAAAGACATAAAACAAGATTCAAACTTCATACATACTCGGATAACATATGACATCATGTACCTGAACAAGACATCTTCTTACGACCTGGGGAAGTTTCACCCGGCCCACTTCCGGTCTTCTTGACTGGGCAAATCCCTGCGCCTGTAACAAAGGGCACGCGGGTCAGAGTTTGCAATGCGTGGAAACACGACGCACCCTTTTTCGGCGCAGGAATCTCCCACAATAAAAGGCAAGACATATTATATTGAATATTGAGAGGTAGTATAGGATGTAACCTGTGCGCGTATAGTGTTGAGGAGCATCCTTAAGTTGTGGCATCAAAAAATTCCGAGCCAGCCGCTCAATCACTGTGGGAGTTCCTTGGGGCAAAGCAACATACTTCAGTTTCGCAGAACCCCGGGCATCGAACAGATCGAACTTCGTCATTCCTACAAGGACATAGACATAAAGTATAAAAACAAGAATGAAAGACAGAGGCAATGGAGAAGAAATTCACGTGTACTTACTAGCATCAACAGCGGTGGGTTCTTGCCCCTCCGGGTTACCTAAACGGCTAAGCCCTAGCATCACAAGTACGCCCTCTGGGCACTTCTCCATAGACAGCGGAGTGGAATGGGCACACAGAGTGTCATACCACGGTTGGCTGTTGAAATCTTTCATAGGTGGGAACTCCGCAATCTTTTCCTTCACACCAATACTCATCCATTGCATGGCTGCGGGAATCACCCCTCGGTGGATATAGAAAAACTTTTCTTTCCAGTCGTACATTGATTTGGGGCTCTCTGAGACAATCTGTGTCCGATTTCTACGAGGAGCTACACTGTACCAACCGTGTCCACCACGGGCCTCCTCAAGAACGTAAAACACGTTTAACATATCAAAGGACGGCTCTAGGTCGAGCGACCGACAGGTCGCTTCAAAATGCACAAGTCTGGACAACCCAAACGGAGTCATTTGAGTTGGATGAACCCCATATTTCATAAGGGTACTCACCAAGAACTTCGTAGTGGGAAGACGAAAACAACACCGGGAAAAGAACGCTTCATATAGAGTAATCTTACCAGGGGGAGCGTCCAACGCTGTCTTACCAGCAGCAGGAAGTTCAGGCTCCCACTCAGCCTCAATTCCATATTGATCGAGGAATGAGGAGAAAGAAGAGGCATCCCACTTGACAACGGTTGTGGAAATGCCCTTCTCGGTTTTTTCAGTCATCTTGGTCAGATCAGCAGTGCCAGATGCTTCTTGAGACATTCTTGATGATTGAGTAAAGATAACGGCTAATCAGAAAGAGAAAGAGAAGAAGGGAAGTTGGGAGATTTTCAATTAAAGGTGTGAGAATGGTGTGGTTTGAAATATTTTGAAATCCTTTTTATAGGGTGGGCTATAACTGCCACTGACGTCAGCATGGGAAAGAGGAAACGTTTTCTCAAACGACACGTGGCTATGAACAGCTAATTTGACTGCACACGCGCGCATCACGCGCTAAGCCACGCGCTTGACACAGCTGTCTACAATAACCGATGGGACGCTCACTGACACAAGTATAGCTTGTGGCAGACGCTAACCGCCATCCTTTACTCATTATTCAACAGCCGTCCTATGCTGCAGAGCCACGTAAGCACAACGCGGAGATTCAACGTCAAATTCAAGTACCGTTCTCCGCTCTCCGCAGGACAAATGCTCCGTTCTCCGCATTGCAAACAATCCGTGTCTCGTACAACATACGCTCCGATTCTCCATTAATTGGCAATCACGACCCACTGATTACCAGGTTTTCACAACCAAGGAAAGATGAGCTATCATCCAGGGGCTTTCACTCTTTAAGTCCACCATCCACCCCCTTCCCTCATACACTCGAGAAAAGGGTACACGCTGGACTGGGGGGACTTGATGGGATTGGGTGCTCACAAATGCGCAGAGCATACCCAAACCCGGAATTCAGCCCGCGGAAGATCTTCACGCGCATGAGAGAGGTTAATCCGTATATCAAAGCATTAACTACTTTCCTATCATCACGGAGTGATATCAGCGAAGCAGCAACGACTCTCCTACAATCGCGGAGAGATACCCGCGCGCGTAAGCGGTAAAAGCGGTAATCGTTCCATGATCCCTTATTTATCGCTATATCTTAACTACTTTACTAATATAATCCTTGGGTAGTGGAGACAACCCTGATCGGGCCTGGCCCATTACGATTAGGGTTCTGGGTAATGGTGGCATACGTCCACCTCTATATAAGGGATCATCTCCTTAATAGAGAGGACACTTTTGGCTAACCCTAAGAGCTATCACACTTGATAGTATCCCCATTCACCCCCGTTTTTGTTATAAACTACTACCTTGTGTAGTTGTCTCCCTACCCACTCGATCTTGATTGCAGGTTACCTCAATCCAGGAAGTGCTAGTGAAGGATCAATCCTGTGGTTGCATCTAGACTATCATCCTTACAAGGAGGTTAGGCTATTTGTTTCTTCATAAATAATATGTTACATGAATTACAGGACTATTGTTTTATGTGATTTTAGTGGGATAAATATTATTAGTATAATTACCAAGCCTAAGACCTTTTAACGGGTCTGTTTTGCTGTAAAAGGCCGCACAAAACCCACTAGTTACGCCCAAGACCCATTTAAACCTCCGTATGGCTTGTTTTTATAATATATATATATATATATATATATATATATATATATATATATATATATATATAAAGAAATCCTAGGAGTCCCTCTTTGCACCGTGAGCTACCACAAACCCCATTCCTTTGATTTTTCAATTCAATTTCAAGCAATCTTAATCCTTCTAAGTATTCCAAGTGATTAGGTGTTGTGTAGGGTCTTCAAAAACACAAATTTCTATTGCCACTAGTAAGTATCTTCATGTTTTTGTTGTTCTTGAATGATTTAAACCCCGGTATCCAAACATTAGTATAATCAGGGTGAAAGGGTTATGGAATGTTAGAATGTTCATAGGATGCATGATTTGCTTTGATTGATGAATTAAATTGTTAACTAGGGTTTGGAATAATGAGAAATATGCTATTGATACGATTATGATGTGTTTTGGGTGATTATATGTGACTACGATTTATGTTAGTGATTGTTTACATGCTAAAATATTTTTGACAGATTTGTTGTCGGGTCTTGCATGAACTATATCTTGATGTTAACATGTCCATATTGAGTCATTCTTAAGTCACCAGGCTTCGCTCCAAATCCCAGTTCTAAGGCTAATTGTATATCCTCCTTCCAGATTTGTCTTTTCAATGGCTCATGAGAGAAAGATGGCTAATAGCGATGAAACTAAACATAGTTAGTCAAACAAAGCTATACATATTAGTTCAAGCCCACTCAAGTTTGGTCAATCACAGTTTTAACGTATACATATCCATATTAAGATTTTGTTACATGTGCAAGTTTTATATTGCTTTTGATGAGTATAATCCTCCACAAATGCCAATAATGAATATAACGCAAGCATGTCCTCTCTGCGAAATCAATGCAACAAATAATTAAAGTATTAGTAAATACTATTCTTCTAATGGTTCTATAGTTAAGGAACTTAAATACGTTACCTGATTTTGTGTGCCACTTGATATGGTAGAAGCAGATGACATGAATGATCAATGACCAACAAAAATACCATATCAAATTTAATTATTCAGCCAAAAACTAAATGTGGAACAAAACATTATTCTGTCAAACTAGAACACACCACCATCACTCCCATTCACTCTCCACAAAATGTTGTTAGCTCAGCTGTAAAAGAAAAAAACATTATTACTCTATCATTTATATGTTATATTAGATTAAACTAATTTTTAAGTTTACCATAGAGAAGCTATTCCTTCCTACAAACATGTGCTTATTACTATTCTATTTCAAAAATAAGTTACAAAAACTGGTTACGTAATTAACAGACAGATGTATCTATAAACAAATACACTTACATTATCAAGACTACTCTTTTGTTCTTTTCTTTTTCTTCCATGGATGAGTAAAACATGGGCATATACATATGACCAGAAAATGAGTAAACATAAAATCCTATGGTCATGTGTATGGTTGACTTGTTGAACGACATTGTTTTACCATGAAATCCAACCTGGGTTATACTGCTGGACAACATTAATATTACCACAATCACCATCCAAACCATTCTTACACCTAGATTCAAGGAACATAAATTAGAATTCAATAAACTAATAACTTATAGACATATTAGCAGGTAGAATGTTATACTAATTGGGGACCATGCATGCATACAATAGAACTAAGATTGACAATAAAAAGTATCAAAGTTGCCAATAACCCCAAACTCATAATGCCACTTGAATTTGTGGGAGACACATATGCAGGTTGCCTTAAATAATAGGAAGAGCAGATAATGATAACCAAGAGTCATGACTCATTATTTTAAAAATAGGTTGGCATGTAAAAAGATGTTGATTTGATTAAAAAAGAAATTTCACATGGTTTCATTTGAGTCGCTGATTATCGACTGAGTTAGTTGGAGTTTGCTTAAATTTATACATCTAGGGGTGTGTTCCGACACAACACAAACCTAATGCGAATTCGTGGTTTCAGGTTTACTCTAAACGGGTTTTAGTCAATTTTGGGTTAAGCCCACGTGCATTTATAGCTAACAGGCCGTGTTTATGTCAATCAGACAGATACGTAGTTGATCCGTTTAACCGCTTCATTTACTTTTTTAGTTTCTTAATATGTGTTTATGTGATAACATAAACTATCTGTGTATTTCTATGTCAACATATAGAAGTACAAAAATAATCTAGACAAACACTTTGTGTCCTTAATGTATCATCAAATTTATGAAACGTGTCCTTTAATTTTTTTTTTTTTTTTTTTTTTTTTTTTTTTTTTTGCATTCTATGTCTAAAATCTCAGTTTTCTTAACAGTTTATATCCTTTAGAAATAACTCAGCTAAGAAACTCAGTTATCCTCAATCCCCTCAAGGGTAAAATGGCCCTTTCACTACCCTTGACTCAAAATCCCTTTTTATATTATACTTTAGTTTATTTGTGGGACCCACTCACTACCACTTCATCTTCAACCTCCACCCAATACCATCTCATCGAAAACAGTAGCCACTGACCGGAATCTACAACCTCAAGTCGGAACACCGAAATTCATCGGAAAAGCTGCTCACTTGAGAACCGAAAGCTGACCTTTGGCCGGAAACCCAACTGTACACTCGAGAACAGCATAAACAGTCGAGAACTGTCCTCTCGTCCGAGAACCATCTGCCACCTCGAGAAACCCATCATCATTGAACACCCATATGTGAGCCGGAAACACTTCACAACATCCAAAAACCGACCGGTCGTTACATTTAGCTGCACCCGAACCTCTGTCACCAACATCATCACCCAGTCACAACCACCTCGGACAATCTTCTAACCGAAAACCCATCACCAACCTGAAACAGTGTTGTTTCTTCTTTCACTCGGAAACATCTTGGCCGAAAACCAAACTCAGACCCAACCCACACACATCTGACCGGAAAACCCACCACTACATCGATTAAATGGTAAAATGGAGTTGATTGAAGCCGGTTATGGTCGCTGATTGTGATAAAAACTGGATATGTCAACTCGTTTTCTTTGTGTGGTGAAGTTGAATCGAACAAAGGAGGCGAAGGATTAGAGAGGAGTTTTAGTTTTGTTTATGTTGGATCTTGGATATGTGGATCAATTGATTATTATTATTGTTGATGATTTTGATCAAAACTTGAAAAGAGAGGGTTTCTTGGTTGGTGAAGACAAAGATTGGTGAAAACAGGAATTTGATTTGTCGTTAATAATAATAATAATAATAATAATAATAATAATAATAATAATAATAATAATAATAATAATAATAATAATAATAATAATATTGAGTGGGTCCCACAAATAAACTAAAGTATAATAAAAAAAGGGGGGGGGGGGATTTTGAGTCAAGGGTAGTGAAAGGATCATTTTACCCTTGATGGGATTGAGGATAACTAGGTTTCTTAATTTAGTTATTTCTAAAGGACATAAACTATTAAGAAAACTGAGATTTTGGACATAAAATGTAAAAAAAATAAAATTAAAGGACCCGTTTCATAAATTTAATGATACATTAAGGACACAAAGTGTAATTTTGTCAATAATCTATATATAGTTTAGAAATAATTGCTAAAAGAATTAAAATAATATGAAGTATCAATGTGATGAAGTATATACAAGAATGACAACTTAATATAACAAAAACGTCATTAATACCTTATAGTTTATAAGATATATGTGTTTTATATGTATATTATAAAGTATAAGAATTACAGTACAAAGCACCGGATGTGTTTGTTTAAGGCTACATTGCTGTAAGTAAAACTTGAATGTCACGTATACATACACACATATAAAACATACATATACTAACACATATGCATACACATACACACGTACATAAATACATATACCCCAGACACCAAATGTGTCTATTTAAGGCTACATTGCTGCAAGAAAAAGTTGAATGTCACGCACACACACATACATCGCATGCGTATACTAACACATATGCATACACATACACATACACAGTAGCGAATACAGAATTTTTTTGCACGTTGGGCACAATACGAATCGACAAAATATTAAGGACCATCATTACATATCTAGTAATCTAAACAATAGCATCTTTTGAATGAGTTTTATCAAATACTTTTCAAATTATACATTCCTAAATCATAAAGATGTTGAGTATATAAACCAAATTTTGGGTCGGCCGAAATACCCGCCTTAGCGCCTAGAATGGACGGTGGGCGCATCAAAATTTGGTTTATATACTCAACATCGTTTAAGTAGGTTGACCCTTTAAACTACTTTTGTTTTAGTAGTAGAACCGAAAAAAAAGAAAAACATACAGAGTTGTGAAAGTTGCAGGTGTGTTTGGTGAAGGAGAAGAAACAACAAACTAGATATTTTGTTATGGTGTATGGGTTTTGTCCCCATTACACAACAAAATTTAAAAGTAATTTTATTAGCCTTTTGCTTTTCATTATTAATTTTCTATATTATTTAACTGAAGATCATTTTATTTATATGTTGGGATTTGTTAATTTTATTTAATTTAATATTTCCTATAGATTTCAATTTTTTTACTATTTAGTATTTCCCTATAGATTTATTAATAGTTCTTCATTTGGGTTTTTCTAAAGTTTTCTTTGTCACGTTAACAAAAAAAAATATAATTGTGGAAATATTTTTTTTGTTAACGTGACAAAGAAAACTTTAGAAAAACCCAAATGAAGAACTATTAATAAATCTACTTAAACGAAAGTAGTTTAAAGGGTCAACCTACTTAAATGATGTTGAGTATATAAACCAAATTTTGGGCCGGCCGGAATACCTGCCTTAGCGCCTAGAATGGACGGTGGGCACATGCCCACCCTACTGTAGCTGTGAATCCGCCCCTGCATACACATGCACACACGTACATAAATACATATACCCAGATGTACACATACACTACACGTATATACATGCACGCACACACGCACACTAACATACACAGTTACATATACATACATGCAAGCATAAACAAACACGCACACGTACATACAAACATTATACATATACAATAACACGTATACATACACACATTTGGGTACACAATTACGCATACACTCATACATACATATAGATATAGGTACACAAATATTTGTGCACATACACATAGATATACTTTAACACTAACACGCACATAAACATACACATGCTCATACACACACATACATACACTCGCACATAAACATAGACTTACACAGTTAGATATGCATACACGCAAAGTTACATAAACAAACAAAAACGTACGTACACACATGCATATACGTAGACACATGCATATACGTAGATATACATGTGAAAACAATTTTTTTTATTATTTATCCACTAGATATAGTAAACAAACAAGATAAAATTAATTTTATCATACAACCTTATTTTATATTAATTTTATCTCTGCAAATGATTTTTTTTTTTTTTTTTTTTTTGTTATTTACCAATCAACAAACAACATGGAAAAAAACATAACTTTTATTTAAAGCCCTATAAAGACAAACATGCATTCAGTGGTGAATCTAGAAGAAAATTTTAAGGGTAGTGGGGAGAAGAAATTTTTTTATTAGTGGGTATATAATACATAAAAACAGAGACGAGAAATTTTTTTGCACTACTTTTTTACGTCGCCGACAAAGGTGAGGGGTATACCCCTCTCTTTCAAATAGATCCACCCTTGCATGCGTTCTCTATATATAAAATCATTAAAAAATCAAAATAATTTGGCCTATAGAGACTCTACAAGTGAATATATTTTTTGTTTTATAACTTTTTATTAATCAAGAATAAAAAAAATCATGTAAGGACGACACCATCTATAAAGGTTAGATTATTTTAAAAAAAATTGGCAGAATTGTGGGACATTTTGCCTCCTAAACGAAATTTTTGACCGGTTAAACTTTGTAGGGGCGACATATTCTCTTAATATATTTTGAATTAATTTATATTTTAATTATTTTTATAGTTTTGGTAATTCAATCAATCAATTATCTTACTCAGTGAAATCCCACCCTAGTAATTAGTAAAAGAAAATCAAAAAAATAAAATGTAAAGTTGTAAAGTCTCTACGACTTGAAATGTCTCTCGGGCCTCAGGGTAACCTAGCTAAAAGCTCATGAAAACCCCATATAGAGTGAACTATTGAAATGACCTTTGTCGTCTCAATGGGATGCTTTTCATGTAGTGATAGTCAAAAGAAAAACCTTAGTTTTGTATGGTAAAACAATTTGTATATCAACTGACAAACAAATCTCTCTTATATTCTAAGTTGTTTATTCTATAAGTCTTATACAGGAGCTTATCGGTTGTTTATAAGCCATTGTAATCAAACACAATCAAAATTCATGGAAGTGGGTTTACAAATTAAATTAAGAACCACACACAAATCTTTTTATTTGTACAAAATCTTTTATATGTAAGAATATTATTACAAACAAGGTTTAGTAGGTGAGAATGTTAAGTATTCACCTTAAGAAATCAAGTTGTATGTGTGGTAGAGAGATTTTATGCAAATGATGAGTTTATAGAAAGAAGGTGATCCACTAAAGAAATAATGAACTTATGTAACAAATAAACTCGTGGAAGGAAAGATGGTAGTATACAAACACAATAATAATTCATGCTAGTTGTGTCTTCGTGATTTTCAACCAAAGTTTTATGTGAAATTGATGAAAAAAATATTCAACCGAATAATATAAGCTATGTGCCTATGTGTGATTTCTTTATCCTAAAAGAATTCACATTTAATGAGTTAAATCTTAACATTTAAGAGATAAAGGTACACAAGAAATCAAAACCTACCGGTTAATGTGTTCCACGTCCAGTAGTAAAGCCTAGAATAACGTCGTAATGGTTCCGGTTAAAAAGAAAAAAACACAGGCCATGAGCCATGAGGTTATAGAGGTGTGGTTCAAGTTAAAGAGAAACTTTAATGGAGTGATAGTATAAAGGATGAAGGTGTGAGAGATGGTAGAAAGAAATCGTGAATTGGGAATAACATATAAAGAGGAAAGTGAATTAGATGAAATATTATTATACGGAAGTTTTTGTGAAAAAACAATTAGGAAAATAAATATGGTGAAATATGATTGGTAGAGGGGTTGTTTGACCAGCAGGTTTCCTGGTGTTCTTCCTGTCGCATGAAAGCGACCTCACAGGGATATCATGATCTTGCATTAGAGGCTGAATAATTCTTTTTTTTTTTAAATACATTTACGAAATGTGTAAAACAAGACACAATTTATGTTAGGGGACTAGGGGAGGCAGGTCACTATACCAAAATGCTCACGGGCATAGAGGAGAGATAGAGAGATGTAGAGGAGAACTAAAAAATTTCACGATGGTGATGGCGGTGAAAGGGGTTCATATGGTGATGGTAAAGACAAAATAACGCCCCCTCCTTAATTATAATTGGTGGCACATCAACCAAAACTTTAAAGGCGTTATATAAATGGCGCATGACACCCTTTTTTTTCAATTTTAAAGAAAAATAGCGCCCCATAAAGCCCCCCCGTAGCGGTGTTTGGATGCTATTTTTCAATTTTAAGCCCAAATAACGCCCACTACACATGGTCTTAGTAGTCCAAGTGACGGACTGCGATTGTTGCCATGAAGGTGCTTCACAAATCCTCTGCTAGTGACTGATGCCCCTACTTCCCTTACAAGGTTTAATAACTAATGTTATTGGTTGGATGTGTTTGGGAAAATTTATTGTTGTAGACAAAATCAAATGATTTAACAAAGTATATGGTTATATCATAAATAATTATAGATCTCTAACTTATATGTTTTTTAAACAAATAAGTTGATAACTAACAAATGAACTTATGCTATCTTTCCTAAATGAAACATCCTAATGCTTATCAAGTGTATAAATATTGTTTTTATTCGTCTCTTTTTAATACATAATTCTAACCTAGTTTAAATATATACTTAATAAATAAGTTGTACAAACAATATTAGCAGTAATATTGAGTTTGTTTTTTGAACTACAAACAATATTGAGTGTGGAATCAGTCAACAAATGGGCAGAATCCCATGTGGATGGATGAGTGGATCCCGGTTTGTTTTTGGCAGGTACGATGGTACGTTATTGATCAGTTATTATGACAACATTGTTTAAAACTATATTTAGGAAACTAGCTGATTATCTCGGGAGGGTCTCGGGTTGAAAAATCTAATTTTACGTGATAACCTATTGCAAATGGCTCAAGTTAACTAACCACAAAATCTCTCAATCATTGTATGTTCATAGTATTCTACTCAGTAATAACTCATATTCCCCACAAAATATAATTTACGTAATAACATGAACACTTTGTGTGTTTTTTTCCTGTATGAACGAAACCCCACAAAAAATAGTCGATTTTTTCTTCGTTTTTTATATAGAACTATGGTACTCGTTGGAAAGATAATAAAACGCTCGTTAATTTGGTGTAATTTTTTTCTTTAAAAAATCTCGTATATAAAAGATATAAACGTTTAAAAATTATGGGAGGAAATATGAGAGAGAAAATTTTAAATTTATTTTTAAATTTTTTTTTCCTAAAATAACTCAATTTAATTAAAAAATGAAACAATTCAAAAACACCAAAAACTCTCCATTATGATGCCACGTGGCACTCTCAAGGGAAGGTTGAGGCTTCCATTGCAGGTCACGTCAGCATATACGTTTTCTTTTATATATATAGATAGATTAAGTGTTTTCGGTTTATAAAATACTTTTTAGTAGGGCTGTAAACGAACCAAACGAACACGAACAAGGCTTTGTTCGTGTTTGTTTGTTAAGGTTTCTTAAACAAACGAACCGTTCACGAACACACTAACGAACATAATTTTATGTTTGTGTTTGTTTGTTAAGAAATTCAGTTGTTTGCGAACTGTTCGTGAACATGGGTCGTGAACACAAACAAACAAAAACAATCATTTAATATGCAACTAACTAAAAAAAACATTGTTAATATTAACCGTTAGACAAAGTACATCTACTAAACGATGTCGATAAGTCAAATTGTACTAACTTAGACATAATTATCTAAAATTACTTAGGCATAGGCATGAATGTATGATATTCCTAATTCAAAAGTTCATAATTATCTTAAGTTTTAACTAGTGATCAAACATAAACAAACATACACGAACGGATATAAATAAACGAACGTAAACAAACACATTGCCGAACGTTCACGAACGCAATCGAACGAACGAGACATTTGTTCGTGTTTGTTTGTTTAGTTAATCAAACAAAATTTTTTGTTCGTGTTCGTTCATTTATTAAACAAACGGACACAAACGAACTTCCCGCCAAACGGTTTACGAACTGTTCACCGAACGTTGGGTTTGTTTACAACCCTACTTTTTAGGATGTTATGGTTTAAATATTTTTATGTTGATTAATCTTTGAAAAGGAGATTAGACTGTCATTAATGCGCCCTTAATGTGGTTGCCCGAAATGACTTGGAATTGTCCAAGTTTACAGGCGCATTAATTATCATCCGAATTTAATGCAAAATCCTTCTGCAAGGGCAAGGTATTTGGGTTATTGTGCCCATCAAATCCATATTTAATATTATTTAATACTCAGTTAATATTATAGTAATAAATCCGTATTTAACTCTCGATCCAAATTTCCTGTAGTCTGCATCGTCTTCTAACTACACCAATTATCTGTAAACAAACAAATATATTAAATTATTTATAAAAAGGAGCTATTCTCTCTCGAGATGGTGGTTCGTCGGAATCCTATTCCGGCGGAGGTTCAGGCAAGACTTACAAAGTTTTACGTTTCTAATCTCCCGGATAAGTGTAGTGGTACCGATGTTGCAGGTGCCATTAGAGGTATGGGAATCATTTTCGATATTTATATTTCCCAAAAAAGAGATAAGGACGGGAAAAGGTTTGGTTTTGTTACAATGATGGATGTTAAGGATCGGCTGGAGATGGAAAAAATGTTGAGTTCTATTCGGCTGGGAGACTTCAAGCTTAAGTTTAATGTGGAAAGGTTTGTTCTGGAAGAGGGGGAGATTAAGCAACCCAGGCAAGTGTTTGGTCAAAGGAAACCGAAGCAGGATGAAGTTAATTTTAATAAGGAGCCAACGTTTGCTAAGAAGGATAGGCAATTCAATTATATGTCGTTTAAAGAAGCTTCTACAGGGGCCTCGAGTGGTAAACTGGTGGTTGTTGATGATACCACAGAGGCTTTTCAAGATTGGCATGGAAGGGCGTTGGTAGTACGGTTGAAGTCACTAACTGTTTTACAAAAATATTTATAAGATTATGAAGGATATGAAGTTGCAGGAAGGTATGATACGGTGCTTGGGAGGGTTGGTGATCGTTGTTGTTTTCAATTCTAAAGAGCATGCAGAGATGGCGAGGGATGAGTTAGTTGGTAGGCCTGATTATTTTCTTAATACGGAGTTATGGGTCGGCCAACCTACGGAGGTCGAACGTATTGCATGGTTGAAAGTTACAGGGATTCCACTCTGTATCACTGCTAATAAGGTGGTCAATGATGTCGGTAGGCTTTTTGGTGAAGTGGTGAAGTCTGCTAGAGTGGAACGGAATGGGATCGATGGTTCTTTTCAATTTATCAGGGTAGTGGTGAAGACTGGTTGTCGGATTCAGGATGAAGTATTTCTGAAATGGAGGGGGAAAACGATCAAAGTTTGGGTGGTTGAAGATCCGAACGACTGGTTAGAGGAGTTCATTATTCACGATTTTGAAGATGCCGACAATGCTGATGGGGTTAATGATCAGAATGGTTCGAACGGAGGCCTTTCATCAGAGCCGCAGACGGAATCGCAGCCGGAGGATTCTCCGGTTGAAGAGGTCAACGTACAGGAGGTAAATATGGAAGCAATGAATGCTGGCAATGATGAGGAGTTATTGCTCGAGTTTATCGGAGAGGTGATTAAGGAAAAGTCAAATGTGATGAGTCAGAAGGAATATTCTCAGGATTCTATTTTGGTGGGGATTGGTAAAAAACAGAAAAGGAAAAAGGCTAAAAAAGTTTACACTGAGTTGGGCCAGCCCAGTTCTGGAGATTATCAGAGTAGCAACGAAAGGCCTGTCAAGGAGCCCAAATTGGCTGATTCTGATCCATTTCTCCTGGATCCAATTATTAGGGGTATTGATTCTAATGTTGTAAAAACCAGGGGGCCTCTTCCAATCACTGTTGAAAATTCGTTCCACTCTCTGGTGAATTTTAACGAAGAAATTGATATTGAGTCTCCGAATACAATTGTTGAAGATTCGATGCCGGTCAAGGGGGGTCGAGAGATGAATCTGCGATTGGGGAAGATCCAAGTTCTGATGAGGAGGAAGAGTTTAGTGTTGACATGGATGAAGAGGTGGATCGTACAAAAGAAGTTGGGCATAAATTAGGGGCTAATCTTGAAGGTTTCGATGTCTTGGTCAGGAACTCAGTTCAGGGAACAGGTTTATAATCAGGTTTGCCATGAATTGTTTATCTTTGAACATTAGAGGTTTGGGGAAGGCTGGGAAGGTGTCTTGGGTGAATGGGTTGGTTCGTAAACATGGGGTTGGTTTTTTGGCACTTCAAGAATCGATGGTTGAAAATTCGCAGAAGTTTAATTTTGATAAATTGTGGGTTAGTGGGAATTATGGTATTGATGTGGTAAATTCTTGTGGCAAGTCTAGGGGCTTAGTGAACTTGTGGAATGACAGAATATTTAAAAAAAGCGTTACGGTGGAGGATCGAAACTTTTTATTCACGTCGGGTTCTTTAGTTGAGGATGGGACAATAGTTAACTTTGTTAATGTTTATGCCCCCCAAAAGGCTAGGGAAAAAAAGGATGTTGTGAGGTGGAAGGAGGAACGAAAAAACTCCAACTTTAATGTTGGTATGGCTAATGATTTTAATTTGTTTATTGACGAGGCGTGCTTGCAGGAATACAAGATGAACGGGAACAGTTTCACCTTCTTGACAGGTTCAGGTGGTGAAGCTAAACTTAGTAAAATTGACCGGGTATTGGTTTGTCAGGATTTCCTGGGTCTAAACCATTTAAATGGTTTAACTCTTGGTTAGATAGGGAGGGGTGCGAGCAGGTAATTATTGAGGCGTTTGAGAAGTTTCAGGGGGAGGGGCCGGCAGATTTGATGCTTCATTGGAAGTTCATTGCGGTGAGGAAAGCGATTAAAAGTTGGTGGGATACGGTTATTATAAAAGAAAACGAAGACACCAACTTGTTAAAACAAGAAATTGCGGAGTTAGAAAAGAAGATGGAGGTGCGTGAGCTTGAAGAGGAAGAGATTTGGGTTTGGGAAGAGAGCAAAAAAGAGTTGGAAAGGTTGCTTTCTTTGAAAAATCGTGATTTGGAACAAAAATCTAGAGTCAATTGGGCGGCGAAGGGGGATGAGAATTCGGGGTTTTTTCATAGGTGTATTAAAGGGAGATTAGCGGCTAATGCTATTCCGGGTTTTTTGGTGGACGGCGAGTGGGTTTCTAAACCGGCTCTAGTTAAAAGGGAGGTTCTTAAATTTTATCGGAATTTGTTCAAGGAAGATTGTATTTCTAGACCTTCTTTATTCTATGATAATCTGAAGCAGGTCCCGGTGGGTAGCATAGATGATTTGATTGCCCCGTTCTTTAGAGAAGAAGTCAAGGAAGCGGTGTTTGACTATGGTGCGGATAAGGCCCCTGGACCTGATGGTTTCAATTTCAGGTTTATTATGCATTTTTGGAGGATTCTCGAGGATGATTTTACAAAGATTTTTGAGGAATTTTTCAATACTGGGATGATAAGCAAGGATTGTAGTAAGTCGTTTATTACGCTAATAGCTAAAAACAAGAATCCGGTGGGGCTCAAAGACTATAGACCTATTAATCTTGTTGGAGCCATTGGTAAGGTTATTTCTAAAGTGCTGGCCGCTAGATTGAATGGGTCGCCAACTTTTGAATTCCAGTGTCATAAGGGATTAAGGCAGGGAGATCCCATATCTCCTTTTTTGTTCTTAATTGTTATGGAAGCGTTGGCGAGTATGTTGTCTAAAGCTAGTGGGTTGGGTTTGTTGGAAGGGGTTAGATTACCTAGTGGCGGGCCTATTATTTCTCATATGCTTTATGCGGACGACGCTTTAATTGTATGGAAGTGCAGTAAGGATAATATTAATATTACAAATCGAATCCTTCAAGTTTTCCACTTGTGTTCGGGGTTAAAAATAAATATTCATAAATCGGTGCTTTATGGTTTGGGTTTGGTGGATTCGGAGATTAAGGGTATGGCTAAGATTTTGGGGTGTAAAGTGGGGTCTTTGCCTTTTATTTACCTTGGGATTAAGGTGGGGGCGAACATGAATAGAGTTTCGAATTGGGATCCGGTTTTGGAGACGATTCGAAATAGGTTGAATTCTTGGAAGTCTAAGGTATTATCTATGGGCGGCCGGTTAACATTAATCAAATCGATCCTTTCTAGTCTCCCGGTGTATTACCTATCTCTTTTCAAAGCCCCGGCTTCGGTGGTGGAAAGTATCGAGAAGTTAATGAGAAAGTTCTTATGGGGTGGATGTAAGGAGGGGAGATCTTTACATTGGGTTGCTTGGGAGGTGGTGACTAGAACGAAAAAAGAGGGTGGTTTAGGGATTGTTAAAATTAATGATGTTAATTCGGCTCTTCTAGCCAAATGGGCATATAGATTTTTGAGTGATAGTAAAGGGATGTGGAGGAGGATTATTGAGTGTATTCATGGAGGGAAGGGTAGGTGGGTATTTCTTCCTTTAAAAAATTCTTACTCCGGGTGTTGGAAGACGATTGTTCGGTGGCTGGATAAGATTGTTGTTAACGGGTCGACCTTTAAGTCGTGCATCAAAGGCAAACTAGGGAATGGTGAGCGTTTAAAGTTTTGGAAAGATGTTTGGTTTGGGACGGTGCCTGTAACACCCCAACCGATGGTGGAATCATCGAGGTGTCACGTAGTGACGATTGTTCAAAAGCACATGGTACGAAAATGTAAATATATTATTGAATAATTTAAATTGTCTTACATAGATGAAATGGAAAACAAATACAAAAGTCTGAATGAAACATGAAAATTGAAATAACTTATTAAAAGCAAGCACTAAAGTCCCATGCTATAGTACTAAGATCAAACTGCACCTGAAACATGTACAAAATAGGTTTGATCAACATAAGAAATGTTGGTGAGCATTCCTAGATTTAATACATATAGTAAGTTGTAAAATGTTATACAATTCAAGTGCAAGCTACAATGCAAATATGTAAACTATGTATCATACAAATGAGCGAAATCAACCCTTTGACTGTATAATGTACTAAATGAACGGCGGTGTACTTATCCAATAAATGTATAAAAAGCTTAACAATGACCACGGATTCTCCGATGAAAAAGGGGGAGAATCAACCTAGGCGGGTTGTCAATCCAATAGCGCTATCCAATGTTAAGGTCGGCTTGTACCATGTTAATGATTTCACTAAGTACAAATGTATTCTATATGTATTGTCTAAGCATAAAGCACGTTGTAAGCAAATGCACATAGTACTAGAATTTGTATTGTAAATATGTAAACTTGTATTTGTAATTTGTAATAGTGTACATGTAACACCCCAAAAATGAATAAAAGTAAAAAGGGGATAGGAAATACTCACAATTCGCGAAATAACTTGAAATTCTACCGAACAACGTGATTTGAATTGAGATTATCCCAAAGGATTAACCTAAATAATTTGATAATGTGTAAGGGAAATAATTCTAGGATGCAAGTAATTCTAGGGTTCCTAATTTGGGGATATGTATTTGTTTAATTATTAATTAAGTAAACTGTTAATAAATGGAGAAATTCGGTAAATAATTTAAATAAAAGACTATTGTAGGTTTTTGATTTAGTATGACCATATTAAAGGGTTTTAAGTATAAAAATATTTTTTATAAAATTATTTCCTCAAGAATTGAATATTTAGTATAATTATTCTTATTTGTCAAAGATATAATTTTAATATTTAAAAATATTAAAATTAAAGAATTTTCAAATTAAAATTTATATTTCTGTTCTAAATGAACAGAAATAATTTATGTAAAATTTTGAGATAAAAATATTGAAAAATGAATTTATTATGATTTATTTATGGTTTAAAATTTACAAAAATCAATTAAAAATATAAAACGAACGATTTTTCTGGAATAAAAATTATTTCTGAAATGTTTATTGCTATACAAGTTTAGAATAATTTTTGTGGAATTTAATAAAATCGTATAGATATTTTTATAGAATTTTACAATTATAAATGAATAAACTTGTAATATTTATAATATATATTAAATAAATTATTTTTGAAAAACTAAAAGTTGGATAATAAACTTTATCCTCAGAATAACTTAAAATAAATTTTGTAGAATTTTTAAGCCATGTTTGGTATTTAAAATCTATTTTTAAAGATAATATTGAATATATAAGTATAAAAGAGTTTAAAAAAAATAAGAAAAGAAAAGGTTGCATATGCCCAGACTCGAACCCGGGCCTCTGGCCGGTTCGTGTCTTATATCACAAGCCTAGACCATCTGGTCTAGACCCTGAGAACGTTTAAATCTGGATTTTAATTAATTAATTAAATAGGTTATCTGTTTGAACTTATATATTGTTTTTTTTTTTAAAAAGAATGGGACGGGATTCGAACCCAGGCCTCAGGCCGGTTCGTGTTTTATGCAACAGAGGGAAACACCAGCTGATCTACTGATCAGTTGGTGATAAGATTCATTCGTTTTTATATTTGATAACTTGTCTGCAGATAGGATTATCCCCAAATCGATCCACTATGAACCCTAATTTCTAAACACTACAATTCGAAATCAATAGCCCCTGTAATCAAGGGGCTATTGTTCGTGACATGCCGAAGAGTAAAACCAACCAAGAGATTGCGACTTACAATGCTTTAGAGGTGTGATTGATCGGGTCAAAAGGGACGCGTCCAATGAAGCAAAATTCGCAGAATCAAGAGAATTTTGTGTAAGATTGGGAATGGGAATGTGTTAATCGGCGAGTAAGGCTTGAGATATGAGGTTCAATTTATAGTATAACCTTCGGGTTCCATGAATTAGAAAGTTTGACTAGGCTTTTTATAAAAACGCGTAATTGCTATAAAATTGGTATGTTTTAACTGTGATTTGGCGTGGGGAATACTCTAGGGTGTCGGTGGGATCATTACCATAAACGAATTGAAACAAAAACGCGGATTGAAGTGTTAATTTGGTATGATTGAATCGCAGTTGACTTTCCCAAGTCAACTGTGATGAACTAGGGAATGTTTAAATGTATTCGTGTTAGGATATGATTAACAAACAACAGCTTGGCCTAGTGGTTTGTTTCTGTGGTGCTAGTTTGTGAACCGGTTTGGGCGCGGGTTCGAATCTCGGCCCAAACATTTATTTTTTTGGCATTTAATTCACAACTAACATGTTATTTTATGTATACGGTATGATTATACGTGTCCAAAATCGTCACAAAACATTATTAGATCATACTAGAAGGGTATAATATGGCGTTTTATTGATCGAATAACAAACGTACATAATTTAAGATATACGAAATGTTAAAATAAATACGAAAAGTGACGGATGTCACAGTGCCATTATTGTCTAGATGGCCAAACCTGTTTGCGCAGGATATGTGGAAGAATGTGGTGGTCGCTGATCGTTTTCTGCAGGATGGGAATCATGTTTTGGTGGCTGATTCTTGGGGTATAAAGGTGGATACGGTTGCTGCCATTTCAGAGATGCAAGATGTGCGGTTTGTTCTGTCCCAGATTCGGTTCGATGATAGAGCGGATATGTGGTTATGGGCTCCGAGTGCTGATGGTAGGTTTTCGGTAGCTGCAGTCAAGGAATGGTTATGAAAGGATCGGTATTCGCCTTCGAGATAGGTTATGAAGTGGGTAACGTGGCTACCATCTAAGGTGAATATTTCCTGTTGGAGATTGGAGCTGAAACGGATCCCTACGAGGCTGGCTCTGATGAATAGGCAGATTAACATACCGGATGTTATATGTCCTTTATGCGATTCTGCTGATGAGTCTATTAATCATCTTATGGTTATGTGCAGTTTTTCGAGTGAAGTCTGGGTCAGAATTTGGAGCTGGTGCAGGCAGTTTAATTGGTGTCCGACCTCGGTTGATAGTCTTCTTCAGCTGCAATGCGTGACAGCCAAGTCCAAATGGGAAGGTAAGATTTTGCGCGGCATTGTGATGATAACCTGCTGGCTGATCTGGAATGAGCGAAACAATAAAGTTTTTCAGGACTCTAAACCTCGGGTGGTGGATGTAGTTGCCAGGGTGAAGGCGTTATCCTTCCTTTGGTTGAAACATCGTTGTAAACACAAGGACATTGTTTGGAATGACTGGGTGAAACACCCCTTGTATATGTTGTAATTTTGTGGCGGTTTTAAGGCCGGCCGTTTTTAATGAAGTTTTTTGTTAAAAAAAAAACTACACCAATTATCTAAATATACATTATTATTATTATTATTTTTTAAGTTAGTAATTTTTGATTTCATGGAAAAACTAATGTCTGATGACATTAAAACTGTAGCAACAATTTTTGAGTTTTGATATTACTTACTTGGTTATATTATTTATTTAATTATTTAATTAGTTAAATACATTTTAATAATTTAAGTAATTAAATTTAAAAAAAAATGGGTGATGATATGAAAAATGTAAGAATATGTAAGGATGTTTTATGGTTGGAGGTAAAAGTGAGGTTTTTAAGGATTTGTAAGAATATGATGTGGCAGCTGACTAAGCAACTAAGGGCGCCTAAGGGCACCCTTAGCAGTAGAGATAGTCTTAGACTGTCAGCATTGCGCCCGAACATTGGACGCCCGAGATGATGTGGAATTCATCCGAGATTTCAGATGCATTGGAGTAGATCTGAAGAGGAGAGATCTGAAGGGAAGATCCGACTGCAAGGGCACCCTTTTTTTTGGTTATTGTGCCAAACTAGAAAAAAAAACCTTTATTTAAATGAAGTTTGTAAGTGGGTGGGTGGGTAGGTATCCTCCTGGTGTTTGCTTGTTGCCTGAAGACAAAGATGAAATCAGATGTGATGCTAATGTTGATGGTGGTGCTTGTCGTTGGGACTGTTTCTCACTGGAAGAGAGAGATGTATTTTGATTTTTGTTTTTGAAAACCAAAACCAGAGATATAACCAAAGTCAAAGATGCTTGGCCCTTATTTTATAGATAAATATAATAACTTAATAAAGTGTGTTGTGTTAGGTAAAATTGTGTTAGGTATATAACATTTAATATAAATCATATTGTTAAAAAGATAATATAACTTCTTATTACTAATTCAAGTGTTGTTGTGTTTTGGGCTTATTTTATTTATGCAGGTTAAAAGTCCAGTCCAGTAGTTGGAGAAAGTTGAGCCCATCAGGTCATTTAGGCCCATCTGGGGTTTTCTACGTCCAAGTCTGGCCCAGCTCATGTGAACGTGATAGGGTTTCCAGATGCTTCGATGCTCCCTATATAAAGCCTTTATATCCTTCATTTGTGTGGTTACAATCTCTCGAGTCTAGATATTTTCTCTGTACGTCTGTTCGTCTTTGTCTTGTAAAGTCTAGGGTTTTTCAGGTCTTGTGAGTCTAGTTGTGATTCTTTCGTTGTATTGTTTCTTATCGTCTAATATGCTGATCTAAATAATCAGCAGATAAACTTTGTATTTGTTTGTTGATTAGATCTCAGTGATTTACTAAGATCCTTGGGTATTTGGTTGGGGTTTTTCTGGTTTGGGTAAATAAGATTTTACGTCACCATTTTGTCGCTATATCTTGTGTTGTTTAGCATTTCTTCTTTATTGTTTGGTTTTAGTTTAGATCTATCTTGGATCATCATTTTCTACACATATTTATAATTTTATATCTTAAATACTTACGGAACATGGATTGTGTTTAAGTAAAAAATTTAATTAAATGTTTTTTTAACAATTTAATTAATTAAATTAGAAGTAAAAAATAGGTGGTGATTTGGAAAATGTAAGGATATGTAAGGATGTTTGTAGGGTTGGAGGTGATTTTAAGGATTTTAAGGATTTGTAAGGATATGATGTGGCAGGTGACTGAGCAGCTAAGGGCGCCTAAGGACGTCGTTAGCATTGGAGATAGTCTTAGTGTGTTTAAGTATTTTCAAATGCATTCCTGTCTTTTCCTATTTTTTTTTTTTTTTTTTTTTTTTGTCTACAAATTAAGAACCCTCCTGTTATCATTCTTATTGTGAAGCATGTTAACAAGCATGCATACACAATGAAACATACACACATTCTATCTATTTATTTATTATCATGTAACATGCATGTATACACCATGAAACTTTTTTTTTTTTTGCTTTATTCACGTAGTTAATCATTGTGCCACAATAAACTCCTGCATCATCTCTATATTCATGTTTAAATAGTTATATAACCATGTCGCCCTCTTATATGTTGGCCGCTTAAAACAATGAATGAAACGGGTGTACCTCTCGTCTTATTTTATTCCTTTAACTATTTTTATTAATAGATTAGAGGTTCAAACAAATCTTCAAAGGAAGTTTAATTAGTCCGAGCTGCTTAATGCCAAACCCATCGAAGTATGAATCTCTAAATACAAAACAAAATGCTTACATGACGAGTTTTAAGTTGTTCATGTTTGCTTTTGCACCACCGGTTCACTGTGCCCTCACAAGTTAGACTCATGTTCATGTCATGTGTCAAGTTGAGATTCGTTTATGTATGTGTATCAATGGAAACCATAAAAACGAAGTATATTTTGATTAAGTTCCTAAATATGAACAAAACAGGTCGGTCAGTAGACAAAAAACAAAGTATATTTTTTAAAATATTATTATTCACTAATTTAACCAACAAGGTTGATGATCGAGTTCCCAATTGTGATTTACAATGTATCTTTGTCTTTCAAAATACAAAATCCCTAAACATTATCTAAAAAAGTCGATCATCAATGAATTTCCCAAGAAAATCTCCAACATTCTACTCCCTTAAGAAACGAGACATATCACCAACTCCTCACAAATTTCATTATGATGTATTCTTAAGCTTTAGAGGCGAAGATACACGACACACTATCTCTAACAATCTCTACAATGCTTTAATCGAAGCCGGAATCCACACGTTTCGAGATGATGATGAACTACCAAGAGGCAACGATATATCATCTGAGTTGATCAAAGCTATCGAGGAATCAAGGGTGTCCATTGTGGTTTTCTCAAAGGATTATGCGTCGTCCAGATGGTGTCTTGATGAGTTAGTGAAGATTCTTGAATGCAAAACAACGGTTGATCAGTTGGTTTTTCCGGTCTTTTATAATGTTAATCGGGATGATGTTCTACGTCAAACCGGGAGCTATGGATCAGCCTTTGCAAGGCATGATGTTAGATTTGATCGGGAGAAGGTGGAGAAGTGGCGAGTTGCGTTGATGGAGGCAGCAAGTTTAGAAGGATGGGAGCTTTATCACATCGAAAATGTGTAAGCAACGTTTTGAAATCTGGACCAGCCGGTCATACCAGAAACCGTTAATTATGCTAATTTGGTTCATAAGACATTAACCGGATTCGTTTAAACCGGCTAGCATTATCAGTTTTGCTAAACAAAATGACTATTTGGTTTTCTATGAACGGGCTAACTCACAAATCCACTAATTTCACCTATTTATCTACACAATTGTTTTCAAGTATTTTAATACTTGGTTTGTTAACTTAATTCATCATATTTTTTTTACTATATTTTAAAATTATAAACTATTAATATATAAATAAATTTATAATAACTATTAAATAAAATATTGAGTGATATCCTTTCTAAAATCTAACAAGTCATACACAACTAAGGGGCTGTTTGGTTGATTAAGTGCTGAATCATTAAGATGTTTGAATGGTTAAGAGCCTCTGAATGATTAAGTGTTGAATGGTTCAGCTATGCACCAAATCTGAATGATTCAGCCCTTAATTATTCCATTCAGAGCCATTTTTAGGTTGAAACAAACAGTTTTAATGCTGAACCATTCAGAGCTGAATGATTCAGAGCCTCGTTAAAAGGCTACCAAACAGGCCCTAAGTATATATCTTAACCGCTTACGATTATTATAGGTTGGAAAAATCAACATTTGTTCCTGAAATTGTAACAAAGGTTCGACTGAGAGTAAAGCCGAAGTTGTTTGTAGCCAAATATCCGGTTGGATTGGATTCTCGTATTGAAGAACTAAGATCTTTGCTCAAAGACATGCTTGATGACGGGTGTGTAATTGGGATCCATGGTGTTAGAGGCATTGGCAAAACAACTATCGCTAAAGAATTCTATAATACGCTTATCAGAAAGTACGAAGGTGTTTGTTTTCTTACTAATGTCGGAGAAAAATCAAAAGTGTCTCATGGTATTACATGTTTGCAAAGTCAACTTTTATTTGAGCTCGAAGGAAAGAATTATGAAATTGCCAATATCGACAAAGGAATTGATATAATAAAAAGCAAACTAAGATACAAAAGAGTTCTAGTTGTTCTTGATGACGTTGATGAGTTAAGCCAACTAGAGTCTTTAACGGGGCATATCTCGTGGTTTGGTAAAGGAAGTATGATCGTCGTTACAACTAGAAGCATATATATCCATTTTGGATCAAGCAAAAGTTGACCTACGATACGAGGTCAAGGAGTTAAATCGTGAGGAATCAATGGTGCTTTTAAGTAGGTATGCATTCAGATGTCCTTTTCCATTCCAATCTTATAAGGATCTCATGAGAGAAGTTTTGAACTATAGTCAACGGACCCCAATGGAACTTGAGCTCATAGGTTCTTCACTAGTTGATAAGACCGAAGACGAGTGGGAAAATATGCTTGCAAGATTAAAAAAACCTCTGCCGGCCAAGTTGAATAAACTTCGATGAAGAAATGATCATGACAAACATATTGAATGTCAAGTGTATAAACTTTTCCCTAGTGGTTATTTTCTTAATATTTTGATATTCATTTAAATTTTTTTTTTTTTTTTTTTTTGATCCAATAATTAGATTTCCATTTCAATAAAAGAGGCAAATTACATAAGAATAGTAGGTAGGCGGGCAACAAGCTGCGCCGCCACCCCCTTCTGAATAGAGTCTATATATTGTAATTTTCAATGTCAGTGAAAGATGTACGTGAAAACTAGTTTGTTTTAATATATTTTTTGCATTAAAGATATCAAATTATTATTTTTATATCGAATGCAGTTTGATTATAAATAAAGAATACTTTGTGAAAATGTGACCGAACATTTTTGGGCCATATGTACCTAAGAATGTTTATGGGTTATATGAATCTCATAATGTTTCTAAGCCATATGCCCATATATCCCTGAACGTTTGTGGCCCATGTATTTTTAAATATTTCTAGATACTCAGTTAATTATACTAATAGCAAAGCTAATGTATCATCTGAGTAGAGTACGATGTAGATATCCTTATCTCTGTCCCGTAGGTATAGAGAGAATGCTTCCAGTGAGACCCCCAGCTCGATAGTAGTTTTGCATCAGGCCTTGGACATAAGGCACATAACCCCTAGCAATCGAAACAAGCCCGATTGTTATATACTATGTGTCAATATATTTGGTTCTTACCAATTGTACTCATTCTAATTGCGTTGTTGAATTGTCCTTTGCAATAGTTACTACCCATACTGTTTGCATGTATTATCACCTTCACGATAGTTACTATTATTATTGGGTTATGATAATGGCACACCCCCAAAAATTGTTTGCACATCCCCTATACGCGGCGTATGAAGCTATACGCCGCGTATAGCTTTTATAAGTTCACTAAATTTGGTCAAAGGGCAATCAAATGAACAGTCAACGTAGTTCTATACGCCCCGTATAGCCCCATACGTCGCGTATAGAAGTACAATTTCTCATTTTTCCAAGGTTGGCCTTGGGATATGTAACCTTGGTGGTTGAGAAGGACGGGGAGGGTGACGGTTGTGGTTAAGAGGGATGGGGAGGGTGGCGGTTATGGTTAAGAGGGTCAGGGAGGGTGACGATTCTGCTTGAGAAGGTTGGGGAGGGTGACGGTGGCGGTTGAGATGGTTGGGGAGGGTGACGGTGGTGGTTGAGAGGGTTGGGGAGGGTGACGGTTAGGGTCAAGGGCGGATTTACGAAGGAGGCGACAGGTTTATGTGAACCCACTCGGTTTTCGATTTTTAGTAGAAATATATATGAAAAATGAGTCATAAACCCATAAGAATAATTAGCATAAACTCATAGACATATCTTATGAGTGGTTCAATGGTTAAGACTTCCATCTTTTAAACCAAAGATCACGAGTTCTATACTTGTTAGCAAGTTTTTGTTTTAATTTCTTTTTTAATTAGGTTAGTTTTTTAATTGTTAAAAGTTTAGATTAATTTTGTGGCTTTCAATTAGTGGTTTTTTAATTGTTTAAGGTTTATAAGTTTAAGGGTTTTCAATTAGTTTTTTTTATGTTGCAATTAGGTTAAACGTTTAAATTCATTTTGTTGAACTTGGTTAAATATGTGAAATTGTTAGTTTGTTCTACTTGAATGATTATACAAAAAGTGAATTCGAATTAGACCATCTAAAATAGTGAACTCATTGGAAAAACAATCTTGAATCCGCCACTAGTTGGGGTGGATTAAGGTGGTGCTTGGGCTGGCAGTGGCGGAGCTACATACACAACAACGTTGCGCCCGACACCATTCAAATTTTGGTATTATATGTAATGTGTAATAGAAAAAAATCGAGCGACACCATTGTTTTTTTTACGAGCGACACCAGTGCTATTTTTTCTAAACCATGACATATTCGAAGTTCCGGCCTAATGAATGTTCAAAAAAGACAAGCAAATGAATTTGGAAATACATGAAGTCATATGATTTTGCATATTATTTACATTAACTGAAGCACATTTTGGGGATTACAAATACATTGTCTCAAGCTCTTCAAAGAATTGATCAAGATATGGTGAATGCAATTGGGATGGTGAATGCAACGAAACAACAATTACAAATGTTTAGACTTCAAGGATTTGATTCACTTGTGGAAAATGTGGCATCTTTTTGTGATAAAAATGAGATAGAAACGGTTGATATGGAAGCTGAATATGTCGACCCAAAATATAGGAGAAAGATTAACATTACTAATCGTCATTATTATGAGGTTGAAAATTTCAACACCGTGTTAGATATGCAAATCCAAGAGCGTAGCAACCGTTTTAACGAGGTAACCATTGAGGTGCTATTGTGTATGAATGCTTTAAGCCCAGATGATAATTTTAGTGTATTTGAATTTTGATGTTTCAAAGATACTAAGGTTGGCGGAGGTGTACTCGTATGATTTTAATTTTGAAGAAAGAGACGATCTTATGCATGAGCTAGACATCTCCATTAATAACATAAGAGGTGACAAAATGTTTAGAGACGTGAAAGATATATCAAACCTTGCAAAAATGATGGTGGAAACAAAGAAACGTGTTGGATATCCGTTGGTCTATCATTTATTGAAATTAGCAGTAGCTCTACCGGTTGCAACGGCTAGTGTTGAGAGATGTTTTTCTTCTATGAAACATGTGAAAATGGATTTACGTAATCACATGGGTGATGATTATTTGAATGATGCTTGCATTTATTATAGAGGAAAAGAGTTTTTGGCGAAAGTTACGATTGAAGACGTTATGAATTGTTTTCAAAACATGAAAGCTCGTAGGGAGCAATTATAAAATGTAATTTTTTTTTTGTATATTTGAAATGACTTTGTATTTATATTGTGTGTTATCTCAATGATATTTAAGAAAATCACCAAAATGGCCCGTTGACCGAGGGTTTTACCTAAATGGCTCGTTCCCGTCTCCTTGGAGAGACGGGTCACGGTTCCCAAAGAGACTGAACCGTCTCTAGAGACGGTTTAGTCTACAACCAATACATACGCAACACGTGGCCGACCTGGATCCCGAAGCCTGTGTGGCGTCTCGGGAGACGTGTCAGAGCCGCCAAGACGGCTCCCGTGGGCCCTAGAGACGTCTCACTAACTGTCGGGCTCAAGCCGTCTTCGGCTAGGCTTGAGCCGTCTCGAGAACCACACCGAAGACGTCTCGGGAGCTACAAAAGACATTTTCGGTGGAGACGTTTCACATTTCCCCAGCCGGCTTAGGGCCAAAGCCAATAATATAATGACACGTGGCCGGATTCGTCTTGGGTCTCTTCATCTCCGGTGAGTCCCGAGACGGTCCACCTCAGCCCTATAAATACCAGTCTCCGTCGCACTCTTCGTCCCATACCACGTTCGGCTCCTCCACTACCACTAACACTACCACTTACCACCGTCTTCTCTGTCATACAAAAAAATGGCACCCCAACGATGGACCGAAGAACAAGAAATTGCACTGGTTTCAGCGTGGCAACATGTCGAAGATAGCCCACACCAAATAAACAAGTGGTACCGTATTTTACACGAATACAATCGGCTGGTGGGTGGGTCTGACCGAACCATCGACTCACTTAGCCATAAATGGAACGACTTGAACACGAAGTGCCAGCTCTTCAATGGGTACCACTATCGAACACTTCAAGTGTTTCTTGCAGACATGCCGGAAGACGTCGCCATCATATATACCAAAGCAGAGTATCAATCCAAGCAGCGTAAAGAATTCAAACACGTGTTGGCTTGGCAAATGATGAGGGACCGTCTTAACGCGTAGTTATTTAACTTTTATAAATTTACTTTTTTTTATTAATCTTATGTTTTTATTAATCCAATGTTTATATTTTATGTAATGAATATGTTATGTTTTAAATATTTATGTTTTTATTAATCCAAATATTACAATATTACAATTTGTAACATGACAAAATATTACAAAAACTGAATGACTACACGAACAATACACAAACTCGTTGCACACGTCGACCACAGAACGTTGTTAACACTAGGGGAGGGGAAGTTACAATATTACAATTTGTAACATAACAATTACAAAAACTGAACTATTACACGAAAAATACACAAACTCGTTGCACACATCGTCGACCGAGACCTATCCATTGCACACGTCACCCACAGTAGTTAGCACTAGGGGAGGGGAAATTACTTCCCAAATTTACTTACTTTGAACCTTGTTTGAATGGTGTATGTGCTCTACATAGACAAAGAATCGAACTTGCCAATAATGTAGACCACCACATCATCGATACATTCTACACTGGTTAACCCACGCGCAGATGCAACAACGATCCAAGTAGCTGTACGCAGATGTAACAACGATCCAAGTATAACCGAACCGAACAATATATTCGTAAGCCGGTCGGCTTTGGTTGGAAAAGTGGAGGATTTAAAAATAAATGTCACACCCTCAAATTCCACGTGCGGGGTTTTACCGCGAGGCGCGTGACACACCAGGATCTCAGTCAACGATCACAATAAACATACAACAAACATGCATTCATAAATTATATTTAAAACCAAAATATCATGCTTTGAGCAGTAAACCAGCAGCGGAAGCATTCTTGTTTACAACCAAAAGACATATCATTGTTTACAAAACATTGTTTAATATGCTTCAAAATATTAGACGCTGTGCATGACTCCGTGCGCCTAGCCCATTGACTGCTACCTTAGCGACCTGAGAAAACATGCCAAAAATGTCAACATATAATGCTGGTGAGTTCACAGGTTTTCTTTTATAAAAGTGTTGTCACAAGTTCACAAAGATCATTTCCGTTAATACTATGTCATAAGAACGTTAGCTAGACGTTAAGTGTTTTTACTACTACGGTTGGGAACCCATTACTAAACATGAACCAAAAGATGATACCAGCCCAGACGACTGGGCTACCGATGCCTCGGTAACCCGATAGGTAGAGACAATATGCACCCGCCCGGCCCCGCCGTCGAGTGGGGCTTGTGAGGCCCAATAGATCTATCCACATTTCCCCCGTTGTGCGTTCCAGCACATTCATGGTTTCCCCCTGGGACTTTCCATAAAAGCCGTATAGTAACATAAAGTGCCCATAGTATAACATGACCTTTAAATAGTTCGTACAAAGCATGTTTCTCCCCCCGAAAGCAAGACAGTAAAAGTGGGGCTGTGAAACTCACCTTGGATTGCGTTACTTGAAAACAGTTAAGTAATTATGTTATGATAGCCCCAAATAGCGGCGACCTATCATAAGATGTGTATAAGTATCGGACTAATAACTCGCAGGCTAACTAGTCCCCGAATGTCCAGACCGTGACCATAAACGTTTGAAAACACCTGTAACTGTTAAACCGACCGTGCCAGACAAGACCCGACATCCCATTGGTGACCCGACATTCCACGTGTCAGATACATACAAGACATCATGCAACATATGCAATTAAACACTTAATACGCGCAATAGTTCACCTAGTCTAGCATAATGTCCGATTAACGCATCATCAGGCCCGAATACGTCTTACTAAGTCATTGGGTGTATCCCGGGGTTCCTAGCATGTTCCTAGGTGTCAAATCGTGTTCCGGGATGTCAAAACGCGTTCACGACAGCAGTATATGCGATTTGGAAAGTCACACGCGAGTAGGCTTCAGCTTACAGGCGATTAGGGGCCCAATCGCATGAAGTTCCAGGCGATTAGGGTCCTAATCGCCCCACATGTCTGCATAATCGCATAGCATCAGGCGATTAGGATTCCTAATCGCCTGCTGCTGCTGTGTAACGGATTTTCGCGCGTTTAACCCTCCAAATCAGATCCGAAACATGCAACAACACCCAATATCAAACCTAAATCATTTACCAACCCATTCCAAGCAAAAACCCCCAACATATCACTGATCTAACATGTTCTAAGCAATTATTTCCTAAAATGGCAAAGTACTAGGTTTCACCAACCAACCTTATCTTTCCTTAAATGGAAACAATCAGATTTTAATCTCTACAAACTTGTAAACCATCAAACCTCTGATCTAACATCTTCCTAGTATTAAGCCTAACAACATTGCATCAACAATCATACCATAATCATCCTCAATCTTCAAGAACTTACAAATGGGTCAAAATACACATTTTCTTCAAAACACCACAATAATGGCTAAAATTCTAAGACAACCTTCCTAATAATCTCTACATAGCAGAAGTACAATCATATCTTGGAAACAATCATGTTACAATCACCAAGAAGACCAACATATGCATGTAAACTTCACATATAACAAGCATTAAGGTGTAGACTTGGTTTAGAACTCTTTTGAAAGGTTTTTAAAGACACAAACTTTGTAAAACAAGGTCTGGACCTTTGGGGAACCAAAATAACAACTTTACAAAGGTTGGGGATGAAGAACACACCTTGGGTTTTGTTAAAGAAAGGTGTGTAAGCTTGGAGATGGTGATTTTTGTAGCAAAAAGAGTTCCAGAGGTGTTTCAAGGTGTGTGGGTGACTTGGGAGCAGCTAGGGTTGTTCTAGAGGTGTTTGGGGAGTAAAGGGTTCTATTTATAGGTATTTTGACCCAGACTCTGCTGTTCATGCGATTAGCAGTACATGTTACGCGACTGGGGGCCTAATCGCATGAAACATCAGGCGATTAGGTCCCAATCGCCTGTTACTTATGCTACTTGCCCCACATATAGGCGATTAGGGGTTCCTAATCGCCCCTATGATGCTGGAACGAGTTTTTGGCGCGTTAAACACTATTTTAACATATTTAAACACGTATTCACATACCGATAAGTCACATAATGATTTCAAACATATAATGCATGATAACTAACACGTTTACATCCATTCACCAATTCCCGGGACTCGAGACTCGTGTGTGCATTAAACCCGGCGATTCCACGAATCGCCGATCCTTGTACCCATAGTTATGGACCGACTCCCGATGACCCCGCGGATCATCATAACGACTCCCGATGATTCCCAGAATCATCATACCGACTCGACTGACCCCGTTAAGGACGTAATATGCATGACTCGCTAAGGTAGACTTACTAGTTTAGTCAACGTTACTAACCTGAGTTTGCCGGGTGTCACATCATCCCCCTGTTGAAAGAATTTTCGTCCCGAAAATTGCCCAAGGCCCAAAAAGGAAGAGACGAAAGAGAAGAAAAATTTTCCGGTTGCCACATCATCCCCCTGTTGAAAGGAATCTCGACCCGAGATTCATTCAGCTTCAGCAGAGACATGTCTTGATTCGAACGCGCGTTTAGGAAATAAATGGGGATACTTAGCCTTCATTTGGTCTTCCCGTTCCCATGTGAACTCCGGTCCACGATCAGAGTTCCAACGGACTTTAACAATGCAGATTTTACTCCGGCGAAGGCTACGGATTTTATAGTCGAGAATTTCAACCGGTTCCTCCACGATACGTAGACGATCATCCA
Source organism: Ambrosia trifida (assembly GCA_028751855.1). Lineage (NCBI taxonomy): Eukaryota > Viridiplantae > Streptophyta > Magnoliopsida > Asterales > Asteraceae > Ambrosia > Ambrosia trifida. Next base: position 97,307,820 of record CM054130.1, read on the forward strand.
CCTTGATCTCTTCGAGAGGAACAATCAAAGATTCATCCGCCAAACACTTCTTCAAATTAGAGACATGGAAGACATTATGAACATTACTGAGTTCAACTGGCAGATCAAGCCTGTATGCCACCGGTCCAATCCGTTCCAGAATTGCGAACGGTCCTACATACCGAGGATTCAATTTGCCCTGCTTCCCGAAACGTATAACGCCCTTCCACGGAGATACCTTCAACAAAACCCTGTCGCCAACCTCAAACTCCAAAGGCTTGCGACGACGATCGGCATAGCTCTTTTGACGGTCCCGAGCTGCTGCCAAGCGGTTACGGATTTGTACGATCTTCTCGGAAGTCTCGTACACAAGTTCCGGGCCGGTGAGTTGACTCTCACCCACCTCGGCCCAACAAAGAGGAGACCGGCATTTCCGCCCGTAAAGAGCCTCGAACGGAGCTGCCTTGATGCTAGAATGGTAACTGTTGTTGTAGGAGAATTCCATCAACGGTAGATGACTCCCACACCCCTTGCCAAAATCGATCACACATGCCCGAAGCATGTCTTCTAACGTTTGGATTGTCCGCTCACTTTGGCCGTCAGTTTGCGGATGATACGCTGTGCTCATGTCTAACTGAGTACCCAGAGCCTTATGCAAGGATTTCCAGAAGTTAGAGGCGAACCGAGGATCACGATCAGAAATGATAGAGACAGGCACCCCGTGCCGAGAGACCACTTCCTTGAGATATAACCGTGCCAGACGCTCGAGGCCATCGGTATCTTTGATGGCGAGGAAGTGCGCAGACTTTGTCAACCTATCGACAATCACCCAGATCATGTTACAACCACTGGGCGATTTCGGGAGTTTGGTCACAAAGTCCATCGTAATCCGCTCCCACTTCCACTCAGGAATTTCAGGCTGTTGCAGAAGGCCGGATGGCTTTTGATATTCGACCTTGACCTTGGCACAGGTCAAGCACTTGCTCACGTACGAAGCCACGTCCGCCTTCATGTTCGGCCACCAATAAAGTATCTTTAGGTCTTGATACATCTTATCGGAGCCAGGGTGAATAGAGTACCGAGACTTGTGAGCTTCATCAAGAACAAGCTCCCGCAAGCCCCCGAATAAGGGAACCCAAATGCGTTCAGCGAAATAGTGCAACCCATCGATCCTGAGTTCAAGGTGGCTATCAGCACCATGCATGGTTTTAGCTTTAAGGTTTTCCTCCTTCAAAGCTTCTTGCTGCGCTGAACGGATTCGATCAGGTAAGCCGGAATGGATAGTGAGCTGAAGAGCTCGAACACGACGAGGTTTAGCCGTTTCCTTCCTGCTCAAGGCGTCTGCGACCACATTCGCCTTGCCAGGGTGGTATTTAATAGCGCACTCGTAATCATTAAGAAGCTCGACCCAGCGACGCTGTCTTATATTCAACACCTTCTGATCAAAGATATGCTGGAGGCTCTTGTGATCGGTGTAAATAGTGCATTTGGTACCGTACAAGTAATGCCTCCAAATCTTTAAAGCAAAGACCACCGCACCCAATTCCAGATCATGGGTGGGGTAGTTTTTCTCATGAACTTTGAGCTGACGAGAAGCATAGGCGATGACCTTCTCGCGCTGCATCAGTACACAACCGAGACCTCGGATAGAAGCGTCACAATAAACCACAAAATCGTCCGTGCCCTCAGGCAAGGACAAGATAGGAGCTGAACAGAGTTTAGCCTTTAACATCTGGAAGGCCGACTCCTGCGAATCACCCCAGTCGAACTTCCTGTCCTTCTGGGTAAGCGAGGTGAGGGGTTGGGCGATCTTCGAAAATCCCTCGATAAAACGACGATAATAACCTGCAAGGCCTAGGAATTGCCGCACCTCAGATGGCGTCTTTGGTGCTTCCCAGTCCTTAATGGCTTCAATCTTAGCTGGGTCAACGTGAATTCCTTTCTCATTAACAACATGACCAAGGAATTGGACTTCACGCAACCAGAAGCTACACTTAGAAAACTTGGCGTACAACTGTTCCCGCCTCAGGAGTTCCAAGACAAGACGCAAGTGTTCCTGGTGGTCCACCTCCTTCTTGGAGTAGACTAGAATATCATCAATGAAGACAATCACGAACTTATCAAGATAAGGCTTACAAACACGGTTCATCAGATCCATAAAGATGGCAGGTGCATTGGTGAGACCAAAAGGCATGACCAGAAATTCAAAATGGCCATAGCGAGTTCGAAAGGCGGTCTTCGGAATGTCAGCTTCTTGAACCCTCAACTGGTGGTACCCCGACCTCAAATCAATCTTCGAATAGAAACTAGAACCCTGAAGCTGGTCAAATAAGTCATCGATGCGAGGAAGAGGATAACGATTCTTGATGGTAACCTTATTCAATTCCCGGTAGTCGATACACATCCGTAGGCTTCCGTCCTTCTTCTTGACAAACAAAATAGGGGCTCCCCACGGGGACGAACTGGGCCGAATGAAACCCTTCTCTAACAGCTCCTGCAACTGGTTCGATAACTCCTGCATTTCGGGAGGTGCAAGACGATAAGGGGCACGGGCAATAGGGGCCGCACCCGGACCAAGTTCAATACCAAATTCGACCTGGCGATAAGGCGGAAGACCAGGTAAGTCTTCGGGAAATACATCGGGAAAGTCACGGACAACAGGAATATCTTCAATCTTCTTCTCTTTTTCAGACGAAACCGAAACAAGTGCCAGAATGGCAGAATACCCCTTCCGAAGATACTTATAGGATTTCATACACGAAATGATACTCAATGGGACCCCGCTCTTCTCACCGTGCACCAACAGAATTTCTCCATCAGGGAGGGGAAGTCGAATGACTTTATCAAAACAAACGATCTCAGCATGATACAGAGACAACCAATCCATACCCACGACAACATCGAAACTACCCAAGGACACCGGCATAAGATCAATAGGGAAGGAATAACCCGACAACTCAAGGTGACACTCCCTAAGGACATGCGTCGCCTCGACTTTCTTACCATCAGCCAATTCTATCAAGTACTTAGCCTCTAAAGGTGTAGGTACCCTATCAAGCAATTGACTAAACCCAAGAGATATAAAACTCTTATCGGCACCGGAATCGAATAAAACCGTAGCATAGCGATTATCGAGAAGAAACGTACCAGTAACAGTGTCAGGATCCTGTCGAGCCCCGCTCGAACCAATCACGAAGGCGCGAGCATTCCTGCCTCCGCCCCCATTATTTCCATTACCCGTCCCATTCTTCCCGGCTTCACCCTGCTTCAACTTGGGGCATTCCCGCTTGTAGTGACCAAGTTCACCACAATTGTAGCACCCCTGTTTGCCCTGATTTCCCTGGGGAGCAGCGACAGGAGGAGCCGGAGTAGGTGTAGCAGGCGGGTTTCGGTTACCCTGAAGATTAACCCTGCAATCCTTTGCCTGGTGCCCAAGCTTATGGCACCTGTGGCAACGGTTCCGGTCTTCGCAACGACCGTTGTGGTGAAATCCACACCGGTCACATTTCGGCAGTTTCCCAATATAACCTCCCAATTTTTGCTCAGACGACGATCCCCTAGTATCAGACTTCTTCACCTGCTGAGGCTGAGCCGAGCTCGAGCCTTTCCCCACAGCTTCCCACTTCCGCTTACCACTACCAGAAGCCTTCACAGTAGCGCCTCGAGGAGGCAAGACCCCTTCAGCTACCTTCATGTTGGTCAGCCTATGAGCCGACCGAACCACCTCAGAATAAACAGTGAGATTACCCGCGGCAACTAACCCCGCAATCTCCGGTACCAACCCAGCGACATAATGCTCAATCCTTCGGTATTCGGGTGCGTGCAGATCGGGGCACAACACCGCCAACTCATTGTGCCTAGCAGTATAAGCTTCAATCTCGGACCCCACCATCTTATGATTCCAGACTTCATGCTCAAGCTTCTGGATTTCATCCCTCGGGCAATACTCATTTTTCAGCAACTGAATGAACCCCGCCCAGGGCATAGCGTGGGCTTCCCCAATACCCATAGTCTGGGTGGTGGAGTTCCACCAAGTCAAAGCTTGACCCTCCAGGGTCGCAGAAGCATATTTCACCCGGTCGCCTTCCGAGCAGTTGCACATCGAGAAAACAGATTCAATTTTCTCCAACCAGCGGAGCAGTCCCACTGCCCCTTCAGTGCCACTAAAGTTGTGGGGCTTGCAATCCATAAACTTTTTGTAGGAACACTGGGGTGGAGGAGGATTGACAGCACCACCTGGAACAGACACGCAGGTGAGAATCAAGAAAAAGGTACAGTACCCCAGAACAAGATAGGATAGGTGGGAATCAACGTACCACCCATAGCATTATGAGCGGCTTGGAATGCAGCCAGAGCAATATTCACGTGCTGCTGCATCAAGTTATCCAACTCAGCTTGGGTCATATTAATATTCCCGCGGCCACCGCCGCCACCACGGCCGCCAGCACGACCGCCAGCACGGCCGCCCCTGCGACCTCCACGAGCTCCCGACATCTTCTGTCACAACATGAAACAAAAGATTTAGGCTTGCCCGTGGTATAACCCATTAGGAATTTCAAGAAACTAGACCGAGCCCAGCTCGGGTCCATCCGTTCAAGCCCAAAGTCCGCCAGGGATCCCATGCATCACAGTTTATGATCTCGTGTGCACCCGACATGATAAACTGTTCCACATGGTCCTCCAGGCGCGCTTTAAGTTTAAAGTTCAAGTCACCGAACACTAGCGCCCAATCATGGTATAAGTATAAGTACAAGGTAATATGCATAAGAACGAGCGTGTTCATTAGGGCATAGAGGGGAGATGTCCAAATCCCTGGACAGATCTCAAGAGTACGCCGAAGCTGCCCCAATGTACACCACCGTCAAGAAAGTTCAATAGTATATCGTTCGCCGTCAGATCATAGTAAGGACGAGTCAAGAAATAGGATGGTAAAGAGTGAATAGATGATGTAGCATAGTAGACGATGACACCGACACCCCCGACAAGTCATATTGTTACCCGCTTGCTAAGACTCGACTAATTGTGACCGTCTAGTGTGTGCAACTCAGTTATAGAATAGACTCTACATGCAGTCCTAGTTCACTATAACCGTTGGCTCTAATACCAATCTGTCACACCCTCAAATTCCACGTGCGGGGTTTTACCGCGAGGCGCGTGACACACCAGGATCTCAGTCAACGATCACAATAAACATACAACAAACATGCATTCATAAATTATATTTAAAACCAAAATATCATGCTTTGAGCTGTAAACCAGCAGCGGAAGCATTCTTGTTTACAACCAAAAGACATATCATTGTTTACAAAACATTGTTTAATATGCTTCAAAATATTAGACGATGTGCATGACTCCGTGCGCCTAGCCCATTGACTGCTACCTTAGCGACCTGAGAAAACATGCCAAAAATGTCAACATATAATGCTGGTGAGTTCACAGGTTTTCTTTTATAAAAGTGTTGTCACAAGTTCACAAAGATCATTTCCGTTAATACTATGTCATAAGAACGTTAGCTAGACGTTAAGTGTTTTTACTACTACGGTTGGGAACCCATTACTAAACATGAACCAAAAGATGATACCAGCCCAGACGACTGGGCTACCGATGCCTCGGTAACCCGATAGGTAGAGACAATATGCACCCGCCCGGCCCCGCCGTCGAGTGGGGCTTGTGAGGCCCAATAGATCTATCCACATTTCCCCCGTTGTGCGTTCCAGCACATTCATGGTTTCCCCCTGGGACTTTCCATAAAAGCCGTATAGTAACATAAAGTGCCCATAGTATAACATGACCTTTAAATAGTTCGTACAAAGCATGTTTCTCCCCCCGAAAGCAAGACAGTAAAAGTGGGGCTGTGAAACTCACCTTGGATTGCGTTACTTGAAAACAGTTAAGTAATTATGGTATGATAGCCCCAAATAGCGGCGACCTATCATAAGATGTGTATAAGTATCGGACTAATAACCCGCAGGCTAACTAGTCCCCGAATGTCCAGACCGTGACCATAAACGTTTGAAAACACCTGTAACTGTTAAACCGACCGTGCCAGACAAGACCCGACATCCCATTGGTGACCCGACATTCCACGTGTCAGATACATACAAGACATCATGCAACATATGCAATTAAACACTTAATACGCGCAATAGTTCACCTAGTCTAGCATAATGTCCGATTAACGCATCATCAGGCCCGAATACGTCTTACTAAGTCATTGGGTGTATCCCGGGGTTCCTAGCATGTTCCTAGGTGTCAAATCGTGTTCCGGGATGTCAAAACGCGTTCACGACAGCAGTACATGCGATTTGGAAAGTCACACGCGAGTAGGCTTCAGCTTACAGGCGATTAGGGGCCCAATCGCATGAAGTTCCAGGCGATTAGGGTCCTAATCGCCCCACATGTCTGCATAATCGCATAGCATCAGGCGATTAGGATTCCTAATCGCCTGCTGCTGCTGTGTAACGGATTTTCGCGCGTTTAACCCTCCAAATCAGATCCGAAACATGCAACAACACCCAATATCAAACCTAAATCATTTACCAACCCATTCCAAGCAAAAACCCCCAACATATCACTGATCTAACATGTTCTAAGCAATTATTTCCTAAAATGGCAAAGTACTAGGTTTCACCAACCAACCTTATCTTTCCTTAAATGGAAACAATCAGACTTTAATCTCTACAAACTTGTAAACCATCAAACCTCTGATCTAACATCTTCCTAGTATTAAGCCTAACAACATTGCATCAACAATCATACCATAATCATCCTCAATCTTCAAGAACTTACAAATGGGTCAAAATACACATTTTCTTCAAAACACCACAATAATGGCTAAAATTCTAAGACAACCTTCCTAATAATCTCTACATAGCAGAAGTACAATCATATCTTGGAAACAATCATGTTACAATCACCAAGAAGACCAACATATGCATGTAAACTTCACATATAACAAGCATTAAGGTGTAGACTTGGTTTAGAACTCTTTTGAAAGGTTTTTAAAGACACAAACTTTGTAAAACAAGGTCTGGACCTTTGGGGAACCAAAATAACAACTTTACAAAGGTTGGGGATGAAGAACACACCTTGGGTTTTGTTAAAGAAAGGTGTGTAAGCTTGGAGATGGTGATTTTTGTAGCAAAAAGAGTTCCAGCGGTGTTTCAAGGTGTGTGGATGACTTGGGAGCAGCTAGGGTTGTTCTAGAGGTGTTTGGGGAGTTAAGGGTTCTATTTATAGGTGTTTTGACCCGGACTCTGCTGTTCATGCGATTAGCAGTACATGTTACGCGACTGGGGGCCTAATCGCATGAAACATCAGGCGATTAGGTCCCAATCGCCTGTTACTTATGCTACTCGCCCCACATATAGGCGATTAGGGGTTCCTAATCGCCCCTATGATGCTGGAACGAGTTTTTGGCGCGTTAAACACTATTTTAACATATTTAAACACGTATTCACATACCGATAAGTCACATAATGATTTCAAACATATAATGCATGATAACTAACACGTTTACATCCGTTCACCAATTCCCGGGACTCGAGACTCGTGTGTGCATTAAACCCGACGATTCCACGAATCGCCGATCGTTGTACCCATAGTTATGGACCGACTCCCGATGACCCCGCGGATCATCATAACGACTCCCGATGATTCCCAGAATCATCATACCGACTCGACTGACCCCGTTAAGGACGTAATATGCATGACTCGCTAAGGTAGACTTACTAGTTTAGTCAACGTTACTAACCTGAGTTTGCCGGGTGTCACAATAAAAATGTCATTGATTGGAAAGCTGTAAGGTTTGATGAAGGTTTAGTATAGATGATTGAGAGAGGGTGCAAACTTTGTGAAGTGAAATGGGGTATCGCATTGGAGAGACGTTTCCCAAGACGACTCAAAGTCGTTTCACGGTTCCAGAGACGGCTCAAAGCCGGTTGACTTTGACGGTTCCCGAGACGGCTTTGGAAACCGTCGCTTTATTTAATTTAACCTTATTTTCCGTGCAAATTTTTTGGATATAAATAGAAGAAACCGTGGTTAAAACTCACAACTCACACAAACGATAAAAACTTAAAAAACACACACCCGCAAAAAATATGATCACATGGACAGAAGAGGAAGAGATGGCCCTTATGGTCTTCCACAAGGACGCCTCGAATGACCCGGAAATTCAACTCCTCCCCCCCCCCCCCCGGGACGATGGGTCAGCCTTCCCCCCGTAGGGGTTTTGGCCTCGGGTGTTTAGCGACTTCGTTGAACTCATTGGCACCAACACAACCAAGACCGTTCGTGACCTCCAGTTCAAGTGGGGCGACCTCAACATCAAATGTGAGAGGTGGAACACCATATACGAGCAACAAGTTACCGAAGACCCGGAGCTTAATGAAGAGTTGGCTATCGAATTCACTCAGTATGAGTATGAGGTTCGATACGGCAACGATTTCGAACATGTCGAGGCATGGCGATTGTTGCGCCCCAACTTTAAGTTTTTTTCTTTGTTATGTATTTTTTTATGTTTTCCTAGTATTATGTTTAATTTTTAATGAAATGTTTTTATTTATGTTTTATATTTACTTTTAGAATTGAAAATAAAGAAAAATATTTAAAAATTATAAAATAAACGGTAAAAATTAAACCAAACTTAAGGTTTCTCTCGGTAAAAACTGTAAAAACAAAGAAAATAAGTAAAAACATTATAAAAAACGGTAAAAACAAAAAAAAAATAAAGGAACCCGTCTCGTGAACCGTGTGACAAACGGCTGCAGACCGGAGACGGTTCAGGTAGCCTTGGAGACGGCTCAAGCCAAGCCGAAGACAGCTTGAGCCCGGCTCTGACATGTCTCCTGAGACGCCACACAGGCTTCGGGATCAGGTCGGCCACGTGTTGCATATGTATTGGTTGTAGACTAAACCGTCTCGGGAGACGATTCAGTCTCTTTGGGAACTGTGACCCGTCTTTCCAAAGAGACGGGAAGGGGCCATTTTGGTAAAACCCTCGGTCAACGGGCCATTTTAGTGATTTTCCCATGATATTTTACTTTTATTATGACAACAATTTATATTGTTTGATTTGACCTAACCTGATTTGAAAATATTGACACTGTATTATTATAAACGCGAGTATTGAAAAAATCGACACAATAAGAAAATATTCTTTTAGCTCCGCTACTGTGGGCTGGGTTACAGAAATATAGTGGGGCTAGGTTACAGTTGGTGGTGTGGCTGGTGGTGGACGGTAGTGGTGGTGGACCAATGATTGGCACAACAAACAATAAAGCTAAACCTAAACACTGCGTATGAAGCCATACACGGTGTATATATAGGTGCACTGGCATAGTAAGGGCGGGGAGGGGCGGCCGACCCCCCCGGATTTTCGTGCAGAAGTTCCATATATAGTATTCGTATAGAAAATTTTGAAAATATAAGGTTTCGACCCCCCGAAACTAGTGACTTCCGACCCCCCGGTGACTTCCGACCCCCCGAACCTTCGGGTCAAGCTTCGCCACTGTATAGGTGTGGCATATATGGTGTGTATTTACAAGTTGTGGGTGTTGTGCAATTTTTGGCTAGGCTGTGTTTCTTTACATTGTTTTTCTTGACTTTAAGAAAAGTACTCAAGGGAATCACATAAAATGTGTGAACGAGTAAACCAACATGTTATATCGTTGAATATTGATTGAATAAAAGTTTTCATTGCCGTTACAAAAAAGATGAAGAATTTATACAAGTTAGTAAAGTTTAATTCAAGACGACTTGGAATAATTTATAAACCGTTGTAGGATTTGGAAACTTGATTAACTATTGTTACTTTGTTAGTCTATCACTAAAGATGTCTTAATTTGATTTTGAATAGCTCTTATTTATTAGTTAAATTTAATAAAATCTTTTGGTTATACTTCATTTAAAAACTATAAGTCTACTAAAATTCATGAATAATGCTAATAGAAAACAATGCTTTGTAAAGTCGAATAATTTGATATTTTAATGAACAAGCATGCGGATTGCAGCATAGAACCGTTGAAGCAAAAGTACTGTTACAATAAAATAAAATCATGCAACTCAAAAATACTCTTGATGTGTTATAATTAACCAAACAAATTACACTAGTCATAGTACTTAATTCACCTAAACAACTATTTAACCGGTAGCATCATCTTCAAGCTAGTGAACATATTAACTAGCTAGCATCTCCTAGGGCGCTTGCGGCTCTCGTGATTACTTTTGTTCCCGCTTTCATTAGATCTCGCTTTCAAATGTTGTCTCTGTTTATCAGCAATCCCACCAAGCCCAATTGAAGTAAAAAAATTGATCGAAAAGCGAGTATTTTGGGGACTGTCTTTTGGGAAAAGGGATTCGAAATCCGCCTCCATGCTAGTGTCAGTAAGGCGCTCATACAACACGCCGATACCAAGCTGTTGTGACAGCTCTTGGAAGAGAATCTTGATGAAGATCCTAGAAGATGAAGTTGTGTCCTCCTCAGTCAACCGAATATAAGCCAAAACATGCCACGGCAAAGCATCAGTCGCAAGCAAATGTGCGAAAAACATGGCCACATTACGCAGTTTGTTGGTCTCGAGCCTATGGATCATCGAGTACTGGCGAACAAAACATATCTCAAAGTTTTGTTGGTAAACTTTATTGATCATGCACAACTTCTGGCCCAAAAGCCCATAGTAGTCAATGTAAGTTCTTTCTCGACTACAACACTCTAATAACATTATGCAAACTTCTTTCTCGTCTCCTGGCTCCGGTTTGATTTTGAGAAGCTTATGACCAGATTCCTCAAAACCAACACCAGACATAATCGTTAAGTAAATCGTTCTTCGAAGGTTAACTAGATCAGTTTCTGTTTCATCTCTAATCCTCATAATTTGTTCTTCATTCTCCATATCTTTTATCCTCGTATCCGTATCGCTCCTGTCTCTTATTCGTCCCACTTGCATGATCTCCATACTTTAACAATAATCGGTTTCCTATCACCAAAACAATGCTGAAAATTAGTTAGTTTAGGTTTAAAAATAAAATATACTCTACCATACAGAAGTTAATTTAACGAGTAAATATATTGTGGTCAAGAACATCAGTAAACTTTTCCAAAAGAGATTTATAAGAGCTATAAATATTATTTTACCTCTTTAAGAACGATTTAAACTGATTAGAAGAAAAAAACGACTCAGATATATGATATGTAGCCAAGAACATAAAACCCTATCCTAGTTTACTTGAGAATATTCTCTATCAAAAACCCTAGGGATATAACATAACTAATTGGAGTACTATTTAGAAACCATATTAACAAGGATATCGTTGAAAACCGAAATAGTACATATGGAGAAGAACAAGAACATACCTTGTGTATAATAATGTTTTGTCGAGTGATTTCTCTAAACGTTGGTGATCATATGCGTATCTGGGAACTATGGCGTACTTAAATAGGGCTAAAACGTGCTGTACAAGAAACGTCTTCTATCCCTTTAGTATTAAGCTTTAGTCCTTAACTATGAAAAAAATACGGTTTTGGTCCCTATTGTTTACTTAACTACACACTTATAAGCCTTCGCATGAACATTATTTGATTTTGGCGTTAGTTTTAGATTAATAAAGATGTTTTTTGATTTAGCATTAGATCTAGTAGTTAAAATAAAAAATAAACGGAGCTCCGAAAAAAAAAATGTATTAATAAAAAGAATAAGTGAATATAAATTTTTAGGATACTAGTCCCACTACTACCGAGTACCCGGAGCAGTCCGTACGTGATAGGCCCGCCGTGATGACGTGGTCTCCGCGAAACACCGCCCCCCATGTCATATCACGGCCGCGATTGGGGAAACCGCGATGGCCATCACGATGCAAATACTAGCCGTTGGCTAGCCAACGGTCTTTGACCAAATTAAAAAAAAAAAAAATTACCTTTTTTTTACCTATATATATACACACCTATCACTACTAGAGAATAGGGTTTTTGCTACCGTATTTTCGGTCACAAAACGGTCGCAATTGCTCTTTTGCCACCATTTTGCTACCAAAAAACACGGTAGCAAAATTACACATGGCAATTGCTCTATTGCAACCGTTTTGCTACCGCATTATTTTTTGCTACTGTTTTGCTACCGTTTATTTGCCACCATTTTGCCACCGCTTTTTGTCACCACCTTGCTACCGCTCTTTTTGTCACCATTTTGCTACCGCTTTTTGTCACCACTTTGCTACCGTTTTTACACTTTTTTTTGTCACCACTTCGCTACCGGTTTTACCCTTTTTTGTCACCGTTTTGCTACCGCTTTTTGTCACCACTTGGCTACCGTTTTGTCACCACTTTGCGCTATCATTTATGAAATTTCAAAATCAAAATTATAACCCAAATTCATATCATTCAAATAAACCAAATCCAAATCACTCAAATAAACCAAATCCAAATCATTCAAATAACCCAAATCCAAACCATTCAAATAACGAAAATCCAAACATTCAAATAACCTAAGTTGTAAACCTAGCCTCGATCTTCATCATCCTAACGAGCATTGCATTTTTCTCCCCTTTATCTTTTTCCATTTGAGCCTTCATCTCTCCTATGATTCCATTGAACCTTTCTTTATCTTCTTCCTTTTCCTTAACGAGGTTCTTGATAACCTCGTTTAGCTTCTCAATCTACAAAACAACCAATGCTATTAACCAACTTTTACACTAAGATTTAGGTAACTTTTACTTATTTGGCCCAAATGACCCGTTTGACACAATAGAATTTAGTTCAATCAGTTTCCTATTCTTAACATAGTAATGTTGTTAGCCAACTCTAAAATCTATACACAATACTACAAATGTCAAACACACCATATGGCCTTCCGAAGCCACAGATTACCTGTAAATCGTATACAATACTGATTCGGAAGGGTGTCATGTAGGCAGGAAATTAGTAAAATAGAAAGTACCTCGTCAGCAATGAATAAAATGTCATATTTTTTTACAACAGCTTGAATCTGCACAAATAAAAGAAATAAAAATATGAAAACGAGTAATCGATTGAGCATAGGGTCAAATGTTGTTCAACTTAAAAGTCAACGTAACCTTCTCAAAGTATGTTTTAGGATGAAGTATCACACCTCCTGCTCCCATAACTGGTTCAGCGATAAACGCAGCAATCTGAAAACAAACAAAAAAAAGGCATAAATGTAACTAATTAATTATTGACCTTTTGTTAAATAATATGTTATGTGCCTTTACCGTCTCCGGTCCTTTGAGAATAAGGTTCTCCAAATTGGTAGCCAGTCTAGTTGAAAACTCCACTTCAGTCTCACCTAACATATTATTTTAAAACAAATTAGAAAGTTATAGATAAAGATGTCTAGAAACGCTATGCTTATCACATTCTTTTCTGACAGTTATATGTTTGTGATAAACATGAAAGAAAAGAATCGAACCTGGAAGATGATATCGCCAATAGTGTGGGCAATCTGTGTGCAATACAAATGGAGTCGGCAGATCAAAATGTTGATGTAACGCTGGGAGGCTGAAAGAAAACAAAATTATAAACAAAAGAAAATATGCCAAAAAATTACACCTTTGACTTTTACGGTCAAAGTGGCCAATCTTTAAATTTGTATTGTTAATAATATCAGTTTTGAAGTTAGAGCTTAAGTTGACCTCACAAGTCAACATTAATATACGAACATGATTTCTATACACATCATACCTGAAAGACTAGCTGATATGAGAGTGGATCCATGGTATCTGTGACAATACAAAGTTCACATTATAATGTTGTTAAGCATGCAATAAGACATGTGAAATTACTTGTAAGGATGTTAAATTACGATTTTGTCCTAGCGATGATTTTCTTCTTGTTCGGCCTTCCAAGCGCATTGTTGTAGTACCAAACCAGCTTCACCTATAAAATAGACATTGATATGAAAATAGTTTTCCTTACAAACAATCAAACATTAAAATCATCAACCCATATTATTACTTAACCTGAGTATCATTTGCATCCGACTCACTGTTTGTGAAAAAGACTTTAGCCATTTCATTTGATGTGAACATTCCCAGAAGCTCTCGCGCAAGATCCTGTAAGCAAAAGTACGAACATATCGTAACAGAAGTATATGCTCACCAACAATTAATTTAAAACGTTTGTTAATGAACGATTTTATCATACCAAAGAAGGTTTCGTAGTACGGTTCCAAAACGAATGGTAGAAAGGTAAAGTATTTAGTTGCTTGGTTGCAGCAGCAATTAGACGAGGCTCATTCCCACCTAAACACAACTCAAAATAATACGAACCAACTCATTATAATCATTTTTCCAACTGTTTTACAAAGACGTTGAAAATGGGAATATGAGATTGACCTAAAGGATTGCACCACAAGCCTGCAAGAGCATCAAGATACTTCTTCCCATCTACATCATATACATATGATCCCTACAAGAATTAAAAGCAACAAAAAAAATAAAAATGTGATGATTATACGGTAACAAACTATTAAACTAACAGAATACCTCAAATTTCTCTATCACCAACGGATTTGAATCAGTAGTCTGCCATCCAACTGTGAAAGGCACCAACATACCATGCCCCTTATATCTGAAAAAACATATTAAAGTTCATATAATTTATGTAAATGGAGAGCAAGAAATCAGTAACGCATCGAATACGACATACCCCTCATCATCAACCGTCGCAACATTGGTACTGTTCCATCTTACCGCGTTAAGATTTCGCACGTTTCTTGAGCATGCACCAATCTATATACCGCTGAATATTTTATAGCAACTTGTCAGCACTTGATTTTTTATGCCTAACAAAGTAACAGAATCTGAATCAAATGCACAACATCTAAATAGTCAAGAGTCGACAAAGGGGGCATATGTAATTCTAGTTGGAAATAGTATTAAATCTCAATAAAAGTTTTGAAATGTCAAAACAAGTAAAGGCTACCCTTCTTTGAGGCGCACAAGTCGGTCATCACAAGTCGGTCATCACTTGAGAGGCTGCGGTCTGCAAGCCATTCCAAAAATCTTGGAGATAACTCACGCTTTTCTTTCGTTATATCAACAACAGTTGCTTCTTTAACAAACGGAGCTACTTTAGCCCCGTATCCGGCTTTCACTAGAGCCCTTATTCCCAATCGGCTGTCTGATATGTAGAAATCGGCCACATATTCCTGCCAAACAAAAATTCCTTTTTAGCAGTTTTATAAATGAAATGTAGCTTACTGGAAAACAAACCTGTGAATTGCTGCATCCCCAGGAGAAGCAACAGTGGTTAGCGACGCCTAATTTCCACCTACCGCGTTTGTGCTCGAACAGCTCGGTTGAAACATACACACACCTCTCTACTTTTTGAAAAGATGATTCAAGCGAAACGCAATTAATAGTTGTATTTTTTTGGATTTAGCCTCGTTCTTGTCATTACCATGTGCATATTCTAACAAGCTACTATCGCAAGCATCAAAGCAGCTAGTCAGCTACAGATCTATTCCTATCAATGTAGCTAAACTTGTAACTTGTTAAAGTAAAACCAAACGCCTACACGATAAACCGTATCTCTCAACCATCAATTGCTCAATTAGCCATAAAACTAAACAAAATTTACCAAAACTCCATCCAGATTCACAAAACTACACATTCTAACAAATAACCGAAAAGCAAAACTCGACGATAGAAATCAGATTATCACAAATCAATGAGATGAAGCTACCGGATACAAACACAACACCAAAGTTAAGATCTAATATCAATACAGACAACGTTCAGACAATTTCCAAAGCAGCACTAATATCAATCAATCAATCAGTCAATTTCCTATCAATGTAGCTAAAGTTGTTAAAGTAAAACCTAACGGAGCTACACGATAAATCATATCTCTCAATCAACAGGTAACTGATAAGTATATAACTAAACATAAAAAAAAACTAAAAAATCAATACAGATTCACAAAACACATTCTAACAGAATAACAGATAACTGATAAGTAAAACTGAATAATATGAATTCAAAATTAGAGCTAAAGTCAAACGGAAGTAAACAAAATGGAATAGGGATAACTAAAACCTAAACAATGAGTATTAATAATAATATTATAATTATTATACAGTAATAAAGGAGAATGCAAATGGTAACAATGAGTATTAATAAACAATCACGATGAGTAAAGAGAGTAAACAGAGCTAAACCTAAACGATGAGTAAACAGAGTCGATACTCTTACCGAGTCGAAACTCTTATAGCCGATAACGGTGATGGAGGTTATCGGTGATGGAAGGGTTTCGGTGATGGAGGTTATCGGTGATGGAAGGGTTTCGGTGATGGAGGTTACGGTGATGCAGGTAACCGTTATGGTGATGGAAGGGTTTAGGGGAAATAAGGATTTAGGGGAAATAATAACTAAGTGAAAATTTTATATATATTATTTTTAATTTTTTTATTTACCAATTTGCATAAAACCGTACACCCCAATGACGCCTCAACTAGCACGGGTCGTGGTCATCGTCGTGTTCGTGGACGGAGCAATCCGAACTGGAAAAAAAATTTATTCGAGTTCAGTCAACTTGTCGGGGGAACTAACCGTTCGTGTGATTCAATCTCTCATAAACACGCGAGCCTCCTATCGAAGTGTCAAAACATCGAATTTTTTTTTTAAAAAAAAAACGGTGACTAAAAGCCCCAACGAAACCGAAGATACACAAGTTAGGTGTGGGGGGAGTCTATCCCGGGAGTGGAGGAATGGAGGGGACGGGGTTGGAGACACGTTGAGTAGGAGGAGGAGCAGGAACTGATAATGGTTGAGGAGGAAGAGGAGGAGGAGAAAATAGTGGCTGAGGAGGAGGAGGAGCAGGAATTGGTACACAACGTCTCCGGCGATAGTATCGCCGGAGATTCGAAGGTCCAGCAGCTTCGTAAGGATATCCGCCACCCATATCTTTGGTTTGAGGGATAATTGCGACTGAGAATGAGGTTTTGGTGTTGTATTTATAGAGTCAGAAATTTGAAACGTTTGAAAACTGGCGGTTGAAATTCAAACGTTTGAATTTCAAACGTTTGAAAACTGGCGGTTGAAATAATTTAAATATTTAAATAATTTTTTTAAATATTTAAATTATTTAATTAAATATTAAAATATATTTTTTTAATAATTAAATATTTTTTTTAAATTTAAATATTTTTTTAAATAAAATTGTAATGTTTTAGTTTATTTAAAAAAAAAGTTTAGTGATGGAATGTGAACACCGCCGCATGGGTTTAGTGATGGAATGTGATAGAATGTGATAGAATGAGGTGTCATAATCTGATTGAGTGTGATAGTGTGATGGGTGTGATGAGTTTATGACCACCCCTTGTGGCCTAAGAAACGCAATTTTCCTACGTTTAAATCTAAGAAACACGTAAGCACTACCCGTATATTGTTAGGTCATGGGGTGTACCTTCACATCAAGAGTGTTAACGGTGACGTGGCATTTTCACTTTTATTGTAAACACTCCCTTTCTATGTCAAGGGGTATTAAATTAGCACTAAGTTAACATGTTAACATGACTTAAAAGAGAGAACGTTAGAGGGATGATGTAGAGTTAAGGGGCGTTAAACCATTTCTTTGAAGTAAGTTAGTGTGAAAAGTGACAAAATAGAGGATGTATTTAGGTGGAATTAAAGATGGTTAGAGTATACTACATGGCCTTAGCTTAATTACACTGTTGATGGTAATTAATATCGTATTTTATTTTAGTGTTTAATCATTAGAAAGAATACACTTGTAGCCCAGTTGGTTGAGGGTCTAAAGTTTTATGGGCAATTACATATATCCCCCTACAAACTTCATAAATTACATATTTACCCAATCTAAAAAATAAATTACATATTTCCCCTTCTTAAAAACTAAAAATATCATATATGCCCATTTTATTAAAAATAGATTAGAGAATGACTATTTTACCCTTTTTATTAATGAAATAAAAATCTTGATTAATTTAAATTTGCTTGAATCAAAACTATTCTTACTGAATTAAACACCAACAAAAGTCATGAATCAAAAACAACAAACCATCTCTTTGAGAATTCGTTTTTTCTGTGCTGTATAAATTTAAATATGGACAAAGTTCAATAGTGACATTAGCTTTTTAGAACCACCATCTCTCTGACAATTTCATATATCAAATAATCCAATATAAAAATGATTCTTGCATTGATTACGGAAACTGTGATTTGTGCACTGATTATCTTCATAGAACAATTATTAAAAATACATTGAAACAAAACACACATGTTCTCTTCTCCGCTGATGATTACGGTTCAAAAAATGATGGTGTGTCGTCGGTTATCGTCGCCGTTTAGGATTTGTGGTTCGCCGATGGAGGATTTGGTAGTGTGGTCACCAAAGAGGAGTCGCAAAAAGAGGAGTCGCAGGTTCTGTGTGGGAGGGGATGAACTTATGAAAGTCTTAGTTTTTTTTTATGTTTTAAAGGGTATTTGTGTCATTTTGCTAAAAGAAGGGGAAATATGTAATTTAGTTTTTGGATTGGGTAAATATGTAATTAAACTTTTAAATAGGGGGATATATGTAATAATTCCAAAGTTTTATATGGGAGGTTTGGGTTCAATTCCAACTATCTACATTTGGAGGACATTGGTGGAGGGAAAATGAGGGATGACCTGACCATTGGCTTGGGTTCGAGTCCTGATCCCAACCAGTTTTACCGATTATTTCACTGTCGTGCCTTCGGGCGGGTGAGTGGTCGTGTTTTCCCGGAAATTGGTGGCAATTAGTGGCCCGGGCACTCTCAAGTACCTGATTCGCCAAAAGGGTGCCCGAGAGTGCTCGGAAATTGATTCGTTGACGTTCAAAAAAAAAAAAAGAAAGAATGAGAGTAATGACGGCAACAAATGTCGCCACTAAACATCACATTTATCGCCGCTAAATGTATTAACGGCAAAATGTCACTGGTAATGATATCACCGCTAATACCACATCACTAATGCTCAATAGCTGCAACCCATGTCGCCATTAATGCCTGGCTGGAGACTTTGCAAAAAGTTAGTTGGGGGGGGGGGGGGGGGGGGGGGGGGGGGGGTTATAATGACCCTTATTATTATGGTGGTTTCTATTGGGATGATGAACTACATTTTACCAACTTATTGAATGGATTTGGGTTTTAGCGTATGAACATTAAAATTTCGGCGCCTTAACATAAAGGAGTCAATCGTGTGAACCAACAAGTGAGCTACCCTTGTTTGTTCAATAACAAGGCAACTTGAACTGCTATTTTTAGGTGAATCTTGAGCTAGGAGCTTTTTGGAAAGGTATAGATAAAATTGCACAGCCTTAGAGGCCACCGATAAAGAGTTGTGCTCGAAAACCTTACACTACACGCATATGCATGAAAGAGATATGGGTGGGAAGGGAACTGAGAAATGAGAATGTGTTAATAAGAGAAAGAAAATGCGTGAAGCAACTCATAAGGGTATGTGTACTAGTGGAGGGTTATGTAGGGGTTATGGGATTAAAATATTAAAAAACTAGATTATACCCCGGGAGCGTCCCGGGTTGAGAAATTTAATATGATACATCAATTTTACATATTAAATAGACTGATTTATAACTCTAATATTAATATCTAACCTAAAACAAATTAACAATGTACAACTCCAATGCTAACACCTAACCTAAAAGAATGTAGAACTTTAATGTAACTCTAATATTAACACCTATCCTAAAGACTAAACAAATGTACAACTCTAACATATTAATATTGATACATAACTTAAAACAACGTATAACTCTATTAACCTATTCGGCTCTGGTTGAAAAAAAAATCATATTTACTGATTTAAACATAATTAGTGAATTGTCTATACATGATTAATGATTTACCTGAACACTTTGTGTGTTTTTTTTCTGTATGAACAAAACCCCACAAAAAAAAAAAAATTCTTCGTTTTTTATATAACACTATGGTACTCGTTGGAAAGATAATAAAACGTTCGTTAATTTGGCGTAATTTTTTTCTTTAAAAAATCTCGTATATTAAAGATATTAACGTTTAAAAATTATGGGAGGAAACATGATGGTGAAAAATCCAATTTTGTTTTTAAATTATTTTTTTCCTAAAATATCTCAATGCCACATGAGATGACACATGGCACACTCAAAGAAGAGAATGCTTGTTTGAGTGCCATGTCATTAAAATGGCTTTGGTTTATTATATGTATAGATAATAAAAAAGGGGTTATGAGAAAAGAGGTGTAGTGGGAAGGGGGGTTATGTGGGGGTTATAAATGATTGGGTAATCATTGCTTTTTATTGTTTTTTATTTAAATAAGAATATTAAATAGTTTAAATTATTTTTCATTAAATATATAAAACTTAGAAATACTAAAAAAAATTACAAATACTAAAAAACAACAAATAATTAAAAAAAATTACAAATACTAAAAACAACAAATACTTAAAAAAAAGTTACAAATACTTAAAAAAACTAGTCGTAGTCGTCGTCTCCTTCTTGGTTTTCTCCTTCTTCTTCTCCTTCTTCTTCATAAAATTCATCATCTTCTTCTTCTTCTTCTTCTTCTTCTTCTTCCTGGCTCTGATGAATCGGGCGAATCAACCATGCTTCCTCCACCAAATCCGCCTTCAACGCGTTATGCATATCCTTGGAATGCAACATGGCACTGTTTTGGAATCTCTCCTGCTGTGTCGCTTGCGTCCCTGGAACATCTTCTTCTGCTACATAATTTGGGCATATTGCCTTTCCTTCGTCTTCAAGTATCATATTATGCATTATGATACAAGCATACATCACCATTCTAATCCTTTCTTTTTCCCACATACGACAAGGATTTCTTACAAAATGCCATCGTGCTTGAAGACAGGCAAAACACCACTCAACGTCCTTTCTTGCAGACTCATGAACTCTTTTAAAATATTGCCTTTTTTCATCTTGTGTCTGACTAAACGTTTTGACAAGCATTGAATACTCCGGATATATACCATCCGTCAAGTAGTATCCATGCTCGTAGTAATTATTATTTGCATAAAACCCACATTTCGGTATTGTTCCGCCAATGTAAGACTCTAGCAATGGCGAAAACTGAAAAGTATTTATGTCGTTCATACACCCGGCTAGACCAAAGAAGGCCAACCAAACCCACATGTCTTGTGAGGCAACTGCTTGTAAAACCAACGTTGGTCCCTTTTGTTCACCGCGTGTAGTGATGGTGGGTGGGTGACAATGGTGAGTAGTGGCGGTGGTGGGTGGAGGAGACGGCGGTGATGGGTGGCGGCGGTAGTGGTGGGTAAAGGAAGTTGTGGTGAGTGATGGTGGTAGGTGGTGGAGGTGGCGGTGGGTGGATGACGATGGTAGGCGGCAGTGGGTGGTTTTTTATGGCGGCGGTGGTGGGTGGGTGACGGTGGTGGGTGGTGGCGGTGGTAGGAGGGTGAAGGTAGTGGGTGGTGGCGGTGGTGGTGGTTGGTGGCGGTGGTGAGTGGCGGCGGTGGTGGGTGGTGACGGTGGTGGTGGGTGGTGGCGGTGGTTGGTAGCGGTGGTGGTGGGTGGTGACGGCGGTGGTGGGTGGTGGTGGCGGCGGGTGGTGACGGCGGTGGTGGGTGGTGGCGGCGGCGGTGGGTGGTGGCGATAGTGGTGGGTGGTGGCGATAGTGGTGGTGGGTTATGCTTTTGTTAGTAAAGGGTGAATTGGGATGGAATGAAAAAAAAACATGGGGGGTGGATGGAATGGTTTTGAGGGAATGGAATGCCTTGTGGAATGGGTGATTCCATTCCTTTAGCCAACCAAACACCTTATTTTTCATTACCTTGTAATGGTCCATTCCATTCCCCCTTTCATTCCATCATACCAAACGCTACCTAAAGACTAGCGAACTAAATTGGACCCATAATAAAGTTGACCTAATGTCCAAATTGTTCAGTTATAGTCAGAGTTAGAGGTGCATAAACCGGGTTTTTTTCAATACTCGGTTTCGGGTAGGGTCGGGTATCAATTTGACCGGGTATTGAAAGAACCGGTTCTAGTTCTGGTTCCCAGCGTAAAAAATCATACCAGGCATACACGGTTTTGGTTTTTCAGTACCCAGTTCCGGGTATACCGGGTATTGAAAAAACCGGGTGTGCCTACTATTTAATTCTTTTTATACAATCACGTCGAAAGGTAGTGCGACTTAGATGATTATAGCACGATTGTAGAGTTCTTTGGATGAGACGCGTCAATCTTGGGTTATTGAAGTGGTCAAATGGCAACCCCTCTTGAATCACGAAGTGACTCATTCCTTCCCAGACTGCCTCAGCATTAAAATGTCAAATAGTCCCGTTGCTTGACACATACTTTTGGGTATTCGAAAAACCCGGTTCTGGGTATTAAAAAACCGGGTACAACCCGGTTCCGGGTTCGATTTTCTTTTTATTTTATTCACATTGTAATACTAATTATGTGACCATGTATTTTAATACTTCTATAGTTTTTACTCTACACCACCTAATGGGCTATTTGGTTTATCTCTGAATGGCTCATTCACAGGTAACCTCTGAATCGGTCAGAGATGAGTAATGTTTGGTTGCAAAAATTTGCCCCTCTGAACTGAACCATTAAGACTGAATGGTTCAGTTTTGTATACATGCTGAATGAAAAAAAAAAACTTTGATTACCCTTCAAACACATCGGTCGTTGTCATCTCCGTCGCCATCTCAAACACATCGGCCGTCACCACCATCGCTCATTTCAGCCCTTCCTTCGTCGTCTCCATCCTAAGCTTATACTCTTCCTTCTCTGCAATCGGACCAACATAGGCTTCCCGTCACCGACCTTCCGCTCATTTCAGCCCTTCCTCTGTCGTGGCTCCTCTTAGTATGTGTGACTGTGTGTTTGTTAATGAATCTTGAAAATCAAAATATAGAAAGAGAAGAAGATAATAAAAGAGAAAGATTCTTGAAAAAAAAAAGATGAAAAAGGAAGATGAACGTTAATTGTGTGGGAGAAAGAAGACGAAATAGTGTGGTAGGTGGGGTTGGGAGAGTGTGTAGCGATTTGTAAGAAAAAAGAGAGGTAGGTGGGGTGGGGTAGGAGTGAGGGTAAATTAGTCATTTTGTGTATTTATTAAGATGGTTAACCAAACAGTATTTTACCGGTTCAACAGTTACTGGTTCAGAGCCTCTTTTCCATTCAAACCTCTTATTGGTTCAGCACTTTCCCATTCAGAGGTTGCCAAACAGCCCCTAAGTATCCACAATGGATTTTGAACTCTTAACCATTTTGTTTAAAGGGGAATTCACCAATATCATTGGTCTAAAGGCTTCTTCGCTCATCAATCTATCTATATAATAATTGAATACATCTCGGGTCGAATGAAGCCTTTAGAGAGAGCTTGAGGTATCCACATTTGTATATGGAGCTCCAACCTTTTTCCTATAAATAACCTTTTGTATTTTTTATTTGCTCCATTCTTCTATCACTCTCCAATCTTTCTTAACAATTCTTCCACCCTACATTCCTTCATTCTACATTCAGTCTTCATTCTTCCTTGACAAGTGTTCCAAATTTCATTCTCCATTCTTCAATCCGATTTTATTCAAGGTAATATTGCATCATTTTTTTCTCAATCTTCATTTTTTTCTTTTGCTTTTCATCTTGATTCCCAATATTCTAATCCTGAATACAATCGTTTATGTTCATCCACTTCATTTAGTTATTTTTTTTTATCACTTTTCATTCTCCATTCCTTACTAAAATCATTTCGGATATATACATTAATTTAATGTAATCGTAATTTTTTTTATTTCTGATTCTTGGTATATTCATTCTTATTTTTTTTATTATGCATGTATATCATTGATTAATGAATGTTTATCATCGATTACTCATATATTCATTTTTTTTATTTCTGATTACGATTTATTTATGAATATCATCGGTTTAAGCATTTATATAATCCTAAATATATTGAATCTGAGATTCATGGTTTATGCATATTTATTTTTCTTTGAACAGATTTATGCAGTTTTACCTCTGATTTGAACAGGTATATCATCGATTTAAACTATTATATTATCCTAGATATATTGTAACAATATTATATGTTTTGTTGTTTTACATATATTTTAGTATTCAATGGTTTTTGTGGTAATTTTGTTTTTGTCATCAATATATATTGTAAAGAGATACTTGAGAAAAAGATATATTGTAACAATATTATGTCATCCTAGATATATTGTAACAATATTATATGTTTTGTTGTTTTACATATATGTTTTGTTGTTTTACATATATTTTAGTATTCAAAGGCGTGAAGCAACTCATAAGGGTATGTGTAGTGGTGGAGGGTTATGTGGGGGTTATGGGATTAAAATATAAAAAAGTAATAAAAAGGGGGTTATGTGGGGGTTATGAAAAAAGAGGTGTAGTGGGAAGGGGGGTTATGTGGGGGTTATAAATGATTGGGTAATCATTGCTTTTTATTGTTTTTTATTTAAATAAGAATATTAAATAGTTTAAATTATTTTTCATTAAATATATAAAACTTAGAAATACTAAAAAAAATTACAAATACTAAAAAACAACAAATACTTAAAAAACATTACAAATACTAAAAACAACAAATACTTAAAAAAAAGTTACAAATACTTAAAAAAACTAGTCGTCGTCGTCGTCTCCTTCTTGGTTTTCTCCTTCTTCTTCTTCTCCTTCTTCTTCATAAAATTAATCATCATCTTCTTCTTCTTCTTCTTCTTCTTGGCTCTGATGAATCGGGCGAATCGACCATGCTTCCTCCACCAAATCCGCCTTCAACGCGTTATGTATATCCTTGGAACGCAACATGGCACTGTTTTGGAATCTCTCCTGCTGTGTCGCTTGTGTCCCTGGAACATCTTCTTCTGCTACATAATTTGGGCATATTGCCTTTCCTTCGTCTTCAAGTATCATATTATGCATTATGATACAAGCATACATCACCATTCTAATCCTTTCTTTTTCTCACATACGACAAGGATTTCTTACAAAATGCCATCGTGCTTGAAGACAGGCAAAACACCTCTCAACGTCCTTTCTTGCAGACTCATGACCTCTTTTAAAATATTGCCTTTTTTCATCTTGTGTCTGACTAAACGTTTTGACAAGCATTGAATACTCCGGATATATACCATCCGTCAAGTAGTATCCATGCTCGTAGTAATTATTATTTGCATAAAACCCACATTTCGGTATTGTTCCGCCAATGTAAGACTCTACCAATGGCGAAAACTGAAAAGTATTTATGTCGTTCATACACCCGGCTAGACCAAAGAAGGCCGACCAAACCCTCATGTCTTGTGAGGCAACTGCTTGTAAAACCAACGTTGGTCCCTTTTGGTCACCGCGTGTATGTTGACCTCGCCATGCGGTTGGACAAGCATACCATCGCCATTGACGACAATCTATACTACCAATCATACCGGGTAATCCATGTTTTTGAATATGCGCTTCATATAGTTGTTGAAGGTCGCTCCATGTCGGGTTTCTCAAGTATCTTTTTCCATATAATTGGCATATACCTAAAAAAATCAAATGTATATTTGTAAATACCGTAGCAGAAATACTCCAAAGTATCGCGTGTGGTTTTCTCCGCCATCTTCAAATACTCATCATTGATATCGTATGTGTTCCCGTATGCGAGCACACGTATTGCGGAAGTCACCTTTTGAGTTGCGGTGAATCCTAAACACCCTCTAGCGTCGGGTTTTTGCTTAAAGTAGTCATAGTTGTTCTCTAAACTTCGGTGATGCGCAAAAATAAGTTTTTACGCATCCGAAATCTTCGTCTAAACAAATCAGGGCCGTAAACCGGATCGGCATTGAAATAGACATTCATCAAACGCTCATTGGCGGCTACACGGTCTCGCTCTATATATTGCCTAGACAATATCGGCCGTGGGACGGAAGTACCTACAGCTTCAACCGCGCTAGAAAATAGTGTAACCGCACTCGAAACGGCCTCGTCCACTTCCGCGCCGTCATCTTTAAAAAACCGATTATATAGATCGATAAACGAGTCATCGGAGTGAGGAGGGGACGACATTTTGATGATTTGTTTGTGTGTTAAATTTGTTTGAGGGTTACTGAAAAGTATGTGTGTATTGTATGTGTGCTACATATATGGATATATATATAGAGTGGATGAATTTTTTTTTTTAAATTCTAAAATATGGCCGTTTATGACCGTTGTGTAACGGTCAAATCATCAAAATCAAATGAAAACGCTCGTTGTGTTCAAAACCATACTTTCCCAAAACGCCACCATAGCGCCTGGGGGGCGGTGTTCCCGGCGCTATGGTGGCATAAAACGTCATATAACGTGCCCACTACACATACTCTAAGCAAGTTAGATCTATTGTTTTCAAGTTTACTCAATGAAAGGTTAACACTCGTGTCGATACGTTAACTATAATAAAATAAACGAGAGATTTAGTCCTCTTTATTTTGTGTCCTATATATTTTGTTTACTTGAGCATATCTAAGCGTAAGGTCTGAATTTTTTATGTAGTATCTAAGACATTTTAGCAACGGCCTAGCTTTTGGAAACCAAAAGCTCGCATTGAGAATGAGAGAATTGTATATATAGAGATGGTCACTCTCGGTCTAGCCAGGGTTGGGTTTGTCTTTGGTTAGGGCAAGATCGTATAAGACCTATTTATGCAATGTTTTATATTCTGGTTTTTACTTGGATTGGACCGGACCCAAGTTAACCCCAAAGATAAGACCGACATCCTAATTGAATATACTTAATCGGTCTAGTATCAGGTTGAGTATACTTGTTACTCGGTCCAACCCAACCCAATTTGGCTGATGGATATCAAGTATACATGTTACACGCTTCAACCCAACTCGCTTATGGATATTGGGTATGCATGTTACTTGGTTCAACCCAACTCAATTCTACTGATGTGTCAAGTATAAAACCATTATGTCATAACGTAACTACAAATACAATGGTTAGACGAGAGTTAACTATGTGATTGTTACTAAAATGCATTAGTGACAATGTAATCCTTTAAAGCTCTTATATTCTTTTACAGGTTATATTTGACTAAAAAAGAATCTGTCATAATAATAATAATAATAATAATAATAATAATAATAATAATAATAATAATAATAATAATAATAATAATAATAATAATGTAAATTCTCATTTAGGTATTTAGAAAAAAAATTGGCTGAAAAACAACTAGTTTGCGTAAATTTGGGCCAAGACCAAACGTATTGGTGTAAACTCTAAGGGTCTGTTTGGTATGGGGTAATGGAATGGATGGGGGAATGGAATGGACGAGGTAATGGAATGGACAAGGTAATGGAATGGATCATTACCATTCCATGTCTTGTTTGGTTGTCATGTGGGAATGAAACAAAACATTACTTTGTGTTGTTGGATAGACAAGAAAAAACGAATGAATAAAATCGATGGTTAGTGGCGGTGGTGGGTGGTGGTCAGTGGCGGTGATGGTGGGTGGTGATATGTGGCGGTAGCGGCGGTGGTGGGCGGCGGCGGCTGTGGTCGGTGGCGGCGACGGTGGAAGGTGGAGGTGGATGGTCGTAATGGTGGGTGGGAGACGATGGTGAGTAGTGGCAGTGGTGGATGGCGGTGGTGGTGGGTGGCGGTAGTGGTGGGTGGCGGTTGGTGGTGGTGATGGTAGGTGGTGGTGTGTGACGGTAGCATGGTGGTGGTGGATGGCGACGGCGGTGATAGGTGGTGGCGACGACGGTGGTGGGTGGCGGCAACGGTGGCGACGGGTGGAGGTGGATGGCGGTGATGGTGGGTGGGTGACAATGGTGAGTAGTGGCGGTGGTGGGTGGAGGAGACGGCGGTGATGGGTGGCGGCGGTAGTGGTGGGTAAAGGAAGTTGTGGTGAGTGATGGTGGTAGGTGGTGGAGGTGGCGGTGGGTGGATGACGATGGTAGGCGGCAGTGGGTGGTAGTGGTGGGTAAAGGAAGTTGTGGTGAGTGATGGTGCTCCATTCTTCTATCACTCTCCAATCTTTCTTAATAATTCTTCCACCCTACATTCCTTCATTCTACATTCAGTCTTCATTCTTCCTTGACAAGTGTTCCAAATTTCATTCTCCATTCTTCCATCCGATTTTATTCAAGGTAATATTGCATCATTTTTTTCTCAATCTTCATTTTTTTCTTTTGCTTTTCATCTTGATTTCCAATATTCTAATCCTGAATACAATCGTTTATGTTCATCCACTTCATTTAGTTATTTTTTTTTATCACTTTTCATTCTTCATTCCTTACTAAAATAATTTCGGATATATACATTAATTTAATGTAATCGTAATTTTTTTTATTTCTGATTCTTGGTATATTCATTCTTATTTTTTTTATTACGCATGTATATCATTGATTAATGAATGTTTATCATCGATTACTCATATATTCATTTTTTTTATTTCTGATTACGATTTATTTATGAATATCATCGGTTTAAGCATTTATATAATCTTAAATATATTGAATCTGAGATTCATGGTTTATGCATATTTATTTTTCTTTGAACAGATTTATGCAGTTTTACCTCTGATTTGAACAGGTATAGCATTGACCATAGCTGTATCGATTAGGATTTGCAGCCCAAGCAGGGTTGGTGGGTTGGTTGGCATTAGGGTTTGGGGTCTCGCGACATGTATTGACTAGATGGCCATACTTACCACAATTGGTGCACAAGCGACACGCTGAAGCAGTGGGATGATGTCGATTGCATGTGTTACACAATGGATAGTTTCCTATATAGGGTTTCTTGTTAGAAGCTTGTGTAGTGAGGTTGACATCAGGATCCCTGCCCTTACGCTTCTGGTTCTCAGTAGTTACCGCGGCTACGATATTTGCTTTATTGCCTTTCCGAACTAAGGTCCCGTTCTTTACGTGATTGTCAGTTAAGGTAGCTGCTAAACGCTTGGCCTCTTCAAGGGTAGCAGGGTTCCTTCTCCATACCGTGTCCTGAATCTGCATGGGCAAACCACCGATATACTTTTCGATGGCTACAGGTAGCGGAGTGACTTTATGGGGCAATAACAGACTGAGCTCGTAGAAGCGGGTATTATAAGCAAGGTTTTCCCCACTATCCTGAGCAAGGGTGTGGAACTCGTCTTCTAATTTCTTTACCTCGTTACGTGGGCAAAATTCATCTCTCACTATTTCCTTGACTTGATCCCAGGTCATAGTAAGTGCAACTTTAGCTCCTCGGGTGCGTTTTTCCTCATTCCACCAAGTGAGCGCTCGTTTGTGAAGAACACTCATAGCATAACGGATCTTAAAGTTATCGGGACACTCACTGTTGATGAAGGTATTCTCAATACCCTCGAACCATTGTAGAAGACCAGTAGCTCCTTCATCTCCACTGAACTTAGGGGGATTACAGGAATTAAAGTGCTTAAGAGTGCAAGCTGTGAGACCATTCCCGTTTCCATTCCCATTTCCATGGTGGTTTCCATTACCGTTCCCGTTGCCGTTGCCGTTTCCATTACCGTTCATCTGTATGACTTGAGCCAATAAGTTAGGAACCAGAGTCGCGATCTGCTGTGCCATTTGTTGGGAAATGATCGCAGCCAGTTGGGCATCAATGCCATTGTTGTTGTTGTTGTTGTTATGGTTGTCATGGTTATGGTTGTGATTTCTACTCCCTTCATCATGATTGTCA
This sequence comes from Ambrosia trifida, assembly GCA_028751855.1. Taxonomy (NCBI): domain Eukaryota; kingdom Viridiplantae; phylum Streptophyta; class Magnoliopsida; order Asterales; family Asteraceae; genus Ambrosia; species Ambrosia trifida. The sequence goes on from CM054130.1 coordinate 97,337,471, forward strand.
CCACTGTTAAGGCGAGCACTGCGACGTGGAGGCATGATCTGTAAGAGACACAATGAAATGAATGAGGTTATATAAGGAATGTAATCATTTATCCATTAATTAAAACGAATAAACGAAAACGTTGACTTATCAAAGATTCTAAATTCTAATAACATATGAAGACATGCTTTAGCCTATAAGTGAACACTCATCCCGAGAATTCCCAGGTAGGCATCCGGATCCCTCGTCTGATTGGGATATATGCGCAATGCCAGCCTAGACAGAAGACTCAGAATACAGACGTTCACCCTTCTAGATTGCACGTGTTCGTTATTAAAATCTAGAACTTCGACGAGATCTCAAGGTGGTTCAGGTTAAACCTGAGGATTTGTCCTATTAGTCTAGGAATAGATCCAGTGATGGAGAGCAACCTTCTCGTAGGGATGAAAGTAAGGATAAGAAGTAGGAGGGAGATAGAGAATAGCAAGTAAAAGAAGCAACTACTGGTTAAATCCTATGGTTATAGACTAGATTATTTTTCTAATAACCTAATTCCCTATAACCATGGCTCTGATACCAATCTGTAACACCCCAACCGATGGCGGAAACATCGGGATGTCACGTATTGATGATTGTTCAGTAGCTCATGGTGAATAATAAATTTCATTAATTGATTTAAATAAATTACATACAATTGTTTTACAAGAATTCGTACATCAAATTGACTAACACTAAGCACACATCTCCAAGTATTAACTCGAATCTTCAAGCAAGTAGAACCTGAAACATGTTAAGTTTGAAAATATTTTGGGTCAACAAAATTTGGTGAGTATACATAGGTTTTTTGTAAATACTTGAAAATAATAGTTTGTACAACATTCCTAGTTGTATGATGATAGAGTATGATGCAGACATGTAACAATGCGTCTTTGTACAACCAAACCTTGTGTCGACTGATGACTAACTCGCAAGTTAGTTAAATGTTGTTACTGTTATCGATCATCCCTGAATTTATGCGGGGGGATGGGTTTGTCAGACCTATAGCGCTATAATCTAAACAGGCGGCTTGATCATTGTTAAGATTGTACTGTGTCTTTTTGTTACAGTCAAATGATAGAATGTTGATGTACTTGAATCACAAGTAAATATGAGTAAATGATAGTATAAAATGTTTAAACATGTTTCACCCCAAAAATAATGAAAATAGAGAAAGGGGCTATGTAAACTCACCTTAGCAAAATGTTATTTCTGTTGAAAAATTGAATAGTGGTGTTGCCCAAATGTGTCAAGTATCACCCTATAATAAGGTAATAAATATGTCTAAGTTTATCTAGTCTACCAATATATATTCTAGGGCTCCGAATTTGGGGATAAATGCTCGTTTGATTAATAATAAAAATTGTTTGATAATTGAGAGAAATTTAATAAATAAATAAACAAAAAATCTTTTTATAAAATTTGAATTTAAGATGGTCACATTAATGAGTTTAAAGTATAAAAATGATTTTCATAAAATTATTTTCTTAAAAATAGAATATAAAATCTATTTATTACAAATTGCCAAAATTTAACTTTAATATATAGAAATATTAAAATTAAAGAATTATTAGCTTAAAATTTATATTTCTGTTCTAAATAATCAGAAATATTTTGTATAAAATTTTGGCGCAAAAATATTAAAAATTGGATTTATTATGATTTAATTATGATTAAAACCAACAAAAATTGATTAAAAATATTAAATAAATGACTTTTCAGAATTAAAAATCATTTCAGAATAGTTTATCATTATATAAACTCAGAATAATTTTTGTGGAAATTTATAAAATTGTTTTGATATTTTAATGGAATTTTATAAATATAATAGAATAAAATTGATTTAATTATTATATATATTAAATAAATAAATTTTTAAAAACTAAAAATTGTAAATTAAACTTTTTCATTAGATTAACTTAAAATAATTTTTGTAGAATTAATAAAAGAGTTTTAATATTTTAAAACGAATTTATAAGATTATATGTAATATATATAATTAAATGGGGTTTGTTTGTTTTAAAAAATGAAAAAGGAAAAAAGAACGCCACTGCCGGGACTCGAACCCGGGTGGCTTAGGAACAATGCATCAGTCACAACCACTTGGTCCAGACCAGTGGTTGTGATTATTTCCGTTTTATTTAAAATAAATATACTATGCAGAATCAAGTTTATCCCCAAATCAAAGCATACGAGCCCTAGATCTTCAATTGATCTAATCACACAACATTAACCCAATTAACCATAGGGTTAATGTTGTGTATCAGCCGATTAATGAAACCCACAAGAAAAATCACACTTACAAGGATGATTCGAATACGAATTGGTCGGTCAAAGCCCAAGTCAAAACGCGATCAAATTCACGAATAATAATGAAAGAAAGAGGGAAATTGAGAGTATGTGTGTGTTTTTCGGCTCTTTAGGGTCTCAGGGATGGTTCAATTTATACTAACACCTACGGATTTAACGAATTGGAAAGTTGACCAAGCTTTAAAACATAAACGCGTAATTGGTCTTAATCGGGTATGTTTTTTACCGCGTTAATACATTTAATACGCGTATTATTATGTCAATTTCATCATACGAGCAAATAAATCAGTTCTTACCAAATTTGTATTTGATTTAAAGTCAACTAAGGAGAAAAAATGGGGATGCCTTCGCGTTCTGATGCATCAGCGTATACAGCAGATATAAATAAGTCTTATATACAATTTAATTCGGGATAAGATCAAGAAATGAGTTGTGGCTCAGTGGTTTGGTGGGTGTGTTGGGTTTGGCTCGGCGCCGGTTCGAAACCCGGCTGGAGCATTTCCTTATTTTTATTTTTTTTTTAAACAGAAAGGGGATGAGGGGAGGGACTAGTGGGCCGGTTAAGTTCTTGGGCTGGGCATTTGTTTGGGCTGGATGGGTGTTGGTGTTGGGTCCAAGCCATTGTTTGTGTGTTTTGTTTAGCAAAATTTTTTTTTACACAGCAAAGTGATTATTATTATTATTATTATTATTATTATTATTATTATTATTATTATTATTATTATAAACCTTTATATATATATATATATATATATAAGTTATGTGATAGGGAAAAATAAAGGTTTAGGCACATGATAAAAAATAAAATGTACGTATTAGAATTTGTGGAAAAATTTTGCGATGTTACAGTCTCCCCTACTTTTGGAAACTTCGTCCCGAAGTTTATTGAGAACATAGGGTTGAAGGTGATCGGGTAGGAATGAAAGTGATTGCAATTTGGATTATAGCATGACATGAATAGGATCAACTGTCTCGATTAGTAAGAGGCGTGTTATACGTGAGTTGATTGACTAAATGATCTACCAGACAACTAGAGTTTATAACCTTGATAGAATTTCACACTACCTCAATGTACCTGTAAATTCATGATTACGTTCCGGACCGCAATCACCAATTTACCTTACATTAAAGTTTTGCGTCCTTCTATGTCTCCACCGTTTGTTGAGCAGGTCCGATAGCCTCCACCAGTCGTGGAGTAGGTTGTAGGGCCTCTCCCGACTGTTGAAAAGGCATAATGACCTCTACCAACCGTTGAGTAGGTTTGATAGCCTCCACCAGTCGTGGAGCAGGTTGTAGGGCCTCTCCCGACTGTTGAAAAGGCATGATGACATTTATAACACACATATATTGCAAATTGATAGCATGTTTATGCAAGCAAGTATAACAAGCACAGTATATGAGTTGTAGTTGTATAGATTTAGATAATTAGTTCATATTCAAACAAGCATGCATTCAAGTGTGTACCATGTAAACAACTCTAAGAAATTTAAATACTAGTATTTATAGCGTCAATACATAGAATAAAAGCAACTAATAGTCAAATGATGAGGCTTGCGGTTAGGTAGCTGGAGGGTCTTGATCTCTGTTTAGTTTAGGGCATCGATTACGGAAGTGATTCGGGTCTCCACATTCATAGCATTGACCATAGTTGTATCGATTAGGATTTGCAGCCCAAGCAGGGTTGGTGGGTTGGTTGGCATTAGGGTTTGGGGTCTCGCGACATGTATTGACTAGATGGCCATACTTACCACAATTGGTGCACAAGCGACACGCTGAAGCAGTGGGATGATGTCGGTTGCATGTGTTACACAATGGATAGTTTCCTATATAGGGTTTCTTGTTAGAAGCTTGTGTAGTGAAATTGACATCAGGATCCCTGGCCTTACGCTTCTGGTTCTCAGTAGTTACCGCGGCTACGATATTTGCTTTATTGCCTTTCCGAACTAAGGTCCCGTTCTTTATGTGATTGTCAGTTAAGGTAGCTGCTAAACGCTTGGCCTCTTCAAGGGTAGCAGGGTTCCTTCCCCATACCGTGTCCTGAATCTGCATGGGCAAACCACCGATATACTTTTCGATGGCTACAGGTAGCGGAGTGACTTTATGGGGCAATAACAGACTGAGCTCGTGGAAGCGGGTATTATAAGCAAGGTTTTCCCCACTATCCTGAGCAAGGGTGTGGAACTCGTCTTCTAATTTCTTTACCTCGTTACGTGGGCAAAATTCATCTCTCATTATTTCCTTGACTTGATCCCAGGTCATAGTAAGTGCAACTTCAGCTCCTCGGGTGCGTTTTTCCTCATTCCACCAAGTGAGCGCTCGTTTGTGAAGAACACTAATAGCATAACGGACCTTAAAGTTATCGGGACACTCACTGTTGATGAAGGTATTCTCAATACCCTCTAACCATTGTAGAAGACCAGTAGCTCCTTCATCTCCACTGAACTTAGGGGGATTACAGGAATTAAAGTGCTTAAGAGTGCAAGCTGGGAGACCATTCCCGTTTCCATTCCCATTTCCATGGTGGTTTCCATTACCGTTCCCGTTGCCGTTTCCATTACAGTTCATCTGTATGACTTGAGCCAATAAGTTAGGAACCAGAGTCGCGATCTGCTGTGCCATTTGTTGGGAAATGATCGCAGCCAGTTGGGCATCAATGCCATTGTTGTTGTTGTTGTTATGGTTGTCATGGTTATGGTTGTGATTGCTACTCCCTTCATCATGATTGTCACCACTGTTAAGGCGAGCACTGCGACGTGGAGGCATGATCTGTATGAGACACAATGAAATGAATGAGGTTATATAAGGAATGTAATCATTTATCCATTAATTAAAACGAATAAACGAAAACGTTGACTTATCAAAGATTCTAAATTCTAATAACATATGAAGACATGCTTTAGCCTATAAGTGAACACTCATCCCGAGAATTCCCAGGTAGGCATCCGGGTCCCTCGTCTGATTGGGATATATGTGCAATGCCAGCCTAGACAGAAGACTCAGAATACAGGCGTTCACCCTTCCAGATTGCACGTGTTCGTTATTAAAATCTAGAACTTCGACGAGATCTCAAGGTGGTTCAGGTTAAACCTGAGGATTTGTCCTATTAGTCTAGGAATAGATCCAGTGATGGAGAGCAACCTTCTCGTAGGGATGAAAGTAAGGATAAGAAGTAGGAGGGAGATAGAGAATAGCAAGTAAAAGAAGCAAGTACTGGTTAAATCCTATGGTTATAGACTAGATTATTTTTCTAATAACCTAATTCCCTATAACCATGGCTCTGATACCAATCTGTAACACCCCAACCGATGGCGGAAACATCAGGATGTCACGTATTGATGATTGTTCAGTAGCTCATGGTGAATAATAAATTTCATTAATTGATTTAAATAAATTACATACAATTGTTTTACAAGAATTCGTACATCAAATTGACTAACACTAAGCACACATCTCCAAGTATTAACTCGAATCTTCAAGCAAGTAGAACCTGAAACATGTTAAATTTGAAAATATTTTGGGTCAACAAAAGTTGGTGAGTATACATAGGTTTTTTGTAAATACTTGAAAATAATAGTTTGTACAACATTCCTAGTTGTATGATGATAGAGTATGATGCAGACATGTAACAATGCGTCTTTGTACAACCAAACCTTGTGTCGACTGATGACTAACTCGCAAGTTAGTTAAATGTTGTTACTGTTATCGATCATCCCTGAATTTATGCGGGGGGATGGGTTTGTCAGACCTATAGCGCTATAATCTAAACAGGCGGCTTGATCATTGTTAATGATTGTACTGTGTCTTTTTGTTACAGTCAAATGATAGAATGTTGATGTACTTGAATCACAAGTAAATATGAGTAAATGATAGTATAAAATGTTTAAACATGTTTCACCCCAAAAATAATGATGTTAGGATCTGAGTTTGATTGTTTTGATTATGTTTAACTAAAATGATAAGAGTGAAATGAATATAGAATGGAAAGTGCAGCGGAATAATAAACTATTAATCAAAACATGAGAGTAATTGTTTTCTGATCGAATGCTTTCATTTATCTAAAAGATTACAATCATACAAGTACTCCTCCTCAGCCTGATCACACAGTGATTGTTTGTCTGAGAGAATGTTTGTGTGTGTGATACAATAGAACAGTACAAGCACTGTTCTATTTATAGACAAACCTAAACCACTGATGACCTAGGCTGACGTCACCTAAGACAGTGACCTCTAACAGAATAACAAACATAAAACATCTGCCTGTTACAAACTACTGTTACATTGAAAACACTGAAGATAAATTACTGTTGTAGGAAAACTCTGATGGCCTTGTATCCTCTGCTGGAGCCTAAGTGTTGTTGGCTCCAGCAGTGCTTTAGTCTTCAATACTTGGATCAGCAGTTGTTCTTCATCAGACCTTTGGTCAGCAGTTGTTCTTCATCAGTGTTTATTCAACAGTCCTTTGTATCAGCAGTTGTCATAGCAGTTGTTTGGATAGAACAGTTGTTAGAGTCAGCAGCCTTTTGGGAGAAGTATGTTGTAAGGACTGTTTATTGTGTGGATCAACTGTTAGCATGTATTGGCTTTTCAATCATCTGTTCTTCTCCAGGTCAGCAGACCCAACAATCTCCCCCTAGAACAGATGATTCCAAAACTCAGCTTTATTTACTAATCTTTATTCCTCATCAGACTTTCTCTGATTTGACCTTTGAATTGTAGTTCAAAGTCCAGAGCAAATAAGTCTTCTTCATCTCTTTCAAGTTCTAGATTTAGCAATGTTTGAAGATCTTCTGCACATAGGCTGTATGCATCATCCATGCTAATCTTCTGAACCCTTCCATCTGACCTGAGCAGAGTCAATTCATGGTTGTCTTTGTTGACTTTCCATTTTAGAATTTTTGAGTCAGTGGATTTGCTGAGATGAACTTTTATTTGGGATGAGTTAGGTGATGGAGGTCTTCCAATGAGTTCCCTGAGTTTCTCTGTTGTAGGATCAGAGAAAAAGTGTATCTGATTGAAGAGCCCTTCCTTGATAAATGTATCAGCAAACTTCTTCTGATCTTCTTCTGACATTTCCTTCTGTTTCTTGAACTGTCTTCTTGCAGCAGCTGAAAGATCAGAAGTTTCAAGTAAGCTGTCCAAGGTAAAAGTCTGCTGGGGTCTCTTCATCAGTGGCTCATCAGTATAGACAGGTTTTCTAGGTAGGCTGGGATCCTTCTTTCTGTTTTCTTCAAGACTCTTGTATGTCTCAACCAACCTCAGCTCAGACCATCTAGAGACAGACCTCATTTCCCCATAGTTAGCAGCTACTATCTCTTGTCTCATTCTTTTAAACTTTAAGGCTCTGACTGGGTCTCTGCCTTTGCCAAAATTAGGAGTAGAGACTTTAGCCTTGGGGTCTTTGGCCAATTCTTCTATTCTGAGAAGTTCTTCTCTTAGTGCATGTGTGGTCCAACCATTAAACTGCTTTTTGGTTGCTTTATATGGCTTGGTTGCCAAGATCTGTTCCAGAAGAGAATCCCTAACCTCCTTTTCCAAGTCAACACTGAGAGGCATGGAGGACATGGAGTTGCTCAGGGTCTTAGCAAAATCCTCAATCCTTCTGAGTTTGCTAAGCTCTGCTGAATGGATGCCCTGAGCAGTCCTGTCATCCTTCCCTTTGCATTTCTCCTTGATGATGGCATCTACCTGTTCACCCTTGTATTTAAGATATGTATCAATGTTTAGGGGAACAGGGAAATTTGGGAGAGATGGGAAAGATCTGTCAGATGGTTGTTCAGTATTGTAGAAGGATTGTAATTCCCCCTTGAGTAGATCAAGTTCAAGGGGATACTGAACAACCAATGGTGTAATGGTTGGTGGTGGTCTATGGGAACTGAATTTGGATGTGTGTGGTGAGAATGATGAAATTGGAATAGCTGTGATAGGAGTGGATTGTGCAGTTGATGTGGTGTTTGGTGATGTGTGTATGTTTTCATCATGTACAACAAAGGTTGATTTTCTCTTCCTTGTGTACAAGATTTTAGGGGATGGTGATTTGGTAGCAGTGGTTGGATTAACATCTGTTGGCCTTTTAGTAGGTCCAGCAGATGTTTGGGATTTGGTTGGTGATGTAGGTTTGGGTGTAGGTTTGGTGGTTGTATGTTCAGATGTGCTTGTAGGTTTAGGTGCAGTGGTTTGGGAAGCAGTGGTTTGGGTGGCAGTGGTTTCAGCAGTAGTGGTTTTGTCAACAGAGGTGTTTAGCTTGGATGGTGGTTTTCTGACATGTCTAGCAGGTCTTTTCATCCTTTTTGAGGATCCCACATCTTCAATCTCCTGCTGTTGTTCTTTCTTGAGGTTCACCAGCAACTCTGCTTTAGCTTCCAAGGTGTCAGCCCTTTTTTGTTTGGCCTGAGCAGCCTTTTCAGCTTCTATGTTTGCAGAGTTGTCTACTGCTTTGCTTTTGTCAGTGGTTTGTTGTGGTGCTGTTGGTGTTGCTTGTTGTTGTTGTGGTGCTGTTGGTGTTGCTTGTTGTTGTTGTGGTGCTGTTTGACTAGCCTCTGGTTTGTTGGCAGACTTGGCTTTGCCCTTTTTAGAAGGTGGACAACCAAAGGGATCTAGCTTTGGTAGCCTATCTCTGCCACTCTCCCCCTTTTTGGCATCATCAGCCGTGAAGACATCATCATCTTCATCCCTGAGAATGGTGGTAGGGGCAGAGCCAGTGGTCTTCAGCAAGTGATCTTTGATGGCTTTAATATCTGCATGTGTATCTTTGTACCTTGCATCCACCATGTTTCTGATCTCAGCCATATATGTTTCATGTGTCTGATCAGCTAGTTTTCTGTGGGCTATGATGATGGGGGAAGCGGATTTCCATAGCTCACTAGCTATATCAGCTGTTGATGGTTGACTTTTGGAGAGGTCTGCTATGGAACCCAGTATAAGCTTGACATCAGATTTGATGTCTGCTACAGAGATTTCAATTGCATGAACTCTGTCCGTCAATTCTTGGTATTTTGACCCATCTCCTAAGTTAATAGGATCATCTGAGTCCCTACCAGTGGTAGTTCTACCTGATTCAGTCCTAATAGGTGAATCAGATGCCCCTTTTTCTTGCTACTGGGGACTTCCAACTAATTTTGGGGACACTATAGTGGCCTCATCAGTTGTTGCCTTCAAGGGAGTCTTAGCAATGTAATCACTGTCTTGGTGTAAGACAATGGTCTCTACATCAGTAGTGACTGCTCCACTTGAAAACTCACCTAGAGTTGCATTGAACTCAGGTGGTGTAACCTCCTCTACTGTTTGTTGGATAGCAGATTGAATGTTCTCAGAACCAGTCACTTGTGGGGGTATGCTCTCAGTGATAGGTGGAAGAGAGGAACTGGGATCTTCCTGAGATTTCTCAATTGCCTCAAACAGAGGTTGCATGGTCTGTGGAACATGATGTGATGGTGAGGGTGGAGGAGTAACAAGAGAATTAGCCCTGGGAGAGGGGCTTGTGAACATTTGGCCAAGTGACTCAAATGTATCATGATGTGTTTCCCCTTGGCTTACAACATGATCCTTTTGGGAGGATTCATGAGGAGTTTGGTCAGGTTGAGGTATGTCCAACTGTTGTGAGGAAGTAACAACAGTGGTTTCAAGTTGCTTTGGTGGTGCAACAGAGTTTTCTTCTGGTACCTCATCATCCAGAAGTCTCATTTGTGGTTGAGTGGTGGTTTTTGTGGATGGATGTTTTCTTTTGGAAGTGGCTGGTGTGGGTTTCACAGCACTGGATGTAGTGCCATGATCACCAGGAGCAGTGGGCTCAACAACAGAGGTTTTGACAACAGTTGTTGTCTTTGTCCTCTTTGTTTGTGTTTTAGAAACTTTGGACACTTTTGACACTTTTTCTTGGGTGCTTCCACCCAACATTCTAGTGAAAGTTTCATCAGTTAAGCTTTTCATTTGCATTGCCTCACCCTTTTTGAAAACCTTTTCTGGTAAGACCTTTTGTAGGATTACACTAAGAATTCTTGGGTAAATTAGAAAAGCATTGTTTGACCCAGACTTAATTGCTTTCACATTTGACACTAAGTCCATGAACAATCCCTAAGAAAGATTGAAGTCAGAGTTTGACAACATGGCATAACCCAGATATTGCATCCTTAATGGGATTTCATTAAAGGATGTGGACTTAGCGGAGACACATAGAAGAAGGGTATGGAAGAAAAATTTCATGACTGGTGGGAAAAACTTTTTGAAAAGAGTTGATCCAGTCATCTGACCATCATACCCTCTTTCTTGAAACTCAGTGTGAAGCTCTGTTTTTGTGAAGGAATCCTTACCTGCCAGGTCATTTAGTGAGAAGGCTGTGGATATGATTTCAGGGGTAATGACGATACTTGTTTCTCCAATTTTGGAAATAATGGAAGTAGGCTTTTTGTCTTGCAATAGAAACTCAGCATTCAACCAGAATTCTTGGAGAGTATCGATATAGATGGGGGCGTCAGCGGTTAAGATGGGTAGGTATTTGGAGTTTAGAAGACTGTCGATGGTGGAATGGAATGATATGTTATCATCTGTTTTAACCAGATATGGGAGACAATTGTGGGTGGCTTTGGCTTGAAGATCCATTTTGATGGATTCCGAAAGTGAAGATGAATGAAATCTGATTGAGGGTTTGAGAATGGAGAAGGCGGTTTCAGTATTTTGAATACAATGAGACAGTGTAACATCTGTTGTGGTAAAACAGGGTTTTTATAGGCTCAAAAGAAACCGCTGATGTGGCCAAACCTCTGCTTATATGAGCAGACGTGGCAATCATCTGATGGATGAAACATCTGGTGGAGAACAGCTGTTTTGGCAAACAACTGTTGTGTTTTTTTTCTATATAGATATAGTATAGATATATAGTGAAACAGTTGTTTTATCTGATCAGATGTTTTGAAACAGATTTTTCAACCAACAGTGGATATGAATGAAACAGTGGTTGTTTTATCTAATCAGATGTTGGAAACAGATTTTTTCAACCAAACAGCTATTTTTAAGAAATTTTGATTTTCTGAGACAGTTTATTATTTAAAAAAAAATTATTTGTTTAATCCATGTTTAACATACCAATTCTGGAAATCAGATTTGTAAAGGTAGATGTGTCTAAAGCTTTTGTTAACACATCTGCCAACTGATCCTCTGTTGGAACATGGTGCAGAGAAATCAAACCTTTTTCATAGCTGTCTCTGACAAAATGATGTCTGATGTCAATGTGTTTGGTAGTGGAATGAGAGACTGGATTCTTGATGATATTTTCAGCAGCTTGACTGTCCAACATGAGTGGAGTCTGTAGTGCAGTTATCCCAAAATCCAGTAATTGATTTTGAAGCCACATGAGTTGGGCTGTACAGCTTGCAGCAGCAATGTATTCAGCTTCAGCTGTTGAGGTTGAAACAGCTGCCTGCTTTTTGCTTTGCCAGGAAACTAAGGCATTCCCTAGAAATTGGCACCCTCCTGATGTGGACTTTCTTGTGGTGTGACAGCCGGCAAAGTCACTATCTCAATAACCTGAAAGCTCAATGTTTCCATTAGCAGGATACCAAATACCAAGTGTGGGAGCACCTTTGAGGTATCTGAATATCCTTTTCATAGCAATAAGGTTTGACTTTCTGGGTGAAGCCTGGGATCTTGCACAGACACAGGTAGCAAACATAATGTCTGGCCTAGATGCAGTTAAGTACAGTAAAGACCCAATCATGCATCTATAATGTGTTTGATCAACCAGTTCATCCTTGTCATCAATAGTGAGCAGCTTGACTGTACTCATGGGTGTACTACATGGCTTACAATCATTCATCTCAAATCTGGTTAATAAATTCTTTACATATTTGTTTTGGTGAATGAATGTGCCATTTTGCAGTTGTTTCACTTGAAGACCAAGGAAACACTGAAGCTCACCCATGGCACTTATCTCAAACTCTGCTGTCATGAGTTTCCTGAACTCTTCACACATTTGGTTACATGTGGATCCAAAAATGATGTCATCCACATATATTTGAACAATCATTAAGTGTTTCCCTTTCCATTTAAGAAATAAAGTTTTGTCTATTTTACCTCTTGTGAAGCCAATGGATAAGAGAAATGTGGAAAGAGTTTCATACCAGGCCCTTGGTGCTTGTTTGAGACCATACAAAGCTTTGTTGAGCTTGTAGACATAGTCAGGATGGAATGTGTCTTCAAAACCAGGTGGCTGACATACATAGACTTCCTCCTGAATTTTGCCATAAAGGAAAGCACATTTGATGTCCATCTGATACACCTTTATGTTGTGGTTGACAGCAAAGGCTAAAAATAGTCTGATGGCTTCTAGTCTTGCTACAGGAGCAAAAGTTTCATCATAATCTATTCCTTCTTCTTGTCTGAAGCCTTGAACCACAAGCCTGGCTTTATTCTTGACAACAATACCCCTTTCATCAGTTTTGTTTTTGAAAACCCACTTTGTTCCTATAGGACAAACATCCTTAGGTAGTGGTACAAGCTCCCATACTTGTTGTCTTTTAAATTGAAGGAGTTCTTCTTGCATAGCTTCTACCCAACTGTTGTCTTTTAGTGCCTCTTGGTACTTGACAGGTTGTGTGAGAGATAGGAAACCTGCAAAAAGACAGATATTGGAGGATTGGCTTCTTGTGAGCACACCCTCTCTGATGTTGCCAATGATCTGGTCTGGTGGATGAGCGCTTAAGTAAATAAGATCTCCCTGATATGGTATGATGGCATATTTAGGTGATGGACAGAGGTTTGGTGACTCTGTTGGTGTAACATCTGTTGGTACTTCTGTAGTGCCATCAGATGTTTGAAATGGTAATGGAGGAATGGGTCCAAGTGGTGTGAAACTGGACTGACTTTTGTCAACAGATGATTGACTTTTGTCAACAGATGATTGTTCAGTGGTTGTGAGAGGTGAGACAGTGGTTTGAGGATAATACTGGCCAACAGTGGTTGACACAGCTGTGGCAGAGTTTTGACAATTGTTTTGAACAGCTGCTTCCTCTGAGGCAGAATAGATTTTGTAGTGACTGGGGATCACAACATCTGTTCTGTAATCTTGTTGTGGAGACTGTGGAATACCTGCATTGTTAGTTTTAACAGTGATATCTTCAAATTTGAATTTAACTAAATCAAATAGTTCAGCAGGATTTGCAGGGATTTTTAGAGATGAAAGTTCATTGAACTTTACATTCAGAGTTTCTTCTATTGTCTTGGTCTTTGTGTTAAACACTTTATAAGCCTTGGCAGTAGAAGAATATCCCAGAAAGTAACCACAATCTACTTTGGCTGCAAATTTTGAAATGGAATCTTTGAGGTTTAAGATGAAACATGGGCAGCCAAAGATTTTGAAAAATGAAATTAATGGTTTGATTTTGAACAAAATTTCATAAGCAGTTTTTTGATGTCTGGGGTTGATCAAAACTCTGTTTTGAACATAGCAAGCAGTGTTTACAGCTTCTGCCCAGAAGGACAGTGGCAAACCAGAATCTGCTAGCATGGTTCTTGCAGCTTCTATAAGAGTTCTATTTTTCCTTTCAACCACCCCATTTTGTTCTGGTGTTCTTGGGATGCTGTACTGCCTCACAATCCCTTTTGACACACAGAAATCATCCAACTCCTTATTCTTAAACTCTGTTCCATTGTCACTCCTGAAGACTTTTACTGGCAAGTCATATTGTTTTTCAACTTTGGTGACAAAGTCCTTCAATATACCTGCAGTCTCATCCTTAGAATGTAAAAAGTAAGTCCATGTAAACCTAGAAAAATCATCAACTATTACAAGACAAAATCTTTTTCTTCTTAGACTCATGATTTTAACAGGGCCAAACAAGTCCATGTGCAACAATTGTAGACATTGACTGTTTTTGGACTCATTAATGGATTTGTAAGAGCTTTTATGTTGTTTCCCTTTTAAACAAGAAACACAATGCTCATCACATTTGAATTCTTTTGATGGTAAACCTCTGACAAGGCTTTGTTTGGAGAGTGTGTTGATAGTGTTAAGGTTGGTGTGACCCAATCTCCTATGCCACAATTCTGTCTCCTTTGTGGAGGCAGCAGAAAACAGACAGACATTTGCCATAGGATTGTCCTTTAACATATCAACAACATACACATTGCCACTTCTATGAGCAACAAGTTGTGCTTTGCTCTCAGCAATGATGGTATCAATCTTTTTCACCACTTCTGGCCCAATAATCTTGCAAGTTTTCTTTGTGAAGAATAAGCCATAACCTTTGTCACTCATTTGTGAAACACTCAGAAGATTAAACTTGAGATTATCAATAAGATTGACATTTTCAAACTTGAGTTTTCCAGCTTGTACAGTCCCTGATCCCAACACCTTACCTTTTGAATCATTACCAAAGGATATATCACCCCCTCCATGAGCCAAGAAGTCCAGAAGAAGGGCTCTACATCCTATCATGTGCCTGGAGCCTCCACTATCTACATACCAAAGACTATCTAAACAAGCAGAAGCTCCCTGCACATCAGTAATGGATTAGTTTTGGTGAGTGTCCAAAGCCAAGTTGGCTTTGGATGGGTCCTCAGACCTTTCAAACTCAAGCTTTGGAAGGTGATCAGTGGTTTGAACTAATTTTTGAATTAAGTTCAACAACTGCTGCTGACCATTTGCCAGTGCTTGAATGTCAACACTTGGGGCAACAGTTGTTTGATCACTTCCAGACAGATGATAATACCCATATGGATTTCTGTTCACTCTTGGTTTAGAGGGTCTTTTTGGCTCCTCATAAACATGTGGCAGACTATGACATGGTGGTTGTCCATAACCTCTTGGGTATTTGCTTGTGGGTGGAGCATCTGTTACTTGGACATCCCTAGAAGTAGATGTTTCAAGTCTTTTAGTAACAGATGTTTGGACAGGGGTGAAAGTCTGTTTGGGCTTTCCTTTTGAAGTACTAACCACAGGATTTGCAAGAGTTTTAGCTTTGTATTCTTGTATTTTTACATCAAAATTTTTTAGATACAAGCACTCTTTGGTCTTGTGATTCTTTTTCCCACATATTGAACATGTGGCTTTGGAATCACATTCACTTGTTCCTTTGTTAATGTCATATGCTTTTAGAAGAAAACAGTTTTTAGTGACATGATTCTTCTTCTCACAGAAATCACAGAACAAGTGGACAGTCTTTTCTTTCTTCTTCCCTTTTTCAGCCTTCTTTTCAGCAGATGTTTGAGCATCTGCTGGAAGGTTTTTCAAGGGAATGACTTTTGCCTGAGGAGCTGTCTTTCCTTCAGGTGTTTTAAAATCAACAGGTTTAAAATTCTCAAGAGTATCACACTCATCAGACCAGGTAGGTTTAAATTCATACTTTTCAAGTTGAGTAAAAGATGAGGAACCTTCTGGTTTTTCAAGAATAATTTTCTTACCATTTGGTTCAGTGATTTTAATCTCTTGACCCTGCAGGTTTGTTGGAACTATCTCAACAGACTTTTGACTCCTTTTGTCAGTGTTTTCAAAAGCTGGAGCAGTGGTTTCAAAACCAAAACCAAACTTCACATGACTTTTGGTTTGTTTGTTGAGTAGCATCTCAAAACCTCTACAAGATTCCACCCATTTCTCACATTCAACTTGGGTGGACTCAAGCTCACTTTTACAACTCTAATATTTTGCTATCATAGTTTGGAGCTGGTCTTTGGTTATGGTTGCTTCATGTTTTAAGCTGCTTATTTCAGACTCCTTTTCAGTTAAACTTGTTTTTAAATCTTTTGAAAGTTTCTCAAATTTAACTTCATCATCTAAAATTTTCTTTCTAAGGTTTTCATTCACCTCTTTGATGTTAGCAAATGCAATTACACATCTGTCAGAACACAACTCTTTAAGAATTTGAGGAGATGCCTTAGCAGCAGCCATCAATGCACAATCACACTTGCACTCACAATCATCAGATGCACCCCAGGGATCTGAGAGATTCATAACCTCTTCTTCAGGTTTTTCACCTGTAACAACTTCATCAACAACAACATTAGTCACAACATCAGATTCAGTCACCACCTCCTCAGATTCAACCTCATCAACCATAGCCATGAAACAAAAGTTTTCTGGTTCATTTTCAGCTTTGGCAACTAATGCAAAATTTTCATCTGTTAACTCATCTGGTAGACTGCTCCAATCAACAAAGCCTTGTGTAAAGAAGCTCTATTGACTGGTCTCTGCAGGAGCAGAGGATGAAGCAACAGTCGTTTGCACAGGTGCTTGAGTAACAGGTGTTTGCACATAGTGGATCTGAGGAACAGTGGTTTGGACATACTGGACAGGAACAGTGTTTGAGGACTGTGCAAAATGAGCAGTGTTTTGCACATTTGGTCCAGGGGTATTATAGGAATTCTGATAAGTGTTGGTCTGAGGTCTTTGATTTGGATAGGTGATTATAGGTGTACCATGTTGACTCCTACATTCCCTAGCAAAATGACCAAGTCTATGACATTTGTAACACTTTATCTTTGATTTATCCAACCCCACCTTTGATCTGCCAGTTAACCCTGGAAACCTTCTTCCAGTTTTCTTGTAAAAATTGTTAGTTCTTACACTGAGAAGGGCCAATTGGTGCATAATGTCCATTTCTTCCAAATCATCAGGGTCAAAGTATTTCAGGTCATCATACTCAAAGGATATATTGTCAGATGCCTGGATATCACCACCACTTGCTGTGAAGGCATAGTTTGGTGAATAAGAATCAGAGTTAAAACCTGAAGTTATGTCAATGAAATGATCATAACTCTGATCCTCAGTATTTCCAAGCACCTCATCATGACCCAAAAGTGCTGTATTCCCAAATACATAATCATCAGACACTTTTCCAGAGTCCTGGAGCTTCTTTTTCTGGTTAAGCTCTCTTTCATAGGTCAAGAGCTTACCATGAAGCTGGGTCAGTGATAGATCCTTAAATCCAATCGAGTTTCTCATCACAATAGCAATAGTGTCCCATTTGTCTGGTAATGATCTTAAAAACCTATGGTTCAGGGTTGAATGAGGGTAAGTAAGACCAACCAGTTTTACTGTGTCTTTTTGTTACAGTCAAATGATAGAATGTTGATGTACTTGAATCACAAGTAAATATGAGTAAATGATAGTATAAAATGTTTAAACATGACCCCAAAAATAATGATGTTAGGATCTGAGTTTGATTGTTTTGATTATGTTTAACTAAAATGATAAGAGTGAAATGAATATAGAATGGAAAGTGCAGCGGAATAATAAACTATTAATCAAAACATGAGAGTAATTGTTTTCTGATCGAATGCTTTCATTTATCTAAAAGATTACAATCATACAAGTACTCCCCCTCAGCCTGATCACACAGTGATTGTTTGTCTGAGAGAATGTTTGTGTGTGTGATACAATAGAACAGTACAAGCACTGTTCTATTTATAGACAAACCTAAACCACTGATGACCTAGGCTGACGTCACCTAAGACAGTGACCTCTAACAGAATAACAAACATAAAACATCTGCCTATTACAAACTACTGTTACATTGAAAACACTGAAGATAAACTACTGTTGTAGGAAAACTCTGATGGTCTTGTATCCTCTGCTGGAGCCTAAGTGCTGTTGGCTCCAGCAGTGCTTTAGTCTTCAATACTTGGATCAGCAGTTGTTCTTCATCAGACCTTTGGTCAGCAGTTGTTCTTCATCAGTGTTTATTCAGCAGTCCTTTGTATCAGCAATTGTCATAGCAGTTGTTTGGATAGAACAGTTGTTAGAGTCAGCAGTATTTTGGGAGAAGTATGTTGTAAGGACTGTTTATTGTGTGGATCAACTGTTAGCATGTATTGGCTTTTCAATCATCTGTTCTTCTCCAGGTCAGCAGACCCAACAAATGAAAATAGAGAAAGGGGCTATGTAAACTCACCTTAGCAAAATGTTATTTCTGTTGAAAAATTGAATAGTGGTGTTGCCAAATGTGTCAAGTATCACCCTATAATAAGGTAATAAATATGTCTAAGTTTATCTAGTCTACCAATATATATTCTAGGGCTCCGAATTTGGGGATAAATGCTCGTTTGATTAATAATAAAAATTGTTTGATAATTGAGAGAAATTTAATAAATAAATAAATAAACAAAAAATCTTTTTATAAAATTTGAATTTAAGATGGTCACATTAATGAGTTTAAAGTATAAAAATAATTTTCATAAAATTATTTTCTTAAAAATAGAATATAAAATCTATTTATTACAAATTGCCAAAATTTAACTTTAATATATAGAAATATTAAAATTAAAGAATTATTAGCTTAAAATTTATATTTCTGTTCTAAATAATCAGAAATATTTTGTATAAAATTTTGGCGCAAAAATATTAAAAATTGGATTTATTATGATTTAATTATGATTCAAACCAACAAAAATTGATTAAAAATATTAAATAAATGACTTTTCAGAATTAAAAATCATTTCAGAAAAGTTTATCATTATATAAACTCAGAATAATTTTTGTGGAAATTTATAAAAGAGTTTTAATATTTTAAAACGAATTTATAAGATTATATGTAATATATATAATTAAATGGGGTTTGTTTGTTTTAAAAAATGAAAAAGGAAAAAAGAACGCCACTGCCGGGACTCGAACCCGGGTGGCTAAGGAACAATGCATCAGTCACAACCACTTGGTCCAGACCAGTGGTTGTGATTATTTCCGTTTTATTTAAAATAAATATACTATGCAGAATCAAGTTTATCCCCAAATCAAAGCATACGAGCCCTAGATCTTCAATTGATCTAATCACACAACATTAACCCAATTAACCATAGGGTTAATGTTGTGTATCAGCCGATTAATGAAACCCACAAGAAAAATCACACTTACAAGGATGATTCGAATACGAATTGGTCGGTCAAAGCCCAAGTCAAAACGCGATCAAATTCACGAATAATAATGAAAGAAAGAGGGAAATTGAGAGTATGTGTGTGTTTTTCGGCTCCTTTAGGGTCTCAGGGATGGTTCAATTTATACTAACACCTACGGATTTAACGAATTGGAAAGTTGACCAAGCTTTAAAACATAAACGCGTAATTGCTCTTAATCGGGTATGTTTTTGACCGCGTTAATACATTTAATACGCGTATTATTATGTCAATTTCATCATACGAGCAAATAAATCAGTTCTTACCAAATTTGTATTTGATATAAAGTCAACTAAGGAGAAAAAATGGGGATGCCTTCGCGTTCTGATGCATTAGCGTGTACAGCAGATATAAATAAGTCTTATATACAATTTAATTCGGGATAAGATCAAGAAATGAGTTGTGGCTCAGTGGTTTGGTGGGTGTGTTGGGTTTGGCTCGGCGCCGGTTCGAAACCCGGCTGGAGCATTTCCTTATTTTTATTTTATTTTTTAAACAGAAAGGGGATGAGGGGAGGGACTAGTGGGCCGGTTAAGTTCTTGGGCTGGGCATTTGTTTAGGCTGGATGGGTGTTGGTGTTGGGTCCAAGCCATTGTTTGTGTGTTTTGTTTAGCAAAATTTTTTTTACACAGCAAAGTGATTATTATTATTATTATTATTATTATTATAAACCTTTATATATATATATATATATATATATAAAAGTTATGTGATGGGGAAAAATAAAGGTTTAGGCACATGATAAAAAATAAAATGTACGTATTAGAATTTGTGGAAAAATTTTGTGATGTTACAGATTGCATACTTTCTATTTTTATTAATAACTTTTAACAATTTGTCGAATTTAGATTAGCATCATAATAATTGTTATTTAATGTTATTTTGATTGAATAAATAATGTTCAGTCAAAAATGTTAATTTTTCCTACTAAATTTAAACTTGAAAGTCAAAAATGTTTATTGTTCCTGCAAAATTAAAAATTTAATGTCTGATTGCATACTTTCTATTTTTATACTTCATTTCGAAAATTGTTGACCATTTAGCATACATTTAAGTCTGATTGCATACTTTCTATTTTTATTAATATCTTTTAACAATTTACCAAATTTAGATTAGGATCATAATAATTGTTATTTAATGTTATTTTGACTGAATAAATAATGTTCGGTCAAAAATGTTAATTTTTCCTACTAAATTTAAACTTGAAAGTCAAAAATGTTGATTGTTGCTACAAAATTAAAAATTTAATGTCTGATTGCATACTTTCTATTTTTATATTTCATTTCAAAAATTGTTTACCATTTATCATAGATTTAAGTCTGATTGCATACTTTCTATTTAATATTAATATCTTTTAACAATTTACCGAATTTAGATTAGCATCATAATAATTGTTATTTAATTTTATTTTGACTGAATAAATAATGTTCGGTCAAAAATGTTAATTTTTCCTACTAAATTTAAACATGAAAGTCAAAAATGTTGATTGTTCTAACAAAATAAAAAATTTAATGTCTAGTTGCATACATTCGATTTTTATACTTCATTTCGAAAATTGTTGACAATTTAGCATAGATTTAAGTTTGATTGCATACTTTCTATTTTTATTAATATCTTTTAACAATTTACCGAATTTAGATTAGCATCATAATAATTGTTATTTACTTTTATTTTGACTGAATAAATAATGTTCGGTCAAAAATGTTAATTTTTTCTACTAAATTTAAACTTGAAAGTAAAAAATGTTATTGTTCCTACAAAATTAAAAATTTAATGTCTGATTGTATACTTTCTATTTTTATACTTCATTTCGAAAATTGTTAACAATTTAGCATAGATTTAAGTCTGATTGCATACTTTCTTTTTTATTAATATCTTTTAACAATTTACCGAATTTAGATTAGCATCATAATAATTGTTATTTAATTTTATTTTGACTGAATAAATAATGTTCGGTCAAAAATGTTAATTTTTCCTACTAAATTTAAACTTGAAAGTCAAAAATGTTGATTGTTCCTACAAAATAAAAAAATTAATGTCTGATTGCATACTTTCTATGTTTATACTTCATTTCAAAAATTGTTGACCATTTAGCATAGATTTAAGTCTGATTGCATACTTTCTATTTTTATTAATATCTTTTAACAATTTACCGAATTTTGATTAGCATCATAATAACTGTTATTTAATTTTATTTTGACTGAATAAATAATGTTCGGTCAAAAATGTTAATTTTTTCTACTAAATTTAAACTTGAAAGTCAAAAATGTTGATTGTTTCTACAAAATTAAAATTTGAATGTCTGATTGCATACTTTCTATTTTTATACTTATTTCAAAAATTGTTAACCATTTAGCATAGATTTAAGTCTGATTGCATACTTTCTACAATTTTTATAGAATTTTTTTAATTTGACATGGACATGTACCGCGTGTACACGCGGGCTCTAACCTAGTACCTAATAAATAACTAGGTTTTAATCCGGCGCCGCGTTGCGGCTATTCAAACTGCATTTAAAATATAACCTCCTAAATGCTTGTTACCAGTATCAACAGTCGCTCAACTTCTAACATATATGTCAAATGTGTCCGGTTTACTTGTTTGTTTTTGCAATCACCAAGCAATTACACAATACATTTATAAGGGTATGTGGAAGAAACCATGATCACATATTTGCAGCGGCGACATCAATATGATTTTGAAAATAAATAAGTAACGACATAGCGTTGCGAAATCAATCCTAAATCAATTTTCATACAAATGTCACATACAAATAATGAAATGAATGCTAAATAAGTCATACCTATATAATTAGGGTTTTGTTTTCATTATATCGTTAATCAAATTTTTGCGATTAATCAAAGGTTTACGAAATAAACGACGGTATACGAACCTCGCTAAAGCAAAAGAAATCCATCAAACCGACAACTTCTCGTGCTTGATCACGGCCAATATGTCTTGTTCCATGGAGCTCTTCAATTTCCTTTCGACTATTTTTATTTGATTATCCGAATTTGTATTTCCTGCAATACTTTTACAGGAAAATGCAACCCAGAATTGAACCTCTTAAAAAATAATAATGCTAGGAAAAATGAACTTGCAATATGAGCCATTGAACTTCAATGCTGGAAGTTGTTTATGATTAGGTTGCAGTTCTGCAAGGATTTTGTGAGTCTGGATCTGCACATACAAAACATGCTTAATAGAATTAATCAAATACCTAACACCTTAGTCACCACCATGTGTTTACAAACTAACCCATATGTTCTCCATGATGTGGTTAAGAAGTCCCATCAGAACCTGTTTCATATTGTCTGCTACCATGTCAACGAAAGTAGATTTTATTATGAATACTTTTTAAAAATACATTAAATTTTTGGAAATAGACTTATGGGGTTTTTATTACGCTAAAGGAGTTACAAATCTGGCCATCCATAGTGGGTTGAAATGGCCAATCCATAAGCTAATCTTTTTTGTAAACGAATTCGGGTTGGAATGGATGAATTTTCTTGTGCGGTTTGAAACAGACTGTGCTGGTAACATCTTTTGTCTATTTTCAGAAAAATAAAAAATAAATAACGTTTTTATTATGTTAACGATAAAAATATTATTGAACTAATAATCTAAATCTTTTAAAAAACCACTTTAGGAGATTGTGTAGATTCAACATAGACTAAAGGCGATTTTTAGCCTGTTCAACCTGTTTGAGATAAATGACAACCCAAATCGATTCATTCATAAGTAAACTGGTTAGAATGAATCTACCTGCTACTTTTCCCTTACCCCCCTCAAAAGGAGCAGCTGTTGAAGAGATGCCTAACTAGGGGTAACATGCTTATAGGACTTGCATATGCTACATGTCGGCAGCCCATTTCCCTACATTGCGAGACTTTGAGCCTATTAGATGTTTAGTGATATAAACGTTTCATTTCATGAGAGTAGGCCAAATGCTTCTTAGTTGCAGAATTTGTATAATTCGATACATGCTAAAGTTTTAGGCAAAATGTGCATAGATGAGAAAGGCAATGTATGAACCCATTCGTTTGTTGATACCCTTGTGTTGTTTGTGTTGACCTGTTTGTTAAACATTACCATTAGTAAACCATGTTGAGCCTAAACCTTTCAATTGTTAGACCTACATGATCACCCAAATTGACCCGTTTACCTTGTTGAATAAAAATGTTGACATCCAATGTGTTCGTAATGCTTATGTTTGAGTTACCCAATATTGAAAAAAAAACAGACAGAAAAAGAAAAAGAAAAAAAATATATATGAAAGAAAAAAATGAAAAAAAAATATAGAAGTTATTGTTATGGGTCGATTTTGCCCAAGATTGTGTGTTAGTATGTTTGTGTGATTTGTGAATAAGGATGTCAAACAATTGTGTTAAATCCATTGTTTCCAAGCCATCTGTGAACCAAATCTATCCTACCTTTACCCGAAGCCCAAAACCCGTAAGTCCTTTTGATATGTGCACGGTTTATAGCTTATGTGTGATTGTTATACAAACCTATGATAACGAAGTCGCATTCTTGGTTTTATGAGTGTTATATACTAGCACATTATACGCTAGTCCAGATATTAAACCGAGAGGAGCGAACATTGTGAGAGGTGTGTAGCATATGTAGATGATAATAAGCATGTTAGTTTTGGATAGGCAAGTCTTGTTTTGAAACTGCGCAACACTTGCTCGCCAGATTGTCAATCTCGATTGTGTAATCTATGGGACGGGTATGATTGGGGACCTTGGAAAATCGATAGGTGAAGGAATTGGAGGTGATTTGTTAAGTAGGTGAGTCGTGTTTTGAGATGGTTTGAATGGGGACAATCAAAGGTAAGTGTGGGAATGTGATGGACGGGGTCAATCATGGTGTTTTAGATGCTTAACTATGTGTTTTTAATGTCGTTGGAGCGTTTATATGCTTTGAATGTGATAACTACGCAACTTTGTGTGATTGTAGGTTAAATGGCATATTTGGATGGATTTGGAAGCTTAAATGTGGTTGAGGTTGAGTTTGGATGGTGAACCAAAGATATGGAGGTGTTCATGGATGTTGGAGCATATTTGAGGGTTTCGGAACAAGTTACGAAGGATTGGAAGTCACCCGAGAGCACCGGGGATGAAAACACGAAGAATGGCCACTTTTTACACAGGGGCGCAACCTACTAGCAGACAGGGGCGCAACCTACCTCAGGAGGGCGCAACCTACTTCACCAGGGGCGCAAGCTTGCGCCCCTATCTGATTATGGACGCGAAATTTTGGGTTTTGGCCATATTTAAGGGTTCTTTACTCCATAAACGAAAAAGACTTCAACCCTAGCCGTCTTGGACCATTCTAGGACGAATTTTATCATTCCAAAACACATTTTAATCATTCTTTTCATGCATCAATCATCAAAATCATCCATGGAAGCATACATAATCATGATGAGCGGCTAGTTTCTTTATGTAACCACCTCCGGGTGCACGGTTCGTTTGTGAAACCTTTAAACTTGTTTGATTTGGTTCTTGGATTGTATTTCATTCACTTGAAGAATATTTGTGGTTTTAATCATTTAAACAATTTATGTGTGTTTCAATTACTTATGCATTCAGTTTTCTTGCATCGTGAGCAGTTTGATTATTGGGAGGGTAATTGATACATGTGGGTTGGTAATTGAATTGTACAGGTTATTATTAAAAACTTGTGTTCGGTTATCACTTGATTTAAAATCGTTTAACATAGCCATGTCTTTGTGGTATCCTATCATTTAACCAGGTTTGGGTGAATCATTGAACTTGAAACTCGGAGGGGGTTACTTCTTTATTATTATTGTTTACAACTTTTCAAATCCGTTTTCTTAATTCAAAGCAAAAGCAAAGTAATTAGGTTTTAGGTTAATAGTTAAATTTACAAAACTACTCTTTCCACCAATTCCCTGTGGAGACGACTCGACTTCCATATACTACTTAATCTTTTCTTTTGACCGACCAAACGACATCGATCAAAATGGCGTCGTTGCCGGGGAATCGATGCGCTTAGTTAGATAGTTTTGTTTTAGTTTTTATTTATTTTCTTAAAAATCTAAAAAAAATAAATAAATAAATAACTGTTTTGTGTTTCAAAAAAAAAAAACCAAAAATAGTTTCTTTTTCTAGTCTTTTAGTTTAAGTTTTGTTTTGTTTAGTTCGGTATTACGCGTGGTTTGCTTGTTTGTGTCTGTGCAGGTAATTCAGTTGCATGCATCATACACGTTATTCGGGCAAGACTTCACCACTAATTAACGATCCGGAAATTGAAAAGACAGCTAGAAAGAACAGAGCCATTCATCAAACCCGACCAACACCAAACATGAGCCATCACAGTAACCAAGATAACCAACCTCTACCGAACCAACCTGGCCCAATACCACCACAACAAAACCCATTGGGCAATATGCCTCCACGACCATTTCAAACAGCACCAACTCCAAGACAACAACAACCATTCCCACAATTTAACCCAGATCCGAACGCTGGTGGTTCTAGACAATTTCAGCAAGGCCATCAAGAGCATGACGAGTGGGACGAACATTATGAAAATGATCAAGCTTTTGAGGCCCCACAACAGCAACAACAACCCAACCACCCATTAGCCTTAAATCGACAACCACCACAAAACCGAAACCCGAGATCTAACAGTAATAGAGCAACTGATTCACTTCATGAAGATGACAGTATGCAGGGTGCAGCGGGCACTTTTAATGGTAGAGTTGCTGATTGGGATGGAGGAGTTGCTGATGATGGATACTACATGAATCAGGATCAGTTCAACTATGATGAGTATGATGAGTTTGGTCCGCAATATCAGCAGCAACATCAGCGAGGGTTTAATATGAGGGGACATAATCAGGGACAGAGAGGGGTCCCTCAGAATCAACCAAGAAATCAAGTGCGAGGGAATGGGCAGAGGCAATATGTAGATGGAGTACCTCGGGTGAACTACAGACCTCCTGTAAATGGCGTTGGGAGCCATTTTATTCCAGTGGCCACCGAGCACACTTCACCCGTAGTACCACCACATCAGAACGGAAGGAGCTTTAAAGTTAGACCCCAATATTTGAACCATCTTCCAAGTTTCTATGGTAAGGCAACAGAGGAGCCCTATCTACACATTACGGAGTTTGTGAGTATCTGTAACACCATTGGGGGCCATGGGTTTAGTCAGGATGAGGTGAGGTTGATGATGTTTTAGTTCACCCTCAAGGATCAAGCGAAATTGTGGTACCATTCATTGCCTGTTGGGAGCATATTCACATGGCAAGAGCTTCAACAACAGTTTTTAGAGGAATATTATACGATGACTCGCACTACTGATGCTCGGGAGGCTATCAGAACCTTCCAACAACACTCGGGGGAACCATTTCATGAAGCCTTCACGAGGTTTAAGGAGCTGTTAAGGAAGTGTCCACATCATGATATACCTATGTGGGAACTGATTAAGTCATTCTATGATGGCTTATTACCCGAGGATGTTAGAGATTTGAATGCCAATAGTAATGGTACCTTTTTTGACTAACCATGAGGATGTGGATTAGGAGTAAATGGAGAGGTTGGCAGTGACATCAAAGAGACAAGCTCGTGCTAGTAGAAGAAGCCGAACAGGTGCAGCTAAGGGTGTTGATGTAGAAGCTGAAAAGAGAATAGCAAGCTTAGAGCGACAGATTGCACAGTTGACAGCTGGTAGAGGCGCAGGAAGGAGTGATGGAGCAAAGGCAACTAGTTCTTTTACAGTTTGCTCTATTTGTGATGATCTGGGACACATGGATGCTGATTGTCCTACGCAACAAGGGAAACCTGAATAAGTGAATCAAGTTTATGGACAACTGAAGCCATATGATATGAATTCTAATTCATATCACCCAGGTTTGCGAAATCACCCTAATTTTAGTTACAGTAATACTTCTAACCAGTTGAATCCTCTATCACAGGTATCTAATCAAAACAACCAGAGAGGTTATTCAGGCCAAGGGAACTACAACAATCAAAGAAATTATCAGCAAGGATCTGGAAGCAATCAAGGGAGTTCTCAAGGAAACTGGAGAAGTCAGGGCAATCAACAGGGTGGATCCTCGGGGCAGGATGTATCAGTGAAGGATATGTTGACTGAGTTTATGAAGTCAACGGGAGATTTCATGAAGGAGATTAGGAAGGACAACGAAATCAGAGACAAGGAGTACAAGGCCTTGGCAAAGCAAGTTGGCCAAATTGCTGAAGAGATGTCCATCATGCATCGAGATCCTGGTAAGTTGCCTAGCACCACTGCAGTGAATCTAGCACATCGGGCGTCAACCACAAAGAATGTGCACATCAACGCGGTAAGTATTCTCTCCAATTCTGAAGATGAGCAGGAAACGTTTTCACAATCAAACATTAAAGTTAAAAATTTGAAAAAAAGGTTTTGTGAAAAGTTTTTTGAGGAAAATGTGGATGCGGCCAAGGATAAGTGTGGGAAAGTAAAAATTGCACCATTTCCTTCAGCCTTATTAGCACCAGAAAAAATAAGGGCTTTAAGTAAACGGGACCCATCGAAGGACGAGGGGTGGGAAACCTTTAAACAAGTTAAAACTAAGTTACCATTACTTAATGTCATTCAAGAAAGTCCTGCTCATGCTGAAAATTTAAAAGAATTAAGCACCCAAAATCGGCACAACAAGCTGCCAAAACAGTTTGTCTTACCGGCGCATGTGCGTGCCGCGTTATCGGGTACAGTTCCACCCAAGCGCCAAGATCCGGGAGCGCCCCTTATTTCAATACAAATAGGGGAGCTTAAGGTTGACCGAGCACTTCTAGATCATGGAGCTTGTGTTAGCATTCTTCCGGGAAGTATGTATGATCAACATGAATTTGGTCTATTACAAAAAGTTGACACCACAGTGGTGTTGGCTAATCAAAAACCCATACGTCCCAGGGGAATGTTAACTGATGGGATAGTTAAGGTGGAAGACTGTTACTACCCGGTGGATTTCTTGGTGCTAGATTATGAGAAAAATGTTAAGAGTACACCACACACAGTTATTCTTGGTAGACCATTTTTAGCAACTGCTCATGCAGTAATCAACTGTGCTGATGGAATGGTAAGTATGAGTTTTGGGGATAAGAGATTGAGTTTAAATGTGTTTTCAACTGTTACTGACCCAAAAACCGAGGAGGTGTGTTGTATGGTTGACAGGATGGCAGAGATTGGTGAGAAGCCAAAGAAGAAGAAGAAGAAGAAGAAGAAGAAGGCTAAGAAACCACCTAACTTGGAACAAGAAAATAACGGGTCAACAAAAGAGGATTCAATGTTGAACATAAGTTATGACCCACATGAGTACAAGCAGAATATGTGCTTGGAAGCTGAGGGAGGCAAGCATCCCGTTCGACCACCATAAAAGCTATATCAGGTACAAGTCTGGCTGAAGACTCATAAACTTAGCGCTACTGGGAGGCAGCCCGGAGTTTTTATGTTATCATTTGCATTTTATTTTTAGTGTTTTTTATTTATTTATGTGTTTTGGGATGTTAGTCCACCTGGGTTGGTAACATTGAAACTTGAGCATGTTGAGTGAGAGAAGTTTTGAAAAGCATGAAACACCATACATTGGGGACAATGTATCCCAAGTGTGGGGATGGGAGACCCGAGGGAAGTAAGGTGGAGTACTAACCTTTGCAAGAAAAATGTGGAATTTTGAAAATTTTTGAAAAATTTTAACGAAAAAAATATCTTGCAAAGTTGTCCGTTTTTTTGCTTAATCAGATACAAAAGCCGAATTCTCAATCATTAAAGAATCTTTTGCCAAATATGGAAGTACGAGATCCCCAATCATGGTTGTCCCTATAAGTTTCATGAGAGTTTTCTGGTGAGCGTTTTTAGAGGAAATGAAAAGAGATGCCAAACTAGGGGTAACATGCTTATAGGACTTGCATATGCTACATGTCGGCAGCCCATTTCCCTACATCGCGAGACTTTGAGCCTATTAGATGTTTAGTGATATAAACGTTTCATTTCATGAGAGTAGGCCAAATGCTTCTTAGTTGCAGAATTTGTATAATTCGATACATGCTAAAGCTTTAGGCAAAATGTGCATAGATGAGAAAGGCAATGTAGGAACCCATTCGTTTGTTGATACCCTTGTGTTGTTTGTGTTGACCTGTTTGTTAAACATTACCATTAATAAACCATGTTGAGCCTAAACCTTTCAATTGTTAGACCTACATGATCACCCAAATTGACCCGTTTACCTTGTTGAATAAAAATGTTGACATCCAATGTGTTCGTAATGCTTATGTTTGAGTTACCCAATATTGAAAAAAAAAACAGACAGAAAAAGAAAAAGAAAAAAAATATATATGAAAGAAAAAAATGAAAAAAAAAATATAGAAGTTATTGTTATGGGTCGATTTTGCCCAAGTTTGTGTGTTAGTATGTTTGTGTGATTTGTGAATAAGGATGTCAAACAATTGTGTTAAATCCATTGTTTCCAAGCCATCTGTGAACCAAATCTATCCTACCTTTACCCGAAGCCCAAAACCCGTAAGTCCTTTTGATATGTGCACGGTTTATAGCTTATGTGTGATTGTTATACAAACCTATGATAACGAAGTCGCATTCTTGGTTTTATGAGTGTTATATACTAGCACATTATACGCTAGTCCAGATATTAAACCGAGAGGAGCGAACATTGTGAGGGGTGTGTAGCATATGTAGATGATAATAAGCATGTTAGTTTTGGATAGGCAAGTCTTGTTTTGAAACTGCGCAACACTTGCTCGCCAGATTGTCAATCTCGATTGTGTAAGTCTATGGGACGGGTATGATTGGGGACCTTGGAAAATCGATAGGTGAAGGAATTGGAGGTGATTTGTTAAGTAGGTGAGTCGTGTTTTGAGATGGTTTGATTGGGGACAATCAAAGGTAAGTGTGGGAATGTGATGGACGGGGTCAATCATGGTGTTTTAGATGCTTAACTATGTGTTTTTAATGTCATTGGAGCGTTTATATGCTTTGAATGTGATAACTACGCAACTTTGTGTGATTGTAGGTTAAATGGCATATTTGGATGGATTTGGAAGCTTAAATGTGGTTGAGGTTGAGTTTGGATGGTGAACCGAAGATATGGAGGTGTTCATGGACGTTGGAGCATATTTGAGGGTTTCGGAACAAGTTACGAAGGATTGGAAGTCACCCGAGAGCACCGGGGATGAAAACACGAAGAATGGCCAATTTTTACACAGGGGCGCAACCTACTAGCAGACAGGGGCGCAACCTACCTCAGGAGGGCGCAACCTACTTCACCAGGGGCGCAAGCTTGCGCCCCTATCTGATTATGGACGCGAAATTTCGGGTTTTGGCCATATTTAAGGGTTCTTTACTCCATAAACGAAAAAGACTTCAACCCTAGCTGTCTTGGACCATTCTAGGACGAATTTTATCATTCCAAAACATATTTTAATCATTCTTTTCATGCATCAATCATCAAAATCATCCATGGAAGCATACATAATCATGATGAGCGGCTAGTTTCTTTATGTAACCACCTCCGGGTGCACGGTTCGTTTGTGAAACCTTTAAACTTGTTTGATTTGGTTCTTGGATTGTTTTTCATTCACTTGAAGAATATTTGTGGTTTTAATCATTTAAACAATTTATGTGTGTTTCAATTACTTATCTTTTAATCATTCGCATTCGGTTTTCTTGCATCGTGAGCAGTTTGATTATTGGGAGGGTAATTGATACATGTGGGTTGGTAATTGAATTGTACAGGTTATTATTAAAAACTTGTGTTCGGTTATCACTTGATTTAAAATCGTTTAACAAAGCCATGTCTATGTGGTATCCTATCATTTAACCAGGTTTGGGTGAATCATTGAACCGGAAACTCGGAGGGGGTTACTTCTTTATTATTATTGTTTACAACTTTTCAAATCCGTTTTCTTAATTCAAAGCAAAAGCAAAGTAATTAGGTTTTAGTTTAATAGTTAAATTTACAAAACTACTCTTTCCACCAATTCCCTGTGGAGACGACTCGACTTCCGTATACTACTTAATCTTTTCTTTTGACCGACCAAACCACATCAATCACTTAAAATATGAAAGTGTCAACTTATGAAATTCATATAAAAACATGGCTTATTATAACAGCATTATATTTTTTGCAATAATATTTACAACACAACTTATTTATGCACAAGAGCTAAAAAACAGAACATATTTAAAATACACTAATTATCAAAGCATTTATGCAATGCTAGGTTGTAAATCATGCTTTAGGGGTGTTTTATGTTTTAAAGGGTTGTAATCTTTGCTTTAGTGGGTTGCACTGTAAAACCTCTGGTATTGCAGGTTGTTTTGCTTTTTACACGCGTCTTTTATCAGTTAGCAACACACCTCATACCCTGCCACGTTCTACTTCTTATCTCTTTCTCTACACCTCAAAAGTCCACCTAACTTCTTCTTCCACCTCTTAGCTCTCTCTCTCTCTCTCTCTCTCTAGACGCCTGAGCGAGTCACCTCACCAAACAGCTCCGGTCACCTTCCCTCCGTCACACACCTTCCTTTGTCACAGATCTAACATATCTCTGTCACCGTCATTATCTGCGTCGCAGACCCCCTCCGCACGTATGAGGTCGTTTCTGGAGTTAGGGTTGCGGTCAGTGGTCATGAAGTCGGTGAATGTGTGGTTCCGTCGAAGCATTTTTGTTCTGTTCGACTACAACGGTTGGGTATCGACGCCGGTTTCATTTCCCTCGGTTGATTAAGGTAAATACTAAACACAATTTTCTAACTTTTGATTTAAATACCAATGCCTGTTGTTATGCATGTACCATTTTCCTTTCGAGTTTTCTCTAAGAATTAATAGCCACAAGAATTGGCGTTCTTTGTCGTTTTTTATTGATTTTGGCAACCATTCGTAAAAGTTCAATTCATTATTCTCGACTTTACAAAACATTTTTGTTTGTTATGTTATTTTTTTCTTTCAATATTAATTGGTTGGTATTAATTGTTTTTATTAAGCTTTTAGTTTGGTTGGGAACAAGTCTAGGAATGTACCAATGGAATCATCTCATCCTAAAAAAGAATAAAATAATGCAAAATCCATACAACGGCTCAGTGGTTCCAGCTGAAATGAGCCAATACAATCTACAGGTTGAGGTGTTAATTTAATTTTAGTAGTTGTGTGTATATTGTATATACTGAGGACACATTTGTTAAAGTCTTAATATGTAATACAAAGGCTTGGGATTTGGTTATTTTGTAGCCCCTATTAGTAATGCATGCCCTGCTCTCTGCCTCTATGCCCTCTCTCCATAACCAAAGTCGAGAGACGAATTCTCGATCTTCTTAAGCGTGTTCGAGGTGTATTTGGGAAGGCCACAAACATCTTCCGGGTTAGATGAAACTATTATCAAGAACATTTTCTAGGAAGGCCACAAACATCTTCCCGATCTTCTTAAGAACATTGATGCCTATAAACGGATTTCCACCATCACCAGAACTTCTGTCGGTCCAAATGGTAGATCATTCTTTCTTTCTTTTTGTCAGATATTCGTGGGTTTTACTGATCTGTCATGTATTGTTTATGATATGTTGTAAATGTTTCTCTTTTGATGTCAAATTTATATTTTTTTTGTAAGTAAAATGATTCAGATATACTTAAAGGTTTGAACATATGTTTTTTTTTCTTTTTTTCTTTTTTTGAATTATTGTTGATAATTAACCCTTTTGGAATGCAAAATCCTTATGAACTCCGTTGGTATGTAGGTGAATATGTGGATGTGGTGAAAAATGGAATCATTGACCCGCTGAAAGTGATTAGAACAGCCTTAGTTTATGCACAACAAGGTTTATGCAAAGAGGGAGTGGTTCAACGATGGTCACTGTTTCACAACGGTGAAATTGAATGGAGCAGGTGGTTTGAAGTGGTAAATCGGTGGCAAATGGGTGCGGTGACGGTCGTTGTGGCTTACGTAGAGGCAGCGACGGTGGTGGGCAGTACTCTGTCCAGGAAAGGACCATTGCGAGGTAATCTTATTTTGATTAATCGATTGAATGCCTTTTTTCTAGGGCTGATAACCACCAGCGATGCCATTAACTCAACCCAAGAAAAGCCTCATCTTCTCCTTATTTACAAACGCAATTTTTTTTATTAAACTAATTTTGTTACACAGTAACGTTGTAAAATTTCAGTTTGTAAATCTTCACTGTAAGTGATGGTTTAGGTTAAATATTTCTAAATCTTGATTCTAAACAAATGTTGGTCTCGTAATCCGTGGTTCCTTTAGCTTATCCAGTTTGTGTCGCCTGCATTGCTGCTTCTTTTCTGTGGTTCGTCGGTGAGTTTAGATAAATTTATGTGTGGTTTTGTTTACTTTAGGTTACGTATTGTTTGTTATCTTCTTTCTTTGACCATAATAATTTGTGGGGTTCGTATAGGTTTACGGTTTATAAACTGAACAAAATTTTTAAGTGGAAACTTTACTAGACATTTTAACTAAAAAAGAGACTGTGCCAACATGGTGGAACATGTTCAAAATACATAATCCTAATTAGATTACTACTGAACAAATAAAGAAATTTAGTTACGAAAGCGGTTGGGTCAATTGAGTTGAGCAACTTGAATATTAATATCTCAGGTGTTTTTTTTTTCTGATGTAGGTTGGTCATTTGTTTAGTTTTGGATTTTAGGAGAGTTTGCGTTTAATCTGATTGGTTTCGCATTCTGGGGTTTGTGTTGGTATGTTTGTTGGTGATTGTTGTTTCTAGCATTTTGATTATATGTTTCTTTGAGTAAATTTGTTGCAGACTTACAAGGGGGGTGGGGTGGAATGGTGCAAACCAATAAAAAGAAATCTCTCATTACCTATAATTAATTATTTTAGTTTCATGTTTTTAGGATGTGAGGATGCAATCCACCTTTTTTGTTTCTCAAAGGGTTTGTTTGTCCAACACCTCCTGCTCTCAGTGGTCGTATACCCATTTGAAATGCAACAACCTGTTCAAATATATACTCTAGCCATAGGAAAGTTAAGTTCTATTAGAAACAGTTACACATAAGCAACATGTTTGTAGTGCTGCTTTAAGGCATTTTTCATTGAATCCCCTTAAGTTTGAAGTTGACACAATGGGCTAAAACTTGATTACAGGAAACAAATACTGGAGCGGACTTTTACGAGACTATTATGGCCCTCGAGCCGCCAATAGGGCTACTCCACGAAATGGATTCTGTAGCAGCCCATGTAATATTGGAATTCACAGCATTGAAGTCTGAGAAATACGTAAGTACATACTCAACTCACTACTAGTTTAAATTTCAGAGAGCGTTTATTAGTTAACTCAACATTAAAGACTAATGACACCTATCCACTGCAGGCACGCTACAGCTTTCTTCAACAAGTGCCACTTATGTTTGCCTTAATCCGCCAAGAGTAGAAGCCGAGATTCTAAAGGAATATAAGCACACTGTTCCACATGTCTTTATGAAAATGTATTATTTATACACTTCAAAGAGAAGTAAAAGATGCAAACGGTTTCTGAATTTGTATTAGTATCGCCAACCTATAACCCGTGCACGGCGCCACACTGTCATCAACGTGCCCCCGCCGCAACGCGCGGGGGGCGACATCTAGTTACACATATAACATATTTGCCCCAATGGAAAAAACCATGAACTTTTGGGCACAACACGAAACAGGAAAACGTTTCAACATGAAGTTCTTCGTCTTTAGTACACAAACGAAGTTATACTACAACATGAAATTTGACTCTTGGCCACCAACGACCATTATTGTATTACCCTTTTAACAATCCAAACCATCTTTGAACAAACCTAAATAACCATGGCTCTTAAAAAAATACAATTTAAGTGGACCTTTAATCTAAGTTGGCTATCTCAAAACTACCTATTGAGTTAGTGTTGTATCTTTACAAAATAATAATCTGTTCCCACTGGTTAGTTATTTTTGTGAGTTTTACATGATAGCCTCTCGTGGTTGCAAAACTGGAGTAGACATTTACCCTTCATTGCTAACAAAGAGTAGGAATGCATGTCACTGTTCCGTAACAGCTACTCAATTTGCGGACAGGAGTATATTTGAAGGGACAAGCGGTGTTTAAAATGTTGTATACCTCGCGAACAACAATTTAAAACAATGAGGACAGAGTATCCACTAAAAACCAATTGCAATACATGTGTTTCAATTTCCAAATACCCAAAAAAATTGAACTCAACTAATGATTTGATAAATAATAATATTATTGAAGAACATATACCTCAAAAGAAGCACGTTCGATGAGATAGAGGTGTATAGAGTCCAATTTAGTCGAACCAGACCGTAATCAACAGATGAACAACTCGAAAACCTTTTTCTCTCTCAGATAAGCAAAGGCGCATCATCATCGAGCAACGGCGCAATATTAAATGAACAATTACATCAAAACACAAAAACAAACAGAGAAACAAATTAAACGATCCAAAACAAACACCTAAACTTAAACAAACACAAGAAAATCCAACAATCCAAAACAAAGTGAGGTTTCTATGGTTCAGAGTTTACCGAAAACTTGGCTGCAAGGCGGGTTGCTGGGTAAAACCTGCCATCCACCAACCTTGCCATGCCATCGTCATTAATAGTCGGAAAATACTTTCAACTCATCATAACCAAGCCACAAATTGCAAGTATCTATAGCCGATACTGAAATTGAAATCACCACCAAGGCTGTCGGGCGCATCTGTCCAGAACCCCCAAAGAGTGTCACCGGCACCACCATCCATAGGTAAAAACATATGGGGTAGGCGACAGGGTGGAGGGAGGCCGCAGCGGCGGTGAATCTGGACTCGCAAGAGAGAGGTGGCGGCGGTGAATCTGGACTCATTAAAACCTGAATCATCACACATTCACACCACATCACAATAAAAAACCATAAAATAACACAAATTCAGATCTCGTATTAAACATGGTCAGATTAAAAAGCACTTACAGAATGATCAACAACAATGAAGGTTTTTCTGAATGATGAGTACAGATCGAACCCAGAAGCCACGTCATCTACAAGACCCTGTAGTCACCACCATCATCAGATGCCCAAAATAATGAATCTGACCTTGGGGTTTCTCGATCTACCCGAAAAAGGGACATGCATCTTGATCGGAATAGGGTATAGCTTCGTTGATAAAAGGGACAGAAATAACAAATAAATTACATATGCGACACCACCAACATGCACCAACGTTCACCGCATCACCACCATCTACCACCACAAATCACCGTCTGAAACAGATCAACAAACCATGACAGTGGGGGTGGCCGAAAGGGGGGATAACAAGCTATCGGTGACGATGGGTGACTAGTGGAACGAAAGAGAGAGAGGCGGTGGGTAAGCATTGGAAAGTGAGAGAACAAAATGGTTGAATACAACTCAGACAATCAAGATAGCATACAACTCAGACAATGAAAATACCTAGAATACCCTTGTAAGCACTAATAATAACAATAATGGCAGACTTACTGTTCAAATCCAAAGGTATATTATTATAGTTAAATTAGTTGGTTGCTTTACCTATCACAATTATGTAAACCCAAAATTCTTTTTCCCTTTCACATGTTTTACCCATTTGTACTCTATTTCTCAAGAAAGTTAATTAAAAATGAATAGTAATAAAACTTATACATTATTTCAATCATATCTTTATCTTATAATATCGTTTTTAGTTCCTAAATGTGCATTACTAATTATTTAATATTTCTTTTATTTAACTCGTGTAATACGCAAGTTTCTAACCCAGTAATATTTGCATAAGTAATAAGCTGAATGTATAAACCTCAAGCTCGACCATCTTTGTTAAACAAGTTTTGTTTAGGCTTGAGTTTGTGATTTGTATTTTAACAATTAAATCTTACATAACTCACGAGTTACTTGAATCATTTTTTTACCTTTGTTAAACAAATATAAAGCAAACCCGTGACTTTCTTTGAAATCATGAAACATTATTACTACATTAAAATAAGCTACATTAGAAAGATAACCAGTAGAAATGACTGAAAGGTTCTAGGTATAAGTTATTTAAAAGGTTATTAATTAGTAGTCCACGAGGATAATAACTTTTGCCACACGCGAAAGAATAATATCCCATACAACTAGAAAGGCCATTTTTTTATTCGGCAAAATGATAATACGTTTTAGCTTTTTTTTTTTTTCATATAATGATATATTCAAAGATATGTCGTGTCAGATTAATTAATTCCATTATAAAATGCACATGTGTATGAGTAATACATAAAGAAAACGTTGTTTTATGAGTTTGTCGTGGTGCTAGTTCTATAACAAGTTAGATAAATAAGTCATTCCAATTGTTAAACACCAAAACAGTAGAACAAGGTGTTTCGTGGTAGGCATGAAAGTGATAATCTATCGTGTTTATTAGCACTTATTTACCACTTGATTATAAATCATATACGTAGAGTAAAGATCAAATACAAAGTATTTTTTGGTAAAACTGTGAGAATTAAAGGGGGAGGGGGGAGAATTTTTTATTTTTTTTAGAATTTTTTTTCCCATGTGCTTAAACATACTTTATAGATGAATAATAATTTTTTAGTGTAATTACGTCATTAAAGTAAATACATTAGTTAACACTAGGGTAATTATGCAATTACTTTACAACAGTAATTATGTAATTATTCTACACCAAAATTTATTTATTTTTTGTTTTTTTTTATTTCAATACTATAATACATATTTAACAATATAGGGAAAAAATTTGAAAAAATAAAATAAAAAAAATATCCTCCTTTGATTCTCACAGTTCTTACCAAAAAAACACTTTGTACAGGATATTTCCACATATAACACGTCTTTGACTTAGGGTATAAGGGGAACTCTTAGAAAAATAATTTCTTTCACTGATTTTAACCAGTTATACATTGTTACATCACTTCACTAATTTACTTCACTAAAACATTTTTTTTGTAGGCAGCACTTCACTGATTTTAACCAGTTATATTTCATTTAAATTTGAGAAAACTAACCGTTATATAGTCAGACGGTAATTAATTTTGTTACCGTTACATTTAAACCGTTGCAACCATTTGGAATTTGAACCATTACGGTTTGGTCTATAAAAACACCTTAATCCAACACAACAAAATCACACAATAACCCGGTTATACTTTAATCGTTTCGTAAAAATGGTCCCGTGGAATGCAAATGAGGATATCGCGTTAACGAGGGCATACCTGGTGGTGAGAAACACATGGGTTCATGAAGTCGATACCCCAATTTCGTGTTGGCACCGGGTGTCGGGGATATTCAATAATTTAACCGGCACAAATGACCGCTCCAATGATTCGATCGTTCGTAGGTGGATTCTTCTCTGGTCCAGGTGTCTTCGTTGGAACGTCCTCTATGAAGCCACGATGGAGAGGCACCCTAATGTTCAAGAAGACATTGCAATCCAACTCATGGCGACTACTACCGTGAACAAATGACTAACTTCACCCATTTTGCGTCATGGCGATTGTTGCGAGATTTAATTAATAATTAATGTTTACGGTTGTTTAATGTTTATTGTGTAATGGTTTTTAAATTTTGAATGAAAGTTCATCGTGGCACTTATTTTATGTGATTGTATGATTTGTATAGGGGTAAAAGATAAAAAAAAGGGTCAAAATATAAAACACGGTCAAAGGTGAAAGAAAAACATGGCATATTATTATTGGTCAAGAAAATGACCGTTTCTTTGTACCAGCACGGTAACAAGCACAAGAAAACGGTTCACGAGAACCCTACCAGCACATGTGGCGACGATATTACCGTGCTGGTAATGGGATACCCGTGCCCAATTCTGGTGGCGCCTCGTCCCCCCATAAGAACTCTTTTAGATAAACAAGTTACATAGTTTTAAGCGTGTGTGTGTTATGACTGATATCTTTGAAATAGTTAAATATATGGATCTTAATTGGATCGATTCATTTTAAATTAGGCCCGATTGTGTTTAACCTCAACCCGTTTTGAGTTTTTAACATGTGTAAAAAACAAATGAACGGCCAGGCCGGCTTAAGGAGGTATTTTGAAGCTAGAGCTTTAGGCCCCCAATCTAATAGGGCCTCTAAATTTTAAAAGTTTTTTTTATATATATATGGTATTTTTTTTTTTTTTTTTTGTAATAAAAGACTTTCATCTTAATATCAATGGTTTCTATGTCTTATTTATTGTATTTATCATGCAAATAGTTCTAATCCTTCATTATTGTTATCTTCACATTTTAATTTGTTTTTTTAGTTTCACAAAACGCCTCCATTTTAATATTTGTTTTAGACTCCTACAAAGATTGAGCCTGCCTTTAGAACGGCTCAACTCTTGTACCCCTAGTGCTTCCGTGTACGTATGATTATAATAAATTGATAACTTAGCGTGGTTTAACAAAATTTTTGGTTCCAGCACACGTTAACTTAATTACAACTTTGTAGCATTTTGATTTGTTCAACGACCTCACTGTATTGATATTATTTTCAATAAGTTGTTGATATATGTTTACCTTTTATAATTCCACCAAAACTTAATTATTAAGTTTACTTTTTCTGAGAAGTAGTTGATTATACGTTTGGCGAAGAGTTTTAAGGACTTTTATGAGCTTCAAGCTTCAAGCTTTAAGCTTTTAAGAAAAAACTCATACTCAATAAAAAAAATCTTGTTTGGTTAAGAGAGCTTGAAGCTTTTAGGTTAGAATAAAAAAAAACTCTAAATTAAAAAAGCTACTACTATTAGCGTTTAAGAAAAAGCTTCTACTAATGACAAGCTTTTAATGAGTAAATAACACAAATACCAATTCTATAAAAAAACATGCATACAAATTTTTAGTTAATGCTCATTTTAGTCATTTTAAGCATTTTATTAAATGCTCCAGCTACTCTGCCAAATACTAAAATATATTTAAAAAACAACAGCTACCAACTTCCAGTCACTAGCTTTCAGCTACTATCCACCAGCTAATTTTGCCAAACATAGCTTACGTTTTCTTAAAATTTAATGATGTGATGCAATGCAATGATATTTGTCCTTATAAAATAACCTGAGTTTAAATCTTTGAAAGTATAAAATTATGAGATGTTGGATGTAGAGAGAAATATTTTGGTGGTGGTTGAAATAAAAGTACTAGGGTTTACTAGTTTACATTATTTTTGTTTTTATGTAAGTTTTATTTTTATTTATTTTTTTCATAAATTGCTTTATAAATTATTTTATTCATGATAAATTTTGCATGCCTTCTAAGGCAATAAACATTTAGCATGCATAATGTGCATGAAATATTCTACACAAACTCAAAGAGTGTTTCAAGCATCTTTTAAATGCTTTTCAATAATGTTCTCAAAGACTCAAAGATGACACAAATAATTTCGTATACTTGTATAATCAATCAATAAGGGCAGACGGGGCGCTATCAGAATTTGGCACGGGTACCTCACTACCAACACGGTAACACCGCCGCCACCCATGCTGGTAGTGGTCCCGTGAGCCAAATTCTGGTTCTAGTTAACGGGCTGGTACACTTGATTTTTCTCTTTCTCTCTCCTCTTTGTCTCTATCTCTCTCTAATTGATTGTTGGTAAATAATCAGTGAAGCGTTGCCTTCAAAAAAATGTTTCAGTGAAGGAAATCAGTGAAGTGACGTGGAAGTATAGGATTGGTTAAAATCAGTGAAATTGAAAAAACTCACGGGTAGTGCCCCGTCCGCCCTAAAAGAAATATCATGTTCTCAAATTCTCATGACACAAAAGAAGGAAAACGGGTAAAGTCATAATTTTAAGAATTATAGATTGTAATAATTTAAAATTTAAAATAAACATAGAATATAAATTATAACCATTATTCTTGATTATAATTTGATGAATATCATTAAACTTCTAGAAACGGTTAATTATAAAGGATTAATTACATATATCCCCCTATTTTCAACTATAATTACATATATACCCAACCTAAAATTTAAATTACAAATACCCCCCTACAAAACTTCATAAATTACATATATACCCATTCTATGAAAAATGCATAGGAAAATAACTATTTTACCCCAATTCTTTTACTAAACTATATTCACGACAAGTCATACAACACATTCTTTGCATCCTAAAACTTATATCCCATACGATCTTTCCAACTTAGTAAGTTATGAACACTAAGAACATGTAACATGCAAAATGTTTCCATGTATCCTACAACTTGATTTCACCGAAACGAGTGTTCTAACACTCTTACATAATCATTAGTAAGCCCTTGTATCATTACATTCATCATAACATGTAATGATATGATGTGCTTAATAATAGAATGGGTATATTTGATATTTTTAGTTTTTGGGAAGGGGAAATATGTAAATAAAATTTTTGACTTGGGTATGTATGTAATTTATAAAGTTTGGGAAGGGGAGATATGTAAATAAAATTTTAACTTGGGTATATATGTAATTTTTGAAGTTTGGAGGGGGATATATGTAATTACCCCATTTATAAAATACGTTCATTTGATCCATGACTTAGCTGATTTTGGGGTTGTTTGGCAAGTGATGAACCAGTAAGTGCTGAATTAGTAAGAGAACTTAATGGGTAAGAGGCTCTGAACCAGTGTGCAAAATCACTATTTTATCCCTGTAACAATAACACCTTCATAACTTAGAAAACCCCACTTTAATCAATAAAAATCTTATACATAATTTATTTCCTATTATTATTATTATTATTATTATTATTATTATTATTATTATTATTATTATTTTTAAACTGTTATTGTTATTATTATTATTAAATCAAAAACAAAAACAACATAAAAATCTCTACCTACCCCATTTTAATTCTAATCTTCTTCTTCTTTAGTTTTTACGCAGACACCATATCCAAAACAAAATTCTCCACCTCGAAACCACCGATCAAGACCCCAAAACAACATATTTAATTTCTCACTTTACAACCCGAACATACCAGCACCCGACCGGGAGGAGCGACGGGGCAAGGGTGTACGGCGGCGACGGTATTGGGCCGATGAGGGGTGATGCGGAGCTCGGATCGAGCGACGGGTCAAGGGCTATTGTCTTCATCAGAGTTCAGAGAAGGGTATATGGGTCTTGTTTTTCATTCAGCATCTTCTCACTGCTGAATGGTTCAGCTCTGAACTGAATCATTAAGAGGTTGCATTTTCACAACCAAACAGCTCCGCCTCTGACCGAATCAGAGGTTACCTCTTAATGGAGCTATTCAGAGGTGAACCAAACAGCCCCTATC
Organism: Ambrosia trifida; assembly: GCA_028751855.1. Taxonomy (NCBI): domain Eukaryota; kingdom Viridiplantae; phylum Streptophyta; class Magnoliopsida; order Asterales; family Asteraceae; genus Ambrosia; species Ambrosia trifida. Next base: position 97,379,944 of record CM054130.1, read on the forward strand.
TCTCACAAAAGTGATTGAATGTTCAATGTAATAAATTGTGTAGTATTTAGGCGAAAAAAACTCAAAAGTTAAAAACAAACCATGTGTTTTTGGGTAGCTTTACATCTACTTTATGATATTGATGGTGGAAATTACAATGATTTTTCCCTAGGTTATCAATATCTATATTCTATATTATCTTATTAAAGTGGAGTGATGTACAATATGATAATTTGTATATCTGTACAACTTAAGAAGCAACATGTACAACATATTTAAGCAAAAAAATTAAGGGTATTATTGGCATAGTTGTGACAATTAAGACACTTAGGAGGGTAGATTAGTAAATTTAACATAATCCAATACCCCACATCCTAAAATCTTATCTCAATTATGCCCTTATGTCCAACTTTTAAAACACAAAATACAACCTAACCTATGATGCATCTTAAATGTAAGACCTTTCAACCCCTCATCTATATTATTATATATACTTCACTAGTTTTTATCCCGGGAGCGTCCCGGGTTGAAATATCTAATATGACATAATAAAATATATTATTATTATTATTATTATTATTATTATTATTATTATTATTATTATTATTATAAACAAATCTATGCCATAAGTTATGATATTCAAATATAAAAAAACGAATCTCTGCGTTGGGGTATAAATCTAGTGCCATTACAAATGAATTCGGAAGTTTGTAATCGATCATTCTAATAGAACTAACATGAAATAAGAAAAAAAAAGTTAATTATTGAAATATCGAACGCATTAGTCTAAGGGTTATGTGATGCGTTAAAAAATTCATGGGGATATGATCGGGTATATAGTTCGGGTATTTGGGTATGTTGTTTCGGGTAATCGGGTCGGGTATCACCTAATCCCAGACCCGACCCAAACCCACAATTTTTTTAAACTAATCCCAAACCCGACACAATACCTGTCGGGTTACAAAAAATAGTCATTTTTTTCTCCGTTTTTTATATAGCACTATGGTACTCGTTGGAAAGATAATAAAACGCTCGTTAATTTGGTGTAATTTTTTTCTTTAAAAAATCTCGTATATAAAAGATATTAACGTTTAAAAGTTATGGGAGGAAACATGAGAGAAAAATAATAAAGGTTTAATATTTAGATTTAGTAGATTAGGTATTTAATAGATTAGGTTAAAGATTATAATAGATTAGGTTAAATCATATTTATTCCTTTTTTTTAATTGGTTTACACTTGCCACATCACATCTTATGTGACATCTCTCAAAGGAGAGATTGCATAAGATTATGACATGTAGGATTAATCCCTTTGCAATATATATATATATATATATATATATATATATATATATATATTATAATCAATTTCTTGAATACTAATAGTCTTTTCATAACCCCAAACAAAATCTTAGAGATAATTTCATGCTTTGAAACATTGTTTTGTCCAAAAAATTTATGTCTTCATTAGATGAGAAGAGAAAAAAATCAATGAGAAGTTAAGACGCTTGCAAGATATGGTTCCCGGATGCTACAAGGTATAAAGATATGACTTAATCTTTATATACATATATACATTTATTTCTACTTGTTCATATGTTCTTTGACAATTACAAAAATTTATCTTCATAATATATCATTGTTTTGCTCTATTTAAGTTTAGTTATTTGCTGTAGACAATAGGAATGCCAATGATGTTGGATGTGATAATCAACTATGTTAGATCATTGCAAAATCAAATCGAGGTAATTTAATTGTGCAACTAACAATTAAAACAATAAACAAACAATATTCAGAATTATTGATGAGAAAATATTTTTCAAAATTGATTAGTACAGTTTTTTCTCTTCTTTGTGCATTTTTAGTTTCTTTCCATGAAGCTTTCAGAAGCCAACATGTTCTATGACCTATTGACCTCAACTCTACTAAATTGGATGATATGACCCCTGTGAAGGTGACAGATGGCTTTCCTAACTATCCTTGTTAAGAAGTTGTGTATCTTGAATCATATATATTGTTAACTAAATAAAACGGACAAAATTATAAACATAACATTCTAGATTTGCTAATACGTTTCTAATATATTATAAATATTACTTCCACTTACTGCATAGGATGAAAACTAATGTTGCAGGGAACAAATGGATATGAAGGACAGATGATGGAGAGGATGGTTGGAGAAGAGTATGGAGACTTTCCTCAATTTCAATCAATATGGTCTCTTTGAACGCCATGAAATAGTTAACTCTATAAATCTATATATGCATGCTCAAATATAACTTTATACGTAAACTATATTTGTTCTAAGACTTTTAAGGTATTTGTTGATCTATTTAATGTTCTTGTTAAACGTTGTATTAAGTATGGTTCACAATATTATTTTGCTTTCAGCAATTGTATATTGTTTAAGTTCTAATTCTAATTAATAAAATAAATTAAACACTAGCATAAAGAGAAAACAAAAACTTAACTATGTGTTAATTACTTATGTTATTTGTGTTAAGAAATAAGAAATCGAAAAGCCATAAATTCACGCTCACGCTAATGAATCAACTCGAATCTTTATCTTCTATACTATATTATAAAGCATAAGTGAAGGATACCCGCAAAATTTAAGTAAATACAACATTTATTGCTTATAGTACAATGCTTATTGAAGTCATTTAGGGGGTAAAATTGTCTTTCTACCTGAATATTAAATTGTTGAAGAAATTAATTTAAACATAATTATAAAATTGATGAGGAAATTAACAATAATGTGGTGACTCTTTACATTCATAACCTCCATGTCTTTATTATGTTTGTATCAATGTTATAGTCTTATAAATAGTAGTGGTCATGTATTTAGTATATAAATAATGTGGTGACTCTTCATATACATAACTTACACATCTTTCAATGTTTATAGTAAATAAATGGGAAAATATCATAAAAACACTAAACTTTCTGTTTTTTCTCACTAAAGTCACTCAACAATTTTTTGCACATAAAAAGCACTACACTTTCAGTTTGTTCTTACAAAAGTTACTCAACATTTCTTTGCACCTAAAAACACTATACTTTCTGTTTTTTCTCATAAAAGTCATCGAACATTTCTTTTTCGCATAAAACCCCTTAAAATGTCAATTTCGAACAAAATTTTGATGTTTTTTGTTTTAAATAACCTGGAACCGGAACTGTTAGTTGTGTTTGCTTACGTGTTGCATATGTGGTCTATATATTTTGTATCCTTAAAAAATCTCAAACTGATGAAATTGATTAAGAAAGTAAAGTACTTCACGCGTCTTATATCGATTAAAACACACTGTTTATTTGTTATATAATTTTTTTTCTGTGTACTTAAGAATTGTATGGCTATTTAAATTAGCGGAACTAATATTACTTTGATCGTAACAAGAGTGTTTTTTTTGTCATATAGTTTGTTACAAAAATAAATATATAATTACAAAATATCTTAAAAAACTACAAAAAAAAAAAAACACATGACAAAAAAAATAATGTTTTGGGTGACTTTTACAAGAAAAGACAGAAAGTATAGTGTTTTTTAAGTACAAAGAAATGTTGAGTGACTTTTGTAAGAAAAAACTGAAAGTGTAGTGCTTTTTATATGCAAAAAATTGTTAAGTGACTTTAATGAGAAAAAGCTGAAAGTTTAGTGTTTTTTATGGTATTTCCCCTAAATAAATTACATCATATATTATGTATTTATATCTTCTTTTTAAATTTATGTGGTTGCAGGATGGTATGATGTGACACTTCCGCACACAAATGAATATGTAGGCTTCAAGTTTGCCAACACACCCAACCCATGACACGATTCAACCCATTAAAGTGAGCGATATATGTAGGCTTGACGTTTATACAAGCAAATATGGTAGAGATACTTCATGAGCAACGCCATCATCTTCCTCGATGGTTTTTTGTTTTCTTTCCTATTATAAGCTTCTAGGAATAGAATTTAAGTTTCTGATCTCACGAAGTCACCAATTGTTTACATATCCAAAAGAAGACAATTTCTTATTAGTCGATTTGGAAGTTTTAACTATATTGATTACTAATTTGTTTGGTCCAATATATTTGTTACGACGTTTGTCAAACTAACATAAAACAAGAGTATCTATGCAAATCATTGACTCCGCTACATCTCGCGGGTCCCCTAAAATAATAGAAATATGTTGCACACTACAAACTGCATTTTTGTAATTACATCACTTCCACTACAATCTTATAGTCATTAAGAGATACAGCACCACTTCACTACGCTAAGCACCGCTCTACGATGGCATACTTATCTCCCTTCGAGATACATAAAAGGGTCTCACCGAAGGACGTGGGCCAATCCAAGGGTGTTGCAAGGAATAGTACAGCCTATTGTGATGTACCAATTTAAAATATTCAGAAGATATACTTAGTTTCAGTTTTTAATAACATATATTTTATACATCGTTGTTTTCTACTTCATCATAACGAATAACCAACAAAGACGATGTACGAGGGGCAAAATAGATGCACTCACCGCAACGCACGGACATTCCTACTAATATTTTTAACATTTTAAGCATTTCACCCAATATTTCTATCAAATCCTTGCCCTTGTCGTCTCAAGCAGTGGCGTTATTGCGAGGATGAAAGCATAGTTCAAAATCCATAATCAATTCTATTTTTAATTTTTCTAGTGAGTTTGAAGACATTAAAATTTAGAGTTCGGTATTCAAATAGTGCTATGAATTTGTGACTTGTGAGGTACAAATTGAAGCTCAACGCTCTGACGCGAATTACATGTTCTTTTTTTATACATAAAAATGTTAAGTTTTGTTCGGATAATCCTTAATCGAGCTACAACTTTGTGTTATTTCCACATAACTCACTCTGTGCAAATCAACCAAAATCTGTTTTTTTTTTTTTTTTTTTCAATTCTATTCAAAACTAGCTGATTACCTCAGGAGGGTCCCGGGGTTGAAAAATCTAATTTTACGTGATAACCTATTGCAAATGGCTCAAGTTAACTAACCACAAAATCTCTCAATCATTGCATGTTCATAGTATTCTAATCAGTAATAACTCATATTCCCCACAAAATCTAATTTTACGTGATAACATGAACACTTTGTGTGTTTTTTTCCTGTATGAACGAAACCCCACAAAAAATAGTCGATATTTCTCCGTTTTTTATATAACACTATGGTACTCGTTGGAAAGATAATAAAACGCTCGTTAATTTGGTGTAATTTTTTGCTTTAAAAAATCCCGTATATAAAAGATATAAACGTTTAAAAATTATGGGAGGAAATATGAGAGAACAAATTTTAAATTTATTTTTAAATTCTTTTTTCCTAAAATAACTCAATTTAATTAAAAAAGGAAACAATTCAAAAACACCATCTCCATTATGATGCCACGTGGTACTCTCAAGGAAAGGTTGAGGCTTCCATTGCACGCCACGTCAGCATATACGTTTTCTTTTATATATATAGATAGATTTTATTTAAGTTCGAAATTCCTTCCTTAATCAATCTACAAATCCGTTCCTTTAAACGTTCGTGTTCAATCCTTTATTCAGCTAATATTAAACAAACATTTATAAATAAACAACGTTTATGTTCATTCGATTTGTTTACATGTCTAAAAAAAGGGAAAAGTAGGAATCATAGTTGTTAAAGGCGCAAGCCTCACTTAAAACGAAAAGGGTGAGCCTTGGGCCTCAGTGCAAGACACTTAAAAAGCAAAAGTTTTTTAAACGATGCACATAGTATAAAAATACATTTTTGCGGGTTCTAAACATGTTTTAGGTTTCTTTAGGGTTAGTTTTAGTTGTTTTAGGTTAATTCTAAACTTATTTAGGGCTAGTATAATTGTTTAAGACTTATTCAGGGGCGCAACTTCTTGAGGGACCGAGGGGCCCTCGGCCCCCACCGTTTTTTGGCGCAGTGGTGGAATTTTACGATTTTCGTAGGTAAATTGAGTCCAGGTTTAGTCCGGCCCCCACTGATTTGATCTTCCAACCACTATCGATAAAAAAAATTTAGTCTAGCCTCCACCGATTCGAGAACCAAGCTTCGACACAGGACTTATTCAGACAATTCTTGGCTGGAATTCGTCAAAACTTGACCTACACAATGCGTTTGAGAGCCTGAAAGTTAGGTTTTGAAGGAAAGCGAAAAGAGTGTGTTGAAGTTTGCCTAGGCGCAGGAGTTGGTGAGTGAGGTAGGAATAATAATATATCGTCCAAAAAAAAGTAAAAAAAAAAAAAAAAAAACGTCCTAAAGGCCTCAACCAAAGTCAAGTCAAGTCATTTGAAATATTGACCAATTGAACATCGGACTATACTCAACACGTGTCCAAGTTCGATATCATTTCCTTTTTATAGAAGAAAGACCATTTACAGACAAGAGTCCCATGAAATCCAACTTGCTTAAGTAATGCTTTTTTTTACAGGTTTTATCGCCACTTCGAATAATAATAATATTAATAAAAGAATCAATCCTTCTTATTCATCAACACTCTAAACTCTAAACCACTCTGTTATTCAACAGGGTCTCTGAATATTATTCCAATGGGTTTTCTAAGCATATTCTTGGGGACTGTTGGTCTTGGAATTGGCTTTGTTATTGGTCTCTGTCTTGGCTTCTACTTCTTCATCTACTCAGACCTTGAAACTAAACCATTTGAGGTAATCTTTAATCTATGATTTTAAATGTTTTTTTGATTTGGGATTTGTGTGTTGATTTAAACTTTCTTGATCCTTTTTTTTAATCAATTTTATTGATTTAGATCGGTGCATTTAATTTTGAGTTTTTGATTGTGGCTGCCATGCATTAATCATCAACCTGCAAATTTATGTTTGATAATTTATTTTTATTTATTTTTTGATGCAAATTTTTTACCTTTGATTCTATTATTCATCTATGATGGAATTTATTAATTATTAAGCTTTGTATGAATATATATTTAATTAATGGTGACAAATTAGTAGTATTTTTTTTAGATAAACATGCTAAAGCTTGTGCAGATAACCAACATGCCTTTATCCCTCTGGCTTTCGACACCTTTGGCTCCCTGGCGCCAGAAGCTATTCGATTCTTGACCAGGGTCCAACGGGTTGTCCACAGCAATGTTTCATCCCCAGGGGGCAAGATTTTGTCTTTAGTAGACTAGGGTTTGCAATTCAAAAAGGGGTGGCGGCACAGCTTGTTGCCCGTCTACCAGCTATTATGATGTAACTTCCGTATTTTGTTTTAATGAATTTGAACTTCAAAATGAAAAAAAAAATATATATATATATAAAAAAGTAATTTTAAATGGCAATTAAAATTTGAAATTGGTACATTTGATTTTGTGCAAGTTTTCTGGGTTCTCGTGATAGTTTTTAGTCCAGGATGCCATGCATTTATGAACCTGTAAAAATTAATTATTTTATTATTATTTATAAATAAATTCTTTCTTTTATGTAAATGTCCATTTTTCATCTTATTTTGATGAAATTTCTTGAAGCTTAGAATAAATGTATTTTTTAATTATTGGTGACAGATTAGTAGTGTTTTTATTTTTTTTTTTTCTGTTTGATAATATTTATATTTAATTTAAAGATTTCTTGTTTGATCTGTAACACTACTTGTTTAGGTAGTTCTATTTGATTAAATTTTTCTAGTTTTGGATAAGTCTTAAAGGAATATTTTGAAAATTTTTAATTGGCATATTTTGCTGTTTAATGTAAAGTTTTTTCTTTATTGTCTCCTTTTTTATTTATTTTTTGATAATAGCACACATGGAAGAGGAAATATTGATTGATGCTTTGAAATCCCTTGTGCTTTATTTTATGTAAAGCTCTCACCTTTATTCCCATTTCTTTATCTTCTTCCATGGTTTTTTGTTGAATTTTATGGTTTTTGATGCTTTGTACTATTTTTTTTTTTTTTTTTTTTACTTTTGGGTTTTATTTAATTATATTATATAAATTGTCTTCCAGTCATTTTTTAATCCCTTTATTAGAATTAATTATTGATTTATTGACTCCCTAATTACAATAGAAGAGTCAATTTTGTCAGGTTGAATCGTTGAGCCTGAACATGACCTGATATGTATATGTGTCAAATATATCAACCATAATACGAACACACTTAAAATTGTGCAACCAGACTGTGCAACTTGAACATGACCCGTATTACTCATTTATCTAAGAAGTCAAATGAGTTGACGGTTATTGTAAGCAGGTTAAACGGGTTGGAGGGTTGTAATAAATGGGTTAGACGGGTTGGTGAGCCCACCTTTTAGTTAAATGGGTTACCCAGTAAACCTGTTTTTGAACAAGTTAAACAAGTCAATGCAAACACAAGCTGTATCCCAAAACCTGACTATTTTTGTGTCCCTTACACCCCTATTTATGGCATCACCATTACTTGTACTATAGCTGCTAGTTTCAACCTATATTATTTAAAAAGAGTATGTTCTTAGAAGTAACACTTGATTTCCTTGTTGAAAGTTTTCTAACTAGCTGTTATTCCAGCTCAGCATTCTTATTTTGTTGAGATTTTTATAATATCATTTTTTTTTCTGGTAATATTACATATGCTTGGTATGGTTTATTTGGAAAAAAATATCTTTTGGTGACCAATTTCTTTGTTCTAATGTTGGTGAATATCTATGCTACTTTAGGATCCAGTTGTGAAGCCAATTTCCAAGCTTGATTTAACGAGCATACAAGATTTGATACCCGAAATTCCTCTCTGGTTGAAGAATCCAGATTATGATCGCGTACGTATATCCTTCACAGCATTTACATAAACAACATTTTCTATATATTTTTTTATCTCTTTAACTTACATTACCCATATTACAGGTTGACTGGCTAAACAAATTTGTTGTGTGTATGTGGCCTTATCTCGACAAGGTACATTGTAAGAAACCGAAAAATGATCATTTTTTTAAATAAATTTTTAGTCTTTTGGGGCAAAACTGACGGAGGCTATTCAATTTGCAGGCGATTTGTGCTGCTATAAGGCAGACAACAGAACCAATATTTGCTGATTATATTGGACATGGGCACCGACCGATAGAATCAATCACATTTGAGACATTAAGTCTCGGGACCCTCCCTCCTACATTTCAAGGTTTGTGTAACTTGGGTATTTTGATCATTTTCTATCCTTAATCTAATCGACGTAGTGTTCTTGTACTAACGATTGGCAGGCATTAAAGTCTGTGAGACTGATGAGAACCAACTAGTGATGGAGCCGGCGATTAAATGGGCTGGAAATCCAAATATAGTCATAGCTGTAAAAATATCGTATTTGCGTATCAAGATTCAGGTAAGACACAAAATGACAACGATGCCCCTCTAATTGTAAATAGTGTTAATTATTTGATATGTTTGATTGTGAATTTGTGGTTGCTTCTCAGCTAGTGGATTTACAAGTGTTTGTTGTTCCAAGGGTGATACTGAAGCCTCTTGTCTCAAGTTTTCCATGTTTTTCCAATGTTGTTGTATCTTTGATGGAGAAGGTACAACTACTTTGGTTGTTATGTTTCTTTTATAGGTGTGGTTTGGTGGATGTGTTTATAGTTTTTGTTGTTAAAATGTTTTTTCAGCCTCATGTCGACTTTGGGTTGAAGGTGCTAGGTGGAGATGTTATGTCCATCCCTGGCCTTTATCAACTAGTGCAGGTTTGTATACCAACACAACACGAAAATAATTAGGTTTTGGGTTGTCGTAACTTATATCTTATTATTTAATATACAATTCGGGTTTACATGTCGACCCACCAACAGCTTAAACGAGTCATGTTCAAGTTAACACTATTTTTTAAGTGTCCGGGATAGAATTGATTACTTTGACATGTGTCAATATAAAAAAAAAAACTATTTTATAAAAAAAAAAAAAACTAAAAGTGTATGGAAAGAAAATGAAACCTTCTTGCGTTTCGCAGGATATCATTAAAAAAGAAGTTGCAAAGCTTTACCTTTGGCCACAAACTCTTCAAATACCTATTCTTGATTCTTCACTGTAAGTCACTTCTTGATGTATTTCTTAAACACTAAGTTATACTCTCTCCATTTGTTATATAACTCTAAAATACCCTTAAAGAAAGCAAACAAATGAATCTTGTAGGCCTAAATAGATGACGATGGGCATATAGGTAACTTTAACTAGGAATATCTTTCGGGTAAATGAAATGTTGCGTTTTTAATGAAATAAAGCGAGTAATGTATACTATAAAGATGTCGCAATGGACACAAACATCATGTAGGTTGACTTAGTTGGCCCTATGAAATGTACATGAACATCTTTTTTTAATGTTGTTTATTGTGTTAAGTTTTTCTTATTTATCACATGTTCTAATCAGTGGCATTGTGAAGAGGCCCGTTGGCGTACTGCACGTGAAAGTTGTACAAGCCACAAAACTCATGAAAATGGACATATTGGGATTATCCGATCCATATGTTAAACTAAAATTAAGCGGAGAGATGTTGCCTTCAAAGAAAACAACAATCAAGAAAAAGACCTTAAATCCTGTGTGGAATGAGACCTTTAAGCTTGTAGTTAAGGACCCTCAAGCTCAAACTCTCCAAGTTAATGTCTATGACTGGGACAAGGTAAATGATCGAAATACGTACCCTTGGGTTGATCATGACACTTGTTCCTTGTTTAACTTTTTTGTTGTTTAGGTTGGGAGTCATGACCGGTTGGGGATGCAAGTGGTGCCGTTGAAGCTGTTAACGCCTAACGAAACATTGGAACTAACACTTGATTTGCTCAAGAACACCAACGTATCCGATCCTCAAAAGAAACAACAAAGAGGACAGATTATGTTGGAGTTGACTTACGCGCCATTTAAGGAGGATAGTGAGGTATTTAGCGGGCCACTTTCGCCTCTAAAGAGAGAGAATGGCATGTTGTCGGGTGGCGAATCGCCGAGTGGGGCTGGGGCCGGTGTACTTTTGGTGACTATACAAGGAGCTGAGGATATAGAGGGGGAGCATCATAATAATCCCTATGCCATGGTGATATTTAGAGGAGAAACAAAGAAAACAAAAGTGAGATTTTGACTTTACCAGGTCAAGCCTATTGACTTAAATAATTAAATAACATTAAAAAAATAGGGAAATCACCAAAATAGTAATTTTGACCAATGTGCTTGACAAAGTAGCTTTTGACTATAAAAAATTCCGATCAATAAGTGTTTGACAAGTGTCCCTTGGCGCAACGTAATTTAATCTTTGCACAAAAGTTTTCAATCTCGGTGCAACATTCTCTTGTACAGTATGGAAATCTGTTGCGCCAAGTGAAAATATGATGCACCGGCGCAAGAGGGTGTTCCATACGGAAGCTTTGGTTGTGGCTGAAATAAATTCTTAACTAAAAATAAGGGACGCCAAATGATATTTGTAAAAAAAAAAAAAAAAAAAAAAAGTCAATGCTATTTTGTCAAACTAATATGTCAAAATGGCTATTTTGGTGATTTTTCCTTAAAAACTCTTTCAACTTGAAAATATGAAGAAATTGTATCAAATCTGAAGTTGAAAATTGGTTGTTTGACCTCATGAATCGCGACTGTCAAACTTTTTTGACAGAGAATTAAAAGGACTCGCGATCCCAAGTGGAACGAAGAGTTCCAGTTTATGCTCGATGAACCACCTATACAAGACAAGATACATATTAAAATCATGAGCAGGAGATCACGCATGAGTTTCTACCACAAGGTTTTACTTCTTTATTTTTTTAGGTTTTACTATTTGCATGCATTAAATATTGGCTTAAAAGTACATTGGGTTCATGCATGCATGGTTTCAAACGTGCAGGAATCACTAGGTCATGTGGATATTAACCTTGCAGATGTAGTGTACAATGGACGGATTAACCATAAGTTTCATCTCATAGATTCGAAGAATGGGTTGGTACATGTCGAGCTTCGATGGAGAGAAACTTGATCGATGTTTCTCTATGATGACGGGCTGGGTTGGATGAGGAGTGGTAGTATAGTCAACATGATTTTTTTTTTTTTTTTTTTTTTGAAGTATTTTTTGGATAGTGTTCATGGAAGAACTTTTTGTATAGGTCATACAAACGATCTGCATATACCCAAATGAAGAGTTATTAAAAGGTTAATTTAACCATATTGTTTATTTTATAATCTTTTAAAAAAATATATCTAATACACATAATTAGATGCTTATTACTTAGAGTCTTATAATCGTAATAATTATAACGTGAAAACAAAACAAAACCTAAACAAAATGAGTTTTTGACCCAACTTTTATACGGATGGATGGCAGTAGTGGCGGCAGTGGAGGTGGCAATGACGATGAGGCTTCGACGGCCATGGTTGATACCGGTGGCGGACCTATGCTTGAGTAAGAGGGTTTTCCGTTACCCATGATTCTACTTTAATTTTTATTGTTATATATACGAATATGATATAATCTCGAACGATCCCCATGAAATTTGAAACAAGTAAACCATATGTCAGAAAGTATGAATCCAGACTAGATAATAATAATATCAACACAATCATAACCACACAACAAAAGATAAGCGACAAAACGGTGACAAAACTCTATTATTATCCAACCCAAAAATAAACCCAACCAAACCCTTAGATTCTCAGCAAATCACTGAGAATCAATAAACAAGGTACAATACTTAGATCTTCTGCTGATTAGTAAGATCAGCAGACGATCCTGATAAGAAAGAATTGAATGTACAGATTTACAGACATTAACTAGACGATACAGACGAGAGAGAGTACAGAATAAATCCTAGAAGACAAAGAAAGAAAATAAAACGAATAATAATAAAATGAGCTGAAACAATCCTTTTATATGCCAGCTACCACGATCCGCGTGACCTTTCATCTCAGCCGTCCAATTATAATCAATCGATCTCAACCGTACACAAGAAACACGCATAAGAGACTGGGCTCTCTTTTCTCAACAGACTGTGTCCAATAAGCCCATCTCATCAGGAGCCCAATAAGACATGTTATCAAATAAAGCCCAAAACACAAACAAGCTAACATCTGCCAAAAGCCCATTAATGCTTGAATTACATATGAGAGTTACCTTTTTAACATCCCCACAATTCAAGCACTAAACATATCATACAACCCCAATCGTTCACAAAGAGCATTGTGTTGTACAACACTTACTCCTTTAGTAAACAAGTCTGCAACTTGTTCCTCTGATCTTACTTTAACAGTTTGGACTGTACCATTTGCAATTTTTTTCTCTCAAAAAATGAAAATCAATTTTAAAATGCTTATTCCTATCATGAAAGACAAGATTAGCAGCTATAGAGATAGCAGATTTACTATCACTATAAAGACTAATAGGTAACTCACATGTCACATTAAGCTCTTTTAACAAGTTTATAAGCCAAATCAACTCACATGTAGCAGAACACAATGCCCTATACTCAGCCTCAGCTGTGGACCTGGAAATTGTGTTATGCTTCTTACTTTTCCATGAAACAAGATAACCACCAAGATAAATACAAAATCCTGTTACAGATTTTCTTGTTACAAGACATTTGGCCCAATCAGCATCTGCAAAACCTTGCAGCTTAAAACTATCACTCTTTTTAAATAAGATACCTTTCCCAAGTGACAGTTTAAGATATCTAAGTAGTCTTAAGGTTACTTGAAGATGACCCTGATTAGGCTTATGTATAAACTGGCTAAGAAATTGTACAGTATAACTGATATCATGTCTTGTTAAAGATAAGTAAATCAGTTTACCAATTAGTTTTTGATAACCTGTAAGTTCTAGGCCTGTAAACGAACCGAACGAACACGAACACGGGCGTGTTCGTGTTTGTTCATTTAACTTTAACCGAACACGAACACATAATCGAACACATTTTTGTGTTCGTGTTCGTTCATTAAGAAATTTGTCGTGTTTGTGTTCGTTTATGTTCGTTCATTTAAACCTAAACGAACAGTTCATGAACATAAACGAACACAAATGATCAATATAAACGAACACAAATGAACATAAACGAACACAAACAAAAACAAGTTAATAATGATTCATGAACATAAATGAACGTTAGGGTTAGGATGGAGAGCGGCTGTGAAGTGTGAAGAGCGGCTAATAAGTGATATGTTTAGAATGTTAGGGTTAGGGTTAAGTTTTAGAACATATGAATTAAGGTTACTTAACAAAAGGAAATAAATAATAAAAATAAAGCTAAGTTTAATTAAATGAACATAAACGAACAAAATAAACGAACATAAATGAACGAACATAAACGAACGTTCATGAACATAAATGAACGAACACAACGTGTGTTCATGTTCGTTCGTTTAATTAAACGAACAAAAAATTGTGTTCGTGTTCATTCATTTATTTAAATAAACGAACATAAACGAACTTCCCGCCAAACAGTTCATGAACGTTCGGTTCGTTTACATGCCTACCTGTAACATTATCTAACAAAACCTCAGTTTTGCCATGTTTCTTTGTAACAACATAACTAAGTTCCATAGGTGTATTTACTGGTTTTAGGCCTGTAAACGAACCGAACGAACACATAATCGAACACATTTTTGTGTTCGTGTTCGTTCATTAAGAATTTTTTCGTGTTCGTTTATGTTCGTTCATTTAAAGCCTAAACGAACAGTTCATGAACATAATTAAACACAGATGATCAATATAAACGAACACAAATGAACATAAACGAACATTAATGAACACAAACAAAAACAAGTTTAATAATGATTCATCACAATTTAACCAAGTCTAATACATCACAATCCAACCAAAACAAAATCTAAATTAGTAGGGTTGTGGAGTGTGGAGAAGAAAGGAGGTGGGGTTGTGAAGTGTGGAGAGTGGATGATATTATTAGAATGTTGGGGTTAGGATTAAATTTTAGAACATATCAAATATATTGTATATAATATAATATGAATTAAGGTTACTTAACAAACGGGAAATAAATAATGAAAATAAAGTAAAGTTTAATTAAACGAACATAAATAAACAAACATAAACGAACATAAATGAACGAACAAAACATGTGTTCATGTTCGTTCATTTATCTAAATAAACGAACATAAACGAACTTCCCGCCGAACAGGTCACGAACAGTTCATGAACGTTCGGTTCATTTACAGGCCTAACTGGTTTACAACCTAAGTACCCAAACTCATTTAGTAATTCTAAACAATACTTTCTTTGGGATAAACAAATCCCAACATCAGAATATAATACTTCAATTCCTAAGAAGTATTTGAGTTTACCTAGATCCTTAATCTGAAAGTTTTTACTCGGCATATTTTTAAAATTGTTAATCTCACTCAGTGGCGTAGTTATTAAGGGGTGGGGAGGGGCGACCGACCCCCCGAATTTTCGCTCAGAAGTTCCGATTATATAGTATTCGTATAGAATTTTTTTGGTATATACAGTTTCGACCCCCCGGTGACTTCCGACCCCCAAAGTTTCGAGTCAAGCTTCGCGACTAATCTCACTACTATTATTTCTAGTGATAACAATATCATCAACATACACCAAAAGAGCAATAAAAACATCTTTCTCAGATTTGACAAATAATGAGTAATCACACACACTTTGTTTGAAACCCACTTGTAACAACACATTTGTCAATTTTCCATTCCAGTTTCTAGGGGCTTGTTTTAGCCCATACAAAGACTTAAACCAACTTGCAGACCTTAGACTCATCTTTTGAGTAATAACCTTCAGGTAAACTCATGTATACATCTTTAGTTAATGACCCATATAAGAATGTATTATTAATATCAAGTTGGAACAAAGACCAGTTGTTTTGGACAGCAAGACTGATTACAGTTCTCACTGTAACCATTTTAACAACAGGTGAGAATGTCTCACCAAAATCCAGACCCTCTCTTTGGTTGTAGCCTTTTGCTAGAAGTCTGGCTTTATACCTCTCAATCTCACCATTGGCTCTATATTTGACCTTATAGACCCATTTACAACTTATAGACTTTCTATCCTTAGGTAAATCACATAAGACCCATGTATTTTTCCTATGAAGAGTTTTAATGGTGTCATGTTAATGATTTTGTCTAACCCTTAATCCCTAGTAAACTCTCATTATTTATGCATACCCATGGGACACCCTATAAGGCCCATCTAATAATAAGTCCGCCCATCAAAGACTTATATGTTATTGGGCTTAGGATAATTAATAACTGATCATTATTATACAAATGATTATAAAGGCTATCGATAAATATACAAACATCACGTATATTTATTCCAACAGAGTCTAGTGAGTTGGGTAACTTGCCACAATGGTTTATATTTGCAAATATGATAGAAACACTAATATTATTATAATAATATGTAATTTTAGAAATAAAACGACTTTGGAGGTTTTATGCACCTTGAGGTTTTCATACTTAGCCTGTTTTCATTTTAACCAATATTTAATCATTTTCCAGACCTTATGAAAAGTACTAACCAAAAGTGAACAATTTCATTGTGGACAAACATAAAAAGGAAGCGTTCTGTACGTGGTGGACAATGGTGCGGCTGTGTTCACCTAAGCAATCGAAAACTGAATTAACCAAAAACCGAATTAACTTAAAATCGGCTATTGTTTTTTGTACACTTAGTTCACCAAAATCAACCAAACCGAAACAGAGCTATTCATATATTCATGTATTTTTAGCTTTTATAACTCTATTTCATATATTTATACCTCCATTCCATGTACTTTTAGACAAACAATTTAGCCAAATTTTGGTTTTTGTTATTAACTGAAATAACTAAATCAGACTAAAAACCAATAATCTAACCATATAAACCAAATCAAGTAACTGATTGTTTAATAAGATCAATTAATTGATGACTATGGTATTAGTTTATGTTGATGCTAATAATCAAACTGAATCGAACCATACACACACACACTTAGAAGTGTTTGTGTTACCCGCTGCGAGACACCCTACTAGTATGAATAAATATAAATTAATTAATTTTCATATGAAATTGAAACTTTGAAATAAAATGTGAAAATGAAAATAATATATCGTTTAGAGTTAATAGCCATTTTCGTCCCTGAGGTTTGGGCCAGTTTGCTTGTTCAGTACAAAAGTTTTTTTTTTTGCTTATTCGTCCTTTTCACTAACCCAGTTAAAAAATCTCGTTAACTCAGGGGTAGGGTTGTCTTTTTACCTATAATTTAAATTTTAATAAAAAATCTTACCCCACCCCACCCCACCCTACCCCCTATTATATCTCTCTGACTCTCTCCCTCTCACTCTTACTCTCTCTCTCCCTCTCTCACTCTTACTCTCTCTCTCTCTCTCTTTCTCTTCAACAATAACAACCTAACTCTTTAACTCTCTCACTCTCTTCTCCAACTCTCTCCTCAAAGAACACAAGAATCTCTCTCATTTTTTTTTGATTTTGAACACGATCTCTCTCTCTGTTCGACACTCTCTCTCAAAAATAATAATAAGTAAGGCAGAGGAGATGAGGGTTTGGTTGTGGGGATCGGCCGCCGGAGCAGTTTGGTTTCTGGGTTGGGTTTTAACGGTGTGTTTTGTCCGGGTTTGATTGGGTTTTAACGGTGTTGGGTTTGGTTGCAGGTATGGTAATGGTGGGTTCTGGGTTGGAGCAGGTTTCGGGTGTGGGGTTTCTGATGGAAGTGGTGGGTTTCCGGTCAGAGGGTGGCGGGTTGGGTTATGGTTTTCCGGGTGAAAAAGATGGGTTATCGGGTCTGGGTTGCAGGTTTTGGGTGAGGTGGGTTCGGGTTTTCTGGGTTGGTCAGTAGAGCAGGGGGTCGGGTTGGTTGTGTTCACGTCAGGTTCAAGTGTGTCCGACGAAGGTACAGTTTCCGATGTGGGTGTTCGAGTTCAAGGCTGAGTGTTCGATGTGACGATGGCGGTAAGTTCCGATAAGGTGACGACGTGGAGCGGCGTAGATGACCGGATCTTGAATGCTCATATTTGAAGTCTGTTTCTCCCTCTGTTGCTCTCCTTCATCAGTCTCTCTCTCTTTCTACCGCTAGTCTCTCTACAGATCTGTTTCACTCTCTCTCTCAAAGTATATGAATAAGTAAAAAGGGGATGGGGTGCGGTTGTGTTTATAGAAGCAGGAAGGGTGGGTGGTTGTTGAGGGGGAAACGCCGCCGGAGCTCCGCCTTGTACACCGCCGCTGACCACCGGAGCTCCCCCTCCCTCTCTCTCTCTCTGTATTAGTGTATATGTTTGTGGGTTTGTGTGTGACTTTTCTCGAGCAGCAGGATTGGATAGGGGGTTTGGGTTAGGTTTTATAATAATATAGGGTATCAAATGACAATATTGCCCTTCATTAAAGTGGGTAAAAGACAACACTACCCCTGACACTAACGACACTTTTTAACTGAGTTAGACAAAAGGACGAATTTGGCAAAAAAATCCAAACCTCAGGTAAGGGATTGCAAAAAAAAAAAACTTTTGTACTGAACAAGCAAACTGGCCCAAACCTCAGGGACGAAATTGGCTATTAACTCTATCGTTTATGTTTGTTTATATAGGCAAACTCAGGGGACTTCTTCATATGAGTTTTGAGGGATCTATAATAACTATTAACTAACATCTTTCTCTTTCGTCGTGAGCAAGAAAACTCTGAATTCATCAAAAACACACATAACTCTCTAATCTTTCTTTCTTTCTTCAATCATCAACAATGGTGCTCGAGGTACGTTCTTCAATCTATACCGTATATATTGTTTCTGCTGCATTCGCCCCTTTTTATTTTAAAATCTAGGGTTTAATTAATATTGTTATATGTAAATCAGGCGACGATGATCTGTATTGATAATTCTGAATGGATGCGCAACGGAGATTATTCACCAACTAGGTTTCAGGCTCAAGCTGATGCAGTTAATCTTATCTGTGGCGCTAAAACCCAGGTTTGATGGAAATATGTGTGTTTATTGGTGATTTATAGGGTTTGTTTTGTTGTTGTGAAGAAGTTTATTTATTTAATTTTGTTGATTAGGGAAAACTTCGAGTGAACATGAGATTATTTGAGATTAAATCCCCATTAAGACTGTAAGTTTAGTTTATTACAGTAGATTATTCAGACTAAATCCCAATTAAGATTAGTTCCTGTACAGAGCAGCTAGGTTATTTAGGCTAGGGACACGAAGGACGCGCCTGTAACCTAGGCGCAATTTGCGCACACCTGGGACAAGCAAGGCACGCGTTCTGTCCATGCCAATTTTAGCTGTTTTAGCCTTGTTTTTTTGCCGGTTCAGTGTGCCTCTGTGCCTTGCTGCACTCAAAGTGGTTTTGCCATACCTTGCTTGGTTGCCTAGGCATGCGCGCTTTAGGCGCCTTTAACTACATTAATTAAGTACGATTAAGTTGGAATAAGCACTGTGTGTTTTAGGCTTAGTTAGAATTGTCTTGAGTTGTAGAAAGTGGGTGCCCAGTGTCTACAATGATATCTTGGTGTGTGTTGTTTACAATGATTATGTTTATTAATAACAAAGTTAACATATTGGGGCTTGTCTTAACAACTAGCTTAAATATTGCTGTTGCTTCTTTCTGGCAGTCTAATCCAGAGAATACCGTGGGTGTATTGACAATGGCTGGAAAAGGTGTTCGTGTTTTGGTCACTCCTACTAGTGATCTTGGCAAGATTCTGGCTTGCATGCATGGTTAGCTTCTTTAATTCAATATACACTATGAAATGTCCTTGTCATTCTTCTTTGTATGAAGTGCTGAAGTTTATCCTGTTGTTACTCAGGGCTAGATATAGGCGGTGAGATGAACTTGGCAGCTGGGATTCAGGTTGCTCAGTTGGCACTTAAGCATCGCCAGAACAAAAAGCAACAGCAGCGGATAATCGTGTTTGCAGGAGGGTATGTAGTTTTACACTTTTACGGTTTTAGCCATGGCAGCTTATAGTGTCTTCTAATTTGTTTCTGCTTGTTTTTTCTTTCTATTTTTGGCTTTCAGTCCTGTAAAGTATGATAAGAAAGTATTGGAGATGATTGGGAAGAAGTTAAAAAAGAACAGTGTAGCTCTTGATGTTGTGAACTTTGGTGAAGAAGATGAAGCCAAGACAGAAAAGCTTGAGGCTCTTGTTGCTGCTGTAAATAATAATGACAGTAGTCACATTGTTCATGTTCCAGCTGGATCTAATGCACTCTCTGATGTTCTTTTAAGGTTTATAACTGTTTGTTTTGTATACTCATGCATTTTAAATGCTAAAACTTTGACTGGTATTGTTAATGTTTGCTGTTAGTACTCCTATCTTCACTGGTGATGGAGAAGGCGGAAGTGGCTTTGCTGCGGCGGCTGCAGCAGCGGCAGCTGGCGGTGTATCTGGTTTTGATTTTGGTGTCGATCCAAATCTGGACCCTGAACTTGCACTTGCACTTCGTGTTTCAATGGAAGAAGAGAGAGCAAGGCAAGAAGCTGCTGCTAAAAAAGCTGCGGATGATTCGACAAAGCAAGATAAAGAAGGGGCTTCTAGCTCACAAGATGCAACTATGTCTGAAAATGTTGCCACCTCAGCTTCTGAATCTGAGAATAAAAAAGATGATTTAATGGTTAGTTGCTTATTTATTTTGAACTTATATTTTGCTCTTCAAGGTTTTTTTTAACTAATTACTAACACTACGGAATTGTTGTTTATTGGAGGATGATGAGAATGCACTGCTACAGCAGGCGCTTGCCATGTCAATGGATGACCCTGCTACTACTGTTAACACGAGGGACACTGATATGTCAGAAGCAGCGACTGATGATCAAGATTTGGCACTTGGTAACTTAATGCTCTTATGTGCTGTTGAAAATTTGCATCTTTTTAATTGATTTTGAGCTGTTAATTTGTATTTTGTAACGCTTGAATTATATCCAAAAATTGGTAATAGTCTAAAGTATAAACCTGTCACTGAATCGGTGTAATTTGCAGCTCTACAGTTATCCGTGCAAGAAGGTGCAAAGGATCAATCAGGGGAGACTGATATGGGCAAACTTTTGGCAGATCAATCGTTTGTGTCATCCGTTCTTGCTTCCGTATGTCTATTTTCATCATTTTTCACTTGTATAAAATACCAAAAATAGAGAGAAAGAGGAGCCAAAATACTGTCTTTTCTAGAATTTCATCGTTTTTGAATGTTTGGTTTTGCAGCTCCCAGGAGTTGACCCAAATGACCCTTCAGTCAAAGATTTGCTTGCTTCTATGCAAAATCAGCCTGAGGTCAGTCCAGTAATTCAATCTTCTCCTGACTCTATACTTGTTTTCATATTATCTGATTTTATATCAATGTGAGCAGAAGAAAGATGAGGAGGACAAGGAAGAGGACAAGTGATCGGACTTATCTGTTCTTAAATCAATATAATCCCAGGTACAAACTCTGTGAAAAGCATCATAATAAAAAAAATGTAAAAAAGCCCTTATTTATTACAATTCTGATACGTGTTTTTTTTATTTATTAAAACTTGGATTTTTGAGTGTACAGGTTATAAGTTTTGCTGCGTTTGGCTGAGAGATATCTTGGATGAACTGTATAATTGGATAATAGATTACAATCACAATGTGTCAAAAGAGTACCTTGGATTTGTTTGTCATTTGATGGCTGTTTATGAACTTTTAGTCATGCTATTTGGATAATTGAAGTATTCTCCTAGTTCTTATATGTGTGTTTGGGCAATTGGTAAAAGCATGAACGTTCCATGAAGCGATTCAACATTCCTTTCTTTATGTTATGATCGTCAACTTTTTCAATGTAAAGAAAGTTAAAAAGCATTTCTAAAAATGTGTTCTAAATTCCATGAATTTTACGAACCAAACGGGATTTAAAAAATGATGCATGTGGATATGCTGGTTGACGAATTATGTATACAACTCGACAATCAACATATGAATCAAAAGGCGTACTCTTCACCAAGATATCAATCTCTTCTCATTGACTCTCCAAAATGATTTGGACGAAACCGAACTGATATTTGTGTCATAAATTACAGTTTAAAGATGTGGATAGACTACATTTTAAATACTTGGATTACTTGTTGTATTTCATTTATTGTTATAGTCAATGAATAAAAACTAGAATCATAATAGATAAAACAGGTAGCCGTTCTAGCTCAGTTGGTAGAGCGCGTGGCTTTTAACCACGTGGTCGTGGGTTCGAGTCCCACGGATGGCGATCTTATTTTTATCCAACTTTGTTTTAACTTTGACGCTCACACATTGTATGTTATAATGTTCAGTATGGATGAGCGAGCATATGTTGGTTTAGTTGTACCCTAAAACCAGCAAACTTATAATCACACAGTCTAAAAACAATCCATTCAACCAATCCTTATGTAAATCGAGTCAAACGGTTTGGCAGGTTGAACATATAAATCATATATTTTATTTTGTACTTCTGATTATAAACGAACTAGATATTTGCCCGCGTTGACACGCAGTTCAACAACGTACGATTATTTGGAGTAGTATAACGTATAAGAAAAATAAAGTAGAAACATTTTATTAAAATTTAAAAGCAACGAATACACATTTGTTCAAATATCGCTGAAAATTTCCTTATAAACCACATTTTTTGTTTTAGTCATCACTTTCCCACCAGTATCTAGTATAAGTAACTTCACGCCTGCCCTGCTTTTAACTCTTGACAATGCGACATAAAGCTGGCCATGTGAGAATACAGGGTTTCTTAAATACAATCCAACCTGAATAAGGCGACTTAAATGGTATGTGTTAAAAATAGACTTATGGCATATTCAACAATACGAAAGTAATAAAAATGAAAATAAGAAACTAACTACCACCTAAATTTCACAATTTAATTTGACACGTCTGAGAAGATGAGCATTACCCATATCGACCCGCTAAAAAAGCTTCGAGCATATTTTATTCTATTTGACACATTTGAAAAGGCAAACATTACCCAAATCGACCCGTTAAGAAAAGGGAAGATTGCCCCAATTCACCTATGGCCTATGTATAAGTAAAAGGAACATCAATCTAATCAAAACACCATAAACACACTGTTGGCGACTTTTACCCTATTTGACCCATTGGAAAAGTTGAACATTACCCAAATCGACTGATTTATAAGTAAACAAACATGAACCTACACCACTAAAACAACATTTTATAACCCTCTTTTAACTAATCAACTAATTCACATAACCCATATGCTTGCATTTGATAAAAAAGCTACCGTTCAAGGTCTCTGAGTAAGCAACTTAGAACTTCCTTAACTTTGCATCAACATCGATATGCTTACTCATTTTAGAGTGTTGCCTACAAATATTTAAGTACTAAGATCAAGTAAACTAACAATACAAAAAACAGTGTGTTTGGATGTGCGTTTTAAAAGCGATTATATGAGCTTTAAGCGATCAAAATCATAGAATTAGCTGTGATACCTCAAAAATCCACATATAAGTCAAAAGTCAAATACCAAATGGACATTTAGTTTTAAAATAAATAATCAATGAACTTCAGCGAGAGGTAATTACGTATATAACATTACTTACATGTAGAAAAACACCGATAGGATGACGCCCGCAAATAGTATTATCAGAGACAAACCTGTCCTCAAAAGTCTTTAAATTTCTCGCGCTCCATATTTGCGAAATCGTTGCTAACCCCACATTGTGTAAATCTTCTTCCACCTTTTGCTTCCCGGACTACTCCACAGCCGGGTGTTTAATAACTTTCCTAAACACCATAATCCATAATTTTTAATTTTTTTAAAATAAAAACATTTAATAACTATTCTATTTTTAAAATTAAAAAAAAAGTCATTAATGTTTTTATAAATGTTTTTTATTTTTTAAAAATCGAAATCATTCATTAATGTTTGGGTCAACGTGTTTAATAACTTTCCTAAACACTGTAATCTAGATTTTTAATTTTCTTAAAATAAAAAAAATTTAATGACTATTCTATTTTTAAAATTCAAAAAAGAGTCATTAATGTTTTTATAAAATTTTTTATTTTACATCAACGAAAATTATTCATTAATGTTTCGGTCAAAGTGTTTAATAACTTACCTAAACACTATAATCCACATTTTTAATTTTTTTTAAATAAAAAACATTTAATGACTATTCTATTTTTAAAATTCAAAAAAGAGTCATGTTTTTATAAAAGAATTTATTTTTTAAAAATCGAAAATCATTCATTAATGTTTCGGTCAACGTGTTTAATAACTTTCCTAAACAATATAATCCACATTTTTTGTTTTTTTAGAATAAAAAACATTTAATAACTATTCTATTTTAAAATTCAAAAAAGAGTCATTAATGTTTTTATAAATGTTTTTTATTTTTTAAAAATCGAAAGCATTCATTAATGTTTGGGTCAACGTGTTTAATAACTTTCCTAAACACTGTAATCCATATTTTTAATTTTCTTAAAATAAAAAACATTTAATGACTATTCTATTTTTAAAATTCAAAAAAGAGTCATTAATGTTTTTATAAAATTTTTTGTTTTTTAATAACGAAAATTATTCATTAATGTTTCGGTCAAAGTGTTTAATAACTTTCCTAAACACTATAATCCAGATTTTTAATTTTTTTAAAATAAAAAACATTTAATGACTATTCTATTTTTAAAATTCAAAAAAGAGTTATGTTTTTATAAAATAATTTATTTTTTAAAAATCGAAAATCATTCATTAATGTTTCGGTCAACGTGTTTAATAACTTTCCTAAACAATATAATCCACATTTTTTGTTTTTTTAAAATAAAAAACATTTAATAACTATTCTATTTTAAAATTCAAAAAAGAGTTATTAATGTTTTTATAAAAAAATTTATTTTTTAAAAATCAAAATCATTCATTAATGTTTAGGTCAACGTGTTTAATAACTTTCCTAAACACTGTAATCGATATTTTTAATTTTCTTAAAATAAAAAACATTTAATGACTATTCTATTTTTAAAATTCAAAAAAGAGTCATTAATGTTTTTTTAAAATTTTTTAAACATTTAATAACTATTCTATTTTTAAAATTAAAAAAAAAGTCATTAATGTTTTTATAAATGTTTTTAATTTTTTAAAAATCGAAATCATTCATTAATGTTTGGGTCAACGTGTTTAATAACTTTCCTAAACACTGTAATCTAGATTTTTAATTTTCTTAAAATAAAAAAAAAAATTAATGACTATTCTATTTTTAAAATTTAAAAAAGAGTCATTAATGTTTTTATAAAATTTTTTATTTTACATCAACGAAAATTATTCATTAATGTTTCGGTCAAAGTGTTTAATAACTTTCCTAAACACTATAATCCAGATTTTTAATTTTTTTTAAATAAAAAACATTTAATGACTATTCTATTTTTAAAATTCAAAAAAGAGTCATGTTTTTATAAAATAATTTATTTATTAAAAATCGAAAATCATTCATTAATGTTTCGGTCAACGTGTTTAATAACTATTCTAAACAATATAATCCACATTTTTTGTTTTTTTAAAATAAAAAACATTTAATAACTATTCTATTTTAAAATTCAAAAAAGAGTTATTAATGTTTTTATAAAAAAAAATATTTTTTAAAAATCGAAATCATTCATTAATGTTTGGGTCAACGTGTTTAATAACTTTCCTAAACACTGTAATCCATATTTTTAATTTCTTAAAATAAAAAACATTTAATGACTATTCTATTTTTAAAATTCAAAAAAGAGTCATTAATGTTTTTATAAAAATTTTTATTTTTTAATAATCGAAAATTATTCATTAATGTTTCGGTCAAAGTGTTTAATAACTTTCCTAAACACTATAATCCGGATTTTTAATTTTTTTTAAAATAAAAAACATTTAATGACTATTCTATTTTTAAAATAAAAAAAAGAGTCATGTTTTTATAAAATAATTTATTTTTTAAAAATCGAAAATCATTCATTAATGTTTCGGTCAACGTGTTTAATAACTTTCCTAAACACTATAATCCAAATTTTTACTTTTTTTAAAATAAAAAACATTTAATAACTATTATATTTTTAAAAGTCAAAAAAGAGTCATTAATGTTTTTATAAAAATAAATATTTTTTAAAATCGAAAATCATTCATTAATGTTTCGGTCAAAGTGTTTCATAACTTTCCTAAACACTATAATCCAGGTTTTTAATTTTTTTAAATAAAAAACATTTAATGACTATTCTATTTTTAAAATTCAAAAAATAGTCATTAATGTTTTTATAAAAAAAATATTTTTTAAAAAATCGAAAATCATTCATTAATGTTTCGGTCAAAGTGTTTAATAACTTTCCTAAACACTATAATCCAGATTTTTAATTTTTTTAATAACTTGCCTAACATTGTAATCCCGATTTTTAATTTATTTTTAAAATAAAAAACATTTAATGACTATTCTATTTTTAAAATTCAAAAATGAAGAAAGAAAAATCTAACCTCGTATGCAAGACGGATGCCTTTGAACACCTCACCAGCTTGTGAATTCTTGTTAACATTAAATCCACAGTATTAAACGGATTATTATGAAATCATGAAAGAGAAAAATCTTATAAACAATCGGAAAAATCTGAAAATAATTATAACGAAACAACAATATATAACAGGAATCGTATGAAAAAGCAAGAAAAAATCGTTACCTTGAAGGAGAGAGACGAAGAACATGAAACCTAAACCCCCAAATCTGCAAAATTATTTAAAAGCAATCAACAATACAAAAAAATAGGTTAATATCAACAATCGATTAACCCTGAAAATCATTAAATATGGAAATCATTATAAGAAACAAACAATCGCCTAAATATGAAAATCATTATAACAAACAAACAATATATAACAGGAATCGTATTAAAAAATTGAAACAATAGTTACCTTGAATGAGTGACACGAAGAAGATGAATGATCACAATGCCTTGAAGACCATCCAAAACTGAGAAATAAATAGCAAAACAATTCACAAGAACAACAGATGTAAAAGGTGGCGTATAATAATCATCGACCAACGTAAAAACTGAAAAATATTAATAATACCGCCGCCACCGTTCACCGCAACACAAGACCAAAACGTGAACCATTCTGCAGTGATAAACAAATAATATCCATTATTATTAATGATGATAACATAGATGAAAAAAATAAACTAATATGATGAAGTATATACATATAACACAATCAATAACAAAACATAATCGAAAACAACCAGATTCTAAACATCCTTATCATAACATTTATTGTTATACTCAACCATCACATACGATTTAATAATATCACAACCAACACGTGGAGGCTTTGTATTGTAACGAATCATTGTACCATAACCCACAACTCTTTGTTCTAGTAAAATAAACAATCACAAAATAGATAATGAACATACGCCTCATTCACTAATATTCCTAACTTTCTATTAGTATCAGCAATCCTAAAAAATAAAAAAATTGAAATCGAAAAACCATTAACACATAATTTTTTTATTGGCTTCTTCAATGATTTTTGGGTTGCAGACATGAATACGATTAACCAAACTAAAATTAAAAGGCATACCAATCAACTTGACTTTATCCATTACGATCGATAACAACATCCGCAACATAATCAGTGATCTCAAACAAAACGGAGACGTGTGACTATGCATCGAGTAACCGAACAACTTCATCCTTCGTGACCTGCCGCCGTCTCCTTCATCCTTCAGGTCCTCTCTCTCTCTCTTTCCCTCCCTCTGTCACTTTCTCTCTCTAGATCTCTGCGTGTCTCTCTCTTTGTATTATGTTCTCTATGAATTTTGAGTTTAAATTGTTTTAGGGAAATTAATTAATTGAATGAGAAGCTTTGACCAAATCATAATGAATTACCTAAAAATTTAATATAATTACCTAATTTAATATAATTAATGAATTTTGATTTTTAGAAAAAAGAAAAATTTTATAAATTCTCACAATGGGGACACTTGGCATTAGTTGATTGGCTATGTAATTGGAGGATGAATGTGGGAGTGCCAAGTGTCCTCATGGACTTTGTTTTATTAGATGTATAGATTAGAGAGTCGGGCAAACCACATATCCCAATGATTATAAACGAATCTGTAGTTACTAAAATAATAACACCAACCATTTTATTAAGAAATAAATATCAGGCCCTCTATTACCATATCAGATCATAATGGTAGATACTTATTTTCTAAACTTCTCCCATGAGCCTTCGTTTATACTCACATACTACATTGGTTCTCACAAATAAACACAAAAACCGTCACAAGCTAAGGAAGATTGTACAACCACATCTACCAACAATTACGAAAACCATTAACACGAAGAGGAAAGAAGAATGACAAAAAATAAAATGCATGGCCACCTCTTGCAAAGATAAGACGCGTGTCCAACCAATGAATTTACCAAATAAGCATTAATGTTGGCGTGCTTCATGCCATGGCGACTCCGGTTGGAGCCTTCGCGCCACATCTACCCTTTTACTGTGTTTGTATTACTTTTAAAATTATGGTTTGTTGTGTTAAGTTTAAATACGAGTTGGTTATCGTTGACCGAATGAATTTGATAGGAAATAACGAGTAGAGGCGACCAAATGACAAGGCGCGCAACGTGTGCCAGCAAAAGCCACTAGTTTAATTTAAAACATCAAATAATTAAATAATACACTAGATTAAAAAAAGAAAACTACAATTGCCCATTTTTTATAACATCAAGTACCCTCAACAAAAGAACATGTCTGACCAACCATAGACATGATCATAGAGTCGGAGAAGGAGGAGAAGGGAGATTTTTCGTTACCGAAATGGTATTGGTTATGTTAATTATAATTATTAACAGTTTATTATTAGGATTTATTTGTGTTTAGCCCGCGGGCCCAAAATATGTTTTAGGTTTGTCTTAGAGTTTTCTCATCTATTATAATTAATTATACGTAACTTTCAGATGTATTAGTTCTGGTATCTTTTATTGATTAAAAGAGACCAACCTTTGTTGGCTCATGGGGATGCTTTTGTTGGGTGCTTGTGCACCCTTTGTGTACGACCCAGATGCGTTTCGGGTTTCTGTGGTGTTATCTTTCTAGAGCGGGTTTGGTGTGACCCTAGGTTATCATAGACTTCTTACACACCGACACAAGCTCGGGCAATTCTAAGCTTGGCTTAATTTGATTTTTAGCGAGTCAATCCCTCAAAAAGATCGACTAGTGTGTCCCGCCTATGGATCCACGTTGTAGGATCTATCTAGGTTTATGTGTAAAAAATTTGACTTATATTGTTTTCTAAATTTGCGAATTTGAAGGTTTAGAACATAATTGTGCTAAACGAACCCTCACTTCCTCACAAACTTAGGGGTGTTCTCACTAAAAAAACAATACTTCCCTCTCACATGAATGGTATGTTTAGACTCACCTGAATATTAGATAAAATTGCATTTTACGTTGTTTAAGCTTTAACGAAGTTGCAAGCTATGGCCTTCACACGGCGTTCTTTAAGTTTGTATTTATTTCTTTTCTATTTAAAAAAAAATAATAAGGTTTTTTAAAAGAAAAAAGGGTAAAAATACCAAAATGACCTTATGTGAAAAACACATAGTAAGACTTAACACTAACAGTTAACCATGTTAGTGCTAAAGAAACCACCCCCCCTCCCCCGGGTGGGGAAACGGTAACATAAAGGACGTCCATAAAAGACAACGTCTAAAACTTTGTTCAAACGTAAAGGATGTAAAGTGCAATTTTGTCCAAATGTTAACGTTGTCATTCTATTCCTATCTTTTAACATTTTTAACATAATTCCTCCACATATTAAAGAAGGAGAGTAACATGGGCCACCATACATTCCTAGTGTACATCGGCCCTATATTTGCTAACGTGTATCAATATTTAAAAAAACACATTTTTAGTAACTTTTTATTTGATATCGGGTACTGTTTTGGTACCTGGTACTTGTACTGAACTGGTGCTTTCAGTATAATGATATTTTTTTATTGTGGAAAACCAAGTGAGTACTGTCTTAATATCAGTACTGATACCATATTCGTTTTTATAGTTTCTTAACGTGACAGTTAGAATCCATTAAAAATGGAATTATAATCACAATAAAACATTTAATTCGATAAAGTTAGCCTTTTCTGTTTGGATACATTCAAACCTTAGTAACCACAGATCTAGCTTTCATTAAACTGTGAAAATATATGTTTGTTTATATAGGCAAGAGTAAATAGCTAGAACCGTCTCTGTAGTTTGTTGGGTTTTACCAGTCCAGCTTAAAATGAAACTAATTGCCTGAACAATCCAATAGCTTGACGAAATGCGTCATAACAGTTCATTTTTTTAACGGGGTTAACTCAGCCCACTTTAGCTAAGGGCAAAGCTCATAGGACTTTTGTTCCGTTCCCTAGTTTACTTAAGGAGGGAAAAGAAATGAAAAGAACCGAATAAAAGAAATGATACATATCCTTTTCTTCTGTTTCCTTTCAAACCAGAAGGAAAACTAAACTTAAGGATTTGGCTTAGTTTCCTTTCAGGGTTGGGTTATTCTACAAAGGCTACAAAAAATGAGAAGGATGAGAAGCCACTAGAAAATGACATGTGTCCAAAGGATTAACAAGTGGGAGGGGTAATTTTGTCAAAAACATATGCACATGCAAGTCACATGCCATTTCCACCTTCATTTTTAAATACCCGTAACTTTTTTATACGTCATCCGTTTTTAAAAAAAAATATATACCATAAAATTGAGCGTCTTTTTATCTTTAATATGAGTACCATATTGCTATACTTTTGAAAAAAAAATTCAAAACTCACTTGCCTAAGACACAATGGAATGTAAAACACAATGAAAACCAATTAAATATAAGGTATAAAACACAATCAAGAGTCTAGTAAAACACAATGGACGACATACTAAAGACACAATGAATAGAAGACTAAAACACAATGAATACTTTTGAAAAAAAAAGTTGAAAACCCAGTTGCGTAAGACACAATGGATGACATACGAAAGACACGATGAACAGAAGACTAAAATATAATGAATACTTTTAAAAAAAAAGTTAAAAACCCAAATGTGTAAAACACAATGGACGACATATAAAAGACACAATGAACAGAAGATTTAAACACAATGAATAATAGACTCTACACAATGAACAATATAATAAAACACAATGTACATCTAAATACAAAACTCATTTGCGTAAAACACGATTAAAAGCATACTAAAAACACAATGGACAAAGGTAAATCATGTGTAGACTAAAAAAACATAAATAACATATATATAAAGCACACATGCATACTATAACACAATGAACGAGCAGAAAGACACAATGGAGAAGAAAACCCATTTAGCACAAAAAAAAATCAATTTTAATATAGCAATGTGGTACTCATATTAAAAATAAAAAAACGCTCGTTAATATGGTGAAATTTTTTTGAAAAAAAAAATGTCGTATGAAAAAGTTATAGACGTTTTAAAATGATGGGGGGAATTGACATGTGCATTGCATGTGGAGAGAGAAAGTCAACAAATGTGGTTTTCCTTTTATGCCGTTCCTCTAATTTATTATTTATTCTTTTCAAACAAACTAATCTCAACCCTTCAAATATATGATCAATGGATCACAATCCTTCTCACCCTTCCTAGAAAAAGTGTTTTGTGTATTTGATCCTAACCCTTCCTTTCATTTCCTTTATTTTCCTTCCTTATTTGAAACTCGGGAACACAATCAAATTTTTCTTTTTAATCATTTCTTTTCTTTTCTCTCGTTAAGTGGCCCCTCTCGTTTTTTTGGCGCATTGATAAAAATTTACGATTTTCATAGGTAAATTGAGTCTTGCCCCTGCCGATTTGCTACTACCGATCGAAAAAAATTAAGTCCGACCACTCCCGATTCGACAACTTCGTGAACACATTGTTTATACGAGTTTTGAGGGATCTATAATAACTAACATCTTTCGTCGTGAGCAAGAAAACTCTGCATTCTTCCAAAACACACTCACACAACTCTCTAATCTTTCTTTCTTTCTTTCTTCAATCATCAACCATGGTGCTTGAGGTACGTTCTTCAATTCGACCCACGTATATATTGTTTCTGCTGCATTCGCCCCTTTTTATTTTAAAATCTAGGGTTTAATTAATATTGTTATATGTAAATCAGGCGACGATGATCTGTATTGATAATTCTGAATGGATGCGCAACGGAGATTATTCACCAACTAGGTTTCAGGCTCAAGCTGATGCAGTTAATCTTATCTGTGGCGCTAAAACCCAGGTTTGATGGACTTGTGTTTTTGTTTTTGTTTTGTTGTGAATAAATATATTTAATTTCGTTGATGTCAAGATTGTAAGTTTAGGTGATTATAGTAGATTATTGAGACTAAATCACTATTAAGATGAATTGTGAATGTCTATTTAGTATTTTTGTTTCAAGGTTAAGTCTTGATATTAAGAAAAGTTCCTGTACAGAGCAGCTAGGTTGTTAAAGGCTCGAGCCGCCCTTAAGGCGCAAAGGCTGGTTACTTCAGACTTTTAAAACTATTTTTTCCCGGTTCAGTCGTTCAGATAGGTTTTTTGCCGATTCAGTGTCTGTGCCTTGCTGCACTCATAGCGGTTTAGCTGCGCCTCACTTGGGCACCTTTAACTGCATAGCAGAGCAACATATGACATACCTTTGTGGTATAAGGCTGTGGGGTGTGGGGGTCGGCAACTGCCGACGTCGTGTCGGCACCATTGCACCAATAAGCACCGCCCCCTCACTCGGTAATCGGTGCATTGGGTGAGATTTCCCCCACCTCTCCAACTGCCGACGTCGTGTCGGCACCATTGCACCAATAAGCACCGCCCCCTCACTCGGTAATCGGTGCATTGGGTGAGATTTCCCCCACCTCTCCAACTACACGTCTCTCTCTCTCTCTCTCTCTCTTGATTTATGGAAGGAGATGAAGGGGACACCATCCTCCTTGATGTGGATGGAGGGAAGTTGTTGAGGTGGAGATGATTTGGAGGATGGGTGATTGGGTATGGTCGGCAACCATACCCACCAGCCTAAGGATTTGTTTATTTAGTTGGCACTTGGCAGTAAGATTGTACTTTTCGATGACATTAACTGATTAGGATTAAGTTACAGACTGCGGTAAATATTGTGTGTTTTAGGCTTAGTTAGAATGTTCTTGAGCTTTAGAAAGGTGGGTGCCCAGGGTCTACAATGATAGCTTTGGTGCATACTGTTTACAATGATTATATTCAAGTGTTTATCAATAACAAAGTTTATCTGTTGCGGATTGTGTCGTATCATTAGCTGAAATGTTGTTTTTTTGTTGCAGTCTAATCCAGAGAATACTGTGGGTGTGTTGACAATGGCTGGAAAAGGTGTTCGTGTTTTGGTCACTCCTACTAGTGATCTTGGAAAGATCCTTGCTTGCATGCATGGTTAGCTTCTTTAACTGGATATACACTATGAAATGTCGTTATTGTTACTCTTTGCATGAATCATTAAGAGCTGAAGTTTATTCTGTTGTTACTCAGGTTTAGAAATAGGTGGTGAGATGAACCTGGCAGCTGGGATTCAGGTTGC
The DNA here is from genome assembly GCA_028751855.1 of Ambrosia trifida. Classification (NCBI taxonomy): domain Eukaryota; kingdom Viridiplantae; phylum Streptophyta; class Magnoliopsida; order Asterales; family Asteraceae; genus Ambrosia; species Ambrosia trifida. Next base: position 97,413,403 of record CM054130.1, read on the forward strand.
CCAATTGGCATTGAAGCATCGCCAGAATAAAAAGCAACAGCAACGGATAATCGTGTTTGCAGGAGGGTATGTAGTTGAACGGTTTTAGCCATTGCAACTTATAGTGTCTTCTAACTTGTTTCCGCTTATTGTTTTTTTTTTCCTTCTATTTTTTGGCTTTCAGTCCTGTAAAGTATGATAAGAAAGTATTGGAGATGATTGGGAAGAAGTTAAAAAAGAATAGTGTAGCTCTTGACGTTGTGAACTTTGGTGAAGAAGATGAAGCTAAGACAGAAAAGCTTGAGGCTCTGGTTGCTGCTGTAAATAATAATGATAGCAGTCACATCGTTCATGTTCCAGCTGGATCTAATGCACTCTCTGATGTCCTTTTAAGGTTTTTAGCTGTTTGTTTTTTATACTCATGTTTTTAAATGCTAAAACTTTGACTGACATTGTTAATGTTTACTGCTAGTACTCCTATATTCACTGGTGATGGAGAAGGCGGAAGTGGCTTTGCTGCGGCTGCTGCAGCAGCAGCAGCTGGCGGTGTATCTGGTTTTGATTTTGGTGTCGATCCAAATCTGGACCCTGAACTTGCACTTGCTCTTCGTGTTTCAATGGAAGAAGAGAGAGCAAGGCAAGAAGCTGCTGCTAAAAAAGCTGCAGATGATTCTTCAAAGCAAGATAAAGAAGGGGCTTCTAGCTCACAAGATGCAACTATGTCTGAAAATGTTGCCGCCTCCGCTTCTGAATCTGAGAACAAAAAAGATGATTTAATGGTAAGTTGCATTTTTATTTTTCACTTATATCTCGCTCTCCAAGTTTTTCTAACTAATTATTAACTACAAAATTATTATTTATTGTAGGATGATGAGAATGCACTGCTACAGCAGGCACTTGCGATGTCAATGGATGATCCTGCTACTACTGTTAACACTAGGGACACGGATATGTCAGAAGCAGCTGCTGATGATCAAGATTTGGCGCTTGGTAACTTGCTGCTCTTATGTGCTGTTGAAAATTTGGATCTTTTTATTTATTTATTTTTTAAGATGTTGATTTGTATTTTGTAATGCTTGAATCATATGCAACAAATGGAAATAGTCTAATCCTGTCACTGAATCGGTGTAATTTGCAGCTCTACAATTATCCGTGCAAGAAGGTGCAAAAGATCAATCGGGGGAGACAGATATGGGCAAACTTTTGGCAGATCAATCATTCGTGTCATCCGTTCTTGCTTCCGTATGTCTATATATTTTTTTACTCACAAAAAACTGCCATAAATGGTGAGAAAAAAAAGAAGCCAAATATTACTAGAATTCATTTGTGTTTCAATGTTGGTTTTGCAGCTCCCGGGAGTTGACCCGAATGACCCATCAGTCAAAGATTTGCTTGCTTCTATGCAAAATCAGCCTGAGGTCAGTTCAGTAAATTTTTTTCCTGACCCGATTATTATTGTTTGTATATTATTTGATTTATATTTGATCTGAGCAGAAGAAAGATGAGGAGGACAAGGAAGAGGACAAGTGATATTATCTGTTCTTAAATCAATATAATCCCAGGTACAAACTATGTGAACAGCCTCATAATAAAAAAAATGTAAAAAAAAGCCCAGATTTATATAATTTCTGTAATGTGTTTTATTAAAACTTGGATTTTTGAGTGTACAGGTTACAAGTTCTGCTGCATTTGGTTGAGATTTCTTGGATGAACCGAACCGTATAATGGGATAGATTACAATCACAAATGCGTAAAAAGAGTGTACTTTTACCTTGGATTTGTTTGACATTTGGTGCTTGTTTATGAACTTTGAGTCATGCTATTTGGATAATCAAAGTCTTCTCCTAGTTCTTGTTCAGTTGTGTTTGTGTTTTGAACACCTTGATCCTACTCGGCCAAATGGAAAGGCGATTATAAGGGCATGAAGCGATTCCACATTCCTTTCAGCTCCATTTTAAATCCCCATGAATGTTACGGTGGAATCCTTTCAGCTCCATTTTAAAGCCCCATGAATGTTACGAACCAAATGGGACTTAAAAAATGATGCATTTGTAGCATGGATAAAGTATTTATACTGCTTAACTAGGACAAAGTACGTGTACAACTTAACAATCAACATTAGAATCAAAACTGGTACTCTTCACCAAGAAATCAATTTGTTTTCGTTTATACTTGATAACGTTTAAAACATTTTTACCATCAGTTTGTTCTCATCTAAACATGAGTCCTCTCCAAAATGCTTTGGACGAAACTGAACTGATATTTATGTCATAAATTATAGTTTTCAAGATGTGGATAGCTTACATAATAAAGACTTGGATGACTTGATGTATTTCTTTTATTGTTCTAATCAATAAATAAAAAATTAGAATCATAACTATAACAACAGGTAGCCGTTCTAGCTCAGTTGGTAGAGCGCGTGGCTTTTAACCACGTGGTCGTGGGTTCGAGTCCCACGGATGGCGGTTTTATTTTTATCCAACTTCGGTTTTATTAACTTCGACGCTTACACATTGTATGTTCAGTGTGGGTGAGGAGGCTGTGCTGGTTTAGTTGTAGCCTAAAACCAGCCTGCTGATGTATATTCAAAAAAGACCGTAAAAAAACTTTGTAACGTGCAATGAATTATTTTTGATAAAGGGGGTATAAAAACGGGTTTGAACACATATAAATTGTGTGAGATATCAATCCTAACCAAAGCACACAATAGTCTAAAAACAATCCATTCAACCCTTTTATCTAAATCGAATCAAACTTGTTTGTGGGTAATAAACAAGGTTTTTTTTTTTTTTTTTTTTTTTTTCTTTCTAATATCAGTGATATAAAACTAAGATAAGCCAAAACACAATTAAGGGGGTCCGAGACCCAAACCGGCCAACTCCACTCTATGTTGTAAGCTCTATTCTTGATCCATCGAAATAAGGTACGTTGAGATGAGTGATGACCTCCTCCAACACTCGGTTGAATTTATACGGTGGTAGACTGGCGGGCCGTAAAACACATAAACCAGATGTATTTTTTTTTTTCGTACATTCTAAATCGAGTCAAGTCTTTTTAGCCGTTAAACACATAAACCCTTGTCTTTCGGGTTTGTCGCGGTTGCTAAGTGTTATGCGCTTTATGTCCAAGGCTTGATACAAAACCACTATCGAGCCGGGGGTCTCATTGGAAGCAGCCTCTCTATTCCCACGGGGTAGAGGTAAAGCTGTCTACATCTTACCCTCCTCAGACCCTACCTTAGCTTTTGCTATTGGTGGGATTAACTGAATATGATGATGATGACGACTTACTGTTATCCAATTATTATTTCATATACGAATTTGTTACCTTATAAGTTGCTAAAATAATAACATGCACCATCCATTTTATTAAAAAAATAAATAAGCAGAAAAAAAAGAAGCCGAAAATATAGAATTAGAAACATCTTATTCATCAAATTAGTTTGTGTTATTTCATTAAGAGGGAAACAAAATAAAAAAACAGGTTTTCATAATTCACTACAAAATCTAACAAAAACTTACCTGTTTTGATCCTCATCTCTCTTTCTAATTCTCTGATTCCATTTTGTGGAATCAGAGGATCATCATCATCATTGTCATTAATATCTTTTTTCTTCCATATTTATATCATTTGTTTCCATGCAAACGTAAACAACATTTTGTAATAGACACAACCTTTTTGGTAGCTTTTAGAGATTCAAAATCTAACGGTTAACGAAAACATTATGGAGGTTAGACAAATGGATTCGACCAACTCTGATCCACGAATGGAGGGATGGTTGTATCTCATTCGGTCCAACCGGTTTGGATTACAATATTCCCGAAAAAGGTATTTCATTCTTGAAGAGAATTGCCTCAAGAGCTTTAAATCAAAACCGGCTTCGGAATTGGAGTCTAAGGTATGTGTTTGATCTATACACATTTAAACATTTTCAATTTTGAAATTGCGACGTTAATTTGTTGATACTTAATTAGGGTTGTAAAAGAACTGGGCATGTTTATGTTTGTTCGTTTGACTTTAACTTTAAGTTAACAAATGATAGAACATAAACAATCACATGAACATGTTTTCTTGTTTTTATTCGTTCGTTAAAAAGTTAATGTGGTCGATTATGTCCGTTTGTTAATAGTGTAAATGAACATAATTGATCGTAAATGAAGGGACATAAATGAACACAACCGAGAGAAAATTTGTTAAGCCCAAAAAATTTATAAAATTAAATGGTAATGAGCAGTGGCGAAGCTTGAGAATTTGGACCGGGAGGTCGGAAGTCAGCGGTCACGGGACGGGACCTAAATTTTTTTTCTGTAGCTATGGTTCGGGTGATATGTTCAGGTCGGTGATTCGATTCGGGTCGAGTCAAACATTAAATACAATAAATATCAAAGTTCTAAGCATTGTTTAACAAACAATTGAACAAGACACTGAAACATTAAAAATGAGACAAAGGGTTGTTATCAGGATGAAGAATTACAAATTCAGCTCGTCGATCTTTAAGATTTTTGAATTATTCAATTATGGATATGGGTGCAAACGAGTCGAGCTAAGCCCAAGCTCGACCAGGCTCGAGCTCGAAAAACTTATGAGAGCTTGACTAAATTGTAATAGGCTATAAAATTTTAGATCAATATTAAAACAAACTTAAACCAACGAACATTAACGAAGGAACGTAAACAAACAAACAAACATAAACGAATTTAAATTAAAACATTCACAAACATAGATGAACGAACAGAACATATGTTTATGTTCATTCATTCTTGTTTGTTTTTAGATGAACGAACCTCTCGTCGAACAGTTCACAGAACATTCTGTTTGTTTACAGGCCTGAATTTAGTTGATAAAACTCGTATTTTTATTTTCAGAATCCACTAAGAAGCGCGACTATAGATTCTTGCATACGAGTCACAGACAATGGAAGAGAGAGCTTAAGTAGAAAAGTATGTTCCTCCCCTAACTTTTTTTTTTTAAATTTTATGTTATTAATTGTATTTGAAACTTATTTTTATGTTAATTGTTTGTAATAAGCAGGTGTTCTTCATTTTCACCCTTTACAATACATTAAATCACAATGACTTTCTTAAGGTATGCCAATAAGTTTTGTAAAGAGTTATATCATTGTGACGCATAGCGGAAGCACAAAAGATCATTATTTGATTGTAACTTCTTAAGTTATTGATTTCACAGTTTGGAGCAAGTAATCCGGAAGAAGCTGCAAGGTGGATACAATCGTTACAAGGCGTTGCAATGCAGCAAGGATCAAACTCAAAGAGACGATGGCAGCCATTTGGGTACCCAAGGTCCATAATAAAATGCATACAAATTTCATAATATTAATAATAATAATATGCACCCTTTATTGTACTAAAAGCATTTGTTTGGCAGATTAAATGACCCCAAGAATGCTGCAACTCGTAAACGCTCTGTGGATTGGACCTCGTCTGCAACTATGCATGTCGACGCCATGACATCTGATGTCATTGCACCTTCACAATGGAAAATATTCGGTTGTAAAAATGGTATTAAAACTTAAATCAATTTTTTAAAAAAATGGTAAAGAATTCATCAAATTTCTTAAATGTTATGACATGATTTACTGCAGGGCTGCGGTTGTTTAAAGAGGCGAAAGATAGCAATTCACAGACTTCAAATGAATTTCCTGCTATAATGGCAGTTGGCGTAATTGAGGGAGCTTGCGAGGCTGTTTTCAGAACTTTCATGTCTCTTGGCCTCTCCAGATCCGAGTAAGATTCGAAATAGACTTTATTAGTTGTTATGGTTGAAGAAATGAAAGGTGTTTTAGACATTTAATTGATAAGTAAAAATGCAGATGGGACTTTTGTTTCTCTAATGGCAGCGTCGTTGAGCACCTTGACGGTCATACAGACATCATACACATTCAACTATGCCGCGACTGGCTACCCTGGTATATGTTTATACTTTATATATATATATATATATATATGTATACATACGTAAGTTGCTGACTCATTGTTTTAAGGGGAATGAGCCGACGAGATTTACTTTTGAGACGATACTGGAGAAGGGAAGATGATGGGACTTATGGTAAAATGTTGTTCTTATGTCTTTCGCCTTTTTCACAGGTACATTTTTATAAAATCTTACTTTGTCATTAAAATTTTCGACAGTAATTCTGTGCCATTCCGTGATCCATAACAAGTGTCCACCAAAGCAGGGATACGTCCGAGCTTGGCTTCAAAGTAAAACATGTTTTAATTATCATGAATATATTGAAATAAACATACCATAAAATATTCTATATGTGTTGTTATATCAGGCGGTGGGTATGTAGTGAGTCCTTTGAATGAAGGAAAAGAATGTGTGGTCAAACAAATGCTTTCAATCGATTGGAAATTGTGGAGATCGTATTTGCCAAAAATGTCTGCGCGGTCCATGACTATACGCATGTTGTGTCGAGTTTCAGGTATTAAACTTATTAAAATTAAACTCAGAAACTCTTTATATACCAATCTGTCTTTGGTCTGTGTTCTGCAGCATTGAAAGAACTGTTCAGGGCAAAGGGAGGAGACCAGTTTCCTGCAGAGTTCTTAACAGGAGGACTTGAATCGATTCAAAGAAGCGAAGAACCGATCAAACAAGAATGTAACGTAAAGGAACAAGAAGATGAAAAAATGGAAGACATGAATGAGGCGCCTGTTTCTTGTGCATCGAGTCTTATTGGATTAGACGACACGTCTGATGAGTTCTATGATGTCCCTGAACCTTCAGATGACAAACACGATACGAACTCGCAAGAATCACTACAAATTTATGTAGGTTTCCATCACTATTTTTCAATAAATTTGATATAATATTTTTTTTTAATTTTCAAAAAATTGTTTGCAGCAGCCTAATCTATCAACAGCTGCAAACTTTGTGAAAAAACTGCATGGTCTTTTGGACTCGAGTGTGATACATTGTTATGGGTCAACTTTGCCTAAAGATTCGACGTTTAACACACCTTGTACTTGGGCAGCTTCCGATCCTTCTTTGTTTCTTGTTCGGGGACAGAATTTTCTCAAAGACAATGAAAAGGTTATATTTTCTTTCTTATATTTATGTTTATTTTAGCGTATACTTTTAGCGTGATTATGATTTATGAAAGCGTCCGTTTACAGAACAAGGCAAACGGCACAATGATGGAAATGGTTGGTGCTGACTGGTTACAATCTGATAAACGTGAAGATGATCTTGCAGGCCGACCGGGTGGCATTGTTCAGGTATAACGGAAAATTGAAGTTAAGAAATAAAAAAGTATATTAGTTATTTATGGTGTTAACTCTAAAAATATATATATATATATATATATATATATATATATATATATATATATATATATTTACAATGTACAACTGGTGTCTTTGCAGAAATATGCAGCAAAAGGTGGACCTGAGTTTTTCTTTGTAATCAACATACAGGTTTGACTTTTCGGTCTTCATCAAGTCAACGATTTTGACCATTTGCAAGTCTAATTAATATAATGATGGTTGGTGATGTAAATTAGGTCCCGGGTACATCTACTTATAATCTTGTTCTATATTACATGACAACAACTCCTTTGGAAGAATCTCCTCTACTAGAACGGTTTGTGAATGGCGATGATGCGTTTAGAAACTCAAGATTTAAGCTCATACCGTACATATCTAAGGTTTGTCATGAATCTCATTTTATTTGATTTTCCGAAAGTTAGTTGTTTTGCATAGAAGGAAAGATTGCATATGTTGACTTATTGACCCGAGGCAACATGTGCATTGTTGCTTGCTTTGTTGTTTAGGGATCATGGTTGGTAAAGCAAAGTGTTGGGAAGAAAGCATGTTTGGTTGGTCAAGCACTCGAAGTAAATTATTGTCGAGGGAAGAATTACTTGGAGGTAGTTACATTTATTGACTTTGACTTTATAGGTCAAACAAACTAAAATGAATTTATGTTGTTGCCCTATAAATTTTGGTAAGATAGTTTGATATATAGAAGTGTTAATAGAGATTGATAAATTCATTTTCGATATTATTAATGAAACAGAATCCAGAACCAAATTTGAAGTAAGAAAATACTGAGTCTAACTTTCGACTTTTTTTTAATATGTTTTTGTAGCTTGACATTGATGTGGGTTCATCCACCGTGGCACGAGGTGTGGTCAATCTTGTTCTTGGTTATTTGAACAATTTGATCGTAGAAATGGCCTTCTTAATACAAGTAAGCTTTATGGTCTTATACTGTACAATCTCATAGTGCATTTAGTACATGTAACTTTCATATACGGAAACCCTTAACATTCTTAGAACCGTTTGTGCATAGCGCATAACTGGCAAAGCGCGTTTGTTAATGATCGTATTGTTTTTCAGGCTAACACGCAAGATGAGCTACCAGAATCCCTTCTTGGGACATGCAGGTTGACTCATATGGATACTGCTAAGTCAATCTCCGTCGATTCTATTAATAAAAGTTAGGTCATACACGACATTAAGTTGACTTATGGGTACATAAATTCTTTTGTCACGAGCAAACACAGCATAAACAATATATATATCATGTAAAGTTGATGCATAGTTAGTTGTATACTTGTATAGACCAAAATGTTAAAGGTAGTCTTGCTACTTTTGACCTATATTTCGTCTATACGACCCAATTTTTCGTATAAACAAGTAATGTACAAAATTGGTTTTAATTCTATTTTTTTTTTTTTTTTTGTCCTAAAAGCATAACGGAACTTGTAGACTTCTAGTCTTGCAGAGGATACTCTCTAGTATTGGATCGGCCCAATGGGTTTAAGCCCAACTCAAGTTGACCCAAATACTAATAGGAGAGATTTACAGGCCCATTAGTTTACATCTCAATAGCCCATGTTTGGCCAATTTAGGGGCTGATGAATATCTAATATTTTTTCGGTTGTACAGGAAACTTTTTTTATTTTAAATAAAATATGTAATCTAATTTTTCTTAATTATATTTTAAATTTATATATAATATATATAATTTAAATTGTTTAACCCGTGTATCACACGGGTACATAACCTAGTTTATCTCTACTACCTTATTAAGGAGGAGTGATAGGTAAGAAAGTAATTTTACACAATTTTTAAGATGGGAGTTGAAGAGTCCCTTCACAAATTTCCAATATTTGGTCATTTTGTTCCCTTTATGCCCTTATGTACAACCTATAATGCTCATTGTATATATGTGTAATGCATACTTCATATCCATTTCAACATGTAACCCCAACACCTAATTAAACCCCAATTCAATTTCAATAAAACCCAAGCTTTTCATTAAATCCTTCTACACATCTATTTAATAATAACAAGCAATGTTTGTGATGGTTCTATTAGGCTTTGTTGGAGCTTATAAACATTGTAGTAATTGGACATTTTTGTCTTTTTTTTGTTTGTTGAATTATGTCTAACCTCATATAATATATGTATTTTTTGCTAATAATTCTATCTCCTTCTCTCTGTATATTACAACTAACTAAAAGAAAACTTAATATCCTGATTTATATATATCAAATACTTTTAATTTAAAATTACCATTTTGGTAAAAAAAAATTATTTTTTAACTTGGGTTACCTTTACGTACTTAGTCAGGTTTAAAAACCGTCGCAACGCGCGGGGTAATTTACTAGTATGATATAATGTAAAACATAGTCAATCGCTATACCGAGTGCCGGCATCATGTTGGTAGTATAGTGAAGTGATTGATATAAACTGAAAGCTCGCCGCAAAGCGTGAGCGCGAGGAATCCACTAGTTTATATGAAATAATGAAACAGAGCCGATGTTTGAAAATTCGGGTCCGTATGGTTTGGCTTGTTTTAATAATTTTCTTTTGATATTTTGGGAAATTTGTCAACTAAAAATTAGGACAAATGAGTTACTATACAATGGAAATGCAACATCCACGTCATTTTCCATTTCACATTTTTTCTTTTCTTTTTTTTTTAATCACAAGAAACCTACTTCCCATGAGGCCATGAATGTAATTTATTGCTCTAAATGCGCCGCTTATAACGGTGTCTTTAAATCATCTTTAACTAAATATAAATTAAATCTATAGCTTTGCCTTTTGTTTTAGTATCTATTGTCAAGACAAAATATTAGGTACAAGTTAGCTTAACGTAAAAAGTATAGGAAGTCACATGATAATGACATCTGTAAACCATAGTTAGAGTTAATAAATTTAATCTTGGTTGCTTAGATGGGTAGTTCAAACATTTTGTTTTTTCAACCTCTGATTCAAATACAGAATCAAACATAGCAATATTTATTTCAATTACGACCTAATCATATTTGATTGAAGAAATTTACGACATTCCAGTAATTAACAATAGTTTCATAATTTTTTGATCATGTTTTTTGCAGATTAGACATAATTGCTATTGATTGAAACCTAGATCTCGATAATCATGTGATGCTCTATTTTTTCATTCATTTTTATAACGTTTGTTCACGATTGGTAATGAGTGTTGATCCCATGAGTGATTTAGTTTTATATGTTAAATATATCTGTTTACTGAAAAACAACGATCATTGAGATAGTGAAGAGAATGAAGAAGAAGAAAAAGAAGATTTTTGATGATCAATAAGAATATGAAGATGAAGGTGCGTTTTATGATTTTTTTGGTGCGTTTTAAGATTTTATGGGTGATTACAGAAAAATAACGATCAAGGTAGCATGCGTTTTTTGATTTTTTATGGGTGCGTTTTATGGGTGCTTTTTTTGTTTTTTATGAGTGCGTTTTTTAGTTTTTTTTTTTTTTTTTTTTTTTTTTTTTTTTTTTTTTTTGTAGCTTTGTTTAGTAACCATGCTCTGTTTTTCATTTGACAACAGAGCATACCTGCGTTCATAAAAGTTTTTTACAACGATAAAGCATGTTTATACATTCCATCTTATTCATTTACGTTTAGATGGTTATTCTTTTATTTTGGAGTTTTTATTCAACATCAGTATCATGCTCTGTTTTTTTGTTTAAAAAATAGAGCATGTTTCAAAGTAAATCGACTTATCGCTTGTTATGAAATGAGAATTGCAAATCCATCGATTGTTTGCAAATGTAATCGTTCTCAAGAATTAATGAGATTTGGGTGGTTTAATTAAAAAAACTAATGGCTTATTGTAATTTGTCTAATTTACCCTTCAACTATTTAACTGAACATTAATCATGTTTAGATATTACGATCATGTCACCGCTAGTTTTTAACCCTAATCAATGGCTGAGAATCCTTCTCACGCTTTGTACGTTAAGAATGCTTTGTACAATAGCCTCTCTCCTATTGTCAATATCTATATTATGAAAATTGATAATATAATGTCTATTTTAAAATGACATATGAAAGGCTTATTTATTTACGCTTAAAATGTCATGAAAAAGTTTTTAATACTATTCTTATTCTTGCAAAAACCATTTATAATTTTTTTTTATAACTCTCAATTCACCATTTCATATTAATTAGTAAAAGGTTTATTATGTATACTATGGGATATTTAAGCAATTTAAAAAGTTGTAGACACTTGTTAAAAGTGTTTACTTGTATGACCTTTTTTCTTTAAATTAATTTTATTGTTCAACCCGGTTTCGTTTTACCGTATATTTTAAGCTCGCCCACCCAGCATGTTAAAAGACAAAATATAAGTGTAATTAGTACTACATTTTATACTTATGACTTTTATAATGTTTGCTTTTAATTTAAAACTAGTATTTTGACTCAACGCGCGTTGCGACGGCGTCCAAACATAAAGTAACTTGGTTTAATATAGTTAAATATCTGATCCGACTCATTTACGTCAAAGTGAAGACCAATTGAAAATGCACACAAAAATAAGCACCAAATGTATTACATTTGACCTGGCTCATTTCCGAAAATATTTATGTCAAAATGTAAAGAAACTGGATTTACAACGAAACGTAATTAAAAACTAAGCACTTAAGAAAAATACTACGTTTTACGCTAAAGAATGGTACCACGCGTTGCGGCGGAGTCAAAACGTAAATCAACTCGAATTTATGCCGCCTGGTAAAAACGTATTATATTTGACCCGAATCGTTGCCGAACAAAACATTGACCAACAAAAAAACGTATATAAAAATAAGCACGTAAACTCGAGGGGTTCAAAATGATATTTTATAAAGTTTTTAGAAAGTTGAAGGTTTGAATTACCAATGCTAAAAGTTGAAGGGTTGAATACACAACAAAAAGACATAGATTGAATGGTATTATAGTAAATTTGAGAAAGAAAAGTAGAAAAAAAAATATGTGCGTGTCTTAGGTACTATTCTTATAACACCCTTTTTTGTTACTAGTACCTTACTCGCGCGTGTTGCGACGCGCTAAAAGTAAAAAAAAAAAAATTAAGTTCAAGTCGCTTTGCGCAAACTTACCCTTCGTATTTCATTAAGTTCACGTAGGACATGTGCACAAATAAAACAACAACAAACATCACTTGTTGAGTAGTAAAATATATAAATAAAGATAAACAAATCCGCAACTAAGCACAACACGACTACATTTCAAAAGAATTTTGCGTTCTTATTAACTAAAAATGAAATGTTATGCAATACTTCACGATGGCATTGTTTAGTAATAGACCAACACCACCGTCATAAATTCTAAAATCCATATGCATATTTTGCTCAACTAAGTATACATAAACATTAAACACTAAACCTAGCTAAAATGTCAAGGCAAAATAAAGGGGCTCAAGTATTCTACCCAACATGTTGTATACACCAAAGATATACTTTTGGATACCCGACCCACAAATGACTAATCCACCCAACAAACTATAGCCGAAACAAGGTTCAGCAATCACAATCAGGTGAAAGATTATGTACTTATAATCTAACCACACTTTGTTTATAGTTTGCCAAATATATCAAAAAATACAAGAGCTAACAGGGCGACTAATTAGCAACATTTATCGTAGAAACTTGATATTTAAATTTTCTTCTATCGAACAGAATAACGCCTTGAATCCAACAAGGCACACATGCACAAATTCCGGCTAAACTCGAGCCAGATCCTGCAAAAAAAAAAAAAAAAAAAAAAAGAAGAAGAAGTTGTCTGACAGGTAGCTAAAACGGTCAAAAACATCTAAAAATGAATTGCAATCAGCTTAAAACATGTCTAAAACCCCTAAAAACAGCGTAGATATATGTGCACCTTGCTTGAAACGGCTCTCGCTTTTTAGAGTGGCATGCTCACCCTTTGCACCTTCGGTGCGCTTAGCGCCTTTATGGCTTTAACTACATAGCTTTAAGCGTGCGCGCGCGCACACACATATAATGTTGAAGAAAAGGATTACATCCAAATACTTTTCAACCCCGTCAGCTAATTCATCAGGGAAAGGCTGAAGCAAGTTTGTCACTTTTGTGTAGAACTTTTCTATCCATAACTCAATTGTTGTCTTGTTTTTCTTGCCCTTTGTAGGTTCACCAAGAGGGTTTCTCGGATACTCTTCAGAAAAAAAAAAAATTTACTAACTAAAACAAATTATTAGATTAAATAAGAACATCTTCTGAAGAAAATAACAACAGCAACAACAACTAGGCCTATAAACGAACCGGACGTTCATGAATTGTTCGTGAACTGTTCGGCGGGAAGTTCGTTTATGTTCGTTAAATTAAACGAATGAACATGAACACATGTTTTGTTCGTTCACTTTGTTCATGAACGTTCCTTTATGTTCGTTTATGTTTGTTCGTTTAATTAAACTTAACTTTATTTTTATTATTTATTTCCTTTTGTTAAGTATCTTAATTCATATGTTCCAAAAACTTAACCCTAACATTCTAACTGTAAGACCCTAACATGTAATTACGCAATCAACGCCTAATCATATGGATTTTGACCTTACGTAATACCACTCCCGATTAAAACTTTGATATTTAAGAAAAACTTAAATTATTGGAATCAATACTTTTTGATTTCTACAATTTAACTATTAAACCATATGATAAGATTTTACAATTTCACAGTAGACTCTTGAATTCTATTGCGGAAGCTTGATGAGTGTTCGGGTGTGTTCGGTTCTTCTCGCGACTTGATCTTTGCTCCGGGACGTCCATCAAATGTTTACCTAGCACCATCAAACAAAGAATGGTTAGTAGGTTGTCAATAATACATTTAAACTAGTTTGAGAGTCTTTACACGTCGAAACGGAACGAACCAGGCCAAACAAACCCTATCTTAGAAGTACAAATTGCTGCAACTTTTGCGCAACAGCTGTTCGGATCGCTTTTACCCCTTCTAAAACCCGAAATCCGAGTTCGACTTTCAAATAAGATTTTTTCTACGCTCAGAGAGCTTTCTAGACATATAAAGAACACCTCCTAACGATTTTTCTACGATTTTATATGAAATTTTGAAAATCAGGCTGTCAGGCTGTCAATCCGAACGACCGCTCACTCAGCCTGAACGGCCGTTCGCTTTGACGCTGACACTTCTAAGCCTTCTGTAAAAGCCGAACGGCCTCTCACTCAGCCCGAACGGTCGCTCACTGCTTCTGCTGCTTGTTTGGTGATTTTAAAGCATGGGAATCATGTCGTAATCACATTTGATGATTCCCGAAACTTAGATATTGACTTGGCGACTAAATAATCCTTTGTTCGACTAAAACTATAGCCCGGTTCACGCTGCTATGACCCTTTTCTTAGTTTTGAGTGTTTATGGCGACTTTTATCCAATTTGACCCATTTAGGCATTTAACTTGACCAAAACACCATTTGACCACGCGCAATGCATCTAGTTTATGTTGTCAGGTCATTAGACACTTGATCAACTAAAGTGTTTGTCCGATTTGTTCATTATGATTCCGATTGGTTGATTTATCCTTTAGTATCGCAAAATGCTTCTCCTAGCCAAATCTTTCGATTTAGCCATTCGTGGCGACACTTCTGTTGGAGATGTTGTCTTCAGCCCACCTATAGGCCAACCGTTTTAGGCCCAGTATGTTTAACTTGTTGAGCAAGTTTAGCATAGGGTTTTAACCTAATTAGTGCCTATAAATATATCTCTTGTACTTGTAATTTTTTGTATCACTCAATAATAAGAATACCTCAGTTGCCCCCGTGGACGTAGGTCAGATTAGATCGAACCACGTAAATCTTGGTGTTTGTGTGCGTGTATGTTCTTCGATCCTAACAACTGGTATCAGAGCCTAGGGCTCGAGAAGATCGCCTCCGCCGGCGGGTGTGTCGGGTCGGCGGAGGGCAGGAGTAAAAGAAGGAAGAACACATATATGCTAACACCGACCACCATATCTAGCCACAACCCGTAACCACCCTAAGTCGCAGCACCCAAACCCGAATAGGGTTTCGTCAAAACCCTTTTGCCGTCGGAAATCACAAGGTCAGGTCAGACCTTGGGAGTTTGGTTTTTTGGCATGAGTAGAGAGTGGTCAGACCTGTTGGGTGTTGTTTGTTTGTTTTGAAGTCAAAGTGTTGAGAAGAGAAGTTCTCTTTACGTGTTAAGATCAAAGAAAAGAAACCAGAAGGTTTTTTCTTTTAAGAGGATGGTGGTTCTCTTTGGGTTCTCTCTTCACCTAGCGAGCAAGTTTCTTCACAGGGATCAATTAGTAAAAGGAAAGTGTGCCTTTTCTTTTTTTTTATTTATTAAAGAAAAGGGAAGTGGATTACTAGTTGTTGTCAACCAAGAAAAAGAAACTAAAGTGTTTTAAGAGGTGGTATTGTTTTGGGTTGTAGGGATCAATTTGACCAACGTGTTTCGGAGAGCCGTTTGTGAAAACTAGAGAAACAAGATTATAGACCAGTGATTATTAATCAGGTGCTATTGTTTCAGTATTGATTTGCTTGTTCGATTAAGTTTTGTTAGCCGTGTTATTATGTTATCATGGCAGAAGACGGGAAGGTAAAAATCGATAAGCTTAACGGTACGGAATTTAGTTGGTGAACCGGGGTGTAAAGTTCAACCAGGTTGCAGAAAAACGAATAGAAGGAAATCGAGCAGGTGGCTTTGGATTTCGTTCGTTTTAGCGGGGTAAAAGAAAACGGTATAGGTGAGTCGATATCTTTGTTTTCTTTTATTGGTAAAACCTGGAGATAATGGAACTAGCACAGGTGCTGGTGACGACATAAGTGAAGAAAAAAAATGGTTAGTGGCAAGTCATGTGAACTACTACTAATTGGATGATCTTTCGGTTATGGTTTGCGTTAACTGATCGTGTGTACGGTCATAGAACCCTTGGTACCGCTTGATTTCATGAAAGCTCTACTGTTGTTATAACCGTTTGCTTGTTAGCTGGTTGGGATAACAGGGACAGTGGGAACTTGGCATAGTTAACTTGTTGGGGTTGCTTAGAGGCGTTGACATTTGTTAGAGTCGATGTCATATATATGAAATTCTGCTTCTGGGAATGTGTCTGGGTTTGATGCATTAGGACTCAGTGAAGGCAGTGAGACTCTTGGGTCATGGATTCTGGTGCTTCATTTCACGCTACCCACAACAGTGAAGCATTGCAGAATTTGAAGAATCGTGACTATGGTAAGGTAAGACTTGCAAACGATAAGGTTCTTGTTGTACGGGCATGAGTGACTTAGATTTGAAGACTTTAGCCGGTTCATGGACTTTTTTAGGATGTTAGGGTGATTCCAAGCTTAAAGAAATAGTTAATTTCTATCAGGCAGTTGGATGACCAGGGGCATGAGGTTAAGTTCAGAAATGGGCAGTAGAAAGTTATTAAGGGAAATCTTGTCATAGCTCGAGGAAGAAAATGAGGTTTGTTTTACATGGTCAGTTCATTGTCTGAGGGAGTGACTGTCCCAATTCAGAAGAGAAACAAAGTCGGGTTCACAGAATCTCGTGAGCAGAAAAAGGTTGTCTTTGCAAGTGAGAAACCTAGAGTCACAGGTCAGATTCAGGATGAACGAGCGAGGAAAGGTTCAGATAGACCAATCAAAGGTTTTCGTGGCAGTAGGAGCACGAGTTGTGCTTCACTCAGAATTCCTAGACGACATTGGGTCAGGAGAACTAGTATTCCAGCTGATAAAATCTCTCCAGTGGATTACTTGCTGAATATGTAGAGTGTTTATTCTCAGGGTGTTTCAGGATCCGACAGTTCGTGTCAGTGGGAGCCGGTAGAGACAGAGAATGGGTCAGTGGTAGACACAACCATGACTTATGAGTTGGAGCTCGGGGGAGCTTCAGCTGGTCTCCAGGAATAGTGTTGAGGAGATCGGGGTAACTGGAGGTGCATTGAAGATCAGAGGGGAGATCTTATTTATAGAAGTACAGAAGAGATGGTGCAATTCGTGGTCCGAAGACACCAAGTGGGAGATTGTTGGAGATGTTGCCTTCAGCCCACCTATAGGCCCAACCGTTTTAGGCCTAGTATGATTAACTTTATGAGCAAGTTTAGCATAGGGTTTTAACCTAATTAGTGCCTATAAATATATCTCTTGTACTTGTAATTTTTTGCATCACTCAATAATAAGAATACCTCAGTTGCCCCGTGGACGTAGGTCAGTTTAGACCGAACCACGTAAATCTTGGTGTTTGTGTGTGTGTGTTCTTCGATCCTAACAACTTATTGGTTCAAACCCATTGCTTTTGACTCATTGAATTGTTTAAAAACCTCTAAGTCCTTCCGGATTTAGATTTTCACCTTTTCTAAAGTTTTCACTTGCTTAGTAAATAATAAGCACATTAACGCGTATTATACATAGTTATGGAAATAACTTACTTGATTTGCACCCACACTTCATGTGGGTAGTTTTAGTACCCATGTTGCTTCGCCCGAAGGCGTTTAATTAGCTACAGACTTACCAGGTGGCCTTGAACCATATCCATACCTTGTGCTTATCCTCCATGATTCTTAGCATCAAGCGTGCATGCACAAGTACATTTACCAGCGTGCTTTCTAGATAGACACATTAATTTCTCGGAAGTCAAATGATAATACTTTGCCATTTGATCCGCTTAAGCTCGTGAATCTTAATGCTTGGAATACAAGCATCAAGTGTTGGACTTAAATGATGAGGACTTCACCATTTGACCCGTTTAGACCATAGTTCAAGATACTATATTACATTAGTTTTTATCTATGGTTCAAGTGACACAACTTGACCCATTTAACATCATGCTTAACGATTTTATTCAATTGATTCCATTTGGATTAAAACATCATTTCTCACATACCTTCTTAATTGACCCGTTTGATGAATTTCACCATTCAGTCATAACTCATTATCTCGATTAAGATCGTAACCCACGTTTTGTTTTGAGTGCACATAAGGCAACTCATTTAATACATTCCACCCCTTGGGATTTACCATTATCACATACACTAGAATTAAGACGAATGTATACAACAATTAAGCTATGTTATAGTCTAGTGGTGTAAGTACAACTTACCTCATATCCGTTCTTGCTTCCATACGCATTGCTTGCATCCGTTTGACCCGTTTGTATCCCTAGTTCTTGTACCTAACTTAGGGACGTGTCAAACTTGATTATTAGAATACATAGCATGGAATTAATTCACTATCCATAAATTATGTATTCATTACACATTTATAGCTAAATCCATAGCCATTTTCTTATATAGAATATGCAATTAACTTGGCTTATTACAAACCAATATCACATACGATTGATAGCTCTTACATGATTCTAACTTCTTAGTTTCACTAGTGTTCACCAAATTGGCATTTAATCAAGCACGTGGTGTGCACCCACCAATTTGTTTAGTTTCAAAAGCTCAAGATTAACCAAAACATAACCATTTGTCTAATCATCATCATATTACATTATTTAGACCACTTTGCCTAAATTTCCCATTATAACAACTTCACAATATTCCCATGACTACTAGATGTATGTGGGTTCAACCTAGAGGTTTAACCCTAATTTCATAAGTTAACATATTCAAATGAACATAATCAAACACACATATTAAATGTGATTTGTAACCAAATTATACATGTTTAAGGCTCATCAAGGCTAGGGCAGCCTATATTAACCATCAATTCCACGTTTTTATAAAACCCTAGAACCAACATCTTCAATATACCATGGATTTGGATGATTTAAAAAGGATCTAGAGTCACCTTATGATGTTTAGAACACTAGATGATCATGAATTCCATTATGCATTAGAAAAACTATCAATTTTGGCATGATTTGGGGCTGAATTGGTGGAGGTTCATGTGTGTGTGTGTTTTTGAAGGTGTGAAGAACGATTTTGAGTGTGTGTTATTACACATTTTCACTCTTAACCCCCATTTTATTTCAACTTTGCCTAGTTGTCAAGTTCAGCCCCTCCGGATTAGTACAAGTATGTAATCTTTACTAATTAAGTTAGTTCTCACAATATTCCCACGTGTGTTTGCAATTTACGAGACTTGTTAATGTCTCGTTTTATTATCCGCAAAACATTCCTTTTTGATAATGGACTCAATATTATATATATTGATCCCACCTATTAGCGTAATTAAACGAAACGGGTTTTTGGGGTGTTACACTAACCATAACACTTATCAAACGCTATCCACACTTCACAGCCCCACCTCCCTTCTTCTCCACACTCCACAACCCTACCTTCTTCTACTTCCGGCCGACCACCTCTACAACCCAGCCTCTAGCCGTCCACAGCCCCGTCTCCAGCCTCCACAACCCCGTCTCCACTCTTCAGCCTCCAGCCTCCACAGCGGCGCTGTCTCCCTCGTCCCCTCTCCATAGACCACAGTGCCGCCATATTTCTCATCCCCGTCATTTGGTTTTGGTTGCATTGTGACGTGTTAGACTTGGTTGAATTGTGATGAAATATTATTAACATATTTTCGTTTGTGTTCGTTTAGGTTTTAAATGAATGAACATAAACGAATACGAACACGACAAATTACTTAATGAACGAACACAAACACAAAAATGGGTTCGATTATGTGTTCGTGTTTGGTTAAAGTTAAAAGAACAAACATGAACACGCCTGTGTTCGTGTTCGTTCGGTTCGTTTACAGACCTAACAACAACAATGAGAATAAGAAAATAAACATTATGTGATACCTTTAATGTCTCTCGAATCCTATGAAGAACAGAACCTACACAAGTATATATTGTGTTTCTCTCTTGAAATCAACAATAAATCACCCTAAAAAGTTGTGCATCAGCTATAAGTACAAAAATATCATTATTACTATGATGGGTTAGAATCAAATACACTGTGAAAGAAAAATAGGAAGTCGTAGGCAGGGTATCAAACGGACTCCGATTGAAATCATTCAAGCGACATTGGAACCGTCTTATCGAACCCTACAATTTTAGTTTTTAGATTTTTGTTTTTTTTATTATTAGCTTGTAGTTTTTAGAATTTACGTTATACCATTGTGTCTTTTATTTAGCCTTGTGTGCTTTTCTTATTTTCATCATTGTGTCATTTTTGCGATTTATTGTGTCTTTTTTCTTCAGCATTGTGTTATATTTTATATTTTTCGACATTGTGTTATATTTTGTAGCTCATTGTTTCATATTTCATGATATATTGTGTTTTTTGTATCATTCTCACCCTTCTCATTTTTGTTACACTGTGTAGCATAACTCGACTCTTACTATGATAATCTAAATCTTTCAAAAATATAAATTGTGCTATATGTATAAATAGACTTTGGGTGACTTTTGACCCATTTGAGATAATATACAAAGACCCTAGCATAAGCAAACATGGGAAAAAATGCCACCTATGGTTATTTGTTACTTGGAATCCAGTGCGATGCGGTGATGGCCACGATTTCCATCATGGTTTACGTTTACCAAGCTATACGACCTGTAATATTTATTTTAACTAATTTCAAAGTTTAGTAATATAATTAAATATTCAGTCGTCTTAAAAGGTATATCTTTTAAATTGACTTAATGAGTTCTTTGTTATTGGGACTTTTAATGGCATTTCATCATTAAAATTATATTAATCATATATTTAAAACGGATGTTACCTTCGTGGAATGATGTAAACAGTGGCGAAGCTTGGTTCGTTAATCGGCAGGGGCCGGACTCATTTTTTTTCGGTCGGTTGTGGCAAATCGGCGGGGGCCGGACTTAACCCGGACTAAATTTACCTACGAAAATCGCAAATTTCCACTACTGCGCCAAAAAACAGGGGGGGCCAGGGCCACCCCTGGCCCTCAAAATACTTCGCCCCTGGATGTAAACATGTGCCTGTATACCCAAATTAGCAACACAGTTCCTACGTTGGCCCTTGAATTTACATGCTGAAAACTAATATTAACTCACCTCCTCGTTCTCATACACAATATTTGTCGACCTACTAGATTTTAATTTGGGGTTTTCAAATTCGCGAACATATGAATGAAATTTAGCCTAAATCTTAAACAAACTGAAACCGATATTTATTAGCAAACCACTTAAACGTATTTGACACTTTTAATTGAATTAAGAATATGAAGAACACGAATAATACATATGTGAAGGCTAGTTATTATATATATGAAGAAACAACGTGTCTAAGGAGTGTTAATGTGGGGTGGCTACTCGTGTTTGCTACAGGATATAATCCTTTGCTCACACCAAGTTAGATCCATGGCCCGTGATAGAGAAAAGATAGAGATGTAATCGAATGCAAAACACACAAAGATATAAGTGGTTCGATCTCGTTGACCTACGTCCACTGTGAAATATGAGATCTTCTTTATTACTCGAAAGGGTTATAAGTGTTAAAGAAGGGAATACAAAGTGTTCTAATTGTGTATGTTCTGCTCCGAGAGATGTTAACCCCTCGAAAGGAGGAAATGCCTCCTTTTTATAGGGTGTGCATGGGCCTGATGTGGCGGCCCATGATCGGAGTAGCGGGCTTGGGGCCGGTTGCATGGCCTGTCTTCCTCCGACCCATCAAGTTGGATCCTGACGAGGAGTTTGCATAAAGCAAACTGGATAAGGAGCGGCGTCCTGTCATTGGTCCACGTGATGATCTGTGATTGGCTGCAGGCAGATATTTTCTCCTGTGTCAGGCGGCGTCAGACTGTCAGTCTGCTCCAAGCAGACTGACTGAAGTGACTCTGACACAAGGGGAACAGTGCAGCCAGTGGGGCTCAGGGGGGCTGCACCTTCCCTACTGGTGCGCCATTGTGGCGGACCACCGCTGAGTGGGGCGCATGGCCCTGCGCGGGTGGATTGCTCTCCACGTGTGATCTTGTGGACTGGACTCCGACGCGGCCGAATCTCCGCAGATGTAGGGCCGCGGAGACATGTCATGTTCTTGGACTTTAACCATTTACAATGGTATCTTCTTCGCGGGTGCATTATGATGATAATGTGTGGGATAGGGTGTGCCTATGCACTAGGAATTGGTACCATACCCCTTCAATATACTTTATGTTTAATGATTAATATGAAACATTAAAGAATGTGGGTACAAGTGGGTTTTCCAAGAAGATGGTGGTAAAAGGGAAATAATTTCATGACATTTTGAGTTTAAGCATGAGACTTTTGAACTTCCATATTAAAAAAAACATGTAAAATTATCTCTACTACCTTATTAAGGAGGAGAGATGGGTAAGAAGGTAATTTCACCATCATTTTAAGATGGCATACAAAAGGTCTCATGCATAAATCTTTAACTTTTACCATTTTCTTCCATCTATGCCCTTATGTACAAGTCACTAATACAAATCAATTGCACCATTCAATACATTTAATTCATGTATTAACTTTTTGTTACCTAGAACCATTACCAAGTAATAGATTAATTCATGTAACTTTTTTTAATGAATTAACTTTTTGTTACCAATGGAATTTGAATTATCACCACAAGAAAAGGCTAAGCCTTATTTAACACTTTGTAACCAGTAGGCTAAAGGCTCTTTGATTCATCTGTGTAACTAAATGTTGTAAATAAAAATCAAGCACGGATCGGATTGGATAAATGACAGTATGGTGTATAAAGTTTTGGCAATTTAAAATGTGAATAAAAATACATACCCGCGGCAACGCGCGGGCATTCCACTAGTCATTTTGAATTCCCATCTTAATCAACCATTTCAACCCTTTGATGGGCATACAATAATCAACAAAACTTGTATTCTTTAATGTCGCTCTTAGTCTATGTGGGTGTACGATAATTAGTAAAATTCTTTTTAGTATAGTGTGGATAAACAATATAATTATCACATTGTAAATTGTTACCACCACCACACTATGCGGGTTTCCTATTAATATAATCTCAATTTCACGACCACTTTCCAATATTTCATTAACAATCATTTAAATAGTGCGTTAGAAAACTAATAAATATAAATAAACATTAAGTAGTATTAATACATATTTATATTGGTATCAATGGTCGCGCGATGCGCGCTCGCGATTTTGTTAGTACTGAATTGCTTTATGCATGAGCTGGTGATCGGACGTTGCTAGGCTTCATATGTCGTTTTATTGTGTTTGTAATTGAGGGATCTTTTGGTAATTCAACAATTCTTATATTTGTTAAGTTTCATATAAAATGTAACATGACAGTGGTGGTTTCGAAAAAGAAAGACGGTTATCATGTCAGATTATAATGGAGAAGAAGACGCTGGGTGAAAGGAAGAAGACGAAGGGGTTGTAGACAGAGAGAGCAGAGATACATTTTTATAAAGTGGAAAACCCTATTGAACCGCCCCATAAATACCGATGTGCCAAACACTACGAAAAACTTAAATTAGCCAAAAAAAAAAATGGACCCCCAAAGAATCGAACCTGGGTCGACTACGTGCTAAACATGACCACAAACCACTGAACCAAAGCACAACAACAACAACCATACCCAGTAGATGCCACAAATGGCAATAGCTATTCGTAGGGTCTGGGGAGGGTGGGATTTAGGCAAACCTTACCTCTACCTGAAAGGGCAGAGAGGCTGCTTCCAGAGAGATCCTCGGCTCAAAACAAACAATAAGAAGCAAACTAGACTAGAAATACAACGACATAGTAACATAACAAGTGGTGGCAGGAAAGCATAGTAAAATATGGATAAATATGCATCGTGAGACATAGTAATATATACACAAGTATGCCATCATAGACATTTATCTAGCAGGGTTTTCCTAAGCAAAGACCCCCTAGGGTGTAGTAAAGTACACTTAACACAAAACAAAGACCCAATTAGAAACAATGATTATTAGAAACAATGTTATATAAAGCGTCATGAAGGACAGAAAACCAAAGTTACTGTTTAAATCGTTGGCCTATTAATATATTTATATGATTTATAATATAATTCTCATTTATTTACATATTTTAATTGTCTTTGAATACAATAAGACACGACAAGTCATGCAATAAGTCGAAATTTCAAAAAAAAAAAAAAATTATCTTAGTTCTAAAGAATCTACGCATATAATCTCAATTTTCTGCGTGATATTGGCACTTTTGTTTTTTATGACAAATTTGTCAAAAATACAATTTTAACCACAATTTGTTGTTGCGAGGTCGTTTCAGTGTTAATTAAAAGAGTTAATTTATAGCTTAAGGTTTCTGTTGAGGTTTTAATATATATCGCTTTGATCATTGGGTCTATATACCAACGGAATTTTAATTTCTAAGTTGGAGCTAATAGTTTATTTGGTAGGGGTCACTTAACTTTATAATATATCAATTTATAACGGTAGTGTGTTGTATTTTGCATTTATATTCTCTAATTTACTTTTTTATATATACACACTAGATTATTACCAGGTACTTCTCGGGATAGACAAATCTAATATTAAGTGATAAAACGTGTGTGTCGTAAAAAGAATAGATCGTTTTTTCAGGATTTTTTTTAAAGGATCAACACTCGATAACTCATAAAACATACTTCTAATTCTAAGTGTTCACATCTTGCTCGAGTGAAGTCTCTATACAACTTTATTACTTTCTCAAGACATTCTAAAGCTGTGATGTGAACCTGGAAAAAAAAAAAAACAACCAAATTATCAAATGATATGTCATGATGATGATTGAATCAAGAGGTGCGTATGGTGGAATGATTAATTATCACTTATAAGCTAGAGATTTACATGATGTCTAAGAATCATAGGCTGTATTTAACCGGCTTAGCAAACTCTGCAATCAATTTTCCTAGCAAGACCATTCAAAATAAAAAAAAATATATTCTTACCAAGCTGACTACATCTGTGAATATATATGTAGTTAGCGGGTTCTTATATGTAATAGTAGGTTCAAAAGCATATAGACTATCTTAACATAATTAGTTATTTGCCTAGATATGATTAATGAATTACCTAAACACATTGTGTTTTTCTTCTATCATGAACAAAAACCACTAAAAAGTCATTTTTATTTGTTTTTGGTATAGCACTATGATGCTAGTTGGAAAGATAATAACGCTCGTGAATTTGGTGTATCTTTTTTAAATGTCGTATATAAAATTTACTAACGTTTAAAAATTGTGGGGGGAATATAAGGAAAAGATAAAGATAACAATATTTATTAATGAAAGGATATGGTGCCGAAAACAATGACACCATATCAATAAAAACAACCCATTCTTTCCTACTGCAAGAAGTTAAGGGTCTGTTTGGTATGGGGTAATGGAATGAGAGAGGGAATGGAATGGAAGAGGTAATGGAATGGAAGGGGTAATGGAATGGATCATTACCATTCCATGTCTTGTTTGGTTATCATGTGGGAATGGAATGAATTTTTTACTTTGTGTTATTTGGTATGTAAGAAAAAACGAAAATATAAAATCGATGGTGAGTGGTGGGTGGCGGCGGCGGCAACGGTGGTGGTGGCAGTGGGCGATGGCGGTGACAATGGTGGGTGGGCGACGACGGTAGTGGTGGGTTGTAGCGGTGACGGTGGGTGGTGGTGGCGATGACAGTGGTGGAGGCAGTGGGTGGCAATGACGCAGGTGGTGGTGGTGGTTGGACGGTGGTGACAATGGTGGGTTACGACGATGGTAGCAATGGTTGTGGGTGGCAGCAATAGGCGGTGGTGGTTGGATGATGACAACGATGGTGGGTTGTAGTAATAATAATAATAATAATAATAATAATAATAATAATAATAATAATAATAATAATAATAATAATAATAATAATATATTTGCTTCCATTCCTTGAAGGAATGAAAAAAAAACATCACCTTACCAAGGAATGAAAATTTTTAAAATGGAAGGAATCACATTCCTTATGGAATGATCCATTCCATTACTATATGGTAACCAAACATGTTTAATTTCATTCCATGGGAATGATCTATTCCATTCCACCTTTGATTCCTTCATACCAAACGCTACCTAGGACATAAAAAGAAAGAAGAATGATTGATTAAGATCAACAACATGTTGCGTACATAAAACATGACGCTAGTCCTGCCGCTCGTTCCACGTCGACGGACGAATACCACGTCAGGCACAGTGACGCTGGTCCTTCCGCCCGTTTTACGTCAGCGGAGTAACCTGCGTCTGCGACAATGACGCTAGTCCTCCCGCCCGTTCTACGTCAGCGCCAAGCCTTGCACAAACGAAGCTTCATTGACAGGAAACGTTGAAGCTTCGTCAACACAACTGAAGAGATACCTTTCTGGGTAGCATCGAGACACACACCCCAGGGCGGACATGCCCTGGACAACTGTTCCTGACGCAAAAGACTGGTCGTCAGAGTCTGCAATCAATTAGACACATGGTTGATGATTATCTACTGATGAATTGGTAACCACTGATGAATGAAACAGCGGATGATTATCTACTGATGAAGGAAGCAACAACTGATGAAAAAAACTTCTGATGACATCTGTTGAGTGCAAACCACTGCTGTCATCAAAAGTTTGTTTCATCAGCTGTTGCTTGCTTCATCAGTGGATAATCATCATCTGTTTCATTCATCAGTGGTTACGAATTCATCAGTAGATAATCATCAACCATGTTATGTTTATGAAGTGAGCATTTTTTTTATCAACGACTGTGGCTTCATGGTTTGGCCTGTAATATTTGGCAGCCCTGTTATCAATATCACCGAATTCGAGCTTGCACAAGGGAAGAGTCAGATCTTACGAACTCTAGAAGTATGGCAGGGTGGATCATGTTTGTTTTATACATTTTATTATTATGATGTTATATCTTCAAAGTAAGTTAACCTTTATCATTTATATTTTTCAGTTAATACTAAGCAGCTAAAATGTGTACTTTTGTTAAAGGGATCTGCATCTATACTTTCATCTGAAAAGATTCATCTTACACAATCAGATGGCATGCAGAGCAATGAAAAGAGAGTTCATGATGAGATGAATTGTGATTTGTCAGGACATTCCTTACTTGAGACTCAAGTTGTGGAGGTATCAATATTCTACAGATGGTGACTTATCCTTATTTTTCAATAAATTACATATTAATTTGTTAAATTTGTAATCAGATTTTGATCAAAATTTATGTGATATACTTGCAAAAATTTGTTACTTAAGTGGATGATGACACTGCAGACATTACTGACACACTCAAACAGGATGAACCAACGTGTGTCTTTAATTGAATTGAGAATGCAGCTGATGATTCTACTTATAGCTTAGCAGCAGACTTAGGACCTACATAAAGGATTTGGGATTACTAGGGTTCATATGGAGGAGGATGCAGGGAAGCTACTTCATATGGGAAGCGGTAGTTATTTCCATGTGATTATTATATTTTCTTGACAGTGAGTATTGTGACAGGAAGAACTATGCCTTCATTTTATGAAAATGTTAATATATTGTATTTTGGGAATAGGTTGATTCGAACATAGCAGGGGTGCATTTGCTTGAAATAGTTTCTGAACCTGATATGAGAACAGGCATTGAGGCTGCAGAATATGCTGCAGAGTTACAAAGGGTGGTGCGATTTTTGGGAGTTAGTAATGGAAATATGCAAAAAGGATTGTTTCGCTGTGATGTTAATGTTTCCATCCGTCCAATTGGTCAAGTAGAATTCGGCACTAAGGTACTTAATTTCAACACGTTTACTTATACTTGAATTAACTTGGGTTGGGTTGTGTTTTAACCCAAATGGGTCAAATAAAAATTGTTTAGGTAAAAAGGAAACGGGTCTAAAGGGTTGAAGTCTCTTCAAAAATACAGAAGCTAATTTTTATCACATTATGTGGAACTGTAGAGGAAATCTTTTTGCTATTATAAAAAAAACTATAAGGTAACCCCTGATTGTCTTTTAATATAAATCTGTCATTTTTTTTTTTGAAATATCTTATTTTCATCATGGCGTTGATATTAATCTTTGATATATAAGCCTGCTGCTAAGAAGGCTGGTCTTTGGAAGACAACTATTGGCAAGAAAGCAAATGGACCATGCCAAACAAAGAAAGTTGAACCTGAAGATGTTGAGGTGAGTTACTTGCGCAAGCATACACATGTCTATATGGTTCTTTAACCAATGAGCGACATTGACCAATATGTTTTCCACAATAATTTTCCTTTTTGCAGCAATTACCTCATTTAAACAACAAGTTGAAGCACTCCAAGAGCTTAACCAGACGGTTGAGATTTTAATCCGTCTATTATGCACCATTCCTGGTTGGACTGAGAAAAATGTGTAGGTCCTGCAACAGGTTATCGAAGTAGTCAGCCATATAACCTTTACTGCATCAAAATTCCAAAAAAAAATTGTTGTCTTTGCATAGCAGGTAAAAAAGATTACATAGATTCTAATTAGTAATAACTTGCAATAGTAAAGTTATACAAACTTGTCATCTTCATTAAAATGGTTGCTATGAAAGAGCATGTCTTTCTAAATTGTTTCACATCTGTTTATATTTTTTTGCATGCTGATAGGTATTTCTGGGAGGGTTGCTGATATCAAGACTCGTGCCCAAGCTATGAAATGACTAACCACTTTCTCTGAAGCGGTAGCCCAGGCTTCACAACTGTTTATATTTTTTTTTGCATGCTGATAGGTATTTGTGTAGGGTGCTGCTACTGCACCAAAAAAGACAGTTAAAGCGACAAAGTTTGTATCTTTTGTGTCTGGTGGTGGTTCGGATGGCTTGCCACGTAAGGATATTAGTGGAAGGATAACACCAACTCTTCTAAAGGATTGGAGAGTTCTGATTGGAAGGTGATGATGCTTTTATTACTATTTATTTAATTACAAAACATGAAGTACTTGACACTGTTTTTGGTTTTGTCAGGTTCGTTTGGAATCCACTGAAGCAGTAAATAAAACTGGGAAGAAGCTAACAAGTGTATTCAGCCTACCGGAATAGGTTTTAATTTGTGATATATTATCTGCATTGTGATCATGTTTGATGGAATCCAATGGTCATTCTTAGTGATATATAAGATGTTTTGTAGTACAAATTATGATTTGTGTAATTGTGATGTTTGGGAATCTATTGCATGGTTGATAATTTGTGTGGTGTGTACAACATGTATGTGAGTATATGTGTGTATGGGTAAGTGTGTAAGTTAGATGGGTAAACTTACTTAATCATCTCATTGCTTACGTCTAATAAACTCTAACAAAAAGATCGTTGTTGAATTGTATGACTGTTACCTGGTTTAAAAAATGCATGTTATATGTGTGTTAAAATGCCTGTTATTAAACTTTAGTCATGCTAACTGTTTGAAAAAATGATGTAATGTGTTGAATTAAAAGAAGTAGCTCACTGTTTCATTATTGCATTTCTTTGGTTGCTTAATAACTATTTTGGTGGTTTGTCATTGTCTAGAGTCTATGAAAAATAGCTCGAAGATGAAATCAAGGACTACTTTGATGGTTTAGCGCCAAAATGCCAAGTTCTTTACAGATCAATATTTGTTTGTTTGATATTTTCACATCAGTTTGTTTCACTTGTGTGACTTTCTTGGAGATTGTTGCAGAGATTACAAACATGCCAGACATTTAGCGAATGTTTTTGTAAATTTTAAGTTTTAATTGATTAAATATGAATTTGGGCAAGTTATCTTGTGTAACATATTTTATGTTTGTGGCTATTCATATCTTGATACAGTTGTAATGTAAGATCTGTTTACTAATGACTGTTTCAGAAACTCCGGATTCATGAGCAGGTCTGTTTAATAAGGTCTATTTACTAAGGTCTGTTTCAGAGTAGTGAGTCTGTTTAATAAGGTCTGTTTAGTAAGGTCTGTTTAAAACATATAGATAATTCACTTGAGAAACCCTAATAGGCGTCTCCAAGAGCGACGGCAGGGTGTTATCGGGCAGTATGATTCGGATGATCCTTCAACTAGAACTACTTTCTATGTTACTAATATTTCTGATAGGGTTTCAGGAAGCTTTTCGAGCATATGTCACTGTTACGGATGCTTGGGTTCCGAGAAGAAGGTCCATCAAAGGCAAAGTTTTTGGTTTTGTGCGGTGTGAAAAACTCAAGGATCCTTCCTCGTTTCTTCAAGTTCTTAATGAGATTGTCATTATGGAGTCAAGGATTTTTGTTTCGTTGGCTTTGTTTGATCGATCCCATAGGAAGATTTTGTATGATGAGGGCGTGTCAAATACGAAGGCTTGGGTTCCAAAAGATAAGAGTATTGCTGCGGAGGATTTTCCGGCGATGTCCACAGTTTATGGAGTGGATAATGCCATTGGTGAAGTTGTATGGTTGTCCGACTTTTCGTGGATGGGAGTGGATAATGCCATTGGATTCACTCATGTGCTTACGAAGATTGCGAATAGGATCGATGAGGAGGTTACAGTGCAATGGCGGAACAGGGGTTTTAATGTTTAGGTGGTTGAGGAAAACTCTGTGTGGGTTCCAGAGTTTGAGGTGGTAGATATTGTTGACAAGGACGATGAGATGGAAAAGGGTGAAATCTAGGATGGTGTATCGGTGGCGCCGGAGCAGCAGTCGGATGGGAACAATCTTGCCGGAGACGTTACAGATAATCAAGCGGTAAACATGTCGGATAATCAGGAAGCTATTCAAAATGATTTGCATGAAGTTAATGACTTGCTAAGTATGGTGTTGGATGATGTTCCCGCCAATGATTCGAATATGGTAGGCCAAGTTCATAATAATGTTAATAGGCAGGATAATAGTGTGGGCCTGTTTACACCTTTTCCTTTTACTGGGCTAGTTTCATTGGGCTTTAATATTGGATCTTCTTCCAAGTTTACTAGTCGCAAAAGGCAACGGGTGTTTTTTAGTAACTCTCCAGAAGATACAGTGTTACCATCTAGATCTTCTGCTAAGTAGGAGCCGGATATGGGATTTGATTTAAACGCCCGACTTTCAGAGGAAGATGGAGGAGTTCCTGTGGAAGGTCTGAATGAAGAAGTGGTGGAGCCGATTCTAGAGATGCAGGGTTCGGATCTGATTGGAAGGGATACGGTAGATTCAGAAGCCACAGTTGAGGTTCCTACTGACTTAGTTGAAGAAGCAAAGGCTATTAACTCCGAGGCTAATGCGACGATTCAGGTTTGCTCTTTGGTGGGTATTAATTTATCAAACTCAGTTGGTGCTGTTACTGAGGAGATTATTGCGGAAAATGGGTCAGTGGGTTGCCAATGAATTTCCTTTCATTGAACGTCCGTGGGATAAATGGAAAAGGGAAAGCAGGTTTGGTTAAAGGATTAAAGTCAGCCTACGGTGTTGATTTCTTAGCTGTCCAGGAGTCGAAAGTTTCGGAACCTTCATAGTGGTTGTTATCTAGGTGCTGGGGTAGTTCTGTGTTTCAGTTTGATTGTGTATCTTTGGATGGGACGGCGGGTGGCTTAATATGTTGGTGTGATCCTTCTTGTTTTCGGCAGATGGGGGTGCACGACATGTTTTGGTGGTTTTTGGTTTGTTGCTTCATTTTAATTTACATATTAGTGTCGCCAATGTCCATGCTCCTAATGACTCTGCAGGTAGACACAAATTTTGGAATGAATTGTTGTTCTATAGGCTCTCATTTTGTGGGTTATGAATTCTTTTGGGTGATGTCAATTAGGTCCGGAGTGTTGATGAACGGAAAAATTCTGAATTTACTCCGCAAAATGCAATGGCGTTTAATTCTTTTATTAGAGATGGTGAGTGGTTCGAGTATTCAATGGGTGGACATAAGTTCACTTATATGTCGGGGAGGGGTGATAAACTTAGTAAATTGGATAGAATGCTGGTATGTGGGGATTTCATGTCATCTTGGCCCGGGGCGAGTCTGACGGCTTTGTCTCAATTTCTTTCGGACCATTGTCCATTGGCTCTTTCCTTGAAAAATTCGGATTATGGTCATTTTCCTTTTCAATTCTATAATTCTTGGTTAGAATTACCAGGTTTTGTAGACTTTGTTAACTCTATTGCAGGTTACTTTGTCTTCTCGGGTCCACCAGATATTGCTTTAGCATCAAAGCTGAAATGGCTCAAAGGTAGAATATGGTTGTGGGTGGATGCGACCCGTAGGCGTAGAGAGGAAAAGTGTTTGGAATGTAAAAAGGTGGTGGCTGAGATTGAAGTGAAAGTCGTGAATGCTACCTTGTCCGAAACTGATCTTGAAGCTAGAGCAAATGCGAGGAAGTTATTATTGCAAGAAGAGCGACTAAAAGCACAAGACGAACAACAAAAAGAAGAATAAAATGGGTGTTAGATGGAGACGAGAATTCCAAGTATTATCATGGGATTATTAAACTTAATCCTGCTACTAACAAGATCCATGGAGTTAAGTTCCCGATTCTGGTTAAGGATAATATTGTGAGTTTCTTTGCTGAAAAGTTTAGGTCGCGTAGTTTGACCCGGCCGGGTTTTTCCTGTCTGAATATTAACAGGCTTTTGGTGGAGGACGTCGCTTCTTTAGCTGTGCCTTTCTCTATGGAGGAAATTACGCAAGCGGTGTGGGATTGTGATGGTGGTAAGTCCCCATGGCCGGATGGTTTTAATTTTACTTTTATTCGTAAATTCTGGCCATTATTGAAGCAGGATTTTTTTAAAACTATTAGAGGAATTTTATGCAAATGGTGTTTTTCGGGATGGGTGTTTTTCGGCATTTATTGCTTTGATTCCGAAAGGTCGGGATCAGGCTACACTGTTGGATTACCGACCTATAAGCTTGGTAGGGGTTATAAATAAGGTGTTGTCTAAGGTTTTAGTGCTCCGGTTGAAGTCTTTTATGCCAAGCCATGTGTCTGAAGAACAAACTGCTTTCTTGAGTGAGCGGAATATACTGGATGGTCCGTTAATCTTGAATCAAACTATTGCAGGTTAAGAAAGTCAAAGCTGAGTGGTTTCTTTCTCAAAGTTAATATTGAAAAAACATATGATACGTTACGTTGGGATTACTTGGATGATATTTTAGCTCAAATGAATTTTTTTCTATTGTCAGGTGTTCTCGTGCTTCGGTCTTGGTCAATGGGTCACATACATGTGAGTTCGTTTGTAAGCGTGGATTACGACAAGGGGGTCCACTTTCCCCTTTTCTTTTTATTCTTGATAGGGAAGGTTTAACACGGATTATGAGACGAGCATGTGAGTTGGGGGTTTTCCATGGTATTTGTGTTGGTGGTACGGGCCCGCTTTTATCTCATTTTATGTATGCCGATGATGTGGTTTTTTTTTGCGGGGAATGGTCTTCTATTAACGGAATGAACCTTAGGCGATTGTTAAGGGGATTTTTTTTTTGTTTTCTGGGTTAAAATCAGCTCCAAATAAAGTAGTGTTTTCGGCATTGGAGTGGGTGATTCGGAGATGGAAGAAATGGCAGCGGCTATTAATTGTTCAAGAGGCCGCTTTTCGTTTAATCATATAGGGGTGCCGGTTGGGTTAAATATGAACTTGGTTCGAAGTAGGGAGTCGGTGATTGAGAAGTTCCAAAAGAGGTTGTCAGCATGGAAATCAAAGTGTCTTTTGTATGGTGGGCGGATTACGTTACTTAAGTCCGTTTTAAGCTCTCTTTCGCTGTACTTTTTTTCTTTGTTTCAAGCCCCTATGCAAGTTATAAATACATTGGAGAAGCTATGTAGGAAATGTTTTTGGGGAGGGATGGATGCGGGTGACAAAATGAGTTGGTTAGCTTGAGAGAGGGTCGTTGCTCCGATAAAATATGGGGGTATTGGTTTGGGTTCTATCAGGGATGCAAATCTTGGGTTATTGTCTAAGTGGTGGTGGCGATTTAAAACAACTCAAGACTCGTTGTGGCGAAAGGTGATTTGGTCCATTCATGGAAGTGGACGGGGTTGGACTTATATTTCGATAAAGTCAACTCTAGGGGCACTTGGAAACAAATTGCGAGTGTCCCATCTGATTTAAAGGATTTATCTTCGGCTCCTAATAATTTCATTAAAGGGAATGTTAAGAATGGCTGCAGCGTTTCTTCTGGAACGACTGGTGAATTTCGAACGGCCCATTACAAATAAAATTCCCATTATTATTTAGCTTGGAGAAGAAAAAAAGCTGTTTGGTGGCTGAGCGGTTGGTTCAAGCCGAGCTGCAGATGCAGTTTGTTTGGGAGTGGAACAACCATTTATCTCGGATAATGAGCAGGTCCAACTTTCTGATTTGGAGTCTTTGTTGTCGCCGGTTACTTTATCTGCAGATCCTGATTCCTGGACTTGGTCTTTGGGTGGTGTTGATGGATTTTCGGTGTCTATTGTTAAGAGATGGATTTTTGATACAACAAATGTTCTTCCAGTGGCTAATTTTGAGTGGTGCAATTGGGTTCCCAAGAAGGTCGGGATGGTTGCTTGGCGTGTTTACCATGATCGGCTGCCAACAGCCGAAGCGCTGGCCCGAAGAAATATTCCGGTCTCGACTCAGGTGTGTAGCATTTGTAATGAAAACATCGAATCTGTTGACCATTTATTTAAGGGCTGCTCAAGGTTAGTGGAGGTATGGCAATTGGATTTTGCGTGGTGCAAAGTGCCGAGTTTTGTAGCTGTTCATGCTCTTTACTTATTGTACTAACACTTTACAGCAAAGAGTGGGGCTAGGGTGAAAAAAGCGTTTTATGCAGTGATATTGACAACTTTTTGGAGCATTTGGCGAGCAAGGAACGATTACGTGTTTAATCAAAAAGAAGTGTCGATTCGGAAAATCATTGAGGAGATCAAGATAATGAGTTTTTTGTGGGTTACAAACCGATCTAGAATGGTGAATATGTCGTGGGATTTTTGGGGTAGATTTAATGCTATTAAAATGACATAGTTTGGGTTTGGTGGTTTTTGTTTCAATGGGCTGTTGCCCCATTTTTTGTTGTTGTTTCTGGATATTGTACCTTGGTTTGCTAACCTTGGAATAAAGTTTCGTTGGCCGTTAAAAAATGAATTTGTAAGGTCAGTTCCAAATGTTAGACATGTTCACTTGATCGACTTAAAATATTCAAGAAAATATATGGGCTATTCATTAATATATTTAAGAGAGAATTACACAGATTGTCCTTTAGTTATACATCAAATTGCATCCTATGTCCTTTATGGAAATTTTTCACTCCTTATGTCCTTTGTTTTATACACTTGTTACACCCTATGTCCTTTAAACCAAACCAAGTTAAAAAAGAGTGTTAAGTGTGTCACGTGCCCCTCACGTGAGGGGCAATCCTGTCTTTTCACCCTCAATGAAGGACAATTTGTGTAATAATAATAATAATAATAATAATAATAATAATAATAATAACACTTTATCTCTCACGTCTCTCTCTCTCTAAAACACACACGCACACACCAGACACAAACACACACACTCTTCTTCTCTACTCCTCCTCTTCCGGCGATAGCTCCGGCCGTCGGGTCTCCTTCACCCCCCACCCCCACCCTCACCCAACCTTGCTCCTTCCATATTATTATTATTATTATTTTAGAAAGAGATAGAGAGATAATGAGCTAGAGAGAGAGAACAGAGGACAGAGAGAGAAAGCGTAGGAGAGAGAGACAGGCGGAAGAGGAGATGTGGTGGTCTCCGGCGGCGACCCCTCTGTTCCCGAATCAAACCAGGTAAAAACCCCCTTTTCTTTTGAAGGTATTGATGGCGGCCATGGTGATGATTATTGGTGGGGATAAGGTTGTAGTGGTGACTTTGATTCAGATAACAGCGGCTCACAGAGGGTGCGGAGATGGTTTGCAGGGGTCGTCTTGAAGGTAGAACCATGGTGGTTGAAGGGATATGGTATTAAAACATTACAAATACCATACCATCGCCCACTTAGAACAGGCTTCGCCAGACGCTCATCCGTCCGTTCTACGTCAGCGGATCGTCTAGCGCCCATCCGCCCCTTTTACGTCGGCGGAACGTCTGGCGCCAATGAAGAAACACGAGTTCAAGGATCGTCCAACGAAGGGCAATCCGTGTGGTGATTCTACTGTATTTTATAAAGAGAGTGTGATTATAAAATACGTGTGGGTCTAAAAGCAAGACCAAGGATTTACGAGACTACAAATTAGAAGAGCCGAGCCTCTAATCGTTAGTATAATAAACAAGGGGTTGAAGAAGGTACGAAAGTTCGTATTCTTCTTGAGTGAAAGTGTGTTGGATATCAGATGCCAATAAAAGGAGGAGGGCGTCCTCCTTTTATAGTACCAAGATCTCCTACTTTCTCAGCCCATCCTCTACCCTTAACGGGGCCCGGCCCAGGTAGAGGAGTCTCCATAATGCGGCCCAAGCCTTCAAGCCCATTTGGTGCAAGTAGGTTTTAGTAAAGTAGGAAAAGTAGAAAGCTAGGGGGATGTTACCGTCCTGACGCATGTACACGTGGCGCCCAGTAAGTGGACGCTGATGGGCGGTGGACACGTGGTGCTTGCCCATTGGCGGATCCAGTCGGTGGATAGTTTATGCTTTCCAGGATTTCGAGGTGGGCAGAGAAAGTCTGCTTCGTCAGGAAGATATCTTGGCTGGGAGGCTGCCACGTCATCGTCCTTTCTGCTCGGCAGACTGGCAACAGTCTCTGATTGGAGGGGAACCCTGACGGGCCGCCTGTCATGTCAGAGATATTTGGTAGGGGCAGGGGTGAGTCCTAAAGCTGCCCAAAAGATATCTTCCACTTGTGGTAAAGCTTGCCAAGGAAGCCTTGATGTATGTTTGGCCCGCCTATGACAGGCGGCCCGTCAGGGTTCCCCTCCAATCAGAGACTGTTGCCAGTCTGACGAGCAGAAAGGACGATGACGTGGCAGCCTCCCAGCCAAGATATCTTCCTGACGAAGCAGACTTTCTCTGCCCACCTCGAAATCCTGGAAAGCATAAACTATCCACCGACTGGATCCGCCAATGGGCAAGCACCACGTGTCCACCGCCCATCAGCGTCCACTTACTGGGCGCCACGTGTACATGCGTCAGGACGGTAACATCCCCCTAGCTTTCTACTTTTCCTACTTTACTAAAACCCACTTGCACCAAATGGGCTTGAAGGCTTGGGCCGGATTATGGAGACTCCTCTACCTGGGTCGGGCCCCGTTAAGGGTAGAGGATGGGCTGAGAAAGTAGGAGATCTTGGTACTATAAAAGGAGGACGCCCTCCTCCTTTTATTGGCATATGATATCCAACACACTTTCACTCAAGAAGAATACGAACTTTCGTACCTTCTTCAACCCCTTGTTTATTATACTAACGATTAGAGGCTCGGCTCTTCTAATTGGTAGTCTCGTAAATCCTTGGTCTTGCTTTTAGACCCACACGTATTTTATAATCACACTCTCTTTATAAAATACAGTAGAATCACCACACGGATTGCCCTTCGTTGGACGATCCTTGAACTCGTGTTTCTTCATTGGCGCCATCCGTGGCCTTACCACAACTACTCTAAATCCAATAAGCTCTTACAGCCAAATCATAAAAATGACCTCACCTCCACCAGTGTACACTCCGTCTGGGGTCGTCGAAGACATCACTGACGCCACCCCAGGATCCCACCCAACATCAGGGGACCACAAAGACCAACAACCTCCCCTTATAACCCCCAGAAATCTGGAGGCCCAGCTCACAGACCCAACTCCTCCAACTGAGGAGGAAATCGAGGCACTAAACAATGACTGGTATGAACGCCAGAGACAAATCCTCGACGCACAGCTGGAACGACGTCGACGCACTGGCAAAGCACTCATGGGCTCCTCCTCAAGGCAGCCCGCATGAACACCGGCACCCGCCCGTCACGGGGAAGGTCCAAGGCAAACCCCTGAGGACCAGGCCCGTGCAAAGCGCAACCGGTTTGACGCCGAAGACTACGACGAAAGTTCGTGGGAGGACGATGCCTCCAGGGACTATCTTCATAGCCCATACTACAGGCGGGAACGACTCAACCGCTACAACGACGACCCCACCACCAACCTTTCGCTCCCTAACAGACTAACCGCATTTACGGACAAGTCTAAATTTACTCGGCGCATCTCTCAGGCACCAATCCCACCAAGACAACGCCTACCGGCCAACGTTAAAATCTACGACGGCCTATCCGACCCAGATGACCACCTTGGCATATTCAACCAAGCCGGGGCCGTCATCGATTGGACCCTACCCGTTTGGTGCCACATGTTCGCCCAGACACTCACCGGAGCTGCCAGGGTCTGGTTTGACAACCTCCCCACCGGAAGCATCGACAGCTACGAACAGCTGATCGAAAAATTTTCACTCCATTTCAGCCAACAGCGTCGCCACAAGCGCGAAAAAAGCCAAATCTCTCTCTGCAAACGCAGAGACACAGAACCTCTCGAGGACTTCATCATGCGGTTCAACAAAGAGGCCCTCTAGTTGGGAACCGGGGACGAGGCAACCCGAACCTCCTTCTTATCCAACGTCAACGATGACGGCCTACAACACACCCTACAAGGGAAAGACGGCGTCCCAGACGCCTGGGAAGAAGTGGTCCGCATCTCAAAATTCTATGCGGGCAACCAGAAAACGATGCGCCAAAACCAGAGAGGGAGTTCCAGCAACAACCGCAGCCGCGGCAACAACCGCGCATCCGTCTGGAACCGCATCTCTGGTTCCACCGATGATGGACGATACTCAACTTCCGGCGACGCCAGAAACATCATCGGCAACAAACAAAGTCGTGACCAACGCAACAGCGGACGCCGGAACCAGGATTGGACCACTCTCCCCAAAACACCATCCCAAGTACTATCACAAGTCCTCTCCACCAGAGAGGTTACCTTCAAAATCCCGAAACCTATGGGGACAAAACGAAAAAATGTCGACACCACCAGGTTTTGCGACTTCCACAAAGACGTGGGCCACGATACCGACAACTGCTACAGCCTCAAAATGGAAATCGAGGCGGCCCTACGATCCGGGAAACTTGCCAACCTGGTCAAAAATGTCCGCGCAGGCGGACGCAGGCAAGACGAGTCCGATAAACCCATCAAAGACATTAGAACACATTACATCCGCGACGCACACAACAGACAGTGCAACATGACGCGCAGCACCAAGCGGAAAACAAACTTCCCCAACATAGCAACCATATCTGAAACAACAAACTGGCGAGAGGCCCAAGTCCTCCTCCCTATAATCCCAGGGGGCGCTCAGTCAACGACCCCCCTCACTATCACAGCATTGTTCGGACACTACCGAACTTACAAAATGACGTGCGACGGCGGCAGCAGCTTAGACATCATGTACCAACAGTGCTTCGATCAGCTAGACGAAGAGGACAAGGCACGCCTACAACCAGATACACCTATTGCCGGCTTCTTCAACGAGGTAATTCATCCCATCGGCAAGTTTGACTTTACAGTCACACTTGATGACGGCATACACAGCCGCTCAGAAGTATGCACCTTCCACGTCATCCCAGCCGTTTCCTCATATGATATATTGCTAGGAAGACAAGGTTTGGCAAACTTCAATTCCACCGCATCAACTCCTTATCAAACCATGGGTTTCCCAACACCCACCGGGATCGCATACATCCAAGGTAATCAAGAATGCCCCATGACAACTCACCCGGCGGACGACACAACAGCGCTTCCACCAAACCCACCAACTGACGAAAACTGGGTCCTCAACCCAGCTTTCCCCGAACAAACCATTACTTTGGGCCGGACCCTGTCCCCCCAAGTAAAGACACACCTAAAACAGCTACTGGTAGCGAACAAAGACATCTTCGCATGGCAATCATCAGACATGATCGGCGTCCCAAGACACATCGCCGAGCACCGCCTCAACACATACAAAGACGCGCGCCCAGTGGCCCAGAAAAAGCGGCCACTCGGCCCCGACAGAGTCAAAGCCATGAATGAACAAGTCGACGATCTGCTAGACGCGGGCATTATCAGAAAATGCAATCACCAAACCTGGGTGGCCAACCCAGTAATGGTACTAAAAAAGAATGGGTCCTGGCGAATGTGCGTCGACTACAAGGACCTAAACAAAGCATGCCCCAAAGATCACTACCCTTTCCCAGAGATCGATTTGAAGGTTGACTCACTCGTCCATTCAAATACAAGTGCTTCCTCGACGCATATCGAGGATATCATCAAATCCAAATGGCTTACGAAGATGAGGATCGAACGGCGTACAGAACGGACCGAGGGGTGTACTGCTACACCAAAATGCCCTTCGGACTCAAAAACACCGGCGCAACCTATCAACGCCTCATGGACCAGGCGTTCATTAACCAGATAGGCGTCAACCTTGAAGTCTATGTTGACGACCTAGTCATCAAAAGCACTCAGGAGGATACAATGCTTATGGACATCCAGCGCACCTTCGAACAGTTGCGCAGCATCAAAATGAAACTAAATCCTGGCAAATGCTCCTTCGGAGCAGAAGATGGGAAATTCTTAGGCGTCATTGTCACCAATGGCGGCTTTAAACCAAACCCGGAAAAAGTCCAGGCAATCCAACGCATGCCATCACCAAACTCGATAAAAGACGTACAGACACTGATGGGACGTCTGGTTGTTGTCAACCGCTTCCTGTCAAACTACGCCTCTAAGTCTATTCCTTTTGTTCATACTTTACGGAATGTACTCAAAAAAACATAGTTCCGCTGGACACCAGAAGCGGAGGTAGCCTTCCGTGAAATGAAGCAATGTTTAACCTACTTACCAACTTTAACAGCACCCTTTCCGAAGGAACCCCTTACATTATATCTATCTGCGTCAGAAATGGCAATAGGCGCCGTACTATTAGTAGAACGCAACAAAGTACAAACACCGATCTACTATATCAGCCGCACCCTAGAAGACGCAGAAACCGGATATTCAACAATGGAAAAACTCGTCCTAGCTTTAGTCCACGCGTCAAGACGCCTGCGAAGATACTTCCAAGGACATCCAATCAACGTCCTTACAGACTTCAGGATAAACACCGTACTGTCCAAACCAGAACTCTCCGGCCGCTTGGCCAAATGGGCGATTGAGCTGGGTGCACACACCATTGTTTACAAACCAAGACCCGCGATAAAAGGGCAGGTCCTGGCAGACTTCATCGCCGAAATCCCGATTGACAAAATCCAAGACTGCAAAGACGAACAAGACCCCAAGCCCATTCCAGGCGATCGAGTAACTTGGTCATTATACACTGACGGAGCTTCCAATGACCAAGGCTCGGGCGCCGGACTTCGCCTCGTCAGCCCCGACAAAACGGAATTCACATACGCCGTGCGCCTTGAGTTCCCAAGCACAAACAACGAGGCAGAATACGAAGCATTCTTGGCTGGCCTGCGCCTGGCACACAAAATGGGCGCAAGGCACCTCAACGCCCATGTGGACTCCATGCTAATCGCGGGCCACATGAATGGCGTTTACGACGCCAAAGATCCAGTCATGGCCCAATACGTCGACCAGGCCAAGCTCCTCACCAAGAAATTCTTTACCTGCACCATCCTCCACATAAATCGCAGCGGCAACAAGGAAGCTGACGCACTCAGCAAAATGGCCTCCACAGCTTGGCCGCATATGGCCAAAGAGGTACGCATTGAAACCCTACCTCAACCTTCAGTACCACTTAGACAGGTCAATATAACACAGACAGGCGCCGGGTCATGGATGACCCCTATTCAAGCCTATCTAGCAACAGGCACCCTGCCACCTCAAAAACGGAGGCTCGAAAAATCCAATACAAATCCCAACATTACCAACTAATGAATGGGATCCTGTACCGACGCTCATACTTGGGTCCATTACTAAAATGCATAGATGCTGCGACAGCCACCTTACTCATAAGAGAAATTCACGAAGGCATATACGGGATCCATGCGGGGCCAAGAATGGTCGTCGCCAAAATCATGAACGCAGGGTATTATTGGCCAGGTATGCATCAAGATGCCGTCAAAATCCTACGCACCTGTTTCAACTGCCAACAACATGCGCCAAATACCTTGCGCCCCAAAAACGATTTCGTACCAGTCATAGCCGCATGGCCATTTCAAAAGTGGGCTATGGACCTGGTCGACCCATTCCCAATGGCCCCCGGAAAGGTACAATACCTCATCGTCGCCGTCGACTACTTCACAAAATGGGTAGAGGCCAAGCCACTCGCTTCAATAAGCGCTGAACAAATAAAAAAATTCATCTGGGAATTCATCATTTGCCGCTTTGGCTTACCCATGGAAATCGTCACCGACAACGGCACACAATTCATCGACAAAAAACTTCAAACATGGCTAACACAACTAGGCGTTGGCCAAATTTTCTCATCCGTCGCTCACCCTCAAGGTAACGGCCAAGTAGAACGCATCAACAGATCCTTGGTCGAAGGCATAAAGACTCGCCTAGGGTCAAAACGTACGGGCTGGGTAGACGAGCTCCCACACGTGCTATGGGCACACCACACCCTCACGAAGACCAGTACCGGCGAAACTCCGTTCAGCCTAACCTATGGTTCTGAAGCCGTAATACCCGCGGAAATCACATTTCCATCACCACGGGTGCTCAACACGGCCAACACAGACAATGACAAAGAACTGCGCCTAAATCTAGACCTCCTAGACGAAAGGCGTGACATCGCCGCCATACGCGAAGCAAACTACAAAAAGCAATTGGAGCGCTACTATAACTCCAAAGTCAAAACTTGCGAATTCGACATCGGCGACTACGTCCTTAGAGACAACTATGCCTCCCACGCAGAACGCCCGGGAAAGCTCGCACCAAACTGGGAAGGGCCTTACAAAGTCCAGCAAGTACTAGGAAAGGGGGCATATGCGCTAGAAAAACTCGATGGAACACCCATACCTAGATCATGGAATGTAGCGCAATTGCGCAAATGCTACTTGTAAAAATACTTCGGTTTTACACTCATTCTTCTGACTTATGAAGTTAATTTACTCTTCATAACTGCTTCGGCGCACTACTCACTTATGAAGTTAATTCACTCTTCATAACTAAGTAAGCGCACTACTCACTTATGAAGATTAATTCACTCTTCATAACTAAGTAGGCGCACTACTCACTTATGAAGTTAATCCACTCTTCATAACTGAGTAGGCGCACTCCTCACTTATAAAGCTAATTTACTCTTCATAACTGCTTCGGCGCACTACTCACTTATGAAGTTAATTCACTCTTCATAACTGAGCAAGCGCACTACTCACTTATGAAGATTAATTCACTCTTCATAACTAAGTAGGCGCACTACTCACTTATGAAGTTAATCCACTCTTCATAACTGCTTCGGCGCACTACTCACTTATGAAGATTAATCCAATCTTCATAACTGATTCAGCGCACTCCTCACTTATGAAGTTAAAACTACTCATCAACAGACGACGTGCAAACACATCAGACGAATCACACAAGATAGAACAAAAATGATTCATTTCATACTATCAAAAATATTTACAAGGAAAGGAAATCACAAAACAACCTACTGGGGAGGCTCATGGGCCGTCCCCGAGCTACCCGCACCGGACCGCTCCTTCTCCGCCCGTTCCTTCTCCGCCCGCTCCCGCCCAACACGGTCGGACTCCTCCACCCAACGCTTAAACTTCGCGATAGGGTCAGGATCGCCCAGACATTGCCGCACGACCTGCAGCACGGGAAAGTCAATCGCCTCCAGCTTCCGAAGCTGCTCCATCAGCAGTTCATCAGTGTTCACATCACCGAAGGGCTGCTCTTCAACTGGCGCGCCATCCTTGCAGGCCAGATACCCCTCCAGCCAGCCGCTATGTACGCCCGTCGTGCGGGAGCATCAACAACCTCGGCAATCTGTTCACCCATCTTGGGCGCATTCCAGCAGCGCTCAAACACCTTCACATCAAACAAAGGTTGAACCAAATAAAAAACAAAAGACGAAGGAAAAAGATAGCAATACCAAAAAGAAAAACACTTACTGCGGAGATCCCATCAGACATCACCCAGAGCGACTTCTCACAATAGCCCCTCTAGGCGTCCAACAGAAGCGCCTTCTCCAGCTCCCACGCTTCCCGCTCCTTGGCAAGCGTCTCCATCTGACCTTCCAGCTCGGACACCCGACTGGTCATCTGGACCACATCGGCGTCCTTCGCCTTCAGATCACCAACTACAGTGGCATATTTGGAGGAAAGCTCCTCCAACTCCTTTGCCTTCGCTGCCGAGACCTTTTTCTCTTCGGCCAAGGCAAGCTCAGCTTTCTGGATAAGCTGACGACGGCGTTCCAATTCGGTATTCACCACCGCCGTCGACTTAGCCCAGGACTTCTGCTTTTCAGCAGCATCAGCGTCCTTCTGGCGCAGCTCGGACTCCAACTTCCGAACCTGCTCCAGCAGGCGTATACGAGCCGACTCGTACACCTCCTTCTCCCTAGCAAGCCGCTTGGTCTCAGCAACGACCGACGCCCGCTCATCCAAGAAATCACCCTCTCCTCTGTGCAGGGCATAAAGGTTGCCCAGGGTCTGCGTCAGGGTCATGCACATTTCGGAGAAGAGGGTGCTACGACTTTGACCCCGATGATACGCGCG
This sequence comes from Ambrosia trifida, assembly GCA_028751855.1. NCBI lineage: Eukaryota > Viridiplantae > Streptophyta > Magnoliopsida > Asterales > Asteraceae > Ambrosia > Ambrosia trifida. Next base: position 97,458,123 of record CM054130.1, read on the forward strand.
CTCAGCCGGCGGCAATGCGTAGCTTACAAATTCCTCAGCCACAAAGGGATTGAGGAACCTGCAACTTTCGGTTATACGCCACCCAGGCGTATAAACCGGAGCATCCAGGCGGAAGGCCGGGCCGCTTGAAGACGCAATCGCGCCTTCTGCCCTTTGAGACTGCTGGACTTCAGCCCCACCACCAGGGAAGGACGCCTCCGCGCCGTCCTTCTCGCTCAAATCCACAAAAACGGGCCCCTCCCCACCCTGACCACCCATCCCTTGGGCCTGCTCCTTCTTAAAATGCACCAGGTCCTCATGCTGTTTCAAAAGCACGAGGCGGCGCTCCTCCTCCTCTTTGGCGGCCACCTCAGCCAAGCGAGCATCCTCAGCTCGCTTGCGCTCTACCTCCGCCAACCGAGCATCTTTTGCTCGTTTGCGCTCCAGCTCGGCCTGACGAGCGGCCGCCTCCTCTTCCTGCCTCTTCTTCAAAGCGGCTTCAGCAGCACGCCTCTCCTCCTCCTCCTTGCCTACAACCTCAGCCTGGCGCGCCGCCTCAGCATGGGCACGCTCTTCCTCAAGTTTTTTCTTCCGTTCCTCCTGAAATTGTTTGACAGAAGGAGGGATAGAGCCTATAAAAAAAACAAACAAACAAACAAACAAACACAAGCGGATAAATAACTTGCAAGAAAAAGAAAGAAAGAACACAAAGGCTCACGAACCGGCGCCGGCTCAAGCACCAAATCTTCTGGCTTATCACCACCATGAGCCGCCCGCTTCGGCGATGAGCCACCGGCTAAACCTTTCACAGCCGCTTCCGACTGCTTCCGCTTGCGACCTACAAACAGAAGACAAACTCTTTTAAGACAAAACAGACAACAAAATTAAAAGAAGATAAGAGACACTTACTATCGGTCGGCGCATCCACAGCCGCGCGACCCTTGGTCGTCGCATCCCCACCTTGCGCCCCGGCCGATGATGATCCGCCTACTGCGCCACCTGTATACCGACGCGTACGATGTATTAAATCAGACGACGGGTCACTCGACTCATCATCAGATAGAAACACAGAATCAACCCCCTCCGCCGTCTTGACAGACAGTGGGTCAGGGTTGATCAAAAAACCTACTTCAAGGTTAGAGGGCGCACCTTGAATAGGGTCGGGAAACAAGAAGTTCTCCACCATCTGCTCCATCTCCAACACCCCTCCCTCAGGCACCGCCACGTACATAGTCTTCACAGACCGGGCGGCAAAGTAGTCAAAAAGCAAATCCCCTGCGATAAAAAACAAAGGCATAAGATATAAGGGGAAACAAATATCTTGGAAGCAATAGTAGACACTTACCCTCCACAGAAAGCGGGCCACCATCACCCGCAGGCGCAACATTGTACCCCTCCCTCACGCCCAGACGGCTCAAACCCAGCAACCTAAGAATTCCCTCATCCAACTTATCCAAGTCATCTAAACGACTTGGGTGCACAGAGAGATCCTTAAACCATTCCTCCTCCTGGAAATCCTTCGCCACCTCGAAGGAAGGCACCTTCTGCCCAGGACGAAGCTCCAGCTTCGCCATCTCCACAGGAATAACCTCCTTCTTCACGAAGAAGAAACACCTCTTCCACTCCCGAAGAGTTTTTGGAGAACTCTTCGGCACCACCAGGCTTACACTCTTGGATCTCTCTACGAAAGAGACCCAGCCTGTTTCCTTCACCTCCAGCTTGTAGAACAAGTTGAAGTGTTCAAACACCGGCTGCCTCCTCAACGCCCGGCAGGTGGCCTCAAAGTGCATCACCCTCATCACCCCAAAAGGGCTCATCTGAGAGACATGTACTCCATATCTCTGAAGGACAGAGATGAAAAAACGGGACACCGGCAGCCGGAAAAGCCCCTTCTGAAAATATGCCTCATACAAACTTATCTTCCCTTCCGGGCAGTCAACCGAAGTCTGCCCCTTCTCAGGCAGCTCAGGGTCCCATTCACGGGAAATCCCATATTTATCAATTAGGGACCTGAACTTCTCCTTGGACCAGGAGATCTGGGAATCCCTCATTGACAACTCCACCTTCTTGTCTTCAGACGACATCTTCAAAGAGTTCGACACGAAGAAAAAACTGAAAATTTTTTGATCGGAACAAAGGAAATCGCCGGAAAAAGTTCAAAGACAAAACAGAAGAAAGGAAGAGAATGAAGGAATTCCAAAGGTGGAGACGAATATTTACGCCCATCGCATTTAATGCAGGTAATGATGATAGGCAGGCTTTTCGCGCAAAGGTCCAATCACAGGCAGACACGTCGCACAGCCCACGTGCCAAAACGGCCCACGCGCCGCGTGTGTCTCACTCGTGAGACGGTTGTTCTACTCCAGCTGGCAGTTGATGTCGATGATCGACACGTGTACGCCCACGTTCAAAAACCACCATCAACAGCTGTCCCCACTCACCAGATGTACGACACGTGGCGGCCTAGCAACTCAACAGTCGTACTAACTGTCAGACACGATCTCTAAAGCAGGTGTACCAACCGTCAGGCACGTCTTTTCAAATTCAAAACATTCCCGCCTTTAATTTACAAAAATTCCAAAGAGACAAATTCAATGCGGAGTAAATGCAGGCGCAGACTGCGACAAAAAATGACTTTTCACAACTTCTGGCCGCGCAAACAGGCCCAACGCCTACCTTGGCTCAACGCCTACGCGCCAGAACGAAAATTTTGAAAAAATCAAATTTCACAACTTCTGGCCGCGCAAACAGGCCCAACGCCTACCTCGGCTCAACGCCTGCGCGCCAGAGCGAAAAATTTTGAAAAAATCAAATTTCACTTCTGGCCGCGCAAACAGGCACAACGCCTATTTTGGTTCAACGCCTGCGCCCCAAAACGCAATCATGGCGCATCCCGTCATACGGCCACATCTTGATCCCTGTGCGCGCACTAGTTGACGAAGAATAAACGAAAACACACGTCCACTTTGGTACATGAAAACCCAGTGACGACTGGATGCTACTCAAAGTACACATGTGAAATCAAGTCCAACACTCCCCAGAGACACAGGTCAGCACAGGACTGGGGGGACTTGAAGGGATATGGTATTAAAACATTACAAATACCATACCATCGCCCACTTAGAACAAGCTTCACCAGACGCTCATCCGTCCGTTCTACGTCAGAGATATTTGGTAGGGGCAGGGGTGAGTCCCAAAGCTGCCCAAAAGGTATCTTCCACTTGTGGTGAAGCTTGCCAAGGAAGCCTTGATGTATGTTTGCCCCGCCTATGACAGGCGGCCCGTCAGGGTTCCCCTCCAATCAGAGACTGTTGCCAGTCTGACGAGCAGAAAGGACGATGACGTGGCAGCATCCCAGCCAAGATATCTTCCTAACGAAGCAAACTTTCTCTGCCCACCTCGAAATCCTGGAAAGCATAAACTATCCACCGACAGGATCCGCCAATGGGCAAGCACCACGTGTCCACCGCCCATCAGCGTCCACTTACTGGGCGCCACGTGTACATGCGTCAGGACGGTAACATCCCCCCTAGCTTTCTACTTTTCCTACTTTACTAAAACCCACTTGCACCAAATGGGCTTGAAGGCTTGGGCCGGATTATGGAGACTCCTCTACCTGGGCCGGGCCCCGTTAAGGGTAGAGGATGGGCTGAGAAAGTTGGAGATCTTGGTACTATAAAAGAAGGACGCCCTCCTCCTTTTATTGGCATCTGATATCCAACACACTTTCACTCAAGAAGAATACGAACTTTCTTACCTTCTTCAACCCCTTGTTTATTATACTAACGATTAGAGGCTCGGCTCTTCTAATTGGTAGTCTCGTAAATCCTTGGTCTTGCTTTTAGACCCACACGTATTTTATAATCACACTCTCTTTATAAAATACAGTAGAATCACCACACGGATTGCCCTTCGTTGGACGATCCTTGAACTCGTGTTTCTTCAGTGGTCAATAGGTTGGAGGATGGTGGTGGTTTGGTAGGCTCAGGTGGGGGTTATGGTGGACGCAAGTGGCAATGGTGATGGTTCAGGTTATGATGGCGGTTGATTCTTGAGGTTTGAGTCGGGTCTGGGAGACAAGGGATTGAGGATTTGGAGTTGTGGATTATAACCGGGTCAGTCTAGGAAATAGGTATGGAGGAGGTGGTGGTGGTTACGGCGGCGGTGGTGGAATAAGTATGTTGGTGATGAATTAATGGTGGTTTAGGGTTTGAGTTGTTGAAGGGGTAAAGATGAAGATTGTAACACCCCAACCGATGGCGGAAACATCGAGGTGTCACGTAAGAATGAGTATACGGTAGCACATGGTATTCAAGTTTTAATTGAAATTTATTTAAAGTAAAAATATCCAAAATTGAAAATACATAATAAGTCTTGAATGGAATTCTAATACATCGAATAACCAAATAAAGCATAAACTTCAATTTTCTCTTCATGCTAACTCTCTAGACTTCAAGCATCATTATTACCTGTTGAGTTGTAAAAATGGGGGGGGGGGGGGTCAACTAGAAGTTGGTGAGAATACATAAGCCATGTCAAGCAATTAAGTTTAAGAATAAAAGTTTAGCAATTCATATGTCTATCGTAAGTTTAAGACTACATGAATAAACATGAAGTGTTGAATGCACATAATCAAACCTCCGACTAGTTTAGGTCCATCCCGTCATCCACGGTTCACCTTAATATCATGTTGGAACGATAACAATCACCCGCGCTCCCCATAAAAGATGGTCAACGAATCTAGGTGGGATTGTCAATCCAATAGATCTATTATTGAGTATCTCCGGCTTGGCCATAGCTAATGATTATGTATGTTGAAGCGTAAGTCTAACTGTTGTTGTTGTCTAAATCATGAGGCATTAAAGTTTACAACTAGACATGTATGTAGAATTGCTTAAGTATAATGTTGCAAGTATAAAGAATTTCATAAACATGGTTACGTAAACTCACATTGGCTAAAGTAAATTATCCTCTAAGTGTTGTGAATGTATGCGAGGCGAATCCCAAAGACTCAACAACGTAGCTAGTCCAAATTGAAGAAATAAAAAAACGAAAAAGAAAGAATATCAAGCTTCCAATTCGCCAATTACAAGAGCTTATAATCAAAGCTTCAATTGTAGAAGTAATAGACTATAGAAGAAAGGTATGAGGGAAAGTTTAATCGGATTGAAACAATCGATTTAGAGGTGCCAAGTATAATGGTCATAGGTGGTTTTTATACTAGTTTTGGATTCAATTAGCCATTAAAATTGGTCAACACCATAAAGTAAGGTTTTATGATGAATTGACTATTTGACTAAGACTTTGACTGTTTGACTAAGACTTTGACTAGGACTTTGACCAGGACTTTGACTGTTGACTCAAGGCTTTATTTTGAAATGAATTTATATCTTCCTTGTTTGAGATTATAAATGTAATTGGAAAAATGATTAGATTTAAATAAGAAATTAAAAAAATCATTAGTTTGAATTAGAAAATAAAAAAAACACCGTCTTATAAAATGACGATTTTATAAATAGAATTAGGATAGGACATATGTCATGATTGAAGATTTTTTTTTTAAGTACAATGATAAAGGGAACTTAGAAAAATAGAGTGCACGAATAAAGATAAGAATACTTAGAAATAAATTAGACTTTATATCATGGATCGGGAAATACTTTAATGCAAAATAAATGGGAAAATTCGTGAGGTTACAAAGATGATGATGTTTGTCTAATTGTTGAAGGTTTTTTTTTTTTTTAAGTTTTATCATGTTTTAAGGTGAAAAGACAGGTTTGCCCCTCACATAAGGGGAACATGACCAACTTAACTGAGTTATTTAACTGGGTTTCGTCTAAAGGACATAGGGTGTAACAAGTGTATAAAACAAAGGACATAAGGAGTGAAAAATTTCCATAAAGGACATAGGATGCAATTTGATGTATAACTAAAGGACAATCTGTGTAATTCTCTCTATATTTAATCTAACATCTGTTAGTATATCAAAGCTTAAAATATTAATATATCTAATATTTGTTAGTACATCAAAGCTTAAAATATTAATATATCTTACATTTGTTAGTACATCAAAGCTTCAAATATTAATATATGTTAGATCTGTTAGTATATAATAGGGTCATTCATTAATATATTTAATCTAACATCTATTAGTATATCAAAGCTTAAAATATTAATATATCTAACATTTGTTAGTACATCAAAGCTTAAAATACTTATATATCTAATATCTATTAGTACATCAAAGCTTAAAATATCAATATATCTTACATCTATTAGTATATATCTGGGTTAGTACATCAAAGCTTAAAATATTAATATATCTAACATTTGTTAGTACATCAAAGCTTAAAATACTTATATATCTAATATCTATTAGTACATCAAAGCTTAAAATACTTATATATCTGGGTCATTCATTAAATGTTGTTTCCTATGCTTTGGATATTGTTATAGTGGTTTGGGTAGATATTAATATAATAATAATAATAATGTATATTATAAATCAACCAATGAATGGATTTCTAGCTTTAGTTGGATTTAGTCTTCTCATGTTTTTACGCGAGATTTCACCTAGTCTATTATAATAATTAGAAGCAATAAATGTCACATGACACTCAAAAAAAGGGCATCCTGTCATATAGCATTAATTGATTTTATGAAAAAAAACTAAAAAAAAATTTGGATTTCTCACTCTCATGTTTCCTCCCATAATATTTAAACGTTAATATCTTTCATATACAAGATTTTTTTAAAGAAAAAAATTACACCAAATTAACGAGCGTTTTATTATCTTTCCAACGAGTACCATAGTGCTATATAAAAAAACGAAGAAAAAAAGCGACTATTTTTAAGGTTAGGCGTTAACATTGGAGATACATTTTTAATTGTTTTAGATTAGGTACTACTCAAAGCTTTTCTGCATGTAACTGTAAAACACATCATTTTATTTCATATATAAAATTGATATGTCACATTAAATTTCTCAACCTCGGGACGTTCCCGGAGTATAATCTATATATATATATATATATATATATATATATATATATTGCAAAGGGATTAATCCTATATGTCATACTCTTATGCAATCTCTCCTTTGAGAGATGCCACATAAGATGTGATGTGGCAACTTTAAACCAATTAAAAAAAAAGAAATAAATATGATTTAACCTAATCTATTATAATCTTTAACCTAATCTATTAAATACCTAATCTACTAAATCTAAATATTAAAACTTTATTATTTTATCTCTTGTATTTCCTCCCTTAACTTTTAAACGTTAATATCTTTTATATACGAGATTTTTTAAAGAAAAAAATTACACCAAATTAACGAGCGTTTTATTATCTTTACAACGACTACCATAATGCTATATAAAAATCGGAAAAAAATGACTATTTTTTGTAACCCGACAGGTATTGTGTCGGGTTTGGGATTAGTTTAAAAAAAAATCGTGGGTTTGGGTCGGGTCTGGGATTAGGTGATACCCGACCCGATTACCCGAAACAACATACCCAAATACCCGAACTACATACCCGATCATATACCCATGATTTTTTTAACGCATCACATAACCCTTAGACTAATGCATTCGGTATTTCAATAATTAACTTTTTTTTTCTTATTTCATGTTAGTTCTTTTTATAATGATCGATTACAAACTTCCGAATTCATTTGTAATGGCACTAGATTTATACCCCGGCTATATTTGAATATGATAACTTATGGCAGAGATTTGTTTAAAATAATAATAATAATATATTTTATTATGTTATATTAGATATTTCAACCCGGGACGCTCCCGGGATAAAAACTAGTGTAGTTATATATAAAAAAAATATATTTACGCCGGGTAACCTAAAATGCAATTACATGATAACTAAGGGGTAAGGCAGCAATGCGACATGTATTTTAGTATAATGATTGTTTATATGATTTTATTTTTTAAATAATAATTAACGTTTTGTCGAAGGGAAGGACAAGACGTGATGCTCATGTGATGAGATTTTATAGAAAAAGGTTAATTTATTAAAACAAAATTATCGTAAATTGTATTTTGGGTAAAGTCTAAGATACACGTATTCGGGTTTTGATAGTGAAATACTTGAATTATTAAAATATATGCACGTTACAACAATCACGGACTCTCGACAAAAAAAAAATATGAAAAAAGAGTAAATCAAGTGTGGACATTTGAAGCTTCATGTCTTTTTTTTTTAATGTCTTTATAAGAAAAATAAATTAATAATATTGATTATTTGAATATTTATATTCAAGTCCACGTTAATTCTTTTAGCAACGATATTTTTATACATACTTACATATAACTTTGTACTTGTACTAAGTTAAACTTTAACCCAAACCACTTTTATGTAAGACCACCGTTAGGGTGTGTGTAGTGGTGGATAGTTATGTTGGGGTTATAGGATTAAAATATTAAAAAGTAATAGAAAAGGGGTTATGTTGGGGTTATGGAAAAAGAGGTGTAGTGGGAAGGAAGGTTATGTTGGGGTTATAAATGATTGGTAATGATTGGTTAATTATTGTTTTTTATTTAAATAAGAATATTTAATACTTAATAATATTTCATTAAAAATAAAAATAATACAAATACTAAAACAAAAAAAAAATACAAATACTAAAAAAAAAATTACAAACCATAAATAAAAGATAAAAATAGTAAAAAACAACAAATACTTAAATAAAGTTACAAATACTTAAAAAAACTAGTCGTCGTCGTCGTCTCCTTCTTGGTTTTCTCCTTCTTCTTCTTCTCCTTGTTCTTCATAAAATTCATCATCATCATCATCATCTTCTTCTTCTTCTTCCTGGCTCTGATGAATCGGGCGAATCGACCATGCTTCCTCCACCAAATCAGCCTTCAACGCGTTATGTAACTCCTTGGAACGCAACATGGCACTGTTTTGGAATCTCTCCTGCTGTGTCGCTTGCGTCCCTGGAACATCTTCTCCTGCTACATAATTTAGGCATATTGCCTTTCCTTCGTCTTCAAGTATCATATTATGCATTATGATACAAGCATACATCACCATTCTAATCCTTTCTTTTTCCCAAATACGACAAGGATTTCTTACAAAATGCCATCGTGCTTGAAGACAGGCAAAACACCTCTCAACGTCCTTTCTTGCAGACTCATGAACTCTTTTAAAATATTGCCTTTTTTCATCTTGAGTCTGACTAAACGTTTTGACAAGCATTGAATACTCCGGATATATACCATCCGCCAAGTAGTATCCATGCTCGTAGTAATTATTATTTGCATAAAACCCACATTTCGGTATTGTTCCGCCAATGTAAGACTCTAGCAATGGCGAATGCTGGAAAGTATTTATGTCATTCATACACCCGGCTAGACCAAAGAAGGCTGACCAAATCCACATGTCTTGTGAGGCAACTGCTTGTAAAACCAACGTTGGTCCCTTTTGGTCACCGCGTGTATGTTGACCTCGCCATGCGGTTGGACAAGCATACCATCGCCACTGACGACAATCTATACTACCAATCATACCGGGTAATCCATGTTTTTGAACATGCGCTTCATATAGTTGTTGAAGGTCGCTCCATGTCGGGTTTCTCAAGTATCTTTTTCCATATAATTGGCATATACCTAAAAAAATCAAATGTATATATAAAAAATATGTACGTACTATATATATATATATAAAAAAATCAAATGTATATTTGTAAATACCGTAGCAGAAATACTCCAAAGTATCGCGTGTGGTTTTCTCCGCCATCTTCAAATACTCATCATTGATATCGTACGTGTTCCCGTAGGCAAGCACACGTATTGCGGAAGTCACCTTTTGAATTGCGGTGAATCCTAAACACCCTCTAGCGTCGGGTTTTTGCTTAAAGTAGTCATAGTTGTTCTCTAAGTCTCCGGTGATGCGCAAAAATAAGTTTTTACGCATCCGAAATCTTCGTCTAAACAAATCAGGGGGGTAAACCGGATCGGCATTGAAGTAGTCATTCATCAAACGCTCATTGGCGGCTACACGGTCTCGCTCTATATATTGCCTAGACAATATCGGCCGTGGGACGGAAGTACCTATAGCTTCAACCGCGCTACACGCTAGTTGAACCGCACTCGTAACGGCCGCCTCCTCTTCAGCGTCGTCTTCTTTAAAAAACCGATTATATAGATTCATAAACGAGTCATCGGAGTGAGGAGGGGACGACATTTTAATGATTTGTTTGTGTGTCGAATTTGTTTGAGGGTTATAGTTTGTATGTGTGTATTGTATGTGTGCTTCATATGTGTGTAGTATATGGATATCATGTATATATATAGAGATGAGATTTTTTTTTTTTAATTCATATGACCGTTCAACATTCCAACGGTCAATTCCATTTTCCAACATTCCAAAACGCTCGTTATGTACAAAGCTGGAAGAGCCTAAAACGCCCCCATAGCGCCTGGGGGGCGGTGTTCCCGGCGCTATGGGAGGCTAAAACGCCTAGACAACGAGCCACTACACACACTCTTATCAAGGGCGAAGTATAAGAGGGACCACGGGTGCCCCACTCTCTCTCCCTTTATTTTTTGTTAAATAGTGTAAATTTCTTTGTTTTTCAAAGAAAACTTTATTGTTTGGTAGACAAAAAAAGACGAAGGAATAAAATTGGTGGTGGGTGGTAGCGTTGATCGGTTGTGGCGGCAGTGGCAGTGGGTGGTGTTCGACAGTCGTGGCAGTGGTGGTCAGGGGCGGGTGGCGACGGTGCGTAACAGCGATGGTGGACAGTGACGGTGGCTGGTGGTGGTTAGTGGCAATCGGTGGGTGTCGACGATTAGTAGGTCGCAGCGACGGCGGCAGTGGCGAAGCTTGAAGATCACATCGGTGGGGGCCGGTCACAATTTTTTCCGATCGGTAAGGGCCGAAAGATCAAATCGGTAGGGTCCGGACTCAACCCACACTTAATTTACCTACGGAAAACGCAAACTTCCACCACTACGCCAAAAAACGGAGAAGGTCGGGGCACCCCTGGCCCCAATGATGCTTCGCCCCTGAACGGCGGTGGAGGTCGATTGGTGTCAGCAATAGTCGGTGGCGGCGATGGGCAGCAGATGAAATATAATGGAAAAAAAAAAAAGCAGGGGTGAATACCGGATGGGATAAATTTGAGTGTTTTGATGGAATGAAATGAAAGAGGTAATTGACAAACCAAGCATTTTTTTTTCATTCGATCATAATATTTCATTTTGTCTTGTATTCCTACGTACTAAAGACTTTTTTTTTTTTTGAACGGCCAACGGTACCACCCATAACGAAGCCCCGCACCCTTCACGTCCGGTCCCCAGGCCCCCCTAAGGTCCAGCCCCTCATTTCAGAATAACCCTACTCTAAATGGGATTCGAACCTGTGACCTCCCAGAGCAGAAACCCCACAAAATGGGTAAACCTTCCCACCTCCATTGCAACCAAAAGGCTACAACATCATTAGCATACTAAAGACTATTTAAGTGCGTATTTGATTAAAAACTTAATAGCCGATATTATTGTTTTCTTTTCATTCAAACTTGTTTTCTTTTCATTCAAACAAAACATGTCCCATGTTTTATTTTATTGAAAATCTATCTATACATATAATAAACCAAAGACATTTTAATGACATGGTATTTAAAGAGGCATTCGTCATCCCATGTGGCATTGAAATATTTTAGGAAAAAAAGAATTTAAAAAACAAAATTGGATTTTTCTTTTTTATCTCTTATGTTTTCTCCCATAATTTTTAAACGTTAATATCTTTTATATACGAGATTTTTTAAAGAAAAAAATTACGTCAAATTAACGAGTATTTTATTATCTTTCCAACGAGTACCATAGTGTTATATAAAAAACGGAGAAAAAAAGACTATTTTTTTGTAGGATTCTGTTCATACAGAAAAAAACACAAAGTGTTCAGGTAAATCATTAATCATGTATAGGCAAATCACTAATTATGTTTCTGTAAATATGAATTCTATTTTCAACATGCGTTAGCATTGGAGTTATACATTTGTTTTAGGTTAGATATTAATATTAGAGTTATACATTGTTTAAGGTTAGGCGTTAACATTGAAGATACATTTTTAATTGTTTCAGGTTAGGTACTACCCGAAGCTTTCCTGCATGTAACTGTAAAGCGCATCATTCTATTTTATATGTAAGATTAATATGTCATATTAGATTTCTCAACCTCGGGAAGTTCCCGGGGTATAACCTAGTTAATTTTATAAGTAAAATTCTAAAAGAGTATTTGTGTTATATGTTTGAAACAAATTTATAGGGATTTCAACTCACAAGAAATAGTAAGGCCACCGACGATAAGTATGGTTGGTTGGACAACGTACCGACGATGATGGCGACGTTCACTTAGCATTTAAGATTGGTAACTTATGTTTGCCGACGATTTCATCTAAATACAAAATCCTGCCGGAATTTATAATTATTTACTTTCTCCGGTCATTCCGCCGGTGTTTATAATATTTAGTGTAGCCACCGACAACACAATCATCCTCCTCAATATTTTATTAATATTAATTCTACTTTATCTATATGTACATCTTTTTATTCATATTCTTGCTAAAGAGAGATTAAATATATATGATACCATAACAATATGTGTCGTGATGAATCACATATAACACTCACAACAGAGAGGAGACATGAAAAGGAAAATGTTGGGTAGGTAGAGGTGGTAAGAGGCGAAACCTATTTGAGAAAGACCAAGAATTAAATTATTGGTAAAGTGTAAAGTAGTTAGAAATTAGTCGCTAAAAATGATGGGATTATATGTTGCCCTATGCCTTGTTTTAAAAAGCGCTAAGCGCACAAAAACAACGAGGTTTAAGCGCAACGCGCAAAACACAAAGCGTAAAAGTGGTGGGCTTTTCGTACCGATGCGCGCACTAATTATATAATTTTTTTATATATATCTCATATATATCCCATAAGTTTTTAGCTTCATTTACCCAAAATATAGCTATAAATACTGTTTGTATATGATTTTACTTATATGTTGTCACACCCTTAAATTTCACTTGCAGGATTTCACCGCGAGGTGCGTGACATACCAGGATTCAAGTCAACGGTACAATAAACGACAACTATATGATATGAAAATAATGTAATAAAACCAACCACGCAGTTTTAAAAGTTTCATAACACCAAAAGACATCAGCAGAAGCAAAATAAGTTTACAAGGGGAAATGACAAGTGTCCACACATGCAAACTGACGTGTCTCATCAGTGCGGATAGCTGACGTAAATTTCAAAACCCGTTCTCCGCACAATGTTTACGCAAATACGCACACAAAGTCAATAAGCAGCGGAAAGACCATAAGCATCAACCCACTACAAATAAGTCCAGCATCCCTCACATCTCTTCATCACTTCTTAGATGAGAGACACACTGGACTGGGGGGACTTGATGGGATTGGGTACTAAATACACCATTCTGTATACCCAAACCCGGCACAATACTGGCGCGCGGAAGAAAGCCATGCGCAGGATTTGGTCAAAGCTCATTAAATGCACAGTCAACGGTCAAAGGTCGGTCATATACCGGTCAAGGCGAATATCATGCATGGTCAATAGCCATGCATGAATCACGTAACTACACCAGTTAATGCGGTATTCGATTCCACTGTTCCCTTCAATTTAGCTTTCCATATATCACCTTATTAACATAATTAAGGGTGATGGAGACAACCTAACCATGGTTAGGACTTGGGTAATGGTGGCATACGGACTCTCCTATAAAAGGGATCACACCCCCAATAGGAGAGGACACTTTCTACTGACCTGGAGAGCTATCATACAAGATAGTATCCCCATTCACCCCGTTTTTGTCATAAACAACTACCTCGCGTAGTCGTCTCCACACCCGCACTTTCACTCTTATTTGCAGGTATCCTCAAGCCGTAGCTGTTAGTGAAGGATCAACCCGGTAGCAACAATAATCTTATCATCCCTAATCGGTGGTGAGACTATTTGTTTCTTCATTGGCGCCATCCCTTACGGTTACAACAATCTTTCAAACTAGCACAATGGCTTTCTCAAAGGATGGAAACAACAACACTGATGTCGAGGCCACAGTCAACGAAGAAATTCAAGACGTAACACCAAATACAATTACTAAGAATGTGGCCCAGAGGCAACAAGCCTCAACAATCCAATTCCACCCAACAAAAGGGGGAATAAATGGAGGAAAAAAGGCACAGTACAACCTTTCTTCGGTTGACCCGGATGAATGGTTAGCCCAACAAAATTCAAAGACGATTGCTGAGTACCAGAAGATGATAATGAAACAAGCAAAACTCAAGACTCAGAAGGCGTTAAGTTTCGACTTGAGTGGGGATGATTCAGAATCCCCACGGAAGAACAACAGTGGTCGTCACGCAAAGGGACATCGTCAGGCGGTACGTGGTGGAGGCCGTGGTAGAAATACTCACGGCCAGGACCCCGTCAACCTGAACGGTGAACCAGACGACTACGAATCTGAAGATGAAGTATATCACGATACAAGTAAGAAACAGCATTCCAAAACTGCTGCCAGTAGCTTGTCCCTAAAGATGATGACCTGTACAAGCCATACAGACCAAAAACTTTCGCAGAACGTTCAAAGTTCTGTGCAAGGATTGCAGAGGCACCAATGCCGCAAGAATGCAAGTTACCAAGTACTATCGGAAGATATGATGGCCTGCGTGATCCTGATGATCACCTGCACGCATTCGATTGCGCTGGCAGCTCCAAATTATGGCCAGTACAAGCCTGGTGTCACCTATTTGTACAAACACTAACAGGAGCAGCTAGAGTTTGGTACGAGAGTTTGCCGGTTGGAAGTCTCATTGACTTCGATGACTTAATAAGAAAGTTCAAAAACCATTTCTCTCATTTGCGCAAACATAAGAAGGACAAAGCTCATATCCTCTTGTGTTCGCGCAACGATAATGAGTCTTTCGAAGACTACATAGTCAGATACAACAAGGAAGCACTCCAGCTGGGATGCGGAGAAGAGCTTACCCGCGCAGCCTTTATACACGGGGTAAGAAATGATGATCTGATGAGATGCTTAACCGGCAAAGACGGCGTGTCGGAAGCTTGGGATGAAGTAATTGAAGCTGCCAAAGTCTACGCGTCTTCAGAACGCTCTTTCCAACGCAACAAAAACACACAACAAGGTAGCGGTCATCATGGACCCTCAAATAATAGAGGAAAGGGCAAGCAGTCCGTTTGGTCAAGAATCTCAGGCACGGCAGAGGAAGGAAAATATTCTTCCTCGCAGGATGCAAGAAACATGCTGAGCTCAAGAGGGTCCCGCGATCACAAGGGACACTCAAAGAAGAATTATGATTGGACACCATTGTCCAAAACACCATCCGAGGTGTTAAAAACAGAGCAGATCCAGTTTCCAAAGCCACAAGAGCTCCGCAGTGACAGGAAAAACGTGGACAGATCAAAGTACTGTGAATACCACGAGGACCACGGTCACATGACGGACAACTGTTATAGCTTGAAGATGGAAATCGAAAACGCAATCAAATCTGGTCAATTGACACATCTTGTAAAAAACATGAGAAGAAAACAGAGGGACAACACAGAAACAGGAGAACCCTCCCAAAAGAAGATACGCAATCTCAATGCGCATCACGTCTATAGCGCCTCCCGCAGCACGTGCAACATGATTCACAGGAACGCAAGTCATAAGCGTACCTTCATAGAGGCGAAGAATGATTCCTGGAAAGAGGAACAAGTGATTATGCCAAGGGTAAAGGGTGGAGCATGCTCCACAGCTCCGTTAATCATAACAGGGGTTGTTGGCCATTATCGAACACGATACATGTTCTTGGATAATGGCAGCAGCACCGACATCATGTACCAGCAGTGTTTTGACCAGCTGGATGATGAGGACAAGAAAAGAATAGTACCAACAACGGAGCCGATCTCCGGTTTTATCCATGAATCAATTTACCCATTGGGCACGCTCACTTTCCCGGTAACACTCTCAGACGGGAAACACTCACGCACCGAAACGTGCGACTTCACCGTGCTCCCTGTCAATTCTTCACATGATATCCTACTCGGACGAGAAGGATTGGCAAAGTTCAACTGTAATGCTTCTACGCCACACCAGATGATGGGTTTTCCGACGCGAACAGGAGTCGCGTTTATCAGGGGAAACAAAACGTGTCATGCAACAGAAACATCAAGGCCTTCAAAGCAAGCAAAACCAACTGTTCGGACCGAACCGGAAAAATGGGTTATTAACCCTCTATTCCCAGAACAAACAGTTGTCATCGGCCATGCAATTTCTGACCCCATTCGCACTCACCTAAAACAACTGCTGACAAAGAATATGGACATTTTCGCATTCAAACCATCAGACATGGTCGGAGTTCCGCGACACATTGCGGAGCACAGGCTTAATGTTTACAAGAATACGGAACCTGTTGTTCAGAAGAAACGAAGCATGGGGCCAGAAAAAACAAAGGCGATGAACGAGCAAGTGGAGGAACTCTTGAAGGCCGGTATATTGCGCAAAAGCAAATACCAAACATGGGTAGCAAACCCGGTCATGGTGGGGAAGTCTAACGGCACATGGCGCATGTGCGTCGATTATAAAGATTTAAACAAGGCATGCCCAAAAGACTGTTACCCACTGCCCGAGATTGACCTAAAAGTCGACTCTTTGGCGCCATTCAGATTCAAATGCTTCCTCGATGCTTACAAGGGCTATCATCAGATACAAATGGCCAAAGAGGATGAGGACAAAACCGCCTTCCGCACAGATATGGGTACTTTTTGTTACACTAAAATGTCGTTTGGGCTGAAAAACACAGGGGCAACGTATCAAAGACTAATGGACACCGCTTTTGTCAAGCAAATTGGTGTAAACCTAGAAGTATATGTTGACGACCTGGTGATCAAAAGCAGAGAGGAGGATCAAATGTTACTCGACATACAGAAAACATTTGATCAGTTACGAAGTGTGCGGATGAAACTCAACCCGGGGAAATGTTCCTTCGGGATGGAGGAAGGAAAGTTTCTCGGCGTGGTGGTAACAAAAGATGGATTCCGTCCAAATCCAGAGAAAGTTCAAGCAATTGAACGGATGCCATCACCATCCTCAATCAAGGAAGTACAAACGCTAATGGGACGACTCGTAGCTTTGAACAGGTTCCTGTCAAACTACGCGTCCAAATATTTTCCCTTCGTGGACACGTTGAAAAATTGTTTGAAGAAGTCCAACTTCAACTGGACGGAAGAAGCAGAAACCGCATTCCAAGACATGAAGAAATGTTTGGGCAACTTGCCAACACTCACAGCTCCGCTACCAAAAGAACCACTTACCTTATACTTGTCCGTGACAGACAAGGCAATCGGGGCAGTTCTCATGGTTGACCGGAAAGGGGTTCAAACCCCAATCTATTATGTCAGCCGCATGCTTCTAGATGCGGAAACACGATATTCGACAATGGAAAAGCTGGTCCTGGCATTAATCCATGCGTCGAGAAGGTTGCGGAGATATTTTCAAGGACACCCAATCAACGTCCTCACAGATTTCCGCATCAATGATATCTTGCGCAAACCAGAACTCTCCGGGCGTTTGGCAAAGTGGGCAATAGAATTGGGGGAGCACTCAATTTCGTATAAAACAAGACCCTCCTTCAAAGGACAAGTTCTCGCGGACTTCATAACAGAAGTCCCAGCAGATAAAGTTGAAGAGTGTACCAATGAAACGTCATCCAATTCAATCACGCCCGATGAAACCCAGGTATGGAAGTTATACACAGACGGAGCCTGTAATGACGAAGGCGCTGGCGCAGGCCTACGTTTAATAACACCGGAGGGAAAAGAATACACATATGCAATTCGGCTCGAGTTCCAAACAACAAACAATGAGGCAGAGTATGAAGCTCTGATTGCTGGCCTGCGAATTGCCAAAAAGGTGGGCGCGCAACACATTGAGGCGCACGTTGATTCAATGCTAGTCGCCAATCATATTGACGGCACGTATGAAGCAAGGGAACCGACCATGATCCTATACTTGCAGCATACCAAAGAGCTAATGAATGATTTCCCTTACTGCAAAAATATCCATGTCCGCAGAAGCCAGAACAAGCCAGCGGACGCCTTGAGCAAAATGGCATCAACTGCATTCGACCACATGGCAAAAGATATCCGAGTTGAGACACTAGCCAAACTATCTGTTCCGTCAAAACAGGTGAACGTGGTCCAAACAGGAAAAGAATCCTGGACCACCCCAATAATGGCCTTCTTAACCAAAGGTATTCTCCCGGCCGACAAAGCGGAAGCAAGAAAGCTGCAACACAAATCCTTGCATTATGAAGTAAATAATGGCATCTTATATCGACAATCCTATCTTGGACCATTACTCAGATGCGTCGATTCCGCAGAAGCAACATACCTGATTAAAGACATTCATGAGGGTACATGCGGACTGCATGCAGGACCCCGCATGGTCGTGGCTAAACTTATGAATGCTGGATACTTTTGGCCCGGAATGCACCTTGACGCAGTTAAAGAATTGCGGAAATGTGACGCATGCCAAAGACATGCACCACGAACACTAAGGCCAAAAAATAACTTGGTACCGGTCACCGCAGCATGGCCATTTCAGAAATGGGCCATCGATCTAGTGGGACCCTTTCCCACCGCGCCAGGCAATGTCAAATACCTACTAGTCGCCATCGACTATTTCACCAAATGGGTAGAAGCAAAGACATTAGCCACAATCGACGGGCGCAACATCAAGAAATTCATATGGGACTTCATCATTTGCAGATTTGGACTGCCCATGGAGATTGTAAGTGACAACGGAACGCAATTTGCGGACCAGCACTTACAAGAATGGCTTCACTCCATGAAGATCAAACAAATCTTCACTTCTGTGGCGCACCCCCAGGGCAACGGTCAGGTTGAACGTGCAAACAGAAGTATTGTAGAAGGAATCCAAACACGCTTGGGAACAAAGCGCAGCGGTTGGGTAGATGAATTACCACATGTTCTTTGGGCCCACCGTACACTCCCCAAGACAAGTAACGGGGAGACACCATTCAGCCTAACCTACGGAACTGAAGCGGTTATCCCAACGGAAGTTACAAATCCTTCCCCAAGAATTTTGCTCGCGCAAACAATTGACAACGACAAAGAGCTGCGTATGAATCTAGATTTCCTAGATGAGCGGAGAGATTCGGCTTGTGTCCGAGAAGCCGCATACAAGAGACAGTTAGAGAAATATTATAATGCGCGGGTCAAAGAACAAACTTTCCGCGTCGATGACTTTGTCTTCCGCAACAATGAAGCCTCAAATGCGGAAAAACCAGGGAAGCTGGCCCCAACTTGGGAAGGGCCTTACAAAATTCAAGAAGTATTGGGAAAAGGGGCATATGCCTTGGAACGATTAGATGCTTCACCAATTCCACGCACCTGGAATGCAGCTAAGTTACGTATATGCTACATGTAACATGCTACAATAATTTTGTAATAAGGAATTGATTTCCAAGTTCATTTACATTACAAAAAGCATTTTTATACAAACTGGTGGTCAGCAAAATACATATTACATACCAAAACCGTAGATGATTATCACATATACCAAACTACCAAACAGGGGGGAACTACAAAACACACAAACTAAAACCCCACGACACAGTGATCCAACAATCACTCAAAAAGAAACAACTTTATACATAAAGACTCCCATATAGGATATATATATCCTAACCCCTAACCTTCTTGGTGGTCGTCTTCTTCACATCTCCCAACTCAGATAGCTTCTTCATCTTTAAGGGCTTTCCATCAATGGTACCCTGATCATCTAAATAATCAGGACGCATGTCCTCTTGTGATAGCAGGAATGAACAATGTTCTGCCAAACGATCAAGAGCTTCGGTGGAAGAACAATCATGATCAGGATAACAGGACAATCGGATAATGCCCTGCACTGCTGAAATCTCCTTGGCACTTAGAACATTGCTTGAAGAGTTGGACGCCATTTTTTCAGAGAAGATGGTGTAAAATTTTTTTAAGTATAAACTGTTATGAAGATGCACTTACTATATATAGAGGAGAGAGGTTGCAACCATTAATTACCATTAATGGTAACCACTCAATTACCCTAGGGAAGACTGACAGGCATTATGCCACCGCCGTCACAGCAGTCACGTCAAAGGCAGACTGACAGTCACCTGCGTCAGATGCATAAAGAATGACATCATCCAATGATTACCATGCATATGTGGAAAATAAAAATAAAGAGAGCTACACTGTTCAGCATACACGAAAATTAAAATGTTCAAGACAAGACATGCAACCAAGGTGCACCAATAGTGTTCATCATACATAAAATACTAAAGGTTCAAGTATTGGGAGATATCATCACTCCCAGCGCCCTCTGCGCGTTTCCCTTCAGCAGCGGAGGATGTTCCCGCTTCAGCATCAGTCGCCACAGTTTTGCCCTTCTCTTCCATCTGTGCTCTCTCAGCAAGCTCCGCACCAAGGCGATCGGACTTGATAAAATAATTGAACAACTCCCCAGCAGGATCATCAGTCTTCGCGCAGGCTTCTAAAGGTCAAAGACTTCGAACTTCAGATGCTCGTAATCATCATAGGCTTTGAGCAGCTCATCATCGTATGATTCATTCTCATATGGTCTGGATTCTTTTTCCTTGCCCTCAGCATGGTGGCAAAAGCCTTTGGAGAAACCAATCTCGATACCTTGCTTTACAGAAGAACTGGAGATGCGCGCAATCACTTCTGTCAGCGCAGGATCGTTCCAAACACGCTTGAATATCTGCGCAGAATAAGATAACACATAAAACAAAATTCAAAAGCAAATAGCAAGGATACAAAAGGAAAATATTATGACTTACCCCAGCAACTCCATCGCCCATTAACCAGGCAATCCTCTCGTTGGCAGCAACAGCCAGGTCAGTGGCTTGCCGAAACAAAGCCTGCACCTTGTCTAACTCCACTTTTGCCTGCGTACAAGAGGATTCCGCCAAAGCTTTCTCTTCCTGGATCTGGGCGTTCTCCAAAGTCAGTGCCTTCATCTTGGTCTCCACATCAGACAAAGAAGAGGTTGCGCGAATAAGCTCATCATGCTGAGAGTTATATTTTTGAATGGTATCAGTAAGTTCAGCTTGCTTCTCTTCGGACGCTGCTCGGGTCTGCTCCACCTCCTTCTTCAAATTAGTATTCTCAAGTTTCAATTCTTTAATGGAGGCCCGCAGTCGTTCAGTCTCAAGGTTAGTCCTCTTACAAGCTACCGACCAAGCATAAGAAGCATCAGCCTTCTCCTTCTTCACTCTCTCCAACTCTTCAACAGCATCACGAGCAATCTTTTGATGATGCTCAATCTCAGCACGAATGTCATGGCGAGCGCGCTGGAACTCTTCCTCCCGCCTCAACAGCGCAGCTTCAGAATCCTTCAAATTCTGGTAATCCCTTTGAAACTCATTCTCACGCCTGATAAGGGAACCAAGACCGCTGACACCAAGAGAGAGGTTCATGGCCATGTCAATGAATAGAGAGCGACGGTCAACACTATCCTGATAATCACGCTCCGCAGGAGGAACGGACATCATGACAAACTCTTGCGCATCAAGCGCATTTGTAAAACGAGTTGTGTCCAGGATATCCCAACGCGGCTGATACGGTCTAGAAGAATCAGCCGGGCGCGAGGAAAACGTTCTCCGTCGATGACCAGAGTTACCACCAGCACTGGCGGAAGTATCAGTATAAAAGATGGTAGAATCAACCACTGTGCGCTGGAAGTTGGATGGATTCTTAGTTACAACTTCATCTTTCTTCCCACTGTTAAGCGCTGCTTCAAATCCTTGTGACGGGCTCAGCTCATGTGCTTGCTCCGTCAAATCAAGACAACCTGTCTCCAAATTTGGTGTTACAGACTCATCCACTCACTTACCCACATCCTTCTCAACACCAGTCACCAACTCATCCTGGGTAGATTCTTCCTGCGGCATAACATCCTTCTCCACCTCCATAACCAGATCCTCCGGGATGGGCTTAGGTTGAGACAACAAGTTTTCATCAACAACTATTTCAGCAGTACTAGGCATCACTTGCGCGGTCACGTCAGTTGGCTGAGTAGATGAAGATACTTCCTTCAATAACACAGAGGAATGCTTCTTTCGAGATTCAGCAAAAGGATGTTGCCCTACATAAAATGCTGCTCACAGTATTTTAACACATTTATCACAAACATGGTAAAGAGAGAAGAAAAACATGTGTACCAGATAAATGCCTCAAAGTCTTCATAGGCAAGTTCTCGCGCACTGGCGGAGGTTTCACAGGGATCTCTAGCTTATCCGTGGACGGCCACGTCAATGGTTTGAATACATTTACCGGAACCGCGGGAATAGGTTCCGGCGAAGTAACATCCAGACTCCCAACTGAGGATTGGGGAACTTGCACTTGTTTCTGATTCAGCTCGGTAATTCTCTGCTGATATAAATCCTCAGCAACACCACCCGACTATCGGATGGGAGAAGAACGCCTGGCGCGCTTATGCTCCATTTCCGTGTCAGACTCAGTCAAGTCTTCATCAACTTCTTCAACAATGATAGGCGCGGCGGGTGGTTTGGTCCTCTTGCTAGCCACGGCGCGCTTCCTCGATGTACTTGTGCCTGGCGCGGTAACCACATCTGTATCAAGTTAAAATATGTGTAAGAAACGAGTTACGAAGTTACAAAGACTAACCAAAGGACTCCTTGCGCTCTGAAGTAACCTCCTCAACATCGTTTTTAGCTTTCCTGCGGAGTTGTATACCCGCACCTACCACGAAGAACGCGCTGAATCAGTACGCAGAACGCGTACCTAGTGCGCTTCCTTCGCATACATAAAAGGAAAATAATCATCAATAACATACGGATAAGAGACCACAAACCTGTCCGAACATACTGCTTTGGAGGATCTACAAGGTTGGGATGCAAAAAATTCCCACTGGTTCTCTCAGACAAGCGCGGCACACCGGCAACAACCGGAGTATACAGCACCTTTGCCTCACCACGCTTAGCAAACAATTGAAATAGGGAGACATCTGGATGAATAACGAAACATCTGAGCAATAATACAAAGCAAGCCTATAAGACAAAAAATAAATATAACTTCAATACCTTTTGGAGGATTCGGGTCTTGACCCTCAGGGCAGATAAGGCTAATTCCCAGCAAATTCAAAACACTCTCAGGACATTCATCCATTATCAGGGGAGTAGCATGGTCACAGAGCATTTTATACCAATCTTGATCTTTATACCCCACCATAGGGGGGAATTCATCAAACTTCTCTCTCAGACCAAGCACCATCCATTGGAAGGGTGCAGGAATAACACCATGTTTGATATAAAAAAACTTGTCTTTCCATTCGTACATGGATTTCACTTTTTCCGATACAAGCAGTTTAACTTTCCGGCGAATACCCAAACTAAACCAACCACTTCCACCACGCGCTGCTTCAAGAACATAGAAAACATTTAATCTCTCCAATCTCCAACGAACGACATGTGGCTTCAAAATGCAGTATTCGGCACCACCCATACAGAGTCAATTGCGTAGGGTGCACTTCATATTTCAGCAACACGTCCACCACAAATTTGGTGGCCGGCAAACGGAAGCAGCACTTGGTAAAAGTAGCAGCATACAAAGCAATTTTACCAGGAGGGGCCTTTAAAACAGTCTTTCCCTCAGCAGGAAGTTCAGGCTCCCATTCCGGCAAAATGCCGTACTGGTCAAGAAAACTCAAAAAAGAGGCTTCGTCCCACTTAATAGTGGTGGCCTCTATACTTTTGGATGATTCCTTCCCCAGATCTTTGACAGAATCAGATGTTTTGCTTGACTCTTGCACATCTTGGGAATCTTGTGACATCGTTGAAGGATATGGTAATAGAGACGTTAAAGAAAAGAAATTCAAACTTTGAAACAGTTGAAATGGAAGAGCCACATTCAAAATTTAATTTATAGGCTTTGCAATTAATGTGCCTGACGTCATGGACAAGCTTTTCGGAGATGAGCCCAATGAGGTAATGACACGTGTGTAATGGAAAACAAACCGACGTCACACGCGCCTCACGCGCCCACTCGCCTGACAACCGCCGCTCACACGTCTCTGCACACGTCCCAATTGACAGAATTCATGCGCAGGATTTGGTCAAAGCTCATTAAATGCACAGTCAACGGTCAAAGGTCGGTCATATACCGGTCAAGGCGAATATCATGCATGGTCAATAGCCATGCATGAATCACGTAACTACACCAGTTAAGGCGGTATTCGATTCCACTATTCCCTTCAATTTAGCTTTCCATATATCACCTTATTAACATAATTAAGGGTGATGGAGACAACCTAACCATGGTTAGGACTTGGGTAATGGTGGCATACGGACTCTCCTATAAAAGGGATCACACCCCCAATAGGAGAGGACACTTTCTACTGACCTGGAGAGCTATCATACAAGATAGTATCCCCATTCACCCCGTTTTTGTCATAAACAACTACCTCGCGTAGTCGTCTCCACACCCGCACTTTCACTCTTATTTGCAGGTATCCCCAAGCCGTAGCTGTTAGTGAAGGATCAACCCTGTAGCAACAATAATCTTATCATCCCTAATCGGTGGTGAGACTATTTGTTTCTTCACCGTATGTTAACTAGTCCCCGATTGTCCAGATCATGACCACGTAAGTTTGAAAATGTGTTTGAACGTTGACCCGACACACCAGACAGGCTAGACATCCCGTTGGTGGCCCGTTACACAAGTTGATCAAGTATATATAGTTTACACACAAGGTTCATGCATAAAACATTTAGTTTGCATCAAAAATCGCATTTATGAAGTCATGGGGTCGAATTAGGTGAGAATTCTGTTGGTTCGACCTCCTGGTGGGTCGAATGAGTTCCAAAGATGTTGGTTCGACCTTTCTTCAACTGGTTTGACCTCCCGTGGGTGCGAACCAGTTTCTCATTCGACCCAAATGCTGCAAATACTCAATAAACGCACAAAATCACATCTAAACAGTCTGAAAACATCATGAAACATCATAAATCACAGAAGCTGATTACATCTAATCTATCCCCACAAAACGCTACCAATTATGCCCCAAAATCTGTCCGTTTCATTAAGAAATCACAACTTACCCAAAATGTCAAATTATAGAAATGTCACATTAATGCATGTAATCTTTACCCAAAAATTGAAACTTATCAAAATCACCTCATAATCAGATTATTATGCACATATTATCATGTATATGAAAACCCCTAATCACATCATCAACAATACCATCAAGAACAAACCCTAGATATAGCATAAAACCCCCCAAAATGGGTAAAACATCATCAATCATCAATTACACCCTATAATAATGATAAATCATCATCTAAAACAGTCATAGATCATTATCTTATCATCTATTCATCATTCAAACATCATACAACACATAATATCTCATTTAACATCATTAACACATGGATTGTTGTATGAAAACTCATCATTAATGAAAAGGTTTTGTTTAGAAAGGTTTTTATTCATAAAAACTCTCTTGAATCAGATCTGGACACTTAGGGTTTGATAAAAAACGAATGAAAAATGATTAAAAAGGTTTTAGATTAAGAACACACCTTGAATCTTATCTTGTTTATGATGTAGAACGTGTTTTTATGTTAGGATCTGAAAAACGAGATCAAAAACTCCTCCCTACAGGTTTGGGGTTGATAGAGAGCACTTGGGGGCGGTTTAGGGTTGTGAAATGATGAAAAAGTTGCAAAGTATGCTATTTATAGTCATGGTTGGTTCGCACCCT
Organism: Ambrosia trifida; assembly: GCA_028751855.1. Classification (NCBI taxonomy): domain Eukaryota; kingdom Viridiplantae; phylum Streptophyta; class Magnoliopsida; order Asterales; family Asteraceae; genus Ambrosia; species Ambrosia trifida. The sequence goes on from CM054130.1 coordinate 97,483,953, forward strand.
CGCAGGGTCGAATCAGTGTTCATTCGACATATTCAAGGGTCGAATGGGTTGCAGAGGTGTTGGTTCGACCTCCCTTTAGGTCGAACCAAAATCCTGATGTCCAACTTTCTATGATTTTGTCGTTTTAATCCATTTTAACACATGTTAACACATTCTAACACATGAACATGCAATTCTAACATATGTTAAGTATGTCTAATCATATAAACACCATATAAACACGTATTTACACATTGAATATCATATATGGAATAATTCATGTTTATTACTTAATCCAATTCATGTAATTCCACCAACAATGGGACTCAAGACTCGTGTGTGCGTATGATACCCCCAATGATCCTCCGAATCATTGAACCCTGGACAATACGTAATGTAAACCGACTCAACTGACCTAGTTAAGTACGTTAGATAAATGTTTTCACTAAGGTAGACTTATATGTTTGTAAAAGTATTAACCTGAATAAGCCAAGTGTCACATATGTACAAGCCAAAAACACCAAGATACAACATTTTTATGCATAAAAATACATGGTGTATAAGAGGTGCGCGCCTTAGAGCTAAAAAAGTCAAAATATGCGTTTTTCTTACACTTTTGGGAAAATAGGTAAGCGCAAATACCTAAGGCGTGTAACACCCCAACCGATGGCGGAAACATCGAGGTGTCACGTAGTGATGATTGTTCAATAGCTCATGGTACTAAATGGAAGTCGAATATTATTTAACGATTTACAATTTGTCAGACAATTAATAATTACATAAACTTGATTCATATAAACTAGGTCCAAATCTCCTATGTGATCCAAGACTTGTACAACTTCCAATAGCAAGTAAAACCTGAAACATGTTGAGTTGGAAAGATGGGGGTCAACTATAAATAGTTGGTGAGAATACATAGGTTTTTTTTAATGTAATAGATAACAATAGTTCGTACAACAATCATAGTTGTATAATGTAAGAGTATGAGTTCGACATGTAATAATGCGTCTTTTGTACAATCAAACCTTGTGTCGACTGTGACCTAACTCGCAAGTTAGTAAAGTGTAACTGTTTTCGATCATCCCTGAATTTATACGGGGGGATGGGTTTGTCAGACCTATAGCGCTATAATCTAAACAGGCGGCTTGATCAATGTTAATGATTGTACTGTGTCTTTTTGTTACAGTTAAAATGAATCCACAAGTTTCAACATAATGAGAATGAGTAATTATATTGTATATAAAATTTTTTTTAAACATGTTTCACCCCAAAAAATGTAAAAGAGTAAAAGGGCTATGTAAACTCACCTCAAGCAAACAAATAAGTATCCAGACGCAATGTAATGCTACCACTATAATTCCCGAAGAAACAACCTAGATAATACAAGCAAGGTCTAAGATTACATGAATCTTAAAATAGTCTAGTGTTTCTAGGATGGACACTTAGGATTCTCGACTTAATTGGGGAATAGGGTTTTCTAAATAAGTTGTGAATTTTGAAATAATTGGAATTACGTTCGATTGAATAAAAGATCTAGGGAACTAATAAAGGTTAAAGAATGAAACCATATTTTCTATTTTGCATTAAATAAAACAATATTAATTTATTAAAAATAACTAGTTAATCTGAAATTTATAAGATAAATTCAAATAAGTAAAAAAAATGCAAATAATAAATAATTCTACTTATAAAATTTTATGAGTCAAACTGAATTAAAACATACTTTAATTATTTTATAATTTATCGATTAAAAATATTTAGAGTATATAAAATAAATAATAAAAATTTTTGGATAATAGATGAAAGCTAAGACTAGAGACTTTTATGAAAGTTATCACAAGCTTTATGGTTTGGAATTGACTTATATCGGATATAGATGTAGTTATATAAACAAAGAAAGAAGGAAAGAAAAAAAATAAAAAAAAAACGTTTGGTTTGGGGATCAAACCTGAGCATTAGGCTGGGTTGATCTTAACTAATGCCACCAAACCACTACACCACGACTAGATTTTGTTTAATGTTTGAAAATGAAAATTAAAAAAAAAAAAACTAAAACCTGCAAGTCCCCCAAATAAGCCATACGAGCCCTAGACTACAATCCATCAAAATCGACCATGAAATCGAATCAATTAGCCTAATTAATCATGGGGCTTTTAAGGAACAAAGGGAATCGAGCAACAAAGATGAATAAATTGCCTGGATCGAAGGAAAAACGAGGGTTGGCCACTGATTATATATCTCGATGGTTCGCTCAATCCCAAAAAGGCAATACAGGATCGATAATGAACGAATTGGAGGATTATTCATGTGCAGAGGGTTTCACAAGAGGGTTATGGGTTTCGATTTATGTCCAGTTGTAACTGGAAACATCGAACTGAAGGTGTTTTATGGTGAGCTTGTCACGAGTCAAAGTCCTAATTATTTGGCCTTAAAAGTTGTCTGTAATTGCTCCATCAAATGCGTAATTCAGATTAGGAAAGTTATAATATGACCAAAACTCATCATTTGGGGTTTAAATTTGGTAGTCTTGACTGAAGATTGAGGCCTGAATTTAGGGGAATTCTATCTTACATTAATATAAATAAATAGTGTACAATGACTAATTACAAGGCAAAAGTAAAGGAGAGACAATATGTACAATCAATACATATTATTAGAGTCAAATAGAAGAATATTATGGAGAAGACTTTGACTAGATATTATCGAGAAGACTTTGACTAGATATTATCGAGAATACTCTGACTATGATTGATTTCTTTGATTTATTATAAGTTGTTTCTTGTTAGGACTTTGTTCTTTTATTTTGGTTCAAAAATTAAGCTTTGCAAAAAAAAAAAATATTTTATTTTTGTTATTATAAGAATAAAGAGGGTTAAAATATGTCATTTTATTATGAAAAGTTTTATATTTATTAATAAGTTCGACATGTTTATTTATTAATAACTTTGACATGTCTAAAATTCATAAAAATGATAAATAATAAGGTTATAAAATTAATACAAATGGGACTAAGTGAAAAAAATGGGAATTTTATTAATTCAAAAATTAGGAAAATTTACGTGACGTTACAAGGCGCCCTAGGCAGCGTTTTGTTGTGCCTCGCGCCTAGCACGTCTCAGAAGCGCTTTTTAAAACCCAGCCCTATGCCCACGCATATCTCTACCCAGGGCCGGGTGGTCACCGGCTCAGGGCCCGACCCTCAATGGGCCCGAACGTTTTTTGAAATACACACACACACACACATATATATATATATATATATATATATATTAAATTCTATATTTAGGAAATATATTTGTGTTTTATACATTATAGGTTTGTTAGTGGAGTTGAAAAAACCATGTTAATTTAATAATTTAATGTAGAGGTCTCAAGTTCAATTATTGGATCAAGCACTCACCACATTCATTTTTTTAATTCATTTCTCTTTACAAATTTTTTTTCCCGAGGCGGCCCAAATTTTCTTTAGTGTTCTCGAAGACGGCCCTGTCTCTACCCCTTGTCCCTCGTGCCCCCATTGCTACCGTCGTTTGGTTTACGTCCCTTTCATCCAAACCATAACACATTGTCTTATTGTAATTAATATGTTTTAAGGTAATTGATGGTGAAATCAATCATTCGATGATGTGGATTTCTAAATTATAAATTTGTTGCAAACATAAATGCATTTAATCTATTTTTATTGCTCTAATACATAACCAATTTCAAAGTAAATATGTATAGAGCCGATCAATGTGTTCATTCATTTCTTCTCAAATTATATCTGATTGTGTACAAGTGATCAAAGGATTCAAATGATTCTCTACTTAAAACTAAAAATTGTTTTTATATGTTCGTATAATCGTTGTACGATTTTGTAATGTTTCTTGATTATATGTTTCACTTATTGTAAATCTATCCTGCTTTAAATCGTATACATGTAGTTTGTTTTTATATAAATATATTTTGCTCTAAATTATTAAAACTGAAAAGATTAGGCTTTATACTATCTACAAAAAGTATCTAGCTACCTATTTAAAAATTGTTATTCAGATGAATTTTATTTTATTATATTTTATTACTGATAAAAGAACATAAAAGATACTCAACTTAGACTATAAGGAGTGGTGGAGGGAAAGAGGGGGATGAAGCGCCATGTGGCACTTGTGGGACCCTTGAGGGGGGGAAAATATTGTGGGGAGTGGAAGGGGGGAAGAGGGGGGGAAGGAAATAATATTATATTATGTTAAAGTTAAAAAAAAAAAAAAAAAAAAAAAAAAAAAAAAAAAAAAAAAAAAAAAAAACTGACCAATAAAAGCATGCCACCTCACCCCCACCCCAAGCCCCACGCCGGTGAAGCCCCTCCCGCCCCCCGCCCCAGGCCAGCTTCCACGCCCTACCGGCGGCGGTGTTCCCCCCTTCCCGCCCCTCTCCCGCCCCCATTCCTGATAGTCTTATTGTATTTTTTACTCAAGGCTAAAGGTATTTAATTTTTTATTCATGGTATTTACACTCTTTTATCTATTTGAGGATTATGTGTGGTTACATAATTATATATATTACATTTTTCGCACTCTATTTTCGTCCAAGCAAGGTTGTCGGTCCAAATGGCAATGGTGGTACCACACTCGGTGGAGAAAACGCTAAGATGTATGTATTCTTACTAAATATCTGTAATTAGTTGTACTATATATTAAATAATGTTTTTCAAACTGCCATGCTTACAAATAATTCATAACATCTTGGATACATATCATATACTAACCAACCGACCAAATGTATGTATGAATGAATAACGTATGTACGAACAAAAAGAGTAGTAATGTTTGTTTTGAAAATCGATTTAATAGTCTGAATGATAGTCAATGATCGTTTTATATTTTTCATTCTATATACTCTAGATAAAATATTAATTTTATTAAAAAAAATTTATAACTGTTTTGTATCAGAATTCTAAATGACTTAAAATTGTAGACTAATTGAATGGATGTTTCTAAAAAAAACATGTTAACATACTCATTATGTGCAGTTGTGCACCACCTGGCTGGCCAAATCTACTTGGGGTGTAAAAAAACTATAACTTTAATAAAATTACTATTCTGATTGTTTTAACTCATGATTAATCTTCGATTTCACTATTCTTGATGCTAAATTATTTGTCGGTGTTAGTTTTTAGAACCACAAAATTATTCTATATTTTTCCAAAGTTTTCATTTCCGTCCATGATGTTTGCCTATTTTAACTATTCTTGTCCAAAAATCTAATTTTAAACAGACCCAGTCTTGAGGTTTGCATTTTCTAACGCTTTTCGTCTTAAAGGCTAGCTGAGTTTGTTTTTTCTGTTAAGTGTTGGCTAATTGACCAAAATACCCCTAGGGACTAAAATGAAAATTACTTTTTGAATATAAATACTATATCTATATATGCATGGTGTTTTAAATTCTTCGGACGTGATATTGTTGTATAGAAAAATAATATACATAACAATGATTAACTTTCTTTGTATTGTGTTATAAATTTCAAGTTTTTTTTTACATTTTATACAGTTACTTTCTGTAATTACGAATGCAGTAAAATAATTACGCTTAAGGTAAAATAATTACGCATATATATATATATATATATATATGCGTGTGTGTAATTACACATAAAAAATTCTTACCTCATACTAATATAATTTGAATATGGTACTGATGTAGTTTATTTTTTAAAATTTAATTATTAATGATGATAATAATAATAATATTATTATGTGATTACGCACTTTAGAGTGTCTCTTTAACATATAAATATACTATATAAGTATATAGATACATATAAATATATAATATCTATAATATATATATATATATATATATATATATATATATAATATCGATAAATATAATAAAGAAAAATTGGATTTTAACAACCCAAACTATTCGAAATTGGTCACTGGCACCCTCAACTAAAATGTTGGCCATATATAATCTGAACTATTGACTTATTGGAATCTAGCACCCAACTAACTAACGCCGTTAGTTAGGTTACTAACGTGGCACAAGTTGCTGACGTGACACGCTGATGTGGCACAAGTTGCTGACGTGGCACGCTGATATGGCACAAGTTGCTGACGTGGCAAGCTGATGTGTGCACACGTGGATTGACACGTCAGCAAATCTTGTCACGTCAGCGAATCCACTAACGGTGTTAGTGATTTAACCGTTAGTGGGTGTTAGATTCCAATAAGTCAATTATCCAGGTTATATATGGCCATTTTTTTAGTTTGGGGTGCCAGTGGCCAATTTCAAATAGTTCAGGTTATTAAAATCCAATTCCCTTATAATAAATCAATATAATTTGAGACACATATCATCCATTTAAGGCATTTGTTTTTTGGTTTTCCTTTCTTTGTTTCCTACTTAATTATTCATAACATATAAGTTAATATTTATTAATTTATAATCTTTATTTTTTATGGTTACATAGATCTGTACACATTTTGCTTAACTATGTTATTTCATGAGCATATTAAAAGACATTTGTAGCACTTACTATACCATTCTTAGTCTAGTAAAGTCCGAACTATTGCAGAAATTTAATACATTATCCGTTTATGCATACAACACCCGAATTATCCGAGACAATTGACTTGCACAATCAAGCCAATCACACGCTCAATAGAGAGCAACCGGATATCCAATTACTACGTACGAACAAAACAACAATACACGTGACATTACCAAAGTGGGAAATTAAACAAATTCCACTCAAACCCGAACAATTCATAATGTGTTTATGACAATTAACACACACCAGAGTCATTAAACACTACCAAGGAACAAACATGTGTTAACACAAGTTGATATTATATCCAATAACACATGATTAACCCTAAATAACATATGTATTTATAGAATGATCAATGATATTATTATTACAATTACACATGTTATTAACACACTAGATCATTAACACACATATGTTAACATCCAATAACCCAATTCAATTGATAACTTATGGATATCTACAACACTTTATATACCCACACATGTCCATATACCTTCGACCATATATACATACATATGTATACATATTTACACAACAAGTCAATCTAGATAACTAGATTATAAAAACCATGTGTTAGTATACATATAATCAGCCACCTATACCTATTCATATCCACGATCCCATATCCATTCCCACATGAATAATATGTTAAGTAACTTACATCTATGTAACCATACAAAATCATAGATGATTGTGACTACACATTGAGACTATACATATATACACACACATGGATATATATATATATATATATATATATTGGATGATTATTTTGTCTTTCCATTATACCAACTTGGTATCTTTACCCTTAACACAACACACCACTTCTTTTTCCCTATGTTTGGCGGCCGAAAGCAACATCACACAAGACCAACACAATGACAACCTTATTATACCCATTTGGCACCTATGTCGATGACACACAAACTCCCATGGCATGATCATAACCCAAAAATGTTGGATCATTTTCCTGTTCCCACCTTCGGCCGATGACACCCAAGCAAACAACACACAAGTCTTTTTCATAGGTATGTTAAATCTTACACCATACTAGAATGTCAACACTTCCTAAGGGTGATTGAATTCCCTATATGATAACAACAAACATTCTTCTCCTCTTTCCTTCCCTTTTCGGTCAAAAATGACACCACACACACCTCCATGAAGATCATTAATTAAGTTTGTCACTACTACACATGCATGACACTTATGGATAAAGAAACCACACCCTATACCTTTATAGGGCTTAATTAGACAACTAAGAACCTTCCTAGGCTTGATACAAACCAAAACAAGTGAGATTTCCTTTGTCTTCAAGTTTGGCCGATCCCTAAGGCATCCATAATCACATGTCTCTATCATCCAATGTCAAACCTTTATATAAGAATGGATTGTACTTTCAAAACCCCAATGACCAATATGTTAGACTTGCTATCTTATGGACTATATAAAGAGGCTCTTGGTCTTACTTTGAACATCCATAACCTACTTACAACCTCACAAATCAAAGCAAACTTCTTGTTTTTCCTTTCCTTTCTCATGGCCGAACTCAAACTACCCCAAAACCATAATTATTTTTCCTTCTACTCACCAATCGAACAAGACATAGAGCTCTCGAGGTCCAAGGCTAATCAACTTTTCATTTAGAAGCCATGGTAGAGCAAGCTTTTGGATTCGTCTTCATTTCGATTAGGTACAATAACTATCTATAAGTTCTCTTTTGATCCATAATAATCGTCCCATTCCCTTGTACACCCGACCCCCTCGGCCATTTGTCTAATCCAAACCACCGTGAACAATATAAAACCGATTGTAAGTCAGTTAAACAAGTAATCTGGTTTTTTATTTCAAGAAGTTATCATATGTTAATACATATACACGCATATATACATGGACAACACCTACCTTGTGTTAAAAATCGACTTCGGTAATGGATCACTAAACCTGAAGCTTATGTATGCATGTGGTATTAGTTGGATAACAATGACTTCGTGTTTTCAAAACTTAAACATAACAAATAGGTATACAAATCTATCTCACATTTTGCAAGTGTTTATATACGGTTTTCCAAAAGAAATACACCTACACATTTATAATCACTCTTTTATACATTAATGGACATAAGAAAGTCGAGTTGTTCTACCAAAGAATCGGATTTTGAACCATTTGTTACACAAGGTTTCGGCTATATAACAAAAATAGCACACATGTTAGATTGGGAAACATTCCATAACCCATGATGACATGTGGGGCCCATTTTGTTAACAATAGATACATTTTTACAACAAAACTCCCAGAAATCATGAAACCGTACACTTTACAAGTACATATAAAATACGTAGTAATTGTCACGTGCATGAACAACGGCCCCACATATACATGATACGAGGGTCCACAAGTCGGGTGAACAACTTGTGTAGTAAACGACAATAACGTACAACTTACTAGGTCCTTGATAATCATAGGGCACCTTTTGTCGGGAGAGTAGCTATTCCCACTTTTCTGCTTTACTAGACCATATCTTAAGTCACCGGGTGAGTTTCACGGCCCCGTTTTACCATTTTACATTTTTGGGGCTAAACATGCTACATTTCTAGTTACAATACACTTGGGTGAATTTCTATCATGACTACCATGTGAAACATGAGATATTCGGTTCATGAGCTCAACAGTCCTCGTACTTACATTTACACTGTAACCATTAGCTAACAGTAGCCATGGAACACTTAAATAGAGCTATTGGGTTGATACCCCCACTCCTTGGTTAGTCGCTCTAGCCGGTTACATACAAAAGAGTGTTAGTATTCTACTATGTATACGTTGTGTTTATTGTACAATGCGTGAGGCACAACAATCAAGAGGTTTGGTTATGCAATTCATGGTTGGCACAGTAATCATTAGCTTAGCTAGCTTTGATTGGTCATACACAAACTTCACAAACTCATTAAATAGTACATTAAAACCTGTGAACTCACCGACATTTTGTTGACAAATCTTTTATGCATGTTTTTCAGGTAATTGACAATGGAGCTACGTAGCATGTTTCTCTCCCCCCCCCCCCATGAGAAAGTGTGTGAAAGCGGGGCCGTGAAACTCACCTTAGGTTGCATTCTTGAAACAGACAAACTAACAGTGCTATGATAGTCCCTAACATCGGCGACCTATCATAAAATGTATATAAGTATCCAGACTAATAACCCACAGGTTAACTAGTCCCTGAATATCCAGACCATAACTAAGTACGTTTGAAAACATGTTTGAACATTGACCTGACCACACAAGACAAGACAAGACTCGACATAGCATTGGTGACCCGACATCCCTGTGTTAGCCAACTACAAATAACCAAGCAATCATGTGCTAATATGCACCTTATACGCATAACAGTCCATCAAGTCTAGCATATAGTTCTCCTACTGCACATACGAGTCATAACACGTGTTACCAGGTTTCTAGACATGCCACTGGGCTTACACTATGTTCCTAGGTGTCAAAACATGCATCGGGGTTCCAAAATACACTTTCAGTATCGAAACACACGACTAGGCATCAAAACACACGACTAGGTATCAAACAGGCAACTGCCAAAGCCATTTGCCCCCTTGGAGGCACGGCTGAGGTTCAACCAGGCGACTAGCTTAGCTGCCTCCAGGGCACACGACTAGCTTGGCTAGTTGCCCCCTGCAAAACGAATCGGCTCTTTTCGCGCGTGAAACCCTTTAAATTCGATCCAAAACATGTAAGAACACCCAACATCAATCCAAAATCATCAAATAACTTAACCAAAACAAAAATCCCCAATTTATCATCAGTCTAAGACTCTAATTGCAAGTATTTCCCTAAATGGAATAATATTATAAAAACATCACGTCATGCATGAAAACTTTACCCTAAATGGCAAATAATCAGATTTCATCATCCAAACACATTTCAATCATCATCAAGTTGTTGTTACATCATTCTAGCATAAACCCTAACATCATTTAATTATCAAATCATTACATAGCATCCTAAATCCTCCTAACACCCTCAAACGGGTCAAAACTTATATTACTCTCTATATTAATTTGAAACATCCTGAGGAATAGTGAACTCAGGGTAAATTGGTAATTTGCCATATTTGTCTTTTGTGAATTGTGAGGTGGAACCTCACACGTAAACCACTAGTTATCATTAAAACACATGAAACAACCTTCATAATTTGAGATAATTATCCTAGTAACTTATTCATATCATTAAAACATCAAACACATAAGAATCCCCATGTTTTAATCATCAAAAACTGTTTTCAAGTTTGTATCTTTATAAAAAAAAAAAAAAAACTCATAGAAATTATTAGACATAGGTTGGAACTGTTTTTCAAACATTTTCAAAAGTGAAAACTTTATAAAATCAGGTCTGGACCTTTAGGGTTCAAAATAAAGACATGACAAGAGCTTAGGATGAATAACACACTTTAGATCTTGCTTATAAATGATGTTTTAGGCTTGGAAATGGTAGATTTAGGGCAAAAATGTGTTTCAAAGGTTAAGGATGGTGTGTGAGAGGTTTGGGGCAAGTTAGGGTTTCACAAATGATGTTTAACAAGTCAAGTATGGTATTTATAAATGCTGCTAGTCTTCCCAGACGTAACAGGCGACTAGGTTGCTGCATGTAGCAACTAGGGTTGCTAGTCGGCCCATGCAGCAGATTTGTTTTTTTGATGCGCTAAACACTATTTTAAAATATTATAACACGTATTCACATACCGACAAGTTATACAATGATTATAAACACATATTACATAATAACTAACACCTTCACATTCGTTCACCAATTCCCAGGACTCGAGACTCATGTGTGTGCATTAAATCCGGTGATCCTTTGAATCACCATCCCTTGTACACATGGTTATGGACCGACTCCCGATGATCCTTTGGATCATCGTAATGACTCAACTAACCCCGTTAAGTGTAATGTATGCATGATTTGCTAAGGTACACTTATGCGTTTGACCAAAGTTACTAACCTGAGTTTGCCGGGTGTCACAAACTCTTGCTTTCAGGGGGTCGAAATGTTGTTATAGACGACTCATTGAACTCTGTCTAGGAATCTAATTGCTTCCTGGGCTAGCGATCCAAAAGTATCAAAGACTAAAGGGACGAAAATATGTTGGTTTTCCGCACATACTTTAGCGTGTTTCTCGATTTTCTTCGACTCTGCGTTCAACATCGCATGACCTGCCACAAAACCCCTATCCCAGAGACAAACAAGGGAGGATACCCATGTGAGGTCCACGCAAGCCCCCCCCCCTCCCACACACAACAACAACAACACCTACTTGGCGTAAAGTGGATGTCCCCTCCATTGGGTTCCGTCAAAAGTTTACTGGGACTTCTTTTTGGCCGACATCACGACTCATCTAGAATATCTTATAAGGCATCACGAACCAAATCGTGGTGATACTTGAACCCCGGCAGCTCTTTGCAATGAACCACATGTTCCCCAAATTTATCTAGGCAAACCTTGTGACAAACCGTACAAGGTTCGTCATTTGAAAACATTGGAATCATCAAGAAATATTTAAGAATAGCCATGTATTCAACCGCCAACATGCCTTGTCCTAAACTCGTCAATGGGGATAACAGATAGGAAAAATCATTAGATACATTGTATAACCTAACAGAGTGTGTTAAAAATCATTAGATAATAGTGTATAAAATTTTATGAAATTTTCTTGTAATTAGAGGGTGTTTGGGATTGAGTTTGGAAATGCAAAAGTGCTTTTGGTCAGAAGTGCTTATTGACTTATAACTTTTTGAAAAGGAGTTTTAAAAAAAATGTTTAGATTAGCTTTTAGGATGAGAAACGTCAAAAAGTTAATAGTTTGTCTTTTTTTTAAGTGTTTCGCTTAACTTATTGTGAATATTGGTTGTATGGGTGGTAGATTTGTAATTTTTTTCCATAAGTCAAAAGCCAAAAGCCAGAATTTCTAACTTCTCAAAAACAACTTTTCCACCCTTAAAAGCCAAAAGCCAAAAGTCAAAACAGAATGTGCTTTTGGGTTACACAAATAGCTTATTGGCTTCTTGGAAAAACTAATAAGTCAATAAGTTGTTTTGAAACTCAATCCCAAACACCCTCTTAGTCTTTTTTTCCTTTTCAAGAAGTTTGTGGACCATGCTCACTTTATTTATATACTACTAATAATAATGGGGGAAAGTAAATGTGGGACTTTTATTTAAGCTTACCAATAGGAAGCCCGCGCATTGCCACGAGAGCGATAATATAAAATGTGATATTCTATATTTAGTTTAATCAATTCTCTCGTGTATCGTGTCCATGAGGATTTATGTACCCTAACCGAGCCTTAAAATTATGCTAAAACTATGTGGAATGCATATACATGTGTTGGTAACTATAAATACTCTAAATCATTATGTCCACCATTCAAATTATAAGTTTTTTAATCTATTCAGAATCGAATTCCATGTTTAAATAAGTTTGAAATTAGGAGTGGAGATTAGTGGTCGATTGAGGGTGCCCCGCCCCACTCTCATTTTCTTTGCTTAATAGTGTAAGTTTACGTGTCATCGGCCTAAATTTTTATACGCAATATTGTGTCCAACCCCTTCCGTTTTAAGGGTCGTCCCTGACTGTCGTTGCGACGAGGATCCGCTGTGTGTTCAAAACACTTAGAACCGTGTAGCAAACTAACCATGCTTCTAATCAAATTCTCACTTCTAAATGATAATGAATTTCCCTAAGTTTCAATACTTATTTTAAAAAACATAACATAGATGAATAACCCATTAAAAACTCAATTTAAGATTCATGTTATTAATCAATACGGGAAATGAGTTCAAAAATCATTAATCAAAGTTGTAGACTCTAATTATACAACACACCTAAATAATTGTAACATTTGATATAGTTATTTTAAAAAGCATAACATGCATGAATAATTAATTAAAAGCTCAATTTCTAGTCTAAGTTAAGACTAAAAGATTGATGTTACCAATCAAAACAAAACAGGAAATATGTTAATAAATCATTAATCAAATTTGTTAGTTGTAGTTATACAACACAACTAAATGCGCGAACCAGTCCTCATGATTGAAGATTTAAACATTTTTATAGTTTTAACCAGACATAGCATAGATCAATAACCAACAAAAAAAAAATAATTAACAGCAAAAAAAATATCAATTCATGAGTTTGCTACAAATTTAGAATTTTTTTTCTACAATAACAACAAAGCTTGCTTCCAACTGGAACTTCTCTTACTCGGTCCAGGCGAATTCTTTAGACCACTCACCTAAAAATAGCACTGAATTTGTATTATAAAAGCAAAGAAACACAACAAGAAAAATCAAGAACATATAACTATAAAAACAATAAAATAGAAATCCAGCCTTAGCAGCATCAACAGATTGTCAATCGAAGAGAAGAACCAGCAAGATGCGAACATCTGGGTGTGATGGGTATGGAAGAACTTATAGTTTCAAGAAGATGGAGTTATAGAACTCGAAGAGACAATTTCGAATTTCCGAATTAAATTTTTGGTTAAAGTGAATTTGTTCTTTATAACAATGTTATGCGAATGATGATTGGAATGTGAACTAATCAGCATTTGTGTAGTTAATATTGTATTCATTATTATGAACCACCAAGGAAGATGAAAGGTTAGTATGAATTGAATTGACTAAGATAGCCTTAAAGTGTCTTAAAAGTTTGATGAATGTCCAACTTTAATCCCTCTAAATTGGCTTAAGTGTATTGTAAATTATGCTTAAATATTTGCACACAATACAAAATTACAATGGTGTACATCTTTGGACATGATATTTATCACCCTCTTTGAAATGCACTCAAATTCTATTTACAATGTATACAACTTCCTAATAATCGAATATGCTATATTGGACACTATATAAAGGTAGAACTTGGACCAAAAACAAATTGTATTCAAGGCAACCAAATCCTGAATCGGCCAGTTTCAACCAAACAAACTGTATTAAAGCAGCAGTGAAATAAAACGACGGTAAGATATTACCGATCTAATCTTGATCTCCAAGAACATTTTCAGTTTAGCGTTGTGATTCTTATTGGAAACTTCCCTCAATTACCCAACCTGCAGTTCCAATAACCGTTTTGAGTTCAGCTTGGTAATAAAACCAATAGCAACATGATAAATATTGATCTCAAATCTATAGATAAAACACATTAACATTTATAAAAGATATTAGCAATTAAAGAAAAACAATTCCGAATGGGTTTCCTACAAAGCTGTTGAAGGTCGATTAGGACGATGTGTGTGGTTCTGCCTCTTTGGCCATACAAGAAGTGTTGAAATTGAATAGGCACACCAATTCTTTAGCAACTTCATCCTGTACACCAGAAATATTTGATGAATATAAGTAAGTGTATGTTTCCAACAACTAAAGGTATATTATTAACAATGTAACATGACAAAAATTACAAATCGACAGTAAATCAAATCGAGCAATGAAAAATACCTCGAATTGGTTAAATGGCGTTTCTTTTGGTATGCGAAATCTATGAACTTTGTCATGGTTTGCATCATGAGTAACCTAGACATGTCAAGTAATGATATTAGTAAGATGAGTTTCTTGAAAAGTAAAAAAGTGTAGAAGACAAGAAAGCAATGACTATAAATGAGTATTCAAGAGTAAGGAAATGGGTTTTATTGGGTGTTATGAATGTAGGTTACATCTTGTGCGAAATCTATGAACTTTGTCATGGTTTGCATCATGAGTAATCTAGACATGTCAAGTAATGATATTAGTATGATGAGTTTCTTGAAAAGTAAAACAAGTGTAGAAGACAAGAAAGCAATGACTATAAATGAGTATTCAAGAGTAAGGAAATGGGTTTTATTAGGTGTTATGAAGGTAGGTTACATCTTGAGAGACATATAAAGTGTGTATTACACACATATACAATGTGCATAATATGTTATACATGAAGGGCAAAAATGGTAGAAAATGACAAAAATATAGAGATTTGTAAAGAGGCTTTTCATATGCCATCTTAAAATTGAGAGGAAATTACTTTCCTGGACATGTTTCCTCCTTAATAAAGTACTAGTGGAATGCCCGCGCGTTGCCGCGGGTATGTATTTTTATTCACATTTTAAATTGCCAAAGCTTTATACACCATACTGTCATTTATTCAATCCGGTCCGTACTTGATTTTTATTTGCAACATTTAGTTACACACATGAACCAAAGAGCCTTTAGCCCACTGGTTACAAAGTGTTAAATAAGGCTTAGCCTTTTCTTATGGTGATAATTCAAATTCCATTGGTAACAAAAAGTTAATCCATTAAAAAAAAAGTTACATGAATTAATCTATTACTTGGTAATGGTTCAAAGTAACAAAAAGTTAATACATGAATTAAATGTATTGAATGGTGCAATTGATTTGTATTAGTGATGTAGGTTACATCTTGTGCGAAATCTATGAACTTTGTCATGGTTTGCATCATGAGTAATCTAGACATGTCAAGTAATGATATTAGTAAGATAAGTTTCTTGAAAAGTAAAACAAGTGTAGAAGACAAGAAAGCAATGACTATAAATGAGTATTCAAGAGTAAGGAAATGGGTTTTATTGGGTGTTATGAATGTAGGTTACATCTTGAGAGACATATAAAGTGTGTATTACACACATATACAATGTGCATAATATGTTATACATGAAGGGCAAAAATGGTAGAAAATGCCAAAAATATAGAGATTTGTAAAGAGACTTTTCATATGCCATCTTAAAAAAAGAGAGGAAATTACTTTCATGGACATGTTTCCTCCTTAATAAGGTACTAGTGGAATGTCCGCGCGTTGCCGCAGGTATGTATTTTTATTCACATTTTAAATTGCCAAAACTTTATACACCATACTGTCATTTACCCAATCCGATCCGTGCTTGATTTTTATTTGCAACATTTAGTTACACACATGAACCAAAGAGCCTTTAGCCTACTGGTTACAAAGTGTTAAATAAGGCTTAGCCTTTTCTTGTGGTGATAATTCAAATTTCATTGGTAACAAAAAGTTAATCCATTAAAAAAAAAGTTACATGAATTAATCTTATTACTTGGTAATGGTTCTAGGTAACCAAAAGTTAATACATGAATTAAATGTATTGAATGGTGCAATTGATTTGTATTAGTGACTTGTACATAAGGGCATAGATGGAAGAAAATGGTAAAAATTAGATATTTATGCATAAGACCTTTTGTATGTCATCTTAAAATGATGGTGAAATTACCTTCTTACTCATCTCTCCTCCTTAATAAGGTAGTAGAGATAATCTAGATAGATATGTGAAACCCCTTAAAACTACATCATTTTGATTAATCTATCTATATATATAAAAGAAAACGTATATGCTGACGTGTCATGCAATGGAGGCCTCAATCTTCCCTTGAGAGTGCCACGTGGCATCATAATTAAAAGATTTTAGTGTTTTTTAACTATTTCATTTTTTAATTAAAAAAAAAGATAAACATAAAACCCTAAATTAAATTGAGTTATTTTAGGAAAAAAAGAATTTAAAAATAAATTCAAAATTTTATCTTTCATGTTTCCTCCCATAATTTTTAAACGTTTATATCTTTTATATACGAGATTTTTTAAGGAAAAAAGTTACACCAAATTAACGAGTGTTTTATTATCTTTCCAACGAGTACCATAGTCCTATATAAAAATCAGAGAAAAATCGACTATTTTTTTGTGGGGTTTCGTTCATACAGGAAAAAAAACACACAAAGTGTTCATGCTATTCATTAATCATGTTTTTTCTTTTAAACCAGGTTCTTATCTACGATGTTGAAAATCAGCACAATCGCCATGTTATCATTGGAATTTTACTAGGTATACTTCGTCAAGAGAAGTTAGGAGAAATAATCGCGCAACACTGCAACACATGGTGTCACCTTATTGCAAGGTTATTTTTTATTTATTTAATTACAAGAGTAATGATTATTACTATTAGTATTAGTATTATTAGAATTGTTATATTTTTCAACTCCGGGACGTTCCCGGAAAGAATTGATAGTTGCTTACGTGACGTTCAATGGTGGCCTCAACCATCTCTTGATTATGCCACGTGGCATAATGAGATGCAATGATTACAACTTCCAACTTAAGTGTTTGTTTAGTTGACTAGGTTAGGAATTATAAGAGCCATTAGAATGTGAGAAATTAGAGAGATGTGATGAGTTTTTTAATAGTTGTAGCTTACATAAGTGATTCTTTAGATGATTACTGATTAGGTTTTAGATTAGGGAATATGAGTTATTACTGATTAGAATACTATGAACATTCAATGATTAAGAGATTTTGTGGTTAGTTAACTTGAGCCATTTGCAATAGGTTATCACGTAAAATTAGATTTTTCAACCCCGGGACCCTCCCGGGATAATCAGCTAGTTTATCTCATAAGTAAAACTAAAAACAACTAGCTTTGACTGCTTTCTTCATTAAACTTGAATTACATTGGAAAAAATAAAAATCAAACCCTATAATGGCCGCTTTTCATATGAAAAACTGTATAAACTAATGAGATTAAAAACTGTGTATATTTTGGTGATTTAGAAATTCCATTAATTTATATGGTTGTGCCTAATCAATTTAATTAAAAAGAAACAAAATTTTGTGAATTGGAAATTCGTTATATTCTGTTTACACTACCAAATACCAATTCAATTAACAAACCATGAATAAATTCGTGATTTGGTGTAACACCCCAACCGATGGCGGAATCATCGAGGTGTCACGTAGTGACGATTGTTCAAAAGCACATGGTACTAAAATGTAAATATTATAGAATAATCCAAAATTGTCTTACATGGAAATGGAAATTACATTGTCTAAATGAAATGTAAATATTGAAATAACTGAATTGAAATAAAACACTAAATGTCTCTTGCTAAAGCACTAGATCAAACTGCACCTGAAACATGTACAAAATAGGTTTGGTCAACATATGAAATGTTGGTGAGCATTCCTAGATTTGATATATATAGTAGGTTAAAAAGTTATACAATTCAAGTGCAAGCTACAGTGCAAATATGTAAACCATGTATCAAACAAATGAGCGAAATCAACCCTGTGACTGTATAATGTACTGTATGAACTGTAGTGTACTCAACCAATAAATGGATGATAACTTAACACTGGCCACGGATTCTCCGATGAAAAAGGGGGAGAATCAATCTAGGCGGGTTGTCAATCCAAATAGCGCTATCCAATGTTAAGGTCGGCTTGTACCATGTTAATGATTTCACTAAGTACAAATGTAATCCACATGTATTGTCTAAGCATAAAGCACGTTGTAAGCAATGCACATAGTACTAGAATTGTATTGTAAAAATGTAAACTTGTATTTGAAATTGTAATAGTGTACATGTAACACCCCAAAAATGTATAAAAGCAAAAAGGGGTAGGAATACTCACAGTTCACGTAATAACTTGAATTTGAACTTGGACAACGAAATATGAATTGAGATTATTCCCAAATGATCAACCTAAAGTATTTGATAATGTGTAAGTGAAATAACTCTAGGATGCATGTATTTCTAGGGCTTCGAATTGGGGATAAGTATTTATTTGGTTAATAAATTAAACGTTAAATAAGAGAAATTTGGTAATTAAATAGACAAAAGTCTTTGAGTAAACTTTAAATCAAATATGGTCACAATGTAAAGTTTTAAATGTGAAAATAATTTTTATAAAATTATTTTCTTGAAAATAGTATATTTAATCTATTTATTTCAATTTGTCAAAAATATAACTTTAATATTAAAAATATTAAAATTAAAGAAATTTTAGATTAAAAATTGTATTTCTGTTCTAAATGGATAGAAATAATTTATGTAAAATTTTGGTGCAAAAATATTGTAAAATGAATTTATTATGAATTATTTATGATTAAAACTAACAAAAATTGATTAAAAATATTAAATAAATGATTTTTCTGAAATAAAAATCATTTCTGAAAAGATTAATGTTATAAAAACTCAGGATAATTTTTGTGGAAATTAAGAAGATCGTTTTGATATTTTTATAGATTTTAATAAATATAAATGAATAAACTTGTATTATTAATAATATATATTAAATAAATTATTTTTGGAAAACTAAAAATTGGATGATGAACTTTATCAGTGGAAAAACATAAGATAAATTTTGTAGAATTTATAAAAAAGTTTTAATATTAAAAACGAATTTATAAGAATTATATGTATAATATATACATTATTTAGTTTATTGTTTTTAAAAATGAAAAAGAAGGGAAAAAGTGGCCACAGCCGGGTCTCGAACCCGGGAGCCTTTGGTTATATTCCTCAGTCACAACCACTTGGCCTAGGCCTGTGGTTGTGATGAACTCCGTCTAAAAATAATTATATACGCGGTGTAAAACTTAGTTTATCCCCAAATCAATTGGCACGAACCCTAGTTTTTCCAATCAGGCAATCCATACATTTTTAACCCGATTAATGTTAGGGTTTTCGTTGTATGGATGCCGACTAACAAAACCCACAAAAAAAAGTTGGACTTACAAAGTTGTTACGAGCTCGATTGGACGGTCAATCAAAAAGTCAAAACTTTAATCGTATAACAAGAACAGAATGAAATTGTGAAGAAATGGAGGTTGAGAGAGAGGTATTGGCGAGTTGTGAAGGTGTAGAAGGTATCAATTTATAGTGAGGCCTACGGATTAGTCGTTTTAGAAAGTTTTGACCCGTTTAATGGTATACGCGTGAATATACTCAATTTAGGCATGATTTTGACCGGATTAATGTGCATAATACACGTGATATCTTGTCCATACCATATTACACATCAATAAATCAGTTGTTTCCATTCTTAGGGTCAATCTAGAGTCAACAGGTAAAGAATTGGGGTGTTGGGCTGCTGAACAACAGCGAATAGCAGCAGCAGGGGTGAATCCCTTTTTTTTGGAAGGCTTTTAATACATTTTTGATTGGAAATAAAACAACCAAGTGGTGTGGCTCAAGTGGTGGACATGTGTGTGTGTGGTGCTTCCTGCCCGGGTTCGAGTCCCGGCAGGATCATTTTTTTTTTTTTTTTTTTTAACTGATAAGGGGCAAAGGGTAATGGGCCTAGCTTGTGTTGGGCTTGTTCTTTGGGCTCATGAGATGGACAAGGGATATGGATTGGGTTGTGGTTTAGTCTAGAATTAGATAAAAGGGATATTATTATCTATTATCATTATTATTATTATTATTATTATTATTATTATTATTATTATTATAAAATATATATATATATATATATGAAAAAGTGACGGATGTCACATTTGGAAATTTCATATCTGTTGTCGTGCTTTCCTTAAAATTAATTTAGTGTTTGTATTTCAATTCTTTCATTGTTTCTAAATCTCAACGATGGCAAAAACTAGTTTTAGTTGGTAGTTATTTTAAGTTTTGATATAAATTAATCAAAACGCCGCAGAATTGAAGGGTTTCACTTCTAAGTTTTGTTGCATCAATTTTGTTAGTATGAATAGAGAACAACTA
Organism: Ambrosia trifida; assembly: GCA_028751855.1. NCBI lineage: Eukaryota > Viridiplantae > Streptophyta > Magnoliopsida > Asterales > Asteraceae > Ambrosia > Ambrosia trifida. The sequence goes on from CM054130.1 coordinate 97,505,007, forward strand.
AACATGTACTTGAGAGATTCGTGAGACCTGCTACTGATGCTAAGAGCGTTGAGGTCAACATGATTGTCAGTGTGTTTGAGTTCCCTTTAGGGTATGCAGTTATGATAGCTACTGATCCTTAGAAGGATCGGTTATGGAGAGAGTGAGGAGAGCCGAAACTTTATGGTGTTATGTTGATAACGTTGTGTAACACTTAATCTCTAGTAATCTCTCCCTATTTATACATACCCAGGGGACATTCTAGTTAGGCCCAACTAATGATAAGTCCGTCCATCAAAGACAAATCAGTTATGGGGGCTTAGAATATTTTAGCAATTGATCAATCATAATATAAATGATTATAATGACTACCGATAAATATGCAAGACGTTACATATATTTATTTCAACAAGTTTAGATGTACAATAGCATCATATTCACTTTCCCCATAATAATTACCTTATTATTAAGAACTAGTTTTTATCCCGGGAGCGTCCCGGGTTGAAATATCTAATATAACATAATAAATTATTATTATTATTATTATTATTATTATTATTATTATTATTATTATTATTTTAAACAAATCTCTGCTATAAGTTATCATATTCAAATATAATAAAACGAATCTTTGCGTCGGGGTATAAATCTAGTGCCATTACAAATGAATTCGGAAGTTTGTAATCGATCATTCTAAAAAAACTAACATGAAATAAGAAAAAAAAAAGTTAATTATTGAAATATCGAACGCATTAGTCTAAGGGTTATGTGATGCGTTAAAAAATTCATGGGTATATGATCGGGTTTGTAGTTCGGGTATTTGGGTATGTTGTTTCGGGTAATCGGGTCGGGTATCACCAGACCCGACCCAAACCTACAATTTTTTTTAAACTAATCCCAAACCCGACACAATACCTATCGGGTTACAAAAAATAGTCATTTTTATATAGCACTATAGTACTCGTTGGAAAGATAATAAAACGCTCGTTAATTTGGTGTAATTTTTTTTCTTTAAAAATATCGTATATAAAAGATATTAACGTTTAAAAGTTATGGGAGGAAACACGAGAGATAAAATTATAAATGTTTAATATTTAGATTTAGTAGATTAGGTATTTAATAGATTAGGTTAAAGATTATAATAGATTAGGTTAAATCATATTTATTTCTTTTTTTTAATTGGTTTATAGTTACCACATCACATCCTATGTGGCATCTTTCAAAGGAGAGATTGCATAATATTATGACATGTAGGATTAATTCCTTTACTATATAGATTGAAGATTGAAGATTCTACACAAAATATCTCGAATATTTAGTATGAAAAACACGAGTGTATTAAATTACATAAAAATGCAGGTCAAAATACATTATATTAACGGAGTTAAGGAAGTGGTGGGTTAGTAGTTATGGATCACGCCTACGCACGTGTTATACAACGCAAACACAAAAGAGGTTTGAGAAATCCAGATCACCGCTATCTTACCGTTCAACGGATTATTTTCTTATGTATATTTTTATTTTATTTTAATTATTTTAAAATTTTATAAAATAAAATAATGTTCTAGACCACCTACAATCTGTGTACTAAAAATGCTTATATTTAATGTTTTTGTAGATCAAATTTCTCTAATAAGGACAAGAAATTTGAGGAAATTATCTGTGCTAGCAATCTAGTATTATTTATTTTATTATTTTACACCAGATTTAATTTAACATTATTTATTATATAGGCTTTTGGGTCGATTCAAATACGGTTTTATCCTACAAAGTGTAGAAATACACCTTTATCTAACTTTGCAATTTTTTAAGATCGGGTTGATGGTAAAATCCAAAGTAAGAGGGTTGGTTATACATGGCCAAAATGGTGAAAAACGATCAAATCTTTATTGTTCACTATTTTGGTTTAAAATTAGCTCTATAATCTATATACTAAGATAGATATACTTAATTATATTGTATGCTATGTAATCACCTAATTTTGAGAACCATTTACTCTTTATGATCACTTAATTTTGTGAAACAACTTTGAAAAGAGGATCTAAGGATACACCACAGTTTCGAGTATACTTGTTATAGACTATCGTTATATATATCTCACTAGCTTTTATTCCGGGAGCGTCCCGGGGTTGAAAAATATAACAATTCTAATAATACTAATACTAATAGTAATAATTATTACTCTTATAATTAAATAAATAAAAAAATAACCTTGCTATAAGGTGACACCATGTGTTGCAGTGTTGCGCGATTTTTTCTCCTAGCTTCTCTTGATGAAGTTTACCTATGCATCTTCAAAAGAGTAAAATTCCAATAAAAGCATGGCAATTAGGCTGAATTCCAACATCGTAGATAAGAACCTGGTTTAAAAGAAAAAACATTATTAATGAATAACCTGAACACTTTGTGTTTTTTTTCCTGTATGAACGAAACCCCACAAAAAATAGTCGTTTTTTTTTTCTCCGTTTTTTATATAACACTATGGTACTCGTTGGAAAGATAATAAAACGCTCGTTAATTTGGTGTAATTTTTTTCTTTAAAAAATCTCGTATATAAAAGATATTAACGTTTAAAAATTATGGGAGGAAACATAAGACAGAGAAAATTAAATTTGTTTTTAAATTCTTTTTTCTTAAAATAACTCAATTTAAATTTAGTAGATTAGGTTTTATATTATTATTTATTTTTTTTATTTGACACATGGCACACTCAAAGAGAAGAATGTCTCCTTGAATGTCATGTTATTAAAATGGCTTTTTTAGACCTTCATTGAATACAACTCATCAATCTTCCATTCTTTTATTATAAGTTATAGATTATAGATGTGGTGATGGATACATGTGTTTCTATGCTAGTTACAGAAATTGTCATCGCATTCATAAAATACGCTCACTATAGAATACAACTCATTTTAGCATTAATTACGAAAACATCATTTTTTTTTTCAACAAACAAATTTGACTGCAAAAAGGTTTGGACTAAAGATGTTACAAATTTCAAAAGTTTGGCTATATGTATAATTTCTCATACCTTACCTAAAGACGATTTATAAAATTTGTAAAACCATAAGAACTATTTAATCTAAAAAATACATAGGTTTCAGTTTAGTTTAGTTAAGCCGGTACTTTACACACATATAATCCACAACTTTTTTTTTTTTTAACTTATGATTAAATTATATAATTTTTTTTTTTTTTTTTTGTTAACTTAATGGTTCATAACTGAACCACAAAAATCGTTTGACAAAAGTGATCATAACTGAACTATCGATTTCTCAATCCTTTTGATTATTATTTTGGTTATATGGTTTTTCTGGTCTCCTCTGATATCAATTTTCACTTTTTCAGACAACACATTCGTTTTTCTTACCATTTAAGTTGCTTTTACCACTTCCATTATTCTCACGATATTTCTTATAACTAACTCCACGAGATATTTATTTCACTAAATCTTTCTTTGAAATTTTCATTGTATTTAATTACTATTATCATCATCGTAATATTATTCCAGTGTAATATCCCCGACATTCTAAAACACTTGTTATAATCAAACCATATCTAACTATGTTTTTTTAAGTTAAATTTCATTCAAACACAAACGTCACTACTGATCATCAAAACGGGGCCCATCGGGCCAAAGGAATTACATCGAGTGTAAAGAATTATCACACCAATCATTCCAATTGATACCTTTCAATCTAGATCTATGTCGAAGCCAAAAAAACGACACGGACTTAGTAGTTTGCATAACTTCAATAGCTCTCCGGGACTTTTCCACTGAAAACTCTAGAATCCCTCTCATTCCAAATGGTTCACATTGTGGTGAATATGATGCCTCTAAGAATGTACCTCTCCTGTCTTGTCTTCGTTTGAGTCTCCGCCAAAGACAAATGATCTTTAACATCGAAAGCAAACAAAGTAGTTAACTTACACCACGGAACGACCCGATCCCATATTTCCGAGGAGAAAACGCAGCCAGTAAACACATGTATAGACGTCTCTGAATCCGCATCACAAAGAACGCATGACACATCTTCTATATCTAAGTATGTATTTGAAGGGGTAGATACTAATTCTCGCACGCAGGCGCACCCTGCCCCACAACATTACTATTAAACATACCCGCGAAGAGCTTACCATTTGAAATAACAACTCCGAGCTCATGATACGCCTCCGCGGGATGCAGTTCACATGAGGAGTGCAATCTGCCTGCGTGAGCCCATGCGCCAGGCCTGGCGATGCTCACCCGCGGAAAGTGACAGCTGGTTGCACCAAGGTACAGCTCCCCTTAAGCTCCCGCTTGCTACACTACCTCCCATGTGTCAGTTGTCACCTCAGTAAGCCGCCTGACACCCTCTGGCAGCAGCAAGAAATGGAGATCCCTGCAGTCAACCAAAAGGCGCCACGTGTACCAGTGGCAGAGCGTCGCCCCTGACAACCAATCACAGTGCGCCACGTGGACAAATGGCAGGACGCCACTTGCACCCGGTTTACTTTATACAAACCTTTAGTCCAAACCCAACTAGATGGGCTTCTAGAAGGCAAGCCCAACTTCCGGGCCCAAGCCCATTGTGCCTGTTGTGGGCCGCAGCACACGGCCCACACGTCCTCTATAAAAGGAAGATTTTTCTACCTTTTATAGGGTCGATCAATTATCCAATTACACACAGACACTTGTATCTCACACTTGTACCTTTTCGAGTAATAAAGATTATAGTTTGATAATGAACGTAGGTCAACGAGACCGAACCACTTATATCTTGTGTTTGTGTATTATCTTTACCATCTATTTGTTTTACGGGCCACAAATCTAACCTCAATGTGAGCAAAGGATTATATCCTGCAGTGAACACGAATAGCGACCCCCGGCTATACCCCGAATAATACTCGTTGTTTCTTCATTATTGAAACATTAAAATATGTAAACCTCTTGATGAATTTGTAACATGATATAATGAGTTTTGAACTTTTTATTTCTATAATAATCATTACCCCGTAGTGTTTTCTTTTTCTTTGGTTATTCTAACTTATATTTCTGTCTAAAATATATTAGGTACGGGAGATTGATGAAGTGATATAGAAGGAAGTCGTCAGGCATTGAGTGCAATTGAAGTTAGGTCAAAGAAAACAATAACATTATATAAACCCAAAAAAATGTAGTTACAAAAATGTTAAAGGAATATTACAATCACAAACTCACACGATATCTATGTATAATGTACACATGTGTTATTTAAAGGATCAAAAAGATTATATCAATTTAGTTTTGTTAAAACTTGTAAGTCACTAACTGTAGTCGAACTTAATGTTAGTTCAGACGTTCAGTTTATTGATTAGATTTTGTGATGATAATTATATTTTATACTTTTTTACACTATCTATGTGTTAATAAAAATTAAACTAGACTAGTTGTAATTAGTCCGGTTTGAGAGTCATTAGTATAAAGTATAATTGCCGACTTAATAAACGTGTTGGTCGACCTAGACATTTATTTACATGGTTACCACCCAAGTTTTAAAGGCGATGAGACAAATCATATGCTTAACTCTCAAGCGGACCATCCAAATTAGGGATAGAAATTTATATAACGACCCAAAGCCTGGCTTGAAAATAAGGATGTTTTGGGTTGGACACGCTTGTTGGGAATCATGGTATCGTATACACAGCGGAAGCGGTTTATATATTTAACAAAACGGATTATATATACAATATATATAATAGCCGATTTTATATATAAATTGTTAATTAATTTTATTAATCCGATTAATAAAATATTCCCAATCAGGATCTCAGTTAAACGCGTATAAACAAATAAATAATAAACAACCATAGGGGGTTTAGTAATCAACCTTTGACGACTACACCGGAATTGTAACACGCGGGTTACAACGAATCCTCGCTAGTAGGAAGTTCACAACCGAGCACGAACCAACCGGGAAACAACACTTGCAAGAGGAAGGTGGTGGCTTGTGGTGGTTGATGGCCGAACAAAAAAGAAGAAGGCGGCGGCCTTCTTTTCTTTGGTGGCGGCCGCAAAAAGCCAAGAAGAGGAGGCAAGGGTTTGTTGTTTTATCAAAAGTGTGCATTAGGGTTTACTCCTTAACCCTCCTTTTATAAGACAACAACTTGCAATAAACCCCCTTGCTAAATATCTTAATACTCCTTAATATTAATCTTATTAACATTAAGTCCTTCAAGATACTCCTTAATATTAATCTTATTAATATTAAATCCCTCAAGACTAAAACAATTATTATTTCATAAATAATAATCCACCAACGCGTGAACTTATCTGATTCGTGTACCAACGTGTAACTCTTCGGATCGTACCGGTTCGGGTTACGTTGATCTCGACTTTTAATTACATCGGACATCCTATATATCCAACAACGCTAACATGTTTAATAAATACGTTATATTTTAGTTGACATGTTTAATATACGAGTTTGTGTTTGAATTGTAATAAAATTAAAAGATTGACCAGTTTCAAAACTACACTTAAAAGTTTCAGAAATATAAACTTATATTTTCAGTCCACTGATTAGCAAACTATTTAATCTATTTACAACTTGATTACAACCCTGTGTGTTGTATCATAAGCAACTAAACTTATACATCTTAAAATGTAAGAAGTCCTTGAAAAATGCTTTATAATATAGTATAGATATAGATATAGATATAGATATAAATCTTTCTCATACTACCCCTTGATGCATTTTTACTTATACATTCATTGCCTTCACTCTTCACATATAATTTTACATGTGCGAATTTTTTATTGGCTTGAATTACATCAAATTTTCCATTCGTTAAATCTTTATCAAGGCTTGAACTTTAATTTCAACGGAAGTAACACCTAAACTCCAATCGATTTACCAATGCAACTCTTAACCCCACCCATAGATGTGATTCGAGTTTCATATGGTTATTTTCTACATAAATATTTATTGAAACAGTCCATGCTCATCATCAATTTAGTTTTACCGTTGACTTTCTAGGGAAAAAATGTGATTCGGCTAAAATCATTTAGATGTAAAATCATTCATGCCCTTTTTTCTTTGTTTTTCCTTTTAATCTTTTGTTTCTCACATTATAGTAATAGTTATTATTACATGAGTTTTTTGAGTCGTTTCTGTAACTTGTTCAATATTGTGATGTTTTTTACACTAATGGGACATGCTATATTTTTATCTATTTTATATTTTTTTATGTATATCACGAGTATTTTTTTTGTTTTCTCTTTTGATTGTAATATTAAGTATGATATCGTAACGAAATGAACTTAACCGATACCAACCAAATCCTGCCACATAGTGCGGGGTATCTCACTATATACCCAAAAAAGATAGATATGTTTTGATTGGAAACAATACTTCTAAAGAAAGGAGTCATATAAAAAAAATTAGCCCCGCCGCAACGCACGGATTGCCCACTAATGTTTATAAATGTTTGAATCCGCCAAACTGAAATGATTATCAATTTATGACCCATTTCCAACAATGGCCTTCCAAAATGGATTTTCACGCTGACTATCAAATCTATTAGCACTTTGGTTCAATTCAAACACATTAAGAGAAAGACAAAGATAATGTCTCCATCTTAACACGATATCAGTTGTAACACTGAAAGCTAATGTTGAAGAGGGATTTGACAATATTTCACATCTAAAAGGAACGTTTATATCAATGACCGTCAATAACGGAATTTGTTTAATTTGTAGTAGACTAGTAATTTTATGTGTTTATAAGTAATAGATTTTTTTAATTAAATAGTATCTTTGATAAGAGGGACACCCGCCTAGCTTAATCCATACTCATAATGCCTAGGGCCGTAAACAAATCAAACGTTCGGTGAACAATTTGTGAACAGTTCGGCGGGAAGTTCGTTTGTGTTCGTTCGTTTAATAAATGGACGAACACAAACAAAAAATTTCGTTCGTTTAGCTAAACAAACAAACAAACATGAACAGAGGCCACGTTCGTTCGTTTATGTTCGTGAACGTTCGGTAACGTGTTCGTGTATGCTTGTTTGTGTTCGATAGTTCATTAGGGTTTTTAATTTTTTATATTTAATTAAGTACTTCAAATTTCCTAGTGGTAGATTATTTAAGTGTATCACATGTTAATATTATTTTAACTATTTTGATTAACTGTTATTTTTGGTGGATTAAACGAAGATTTCAAGTTTAATATAATACCTATGTGTTTTTATAAGACATTATGTGATCAAGATTATGTCACGTATATTTGGGTAATTGGATTAGTATATTCTGGACGGACAATGTTAGCGATGAAAAATGCTTATTTTTAGTTTTTAATGTGTTAGTTTGTGCTTGTTTTTGTTCAGTAATGCCTATTTGTGTTCGTTTACGTTCATTTGTTTCTTTGTGTTCGTTTTTGTCCGACACCTAAATTTAGCAAATAAATACAAACGAACTTGAACAAAAATCTCGTTCTTTAAGTGTTCATGAACAGTTCGTGAACACGTTGTTTCCTTAACAAACGGACACGAACAAAAAATCTCGTTCGGTAAGCGTTCTGAACCGTTCGCGAACACGTTAATTCCTTAACAAACGAACACGAACAAGGTCTTGTTCGTGTTTGTTTGTTCGTTTACAACCCTAATAATACCTCCACATGCGTGTTCACATACTCGCAATTATTGCTTAGGCTATGAGGAGTGATCCCCTTCCTTTTCCTTGTCCACGTTTGCGTCACGTTACTCTCCCTTTTTTTCCCCCTTTTGAGGGGTGTGTTCCCCCTTCCTCCTTCTATTTTTTTTTATTCTTTTTATTTAATCTATTTAATTATATTTTACTTAAACTTCTTTTCATTAAAATTAAAAAAAAAACTACATAAAAAAAAAATTCAAAACTACATAAACCTAAAGTTAACACAATACTTAAACATACATTAACATATTAAACACACCAGCTAATACATGTGATCCCAATCCTCTAGGGTAGTCTCCGGAGACGACACGTCACGATTGCTATCATGACCGTCCGACCTAGCATCTTGACGGATGCATTCGAAGTCAGGACTTGGAAAACGATACGGTTCATCGTCCATAGTGACGTACTCCTCACCCGGGTCAGTTTCGTATCCTTCAGCCTGACTAGGTATGACTTTGTGTTGGACGGATGTTTGAAACGGAGGGTTTGGGGTGAAGTTTGTTTGCGTCTCCCCAATTTGTAGTTGACTAAATTGTAGTACAGCCATAGTGTAGTCATAGGCCTAGTGGAATTCCTCGTCTGTAAGAGGAGGATTTAGATCGGCACTTGATTGAGTAGGTGTGTAGGTTGGTAAATGAAGAGTGATTATTAGTTGCGAAGGAGTGTACACTGGTTGAGAAGAATTGTACATTTGTTGAGGCGGTGTGTACACTTGTTGAGGAGAAGTGTACAGTTGTTGAGGAGGAGACGACACTGGTTGAGGAGGAAGATTAGGTGACACTGGCTGTGAACGTCGGCTAGCACGTCGTCGAGAATATCGCCTGAGGTTGGAAGGTTTAGCTGCCTCAGTTGAATAACCACCACCCATACTTTATTTTATTTAATGTTGTTTTTAATGAGTTTAGTGTGTGATTTTTCATAAAAGATAGTGTGTATATGTGTAGAGTAGATGGTGGGTAAATGGTGAGGTAAAGGTAATATATATAGAAAAGTTAATTTTTTTTTTAAATTAGACCGTTTGAAACGGTCATTGAGCCAGAATTCAAAAAAAAAAAAAAAAAAAAAAAGACCGGGGAGGTTGGGGACTTACCCCCGTTTTTTGGTGAGAGGAGCCACCTTAGCTCCCCGTCCCCGTCTCCACTCCATTTAGCCTTAGAGCCCAACTCGTGAGGGTTGTGGTAGTGTACAACTTATTCTGGTGCACCCCCACCAGCGTAATAAATTTATTTGATCAAATTATTTTGTTTAATATCTAATGATCCATAAATAAAAAATAGTATTTAAGTATTTTACTAATCTATATCTATATCTATACTATATTATAAAGTATTTAAGAAGGATATTATATTATCTCACATCCTAAATCTTATCCCAATTATGCTCTTATGTCTAACTTTTAAAACACAAAATACAATCTAACCTATAATGCATCTTAAATGTGAGACCTTTCAACCACTCATCTATATTATTATATATATTTCATTATAATCAATTTCTTGAATGCTAATAGTTTTTTCATAACCCCAAACAAAATCTTAGAGCTACTTTCATGCTTTGAAACATTGTTTTGTCTAAAAAAATTATGTCTTCATTAGATGAGAAGAGAAAAAAATCAATGAGAAGTCAAGACGCTTGCAAGATATGATTCCTGGATGCTACAAGGTATAAAGATATGAGTTAATCTTTGTATATATATATATATATATATATATATATATATATATATATATATATATATATATATATATATATATGGGATGGTTCTAGAGTAAACCTCAAAAATTTGAGTAAACTCAATAAACCCCATCACAACCATTGATCAAGCATGATCAATGGTTGTGATTCATGGTCCCACCTTTGGGTCCACCTTCTTATTAAAATAATACATATAAAGTACTAAAAAGGGTTTAAAGGTAAAATGGATGCACCTTCTCTCTCCATCTTGTCACATTCTCTCTCCACCTTTTCATCTTCTCTCTCCACCTTTTCTCTCTCCACCTTCTCTTTCCTACTTTTTTCTCTACCACTTATTTCATATATTAATTTAAAGATCCAGATTTATTAATAACGTATGCCACACGAGCCCTTTAACACATGTTACTTGGTCTCTTCAAACAAACTCATTTCACAGACATCACTAACACGTGTAACTGGTTCAAATAATTATCACGTTAATTTTGGACTAGTATAACAACATAAAAGAACACATGTATATAAAAATTTATTGCAATCGACATTGAGTGTAACAAATTAATTTCATATAAATCTAAACAATTAAAAAGATGATACAAAACTATCATAAACTAACAAAAACACATGAAACTTAAAATTATGCTTCATTCTTTAATAGTCGTCTTCAGCGTTATGCTTCATTCCTTATTAAACATCTTCGGCTTCATGTTTCAATCCTTAGCGCTACATCTCTAGTCGATCCTTGGGCGGAGTAGCCGGCTTGAACTCCGGTGGTTGTTCATAGATACTCCTACATTAATTATTTTTAACATGTGTTAGCATCACTAGAAAATGTTAATTGGGTCAATTTGGGTGTTAATTGGACATATACAAACATGTGTTAGCATCACTAACACATGTTAATTGAACCAACACGTGTTAGTTGGGCATATACTAACAGGTGTTAGCATCACTAACACATGTTAATTGAACCCTAACACATGTCAATTGGGATAAATTCATCGGTAGGCACCAATACAAACATGTGTTAGCATCACTAACAGGTGTTAATTGAACCCTAACACACATCAGTAAACACCAATACAAAAATTCAAAACCTTCACACAGAATAACATATTTGAAAAAAAAAATTTAGTGATATACCAAGTTATATTATGCATATACTAACAGGTGTTAGCATTAGTGACACATGTTAATTGAACCCTAACAAATGTCAACCGGAATAGATTCATAAGTAGGCACCATATACCCCAAGAAACAAAAAAAAAGTTAATTAAACTATTAGAAACAAATTAAAAGTATACCAAGAAAATAAAACCCATTTGCTATTTAACACATGCATGTTAATTAAACCCTAACACATGTTAATTAGGATAGATTCAATTCAGCTACTAATTCAGAACTAACAGACCTTAAACAAAAAAATATGCAATAAAAACACATTTTCCCAATTCAAAAAATATGATTTTTTTAACATCCAATCTAACATAAACAAAAAACTAAACCCAACTTTGAAAATGACACAGATCTCATTTAATTTCATTTTCATTCAAACTTCAATTACTTCTACTACAAGTAATTAACCATCAATTATTTAAATTAAACAAAACCCAGCTTATTAAAAAAAAAACCCAAATTTTCAACATAAAAATCCCATCTTTCCACAATAATATCATTAAAAACACCAAAAAAATCCTAACAAAAACCCATGTTTTCAACAAAACCCAAATTTTAACCTAATAAAAATAATAATAATAATAATAATAATAATAATAATCTTGACAAGGAATGAACAGAGAGATAGTGTGTTACCTCATCTTCTTGTTTTCCAGGCTTCACACTCCAATGTTCAAAACAAATGTCAAACCAAAGATTTAGGGAGCAAACCACCATCAGACCCACCCTCAAACCACCATCGAACCCCCACCAAAACACCCACCTTCGTCTGACTATCGAACCACCGCAGCCCCCTTCCCTCTAACCCTCACCCCGGTCACCAAAAGCCTTCACAAATCTGTTTCTTGTGCTTTTTAGAGGGAGATAGAGAGAGAGAGAGAGAGAGAGAGAAATGGGTGTGTGTGAATCTTCCTGTTCATCGACCACCACCCATTGACTGTGACTGGATGGTGGTCGGAGGTGGTGGCAGGTGGTCGGCGGTTGTGGCTGGAGGTGGTGGCAGGTGGTGGTGGTGATATGAGAGAATAAGAGAGATGGAAAGTGTTGATGGTATGATAGAAGGAGAGAGAATGTGTTTACATAGGGTGGATGGAATTATTTAAAATTGGAAAAGGGGGGAAATATAAAATGACCAAAATAGCCTTTATAATATAATATGAGATGGGTGATGTGGCAAAATGTGGACCAAGTATCAAGTTTACTAAGGTTTACTCAATTTGGGTGGGTTTACTATGGATACTTCCCCTATATATATATATATATATATATATATTCTACTTGTTCATATGTTCTTTAACAATTACAAAAATTTATCTTCATAATATATCATTGTTTTGCTCCATTTAAATTTAGTTATTTGCTATAAACAATTGGAATGCCAGTGATGTTGGATGTAATAATCAACTATGTTGGATCGTTGCAGAATCAAATTGAGGTAATTTAATTGTGCAACTAACAATTTTTTTTTTTTTTTTTTTTAAATTTAACTATTTTTCATTCCAAGACAAAGAAAATTACATTAAGATAGCGGGCAGGCGGGCAACAAGCTGCGCCGCCACCCCTTTCTGGATAGCAAATCCTAATCTACTAAAAACATAACCATGTCCACCCGGAGCCGAGGCACTACTGTGAATAACCCGCTGGACCCTGGTCAGGAAACGGGTAGCCTCCGGTGCCAATGAGCCAAAGGTATAAAAACGTGTTGGTTCTCCTCGCAGGCTTTAGCATGTTTTTCTACCTTCTTTGCCTCTGCTTTCCGGACCGCTTGCCCTGCAACAAAGCCACTATCCCTCAACCCAACTAGGGGAGATACACCCGTCAGGTCAACACAAGCATGCTTCCCCTCGGCCCACCCAAAGACAAGGAGATCTGCTGGTCGTAGGGTGGATCTCCCTTCTGCTGGATCCGAGAGGAAGTTTACAGGGGCCTCCTTCTTGGCTGAGATCCCAGCCCGTCTTAAAATGTCCCACAGAATGTCTCGAACCCAATCATGCCGATATTTAAAACCGGGCAACTCCTTACAATGAACCGCGTGTTCCCCGTATTCATCCAGGCAGGCCTTACGGCACATCGGACAGATGTCATCCTCCTGGTACATTGGGATCATCAGACGATATTTAAGAATGGCCCTGTATTCAATAGCGGACATGCTTTGGCCTAAACCTTCGATCGGGATAACAGTTAGGAAATCTTGGGCGTGGGGGGTTTGCAGGCATTCAATAACTGCCCTCTGACGGGGGGACAGACCAAAAACTTCACCCAGGTTCTGAGCGATTTTGCCATAAAGGGCATTCGCCAAAGTTTTCTGAGGCTTTGGGGGGGCGGTGTCCTTGTTAGAAAAACCGCCAATATCAAAACCTGGGAGATAGTCATTTAGCTTTTCGAGGGCCTGCACGTAGTCCAAGTCTGCGCCGAAAACCCCACTATTTCGTAGGATGTGGTCTTGAAGGTTCCAGGACTGAGCTCGTGACGCCACAAACGCATACATGCCGACATCCTTCGCAGAGAGGAGCCCTAATCCTCCCACACGCATCGGCAAAGACGCCATCCGCCATTGTAGGTCACCAAAGAAAGGCCCCCCACATACCACTATGTCTTCAATGGCTTCCCGTAAACCCCTGTCAAAACATGATACTGCTTCATCCATCATGGAGGGTTGGCAGGTCCGTAACCCAAAAAGCAACTTAGCAACCCCCATACATGACCTGAGTAGGAGGAGTTCACTCTGGGGATCCCTAAGGCAGGGCAAGAGTTGCATGAGTTCAACAGCGCGCGATGCCCTCCGCCTTGCCAATCCGCGGATAAAATAAGGGTCACGGCTAACAGCCCCTCCGAGGAGCTTCACCCCTTTTTCTGGCCTACCAATCCCGCTGGGAAAAAGCCCCTCCTGAAGTTTCACCCCATTACAAGACGGCCAAAAAACCTCTGTTTTCTTAATATTAAGCTGAAGCCCCAAGGATGGCCCCTCTAGCCGGATAATGTCTAAGGCCTTAGCAACTTCGGTGGCCTCACCAATAATCGTCCCATCGTCCAGGTACCACGCATGAAATGGGAGTTTACAAATTTCTTGTACCCGGAGAACCATAGGGTGTAAGGCAAGGGCGAAAAGGAGGGGACCTAAAGGGTCCCCCTGCTGAACCCCCGTGGTGGCCCCTATACAGTCATTACCAACATACAACCTAGCTGGCTGGGCATATAGGAACTGGACCCATGAATAGATAGACGGGCAACGTTGATGGACCTCTCGAAGAAGGGCAGTGCGGTCGATCATATTAAAGGCGTTCGAAAAATCTACCGTGAGCATAGCCAAGGACCCGTCCGCATGGAAGGAGCTTAAGAACCTGTTCGCGCTGTGAAGCACCGCCTCCGCCCCATTGGGTGTTCCCACCCCAAATTGAAAGTCCCCAAGGTACTTAGCCATTTCCTTCCCAACCTTCCTCATAGCCACTTTAGAAACTAATCTGCGCCAAATGGCCCCTACTAACAATTAAAACAATAAACAAACAATATTCAGAATTATTGATGAAAAAATATTTTTCAAAATTAGTTAGTACAGTTTTTTATCTTCTTTGTGCATTTTTAGTTTCTCTCCATGAAGCTTTCAGAAGCCAACATGTTCTATGACCTATTGACCTCAACTCTACTGAATTGGATGATATGGCCCTTATGAAGGTGACAGATGGCTTTCCTAACTATCCTTGTTAAGAAGTTGTGTATCTTGAATCATATATATTGTTAACTAAATAAAACGGACAAAATTATAAATATAACATTCTAGATTTACTAATACGTTTCTAATATATTATAAATTTTACTTCCACTTACTGCATGAGATGAAAACTGATGTTGCAGGGAACAAATGGACATGAAGGACAGATGATGAAGAGGTTGGTTAGAGA
This sequence comes from Ambrosia trifida, assembly GCA_028751855.1. NCBI lineage: Eukaryota > Viridiplantae > Streptophyta > Magnoliopsida > Asterales > Asteraceae > Ambrosia > Ambrosia trifida. The sequence continues at coordinate 97,520,427 of CM054130.1, forward strand.
AGGGTATGAAGACTTTCCTCATTTTCAATCAACATGGTCTCCTTAAACACCATGAAATAGTTAACTCTATAAATCTATATATGCATGCTCAAATATAACTTTATACGTAAACTATATTTGTTCTAAGACTTTTAAGGTATTTGTTGATCTATTTAATGTTCTTGTTAAACGTTGTATGAAGTGTGGTTCACAATATTATTTTGCTTTCGGCAATTCTATATTGTTTAAGTTCTAATTGTAATTTATAAAATAAATTAAACACTAGCATAAAGAGAAAACAAAACTTAACTATGTGTTAATTACTTATGTTATTTGTGTTAAGACATAAGAAAATTAAAAGCCATAAATTCACGCTCACGCTAATGATTCAACCCGAATCTTTATCTTCTATACTATATTATAAAGCATCGGTGAAGGATACCCACAAAATTTAAGTAAATACAACCTTTATTGCTTACAGTACAATGCTTATTGAAGTCTTTTATGGGGTAAAATTGTCTTTCTACCTAAATATTAAATTGTTGAAGAAATTAATTTAAACATAATTATAAAATTGATGAGGAAATTTACAATAATGTGGTGACTCTTTACATTCATAACCTCCATATTATGTTTGTATCAATGTTATAGTCTTATAAATAGTGGTCATGTATTTGGTATATAAATAATGTGGTGACTCTTCACATACATAACTTACATATCTTTCAATATTTATAGTAAATAAATTACATCATATATTATGTATTTATATCTTTCTTTTTTAAAATTTATGTGGTTGCAGGATGGTATGATGTGACACTTTTGCACACAAATGAATATGTAGGCTTGAAGTTTGCTAACACACCCAACCCATGACACGTTTCAACCTATTAAAGTGAGCGATATATGTAGGCTTGACATTTATACAAGCAAATATGGTAGAGATACTTCATGAGCAACGTCATCATCTTCCTCGATGGTTTTTTGTTTTCTCTGCTACTATAAGCTTCTAGGAATAGAATTTAAGTTTCTGATCTCACGAAGTCACCAATTGTTTACAAATCCAAAAGAAGACAAGTTCTTATCAGTCGATTTGTTGCTAATCAGTATCCCGATGGACTCCCTAACTTGCCAATTAGTATGTATGTAGATGACGAACATCATTGGAACATGTCAATTAAAAAGATTGGTCGTAACTATTGTTTTTGTAATGGTTGGGTGAAATTCCTAAATGATCTTCGTCTCCATATTGGTGATTTAATTTGTTTTGAAAATAAGGAATTCAACCGTTTTCATATTATTACTTTTAACAAAAATGGTTGTCAAATGAAATTATTCAAAGTCCTTACTGACAATGTTTTAGAAGAAGCTAACAATGTTTTACAACAACCAATGAGTTTGAATATGCAACAATTTCAAGTATCTAACTACGATGGTTTACCTGGTTTTGGATGCACTGTTACAAATGAATTGGTATGTTTAGTCCTGTTTGTATCGTTCTTGCTTTAAACTGTTAGATGACATTTTGCATTTAACATCAAAATTCATTTTTTTTTAAAATTCATACATATTGCATTATCAAACATTTAGTAACCAAAACAACTTGCATAATACAATTCTTATTTTCCTACTTTTTTCATTTTACTTTCGGGTGAACCGTGGGTCCCCACGGGACTCTAACCTAGTATGTATATAAAGATTAACTCATATCTTTATACCTTGTAGCATCCGGGAACCATATCTTGCAAGCGTCTTAACTTCTCATTGATTTTTTTCTCTTTTCATCTAATGAAGACATAAATTGATTTGGGAACAATATTTCAAAGCATGAAATTAGCTCTAAGATTTTATTTAGGGTTATGAAAAGACTATTAGCATTCAAGAAATTGATTATAATGAAGTATCTATACTATATTATAAAGCATGAGACAATGATTCTTGCAAAAGTTAAGTAAGTACAACATTGTATGCTTATAGTGCAATACTTAATTAGCTTAGTGAGAGGGTAAACTTGTCTTTTCGACACCTTCAACATCTCTTGAATGTATATAAAATCATAAATAAATATATTAGATGTAATACATATTATTAATTAAACTAGTGGGGAACCCGCGCGTTGCTGCGGGGTGAGAATTTCTAAAATGTGACCGACTATTAACACCCATAGCTCATCTATTATCGCTTCATCATAATGACAAATCTCCTTTTAAACTATGTAAATACTATGAGGGGAAATAAGAGCACATCAACAACATAAACACAATAATCCACTTCTAAGTCATGACTTTGATTTCTAAGTCATAGACTCATAGCAAATAAGAGCATATCAACAAAGACAATTTAGAATTTGATAAATATGTATGAGCAATGAAACGAACAAACTTTCTTGTACCAATCCCCGTTACATAAGTAATTTGGCATGTCATCCATGTCATCAAATGTGGTGTGTATTACTGTATGCGGTTGGAAGACTAATTTGGCATCAGTAAACAACAAGGACATAAACAACAAAATAATAACAGTCGAAAGTTCACGGAGAAAAAGAAATTTAAAACCATGAACTTTCATTGAACAACTTTAGTTAGCAAATACATGTACACATAAATAGGAGTTTATTATTTTAAATGCAATATGTTTCATAAAGTATGTAGAGAGACCAAGGTAAAAATTGAACCATCTCAAAATATGAATAATACATACCCCATTGGAAAGAAATGTTGAAAAACACTATATATGTCGGCATTAGACCTGTATCCACCACCCACAAGAACACAATGAGTAGTCAGTTATACGTGTAATTAGCATAACCCTTTAAGCATGCCTTCAAATCTAATTAAAAATTCATTTGTTGAACTTCCAAAAAATGAGTATTAAGATCAACATAAATACTTTCTTTTAGATTACCAAACATCATTTGCTACTTAAAATAGTTAAACCTTTTCCCCTATCGGCAATGTACATGAGGCTAGTGGCGTCAAAAGGCACTTGATGTGGAAGTCAAAGATTTATAGCCGATGGTATATAACAAACTCACAAAAATATCATTTTATTGAAATAATAACAAACATCAAGAACATAATTACCTAGAGTTTGTAGCCTCTTTCAGTCTTCGGATCGTATCACACCACCGAGATGGAAACCTACCATGTTCGAACTTTATTCACCTTAACATCATACACAATATTCTTAATCGAATGAATTGGTGAAAACATTACCTGTGATCTCACAAAAATAACATTTTATTGAAATAATAACAAACATCAAGAACAGAATTACCTGGGGGTTGTAACCTCTTTTAGTCTTCGGATCGCATCACACCACTGAGATAGAAACCTACTATGTTTGAACTTTATTCACCTTAGCATCATACCCAATATTCTTAATCGAATGAATGGGTGAAAACATTACCTGTGATAGTGCTTCCACGCAATTCTTCCGTATCATTGTTTTCGTAGAGCAACCACAAAGATTGTAATTGAGTTCATAATATATTGTAGGAGATATAGGATTTGAAACCAAATTGGTTTGAGGAAATTCAAAGGTTCACCACTTGAGTGGTTTGATTATAATTGAGCCATAAGAGTTACATAGGGAATTTAAGTGTGTTATTAATTGGTGGCTTTAATTTTTATGTATACTATATGATGGTGAAAAAAGACAAACTTACCCCTTAACTAAGCTCATCAAGTATTGTACTATAAGTATAAAATGTAGTATTTACTTAACTTTGGTTGGTATCCTTCCCTCATGCTTTATAATATAGTATAGATAAACAAAGAGAAACCGCAATGAAACGGCATATTATTGATTAATAATTAATAATTGTTATAATACTTATAAATCATTTAAGCTTACTTCAACTTCCTCATACATTTCTTCTGCTTCATCGACCAAGAGAAACGGCATCCGACAAAATTAATAAACATCAATGATTCACTAATATTATTTCAATTACTAACCGATCGGAAACTACAACCATCACACATTAAAAAAAACAATGAATGGAATTAATCATTGACTCATGAAACTGATCAATATTAACATCACAGTTACATCGTCATCAACTGATCGGGACATGGCTATAAAATCCTAACCAATCTTATATCATTTGTTCGTTAACCTTTATCGAGCACCATCCAATTTGGTGGAAATCTCCTGCCACACTCGCCGACGCCGTCGTAAACCACCATAGCAACCGAGTTACTCTACTCGCCGACGCCGTCGTAAACCACCATAACAACCGAGTTACTCCATCGTTACCCTCCCTCTTATTCCATTAAAACACCGCCATTATTTTTGCTATTTGAACCCACCGCTACACACCACTGCAACCTTTACCGCCATCCGCTTATGTTCGACTGCTATAGGTAACAATCATGAGCTGGCGTTAAATTATCGTATTTATTATTTATACTTCAATAGCATATTTAACATGGCATATTTATGTTTGTGTTTGATATGTTGTTTGTAGGTTGAAAGTACTGGTTTTATTAGTTTTTTATACTTTTAATATGTACTTGGTCACAAAATGGTGTAATTGGATAAACCTGTCATGCTTGCACGACTAAGCACACATATTATTACTAGAAAGTTTTATGGTGTAATTGGATAAATTGTTTATTTATTTAAGTAAAAGTTAATAATTTATAAAGTTAGCTTTATGGGGTTACGCGATGAATGATCGGCTTGTGAGTGACAACGTGAGGAATTCTTATGCATTTTGTCTTTTAACCCGTCACATTATAAATAAAGTTAATACATTTTATTACTTTACACACTTTGGTTACTTTTATTACGTTATAGAAACACACTCGGTTTAACTTGTAAATGGTCTATTGAATCGGGTGTCCAAATATTTTATTTAAAGTAGTTACTTCTTCCTAGGTCTCACCAGATTATAAGCTATACTGTTAAACTTATACTTGTAAATTGTTCACCCCGCCGCAACGCGTGGGTTCCGTACTAGTATATAATAATATAGATGAGGGGTTGAAATGTCTCACATTTAATATGCATCATAGGTTAGATTGTATTTTATGTTTTAAAAGTTAGACATAAGGGTATAATTGGGATAAGATTTTAGGATGTGAGGTATTGGATTACGTTAAATTTACTAATCTACCCTCCTAAGTGCTTTAATTGTCACAACTATGCCAATAATACCCTTAACTTTTTGCTTAAATATGTTGTACATGTTGCTTATTAAGCTGTGCAGAAATGCAAATTACCATGTTGTACATCACTCCTCCTTAATAATATATATATATATATATATATATATATAAATTTAATCGTATTTAATGGAGAGGAATGTTAACATACTGTAAGGCCCAGAAATTGTGTAGGTTTACATTTGTCATTATTAAGCAAGTTTGTTATTATTGGGCTTAGTTTAGGTATTGGGCTTGGGTTAGGCCATGTGAGCCAAGGTACTAATGGACCCTATATAATGTTTTGTTTAGTGCATTTTAGGGTTAAGGATTTCATTTGTAACTTTCTAGCCCCCAAGAGAGGCTCTAGAGAGACCACCTTGTACCAAACAATCAAAGAGATTATGTGCCAGGTGAAGCAACAATAATATTGAATTCATTGTTTTATCCTTTGTTCTTCACATTCAATCTTGTATTTCCGCACTCGATTGGGTGTTTGTTTGATACCGTGGGAAGATCTTGGACTTACAATTGGTATCAGAGCCTAAGAAGTCTTTCGAAGGCTCGGTTCGGTATCATTCTAAAGAACAATCGAAAGAAGAATTGTTGTTGCTGTTCATCGTTATTATAAACAGATTTGTTCTTCACATTCAATCTTGTTTTCCGCACTCGATTGGGTGTTTGTTTGATACCGTGGGAAGATCTTGGACTTACACATCCAAATGTTCTTTAACATACAAAGGCCACAAATGGCTAAGAGCGCCACACGTGGCACTGGCCAAAACAATATTTTTGTCCGCCACCATAATTATACATGTTATCACGCACCCAAATAATTACACACTTTATATTTTATAAATACACAAGTTAAACAACATAATTACGTACATTATTCTTGATAATTATGCACGTTATAAACCTAGTGATTTTTTTAAACTATAATAATTGATTATGCAAATTAAAGAAGATAAAATGAGTTTTTATGGTGTTTTTTTTAAATAATATAGTATGAAAAAAGTTACGGACCTCTTAAAACAATGTGAAATTTGAAAAAAACAAATTAACAATTACAGGCTATATCTATTTTATCATTTCTCTTTCTTTTTTCTTTCAAAATATAATAGGTAAATTTCACCCCATTTACTCTTATTATCTCATCCAACGATTTCATCATAGGTGCAAAATCATCCATATGTTTTTCTACAATAAAAATCCTTTTTATTTAAAACTTTATCATGTATAAAACTAACAAAGATACACAAATGATACGTTATTATCAATAAAAAAATTAATACCTAGGCTTTTTTTTTTTTTTTTTTTAAAGACTTAGTTCAGTGAAAATCCTTGTAAAACTCTTAACGGTCTTAAGTTCGAATTCCTACCCACACACCGGTGTCCTTCGCCTAAGCTCAAACCGTCATGGAGAATTTTTTTGTAGTGTGCATGGATCGAACCTGTGACCTACCCTCAAAATAAGAACCTTAAGCAAAAACTCACCCTACCTCAAACAAGCTAGGCTGGAAATCATTGGCATTTAATACCTAGTTACCTAAATAAATACCGATTTCGGTTAAAAATCTCAACAATATCTTTTATTATTTATTATAAAATAATAATATATGATTTCCCTGCTACAAAAAAGACGTGAATTTGAAGCGACTTAATTACTTACCAAGAATAAAAAAAATCATTAAAATAAAAACAAAGATGGAGTAGTAATGTGCGCGTGGGCCCTACCAATGAAGAAACAAGGATTTAAAGACATGAACTGGAGAAAACAACTCTGTCATTAGTAATATAAATTAAAAAAACAGCTATCACTTAACACACACCTTCACACCTACCATTTACACACACTTCCCTCCCTTCCTCTGTTCTTTCAAATTATTATTTAGATCGAATTGGCCCCTTTTTTTAATCTCATTCTTAAAAATTAATGTTTCCCCAGTTCCAATTCTGAACCATTTTAGCTTTTCCGTACACATTTACCATCTTCTTTGAAGCTTTCTCCATTGCAGCTTTTTCAGGACCAATAAGAGCTTTTTTACTTCAGGTGGTATTCTGTTTCTATTGTTTTTTCAAATGGTTATTGTATTTTGGATGGTTTGGATGTTTCTTGAGGCGTTTGATTGAATTCTTTTGGTTCAAAATTGGTTGCAATGTCGAGCTTTTTTTTTTTTTTTTTTTTATGTTTTTGTTGATTTGTTTTTGATGAATGACATAATGGGTGTATCATTTTCTCCCTGTTTTGTCGAATGAATTGGTTTTAAAGATTTTGTTATTGTTTTATTTGTTTCTTGTAAAATTCGTTTAACTCTGTTTTCGGTATAGTTTATATTTTTTGAAGAAATATAAAATATGTGATTGGAGTGTAATTTGGGTTTCTATTCATGGAATGTTTTTAAATTCTATTAAAACTCTCTTTTTTTCTTTCAAAAATTGTAATTTCATAGGACTTTGCTCTTGTTTTTTCATATTTTTTTTTAAAAAATGTTTAAAATGGAGAATAATTTGCTTTTTATTCATGGGAATGTGTTTGCTCTATTTTTTATATAAATTGTAATTTCATAGGACTTTATTCTCTTTTTTTCACAATTTTTTTGAAAAAAATGTGCACAATTGAGTATAATTTGCCTTTTTATTCATGTAAAAGTATTTGCTCAATTTTTGCTGTTAAAGCTCTGTTTTTTTTCTTTCACAAATTGTAATTTCATAGCACTCTGCTCTCTCTTGTTCATAACTTTTGAAAAAAAAATGTGTAAAATTGAGGGTAGTTTGCCTTTTTATTCATGGAAAAGTCTTTGCTCAAATTTTGGTGTTAAAGCTCTGTTTTGTTTTTCACAAATTGACAATTGTAATTTCATAGGACTTTGCTCTCTCTTGTTCATAACTTTTTAAAAGAAATGCGTAAAATGGAGTATAATTTGACTTTTTATTCATGAAATTGTGTTTACTTAGTCTTTTGCTGTTAAACCCTGTTTTTCCTTAACCTTAACTAGTTGTAATTTCATAGAGCTCTGCTCTCTCTTGTTCATAATATTTTTTTATAATGTATAAAATGGAGTATAATTTTGCTTTCTATGCATGAAAATGTGTTTACTCATTTTTTGCTGTTAAACCTTTGTTTTTACTTCACAAGTTGTAATTTCATAGAACTCTACTCTCTTGTTCATAAATTTAAAATATATATATTTTTTTTTTTGTAAAAAATGTAGCCTAATTTGGCTTTCTATGCATGAAAATGTGTTTACTCATTTATATGTTAAAAAACTGTTTTTTTTTTTTTTTTTTCACAAAATGTAATTTGTTACAGTTTTATGAACTGAATTTTACCTTATAAAAGTAACTAGAAACCTTTTAAATTCACTGTAGATTTCAGAAAAAAAATGGCAGCCATAAATTATTACAGTCTTCCTAATATTAGAAATATAGCTTATGCATCTCCATACTCCATCTAAATTTTGAAAAATATTTAAAAACACTCTCATTAAACTTTGTTTTTTTCCCAAAAAAATATTATGTTTTTATGTCCCACCAAAAACCATATGTGAGTTGGAAATTTGTCATCCCACATTACATACAAATTACCCAGCAATTTTGCCTTTATTCTTGCTTCTTTTGTATGTTTACTAATACTACTTTTTTTTAAAAAAAAAAAGAAAGAAAATGGCAGAACAGAATTTCATTGAGGAGATTGACTGTGCAAGCTTCTTTGATCACATTGATGATTTGATCGACTTCCCTCCAGTCAACGACACCGAGCTCGTTTCCGTTGACTGTAATGAGTTCTCCAGTATTTGGGCCAACAATTCAGATGACTTGCAAGTGTCTGACCCTATTTTCTGTGGTGGCAATGGTGATGACGCATCCAATCTGTCGACCGAGCTCTATGTTCCGGTGAGTAAAGAATTATTTAGTTTACGAGTAGATTTAACGAGTGTGTGAGTTTACTGTTAAAAAAATAAATTAAGGAACTGTTTTAGTACAGTTGACACTCTTTTATTATTCTTTAATATTAATGATGTCACCCATGTAGCCAGCTGCACAATCTTTATATTAAAAGTGGTGTGTATCATGATTATGCACATGCTTAGTGCTTGATTCTTTTGTTTATGTAGATCAAGGTTACTTTAGGGGGGTAAAGTTTCAACCAAATTTGTAGTTTAATAATAATAAATGAAAATTAATGTTTATTATTAAACCATTTTTGAATCTTGATTGTACCAACTCAACTAAAATGAAATTTGTTATTGTCACATTTAGATGATAAAATATGTTATATTTATGATATATTTGCATTTAAGTCAAACGTGAAGTTTAATTTTTAGGCAGAGGATCTGTCGGTGTTGTGGGCCCATCAATAATTGTTATTGTTGATTGGTTTGAAAGCAAGAGTTATTTCAAATTTGGTCAGTTTATCGGTTGTGGGTTCCATTTCATGTGAAAGGAGTAATGTTAATTTGGTATGAAGTAAGAAAGTAGTGTTCTTGAAGTTGTTTAGTTTGACTAATTAAGTCAAAGATGGGTCCATTTTTAAAAATAGTTTATTAATTTGAACCATCTTTAGAGTGTGTGTAACGGGGTGCTAAAATTCACGCCTAAAACCAGCATGTGGCATTTTCATTGGTTGCCGTAACAAAAGTTGAATTCACGCCCAAATGGAGCGTTATTTATTTAGCACTCATGCTTATTTTTTTAACATTAACGCCCCTGGGGGCGGTGTGAGGGGGGTTAAAGGGGCGTTAAAATGTGAATTCACGCTGAATTTCACGTACCATTACACATGGTCTTAGTAGTTTAGTGTATAAATTTAAAAGTTTTAACATTAAAAAGTGCTCATTTCTTGATTGTTTAGTTTGGACATTAATATAATTGTACAGCTTGTACTAATATACATCCTTGTTTATGTTTTTTTATTACAGTATGAGGATATTGTCCAAATGGAATGGCTTTCAAACTCTGTGGATGACTCGTTTTCGGGTGGTGGATTGACCGTTAAGAAAGAGGATGTTCCGGTTGAAAAAGAGACGGTGGTTGGGCACCACCAGTTCCAGACAAGCAGTCCTGTGTCGGTCCTTGAGAGCAGTAGCAGCAGCTCGAGTTCCACCTCGTACTCAGGTAGTGGAAGTGGTTGTTGAAAGATGATCCCACTCAGCCCGATTCAACGTGGGGCTCAAAAGGCTCGAACCAAACGTCCTCGCCCTGCGACTTTCAACCCACGTGACATGGTTGACCTTCTCTCTCCTTTGGTTCTTATGCCTGTTTCCGGTTCTTCAGAAACCGAAAAGAATTTCACATCTTGTCATGGGCCGCATTTGGTTTCGCGTGACGCTGATCAAAAGAAGAAAAAGAAGATTAAGAAGCCCAAGATCCAAGAGGAAAATGAGAACCAGAACCAAAACCAAAACCAAAACCAAAACCAAAACCAGTTAGGACAAGGAGTTAGGAAGTGTTTGCATTGTGAAATAACCAAGACCCCTCAATGGAGGGCAGGCCCAATGGGCCCAAAGACCCTTTGCAATGCTTGTGGTGTTCGTTACAAGTCCGGACGGCTGTTCCCAGAGTACCGACCAGCAGCCAGCCCAACATTTGTTCCTACACTTCACTCGAACTCACACAAGAAGGTGGTTGAGATGAGAACTAAGTTCGGGCCAAATGACAAAATGGTAACCGTGAGGACTGAGCCCGAACCAAAGTTAATCCCAAACATTATCCCGCAAGCGGATTAAGTTTAAAAGGGGAGATGAGTGTTTGGTATTGAGTTTTAGTATGATGTGTTTTGTTGATTGTATAGGTTTGAAGGGAGGGGAGGGATGTTATAGACCGAGGTTATATTTAGGTGGTAAGATTAAAAAGGATAGATGGGGGTCATTTTAGTTTTTGTTTGTTATGTTGGTTGGTTGGTTGTTGGGAATTCTTTTTGCAGTATCTAGTCTGGAGATGAAAGGTTTAAGCACTTTTTTTTATAGTTTTCTTTTTACCAATCTTTTAAGTTTTAAACCATTTTTTTGTTTTGTTTTTGTGTTTATGTTTATTTTTGTGTAGCTTGCACAACTTACCCCTTAAACCATCATCACATCTTTGGCCGTTTCTTGAGCCATCACCCTCCATTCCTTAGGCCACCACCTTCTTTTATTTTTCCGTTTTGTAGCCATCTAACACGAAATTCACATGTTTTAATTACTCGGTTCATGTAACACTCGTACTTTTATAACATGTTAAGAAAAGTAATTGTAGGTTTTTTGGAATTTGTCAAGTAGTGAGTGACATAAACGATTTATAAAACTAGTGGTTGAGATTTGTACAAATATTATTTGCATTCAAAAGTATGGTAGCGCTTAAAACCATAACGTAATTCTAAAAGAATTCAACTCAAAGTTCGATTTTCTTATCTAGATAATTTGTGAGAAACATAAAAATTATAAAACTAATTTCTTCATATGTATTTTAATTTTAACTGTTTAACGTCACAAATACCTACACGTCTATAGGTTATATAGATAAATGTAGAATCAAATGACTTTGTTCATAATTTTTTTTCTGATTTTCAGAGAAGAAAAGTATAAAAGAATAAAAATCACATTTTTCAATCTTTCTTGCTTAAAAGTTTTTAAATTATATACTTTTCTCTTTTTGTTCTTACAATAGTTTGTAATCGGTAATTCACCCATATATAAGATTAGGGGTTATTGGATTATAAGCGGGTAATCGATAATGTATGTAATGGTGAGTATGACTGTGACAAGTATATACAATGTCGTGCAAAAAGTAACACTATTATGACCTTGGTTTTAAAAATTGCGTTCGAGGCGCGCTTAAGTGCAAAGCGCATCTAGGCACCAACCTATGCGCCTTATGTAACACTAGGCGAACATTGTACGAAAAGCACAAAAAGGGCAAGAAAAAAGCCCCTGAGGCGCGCTTTTCGTACACGGGGTGTTTTTGTGCTTAATATTGTTATACATGTAGCTAAACAGGTTGTAGATTTAAAGTTAAATCATATATACACCTTATTTGTATCTATATTTTGAGTAAATGATGCTAAAAACCTATAGCATATATATAAAAAAATTATATAATCGTCTTGCACCTTGCGTACGAAAAGCCCACCGCTTTTGCGCTTTGCGCCTCTAATTAGACATCGTCGCTTTTGTGCGCTTCGCGCTTTTTAAAACCAAGATTATAACTAACCATTTAAAAAGGAAACAGAAAACACAAAACAAAAATACAACAGAATAATTTTTTTTTTTTTATAAATACTTAAACGGGTTAACGGGTCAACCCGTTTTTTATACGTGTCAACCCGAACCCGACTTGTTTTTAATACGGGTTGACCCAAAAACAGGTCGTGTTAGTCGACCCAAACCTGTAATTTTTTGTGTTGGGTTCGAGTTTGATTTCAGGTCGTGTTAACAGTTTTCACCCCTGTTAATAAGATCATCAATGGATCATCAAAAGTTCCAGCACGAGAAGACCGAGTTGGTTAATGGGTTATATAATCTAAAATAAAATGGGCCTGTTTTGGGCCTATTTTAATAGCTAAACCCGAAATAATCTATAATACATTATAAAGGAGGAGTGATGTACAACATTGTAATTTGCATTTTCATACAACTTAAGAAACAACATGTACAACATATTTAAGCAAGATATTTAAGGGTATTATGGACATAATTGTGACAATTAAGACACTTAAAAGGGTAGTATAGACATTTAACCCACCTCCTCCTTTACAATATAAAAATGGTGTTCCATCCCTACCCTTTATCATGCTTCAAACCTACCTAATAGACTAATAAACTGAACATTAAATAGTGGGAGTAGCTCAAACGACTTGTAGTTATTATCCAACCATAAGATTAGTTGTTACATCTTCTCAGTTTTCGATTTGACACTATTTCTTCTCAGTTCTCTAGGCATAAGATTACCTGTTACATTCACAATTGCATAATTAGTTATTCAGAGATGACTCATGTTTGACGATGAGTAAGTTTGGCTAATTCTTTTTGTTTAATTTCAATCGATTATCTGGATCTATTTTAGTTTACTCTATTGGTTTTTTTATTGTTGATTTTTGTTTCAGTGATATAGTTGTTGATTGTTTCATCTTTGTTTTGATGAAAAGCTAATGATTCTCGCAGTTCAATTCTTACTAAAGGGAAAGAAAAGGTGTTGATATAAAGGTGGAGGAAACTAACCACCAAAGAAACACCCTTGAATCTTTATGAATCGGGTATGTATTGTCCATTTATATATGTTGTTCTCTGTTGTTATTGTTATTGTTGGTTTAGTACCTTATTGTGATATCGATTTTTAGAATCCCATGTCTTTTGCGTTTGCATTTCATGGTATTCATTGGGTTGCGTAAGTAAATAATTCATATTCATTCAGTGATGCTTAATATGTGCGTGAATTAGTGCTACAAATTCAACTCAAAGAAATTTAATTAATATATATGTGTGATTTTGTTCACTACATAGTATGTCGATATTATGTGTATAACATGTTCTTAATATCCTTGTATATATATCATTTGTTTTTTTAATTTTGTTTGTCAAAGGAAGTCATGTAATAATATGGTGTTGCAATCCAAAATTCTAACACCTGATTTAACGAAAAATACAAACATAATAGAAAAAATAGTTTATGAAGAAAGTATCTCTAACAAGATCAAAACTATAATTACGATATTATTTTTTCATAAAACGATAAAATAATTTTTATTTAAGAAAAAAAAAAGGAAAAACTATTCGTCATTAAATAGTTACATGTGTTAGTATAATAAGGCCAACCACCTGGCTGTGAGTCTATGACTTAATGAAAGCTTGAGTTGAGAGACTTTTTGTTTATGAGAATGTTAATCTAAAAACTTGTAGTTTGAACGCCAAATATAACGTGAGGTTTCTATTTGCAATGTAATTTTTTTTTTTGAAAGGCGAATTTCTTGCTCCTTGTGAGACTTGAACTCAAGACCTCACACTTTTAGTGTATTAAAAGGCTTTGCCTTACCACTGGACCACCAACCCCAATGGCATGTGCAATGTAAATACGTTACACTGGATCATTACACATACATGCATTAAATTCTATTAGTGGAGGTTTTCATTAAAAGTAACTCCTTTCATTGAACTCAGAGCAATTAGCAATACCATTTTTTGCTCTAATATATTTCCTTTCCTTATTTGGTTCCCTTGAAATCGCAACTCATTTGCTAATTATATCATCTCTTTCACAGCTGAAGATCCAAAAAGTGGACGAACCTGAAATTACAGTTAAAACAGGCACGACTTGAGATGGATCTGAATGCTCCGAACCTAAGCTTAAACCTGCACAAGGTAAAAGACCGTTAGGCTCGTTACAGAGGAGGAGGGAGGGCCTCTCTGTAACCACCCTCCGGCGTGAGGATAAGTATTTTTCTAGTGAGAGAAAGTAGAGAGAGAAAGTGAGTTCGGAGTGTGAGTGTTCGTGTGTCAACTGTACTTTAAAGGGGGTATTTATACTAGTCAGCCAAGTTGTACTATACTTCGGACCCCCTTTCGTACTATCATCCGGAGTCTTTTGACTTCCGGGAGAGATTCGTACTTTCCTTCGGTCAATCCACTTGGTCATAACATGGTGTCCTGAGCTCGTGCTTGAGTGAGCCGCGGTATAATTGCTTATACCTCTTCATGTCTTCCCAAGTCCTCAAGTTACTCTGTAACTTGTTGGACTTAGTTATGACCGAGACTCAGGTGATCAAGCCGCGGTATAATTGCTTATACCTCTTCATGTCTTCCCAAGTCCTCAAGTTACTCTGTAACTTGTTGGACTTAGTTATGACCGAGACTCAGGTGATCAAGCCGCGGTATAATTGCTTATACCTCTTCATGTCTTCCTAAGTCCTCAAGTTACTCTGTAATTTGTTGGACTTAGTTATGACCGAGATTCAGGTGATCAAGCCGCGGTATAACCGTTTATACCTCTTCATGTCTTCCCAAGTCCTCAAGTTACTCTGTAACTTGTTGGACTTAGACAATCTTTCGGCCTGTTGGTCGTGTTACGGTGTCTGCAGAGGGTTAATGAGGATCGTTGACACGTGTCGACGACAGCTGTTTGGGGGCCTTGTCGTTTTCTGATGACACGTGGGTGCGGTTATGGCCATGTGATTCAAGGGGCTGACGTGATGGCGGTTCATTTCTCGGAGTGATCTGGGCCGCTCATCTTATCGTTTCATCTGGACCGTTAATTCGAACGGTTGATGTGACGACGGTTCGAATTTCGGGACAATCTGGACCGCTCGTTTTGTCCAGCTGTCCATCCAACCGTTGCCTTTCCTCCCCTATATAAAGCCTCTCCTCATTTCCTTTTTACTGTTTACTGTTTTCTCTCCTTATCTTCTTATCCTTGTTTACCCTCTCGGAGCTCGTATCATCCATTCCAGTTTCCCTAAGGTGCGTTGTCTTCATCCTTCTTCATATTTCCTGTTTTGTTGTTTTGTCCTCGAGTCTTTGAAGATGGTGAAGGATGATATGAACGTGAGTTTTTCAACTCTATCCGCGGATAAACTTGCCCGGTTTATTGATACTTACTCGATCCCTCGCGAGTTAAACCCGGTTTTACCGGGGCCGAGGCAAGTGATACATCCTTTCCCTGTTGGCAAGTTTGGTTTTTACACCCGAGTGTGTGACTTTGCCAACTACCGCATCCCCTTTACCAAATTTTTGATGAAGGTGTTGAGGTTTCACGGCGTGCACATCTCTCAAGTGAACCCTTTCGGTCTCAGCCGAATAAATCACTTTGAGCTTTCTTGCCGTGCTTTGGAGACAGGTGCGGATCTCAACGTTTTCCGGTGCTTCTATAAGCTTAGCAAGGCCGGTAGTTGGTATACGTTCGAGAAACGACGGTCGTTGGAGAGTTGTCATGATTATCAGACAACTAGTTTAAAGAACTGGAAGAATCAGTTCTTCTTTTTGGACGACCGATGCTTACCCCCGGATATGGTGTGGCGCGATAGTTTTGAAGCGTCTGAGTGGGATTTGCCCAAGAAGTTTAAATACAACCGCAAGTTGTATTTGGACCTGGTGGAGAATAAGAGCAACATCCAGAAGTATCCGGAGCACGTTCTCTGCCTCGGAGGGGTTAGCATGAATTGGAGTTTGGATGATAGGTGGCCGTTAGTGCGTTATAATGGAGAGGGTGAGTGGAGAGCCGCAGCTTCACTTTGTTATTTATTCGTGTTTTTGCTAGCTTTTTCTAACTCCCCTATTTTTATTTATACAGAGATGTCGCTGTTGGATTGTCTGAAGCTGACTACCTTTGACGATACAGCGTTGGAGTATACCAGTGAAGATTTAGGAAATACCGAGCCCTTGGTGGCACAGATGGAGAGGACGCACCAGGCCATTCGGCCAGTGGCGGGTGCGGGGGTTGGTGCGAGTGGCGCTGGTGGAGATGGTCAGACCACGGGGGTCGTGGCCGAAACTGTTGGGGTAGCTCCGTCTGCTGAGGGCGCAGCTTTGTCTTCCGAAGCCCCCCCTGACCCACTTTTTACAAGTGTTCAACAACCGGACCCTTCTGCTAGTACGGGTCGCCAATCGTCCGATCCCTCTCGTACCTCCAAGGAGGTTTCTGGTGATAAAGAGAGCCGAGCTCTTACTGATACCTCGGTCTCCCGGGGCGCAGGGAAAAGGAAAACTCTGAAGGGTACCACCGCCAGTTCAAAACCGAAGAAGAAGCTTCGGTTTGTTGAAGATACTACTGAGGTATATTCTAACCTTCTCCATAACCTTGAATATCATTTGTTTGGGGGTAAATCTCCCAGAGACTCGGCTCCAATACTAATGGTGGATGATCCTCAGGGTGGGGGACTCAGTGACGACGAGGATTTGGATGGGTCAGCCGGGATTCATAGCCCGTTGAAGGAGAAGGGTAAGGATGATACTTTCCCCCCATCATGGTGCGAGACTGAAGCTTTTTCCCTTTATAATTTTGCAGCGGTGGCAGGGGAGGGTTCTGGTGGTGGTGGTGTTGCTGACGAGAAGTTCGTCCCGGAATGGGACATAAAGAACGGGGATAGGGTGGTGGACGGGCTTTGTGCCCGTATGATGCTGTTCAACCTAGACACCCCAGCTGACCGGGAGTATTATCACAACTTGGATTCGCCTGCTCTTTGTGAAGCTCTGTTAGTCAACCAAGCTCAATCCAACTTCTTGGTGACTGAGGCCTACCGCCGATGGACGGATGCCGAGGTTGATCGTGAGCGCCTGCGGCGAAAGGGAGCTTCTTGCAACCATGGGCCGGCCATGGCTGATTTGAAGAAAAACCTGCGGGATGCCCAGAACCAAGCCTCTTCTTCTCAGGCCGCCGTAGCTTCTGCTGCCGAAGCAAGGGACAAGGCCCTTAAGGAAGTTGATCTGTTGAAGAAACAACTCCAAGAGACTGAAGCTGCTGCTGCTGCTGATTCCAAGAAGACCAACGATCTTCTAAGGCAGATGGATATCACCATGGCCAATCTAAGGAAAGGTACCGATGCTTTAATTGCTGGTACGTTCTTTATTGTTCCATTTCTTTTTTATTTTATCTTAACTTCGACTTGGCCGTTACTTTGTAGAACGGGACGAAGCCTTGGAGGGAGAGAAGCTGTCACGGCAAGTGTTGGCTGCAGCTGAAAAGAAAATGGCCGAGGACGAGGAGGCGTGGAAAGAGGAGAAGAAAGAGCTGGTTGGAAACATTGATGAGCTATTCAGGCTTAAGACTTTCTTCCTGACCACCGGGGCACAGCTTATAGCGAGTCACGTCCACAAGGGGCCGATCATGAAGAAGGCCGTTAGTGACGTCAACAATGCAATGAATGCCTTGGGCTTCAATGTTGGTGTGCAGGCCGGTTATGCAGCAGCGGCGAAGGGGATTCCGTTGGATAAAATGCCCTTGATAAAGAAGGGTGCCCAAGAAGAGCTTACTGCTGCCGCACTTGCCTATGACTCCCTCGTCTTTCCGAAGATTGTCAAGCTGGTCGACCAAGTCATAGGCCCTCCTGAATCCCTGACCGAAGCTTTCGACGAGCTGAAGCTCGAATCTTAATTTTGTTTTTTGAACAATTATCATTTGATCCGGATCCTTATGAGATCCGGAGTGTTTGTAATATTCTAGACATGTCCCACCTGATTCGAAACCACTAGCTGGGTTCGAATTACTTTTTTAACGCAGGTTGATTCCGGACCTTATCATGGGTCCGGACTATGTTTTTCTTTGATTTATGACCTTGTTATTTTCTGTTTTTTAGACGATGCCTTTGGCCCTAAAGCGGCCGATTTTTTGGATCGTAGCTCTATTTTTCGTGCGTCCACGAATCTAGCCACGTCTTTATTTTATCCGCGGACTTTGTATATGTGTTGAATAACCATGGTTTGTGGGGTTTTCTTGACCGGGACGCAGCTGTTATCCATGCCGCGCGCTGGTGTTCAAAGTTGTCCCCTTATGAGTTTTCGTTGTGTTTAAGATTTAATTAGGTGCTTGCTTTAGGTTAGTTTGAGACCCGGACCAAAACTTATCCACTTTGGTCCGTTTCTTTTTGCTACTCCTTTTTGACACTTTTCATACCACGTGGCTTTCGTTATGTCGAGCTCATTATTGAGCTGCGGATTATATTGGCACCTAAGAAATTTTCAAAGTATGGACCAGCTTTTTTATTAATGTTTTATCGGGGTATGTCACATCCCGAATGATAACAAGGAAATGGAAATGGTGAGGAATGGCACATCTCACATTACAATTAAGAAACTTAGGAAAAATTAGCTGGTCTTGATTACATATAGCACTTTTTAAGGTGAACACCGTTCCAGGTGCGGGGTACGTCTTTCCCTTCTAGGGTTTGGAGGGTGTAGGCGCCTTTCCCTCCAGCGGTCTTGATTATGTATGGCCCTTCCCAAGAAGCGGCCATCTTTCCTTTTTCAACCCCGCTGGCTTCGTTGCAACGAAACACATATTCTCCTGGTTTGAACCGGACCTCTTTCACCCTGGAGTTGTAAAATTTTTCCAACTCTTGTTTATACCGTGCTTCTTTGATGGCCGCGGCCTCTCGTCTTTCATCAAGCAAATCCAGGTTCATCCGTAGCTCCTGGTCATTATTGTTGATATGTTGGACTCGTAGAGACGGGGAGCCAATTTCCACGGGGATTACGGCCTCAGTCCCGTAGGTTAAACTGAAAGGCGTTTCCCCGGTACTTGTCTTCGTATTAGTACGATGGGCCCATAAGACATTGGGGAGCTCGTCTACCCAGCCGCTCCTCTTTCGCCCTAACCGTTTCTTTATTCCTTCCACCAAGCTTCTGTTGATTCTCTCGACCTGCCCGTTTGCCTGCGGATGTGCCACCGAGGCAAACGACTGTTGGATGTGCAGGTCTTGGCACCATTTCTTGAAGGGGTTGTTTGCGAACTGAGTTCCATTATCACTGATGATTGTCTGAGGAAGGCCAAAACGACATACTATCTGCTCCCATACAAATTTTTTCACCTCTTTTCCGGATATTTTCGATAGTGGACGGGCTTCAACCCATTTCGTGAAGTAATCCACGGCCACTAATAAGAACTTCATGCCCCCTGTGGACTTAGGAAATGGCCCGACGATATCAATTCCCCATTGTTGGAATGGCCATGCCGCAGTCACGGGGATGAGGTTGTTTTTAGCTCGGAGGCTGACAGGTGCATGTCGTTGACATTCTTCACATTTCTGCAGTTCGGTAACGGCGCTGTTGTGCATGCCCGGCCAGAAATATCCTGCATTCATTATCTTGGCTACCACCATTCTGGGACCTGCATGAATACCGCATATGCCACGGTGAATTTCTTGGACGATATATGAAGCTTCGTCCAAGTCGACACACTTCAAGAGTGGTCCCAAGAATGTTTTTCGATATAACTGACCGTCAACGACTTGGTATTGGAGGGCTTTTACTTTCAACTTCCGGGCCTTTGCTTTGTCTTCCGGTACAACATCGTGCACAAGGTACTGGACTATAGGAGTCATCCAAGTATCTTGTGCTGTATCGACGCATAATACCGTAGTTGCTTGAATGGATGGGCCTTGTAGGGCTTCCATGTGTACTTCTTGCTGGGCGATGTCATCAGTTGATGCGGCCAGTTTACTTAGAGCATCGGCCTTCTTATTCTTGCTTCCCGGTATGTGGATCACTTGACAAGCTTCGAATTGCTTCATCAATTTTTTAGCCTGCATTTGAAGCAAGGATTAGTCGTTTTCGTTGGTGCTAATATCTTTGATCTGATGGTTTTGGGTAATACTCGTACCTCAGCTAAGTATAGAATCATGTTGGCTTCTTTAGCCTCATATTCCCCAGATATTTGATTAGCCACCAATAAAGAATCGACATGTGAGATGACCTGCGGTATTTACAGCATGTTAGAGTTTTTTGGACGAACTTTGCCTATAGCAGGGAGTTTTTTATAGTATTATGAGTACCTTCTTGGCTCCGACTTTTATAGCCAGTCGAAGTCCTGCTATGAGTGCCTCATACTCGGCCTCATTGTTGGAGCTTTTGAAATCTAACCGGATGGCGTAAAGCAACTCTTTTCCCTCAGCTTCTTGTAAGACCATTCCCGCGCCCGATCCTTCCGAACCCGAAGTCCCATCAGTATAGAGGGACCAAGTACTTGTTTGAGCATGTTGAAGCTCGGTTTCTGTGGATTGGGGAATTTCTACCAAGAAATCAGCCACAGCTTGACCCTTTACTGGCCCTCTAGTTTTGTACGTGATATCAAAAGCACCGAGCTCAATGGCCCATTTAGCCATCCGACCGGAGGCCTCTGGCTTCCGAAGTACCCGGAGGATCGGCTGTTCAGATTGTACTTCGATATATATATATATAAGCGTCTTGCTTCTCGGATACGAAAGTCTGCCGTTGTTGTGCTTGGCGCTTAGATTTTAGACCCTGTCACTTTTGTACGCTTTACTCTTTTTAATGCCATGTGCCTATGGAATCTCCTCCTTGATGCTTGGATCCTAAATATATCTCCTGAACTAGCTAGATGAACACTAAATATGAAACTTACTTTTTAACCTATTTAGAGCACTCATATCCCATCCATCAAATGTATGTGAGTGTGTCCACTAAATTATATGGAGTGGGTGTAAGTGGTTGTGAGTGGAGGATAGAGAAAATATTTGGTGGAAACATTGTTCCACCCTAAATATGAAAAGCTACTGTTCACCTCTATATATATTTTAATATTTTTGTAAGTAGTTGTGAGTGAGGAGAGAGAAAATGTAATGATAAAAGTATGAAAAAGTATTATTATTTTAATTAGGAGAGAGAAGATTTAGGGGTGAAGTAGTAATTTTTAGTGTAATTTGATGGATGAGATTTGGTGGAGGGGATGTGAATTTTTATATTTAGGGTGGAACAGTGCTTCCACTAAATATTTTCTCTCTTCTCCACTAACAACCACTTACACTCACCCCATATAATTTGATGGACACACTCACATACATTTGGTGGATGGGATGTGAGTGCTTTTAATTGTTTTTTTGTTATAGTCAAATATTTTGAAGTGAATATAATGCCCATCCAAACTTCTTCAACATCTATGTTAGATTTTAGCTTTCTGTAAAGTAACTGCAAATAACAAAAGTTGCTTTAAATGTACCCATGGAGGTTGTACAATCAACCTATGTGAATTTTGATTAAAAACAATCTATTTTTTAATAGGACAATCTAAGAGGTGGACATTATAAAACAAACTTTAACTTTCAACTCGCTTGACCTGTTTCTCTTTTATCAACATTAGAACTAACTTAATTTGATCTGTTTAAAACAATAATTGGTAGTAAGCATTTTGAACACAATTTGAACCATTTCACCGGCTATTATTTAATCATATTTATATACTGCTTTAGGTATCAAAATTAATTTTACCAAAGGAGATTTAATCCTTTTTAAGCTATAAACGATGGCGTATAGGTGCCATTTCAAATAATAGTGATTCTCTTTTCATATCCTTTCCTACTATTTTGTGTCAACAAGTATATAAGTGTTGTGAACTGTTATTACGGACCAATTATATCAACTTTTATCGTTTCTTAGATTCATTTGCACTTGAATTCTTTGGTACAACATATTGAGTATTTGACAACCGATATAGTTGTGTTTGCACCATGTTGTTAACGAAATAGCATGATGAAGAATTTGGGAAAAGTAACAGAATTTGGCTTTATTTGTTCAATATTTTGTATGATACTAGGCTCCAAGGTTTAGGTTGATATTGATCTGTATGATTCAAGATCTCTGTTTTTGGACTCTACAGTCCATTCAGTTGTTGAATGAGGGATGTTGGCGATGTTAGAGCAACATATTTATGTGATGCATCATTTTACACTTTATTAAATAAATGTAACATGTTACAAAGTACGTTGAATTGAATAAATGCTAAAAACCGGGAATGGTGGTGGTTCGTAACGGACTCATAATTGAATAAGATATCAATCGGGACACCCGCCGCAACGCGCGGGCATTCATACTAGTTATTCAAAAAAACTGAACACGAGAAGACCGAGTTGGTTAATGGGATAAAAATATGAGAATCTATAGCATCTATTACTTTTATATTAAAGCAACCAAAAACTCTGTCGAGTAACATGAGCTTTTGTATGTTAATATCTCACAGGAAAATTTTTTCTCTTTCAAAACCAGTTAATATCGATAACTGATCAGAAAAACAAAAATATAACTGAACATGACCACCACAAAACTATTAAATATATTTATATAATATGGTGAAATAAATAAAGAGTGAGCGTTTGATACTGGGTACTTATATAATTCTCGATTGTATGAATGATAATGATATTTATTTCACAAGAGGCTTGATATGGTTTCACAGTTGATCCTTAACCTTACCCGCTAGTCAAACTGGCGTCGTTGATGTAAGCTTCAACTGTAGGTACACTATTCACAAGATAAGTGTTTGGATATGAATATTACAATAATCTCATCACACACTTATTATGTTGTTAATTTTGGATTTTTATTGTAATGATAATGAAATACTTTATAGCGTGTGTATCCAAATCAATTAAGATGTTGGTTTAAGTGTGAGAATCATTTTTCATAATCATTTTGATGAGAATTTTAATCTTAGAAAACATCAAAGTTGAACACTTTGAAAAAGCTATTTTCAAGCATTTTTTTCAAAATGAAAGCATGTGACAATTTCCTTAATTCCTAAGTCTTTAATAAATGTGTGTTCAAGACTTAAAAATATGTTAAACGACATACAATTTCAACCAACTCGTACATTCTCTATAAAATACCTTTTTAGCATTTATAAAAGGCTTGAAATCCTTTACTACGTTTTTTGTTAGTTATATAAAGTCTCAATGATATGACTTGTTTTTTATAAAGCGTTATTGGTTTTATAAAATGGAAACTAAATTATAATAGCCTAAACTATCAATAATGGCCGTTGTCACCCCTAACTATCAAATTGGTGATCACCACTCTATACTTTAAACTTTTTTTTTTTGGTCACCTCAAACTAATCAAACATTAACTCAGTTACTTTTTTTAATGATTTGATATGCTGATGTCAGCATGCCACGTAGGAAAAAATACCGCATCAACATATCACGTAGGAAAAATTCCCACATAAGAAAAACCATGCCACGTTGACATGTCACACGTGAAGAAAATGACATGTCAGCATGCAACGTAGGCAAAAGATGCCATGTAAAAAAAAAAAAAACCATGTTAGTGTTTGGTTAGTTTGGGGGTGACACATGAAAATAATTTGAAGTACAGAGTGGTGGTGACCAATTTGATTGTTGGGGTGACAACGTGTCAACGACCAATAAGTGACCCTTTATGATATATATCCAATTTCCTTTTATAAAATTATATTTGTTATCAATTAACTTTTATATATTAAAGTCTTGCGTATTGTGTTTTGATTGTCCATTGTATTTTATCTTTATGCCAATATTGTGTTTAGTATTTAATTCCTCAAATATTATTTGATATCCAGTTCTTGTATTTGACTTGGTTTCTAACATGGTCATTCTTGTAATCATCGTTGTGGATTAAGATTTTCAATCTTCTATTTAGTAATTAGTTCTATTGATTAACTTATAAAAAAAAAAAAAAAAAAAAAAGCCCCGAAGGTTCAGGACGTTGTTTGAGACATGAGCATTCTTCCCAATATATGAGTTTCTCAAAAAGGTTCAGTGATGGTTTTGCTATCTTCTTCCTTCTGTTCACAAGGATAAAGTAATTTACAATATGGCTAATATTGCAAAAACTATTTCATAACAAACAATTAGAGACATATTACTCAACTCATGTCTCGATACCCGAAAGCCACTAGCTTGATTTATACGTAGTTTCATCTTCAACCCATCATAAATACTTCTTGTTATAAATTTTGTCGCCAGTATTGCGATGAAACAATTCTGTTGCAAAACCGTCGTAAATTTAGAGGCAGGTCTGTTCTATTGCAATACCAGTCTCAGAATGCCCATTTGTATTAAACCCGAAGTATTTACTGTTTTACATTCTCATCATACAATTGACTATAATTGTGTTTTGTTTGCATGTATTTGATGCAAATCTTGTTTAGTTTTAAACTTATAGTTAATTTAGCACTTGGTTATATTAGTATCACCAATATAAGTTATCTAAGTCTTAAAACATAAAAAGAAAAGGACAATGAAAGGATTTATTGGGCCGGAAGATGGGCCGGCGTAATATACCTCCCTAGCACGTTTCTCTGGTGGCCCATGAATGAAAGGTGTAAAGTTTGTAAATAAAAAATCAAGAGTTCAATATTAATTTTAGGTATTATATTTGACTCATCTTGTTTGATGAATTTCTCATGATAGTAACAATTTGTGTTTTTTAGACAATCACGTGAGGGGTACAAAACCCTACATTTATAAATAAGCATGGTCTCCTATTCAATAAGCGAATATGGTCGGCCCTCTCTTAACCATCAAAACCAAATCAATGATATAAGTTAAAACTTATTGCAATAAGTGTTGGGGTCCATGTCATTTGCTTTTGCCCTACAACCAGGGTGCATACAACTTACTAAAAATATATTATAAAAAAATAATAGGTTATGACGAAAGTAAGTAATTTTTGGTGTGTTCCACCAATATAGTTTTGTCAAAAACAAATCACTCCATTAGTCCATCTTATACAATGTATATCTGAATACCTCGTATTTAACTTTTTTTACCCATGTATCAGACTTTTACGTAAATATGAGACTGACCCACTTGATAGAATATGCTTCTTAAATGTATTAGACTTTTGGAATCACTAGTGACTTAAAGTAATGCAATATATGATACCAAAACGCTTATGTATTTATTGTTCATGTATACCATAAACGTATTAAGGGTTTGTGCAAATAAAAGTAAATACGCAAATTAAAGTAGAAAGAGGTTTATTTTTCTACATATCTCATGGCTACATACGAGTAATAATGGTGAAATTGTTCAGCATAACTATAAATATACCGTTTAGCTTAAAGCTAAAAACTATTGGGGACCCTAAAGGGTGCGAACCTTAACTCGCATACGCGTGCGTGGCGTGGGCGATGGGTGTAATGTGGCGCACTTTGCATTTCGCATCGCCGAGAGCCGCCTTTGTATTTAAATTTTCAAAAAAAAAAAAAAAAAAAAAAACTACAAATATAACACACTAAGTCACTTGCTAATTTCGTGATTTTATTAGAAGTTATTCTTTACTACATATAACAAAAAACGAATTTTAATGTTTGTTGATATCATACTTAATCAACTAAATGTTTGAACATGTTGTCTTTGGGGATAATTCTACGTAACTAACACTTCTAACATAAAGTTAAATAAATAACATTGTGATGTCCTCATAAAATGTGGAATTTAGTGAAAGTTAATTACACAAAATATTTTGTATTTTATTTTTTAATTGAATATATGTAAAGGGAAGAGATAACGTATAAAGCTTCTTTAACGTGATAATCGTAGGAAGCATTCTTAGCTATTAGATTAAGACGGTGGCATGATGGTAATTAAAAACCCTAATTATATTTAGGTTAATCTAACCAAGGGTAAATTAGGAAAAAAAAACGTTTAAATCTTTTTCAAATTGTAACAACAGAATCAATTGAAAAAAAAAATTCAACGTTTGAAATCGATTAAACATTTTGAGATATTACACAATCGAAGAAACAAAATAAAAAGTCGATTAAACGTTATAACAGAGCTTGAATAAAAAAAAAACAGAGGATTGTATACGTAGACAATTAAATGGCACGATAAACGTATGAAAATGAATAAACGCTCGTTATATTTGTGAAATCATTTCGATTGTATTTCAAGAAGGATTAAACATACAAAAATTCGGTTAACGTAAGTTGCAGAAGAAAAAGAAGTTTGGATAACAAAGTGTGTTAGACGCACACATACATACTTTCAGACGCATGTTATGCGTTTAAAATTGGTTGGTTGATTAAAACAAACATACGTTTATTGTTTTAAAAGGGACGTATTAAGGTTTTGGACGCACGTTATGAAGAATTCAGACGCATGTTATGAAGAATTCAGATGCACGTTATGAAGAATTGAGTGTGTTTATATACATGATTATTTACAATGTGCGTCTAAACATTTTACAACGTGCGTTTAAAATCTACATCAAGTGCGCCTAAACATTTACAAGGTGCGTCCAAAACACTCTGTTATCACCAACTTCTTCTTTTTCTTTCGTAACTTCTTTTAACCTAATTTTTATGTTTAATCCTTCTTCTTGAAATATAATTGAAAGCATTTGACAACTAATACGAGCGCTTATTCATAATCTTATGTTTTTCGTCTGATTAATCATCCTAGTATAATCCTTTGTTTTTCTGATTTTTAGATTGAAACACTGATCTTATGTTTCCGTTCAATGCAATCGACTTGTTTTTTTTTTTTTTGATTGTGTAATCACTTAGAATGTTTTAATCGAGTTGAAATTGCTTAAATTATGAGATCTTAACCGTATACGTGATTTACGTAAATCAGTTATACCCTTGAATTTGATTGTAATTGAGTTTAATTACGTTAACCGTAATTTGCTTAAATTGACAGGTAGCAAAATATAATGGTTTCCTGCACTTTTCACGTTAAAGATACTTTGTATCCTAAACAATTCATTACCCATAATTATTTTTTTTTATATTTTTACGCAAACAAGTAAACCCTATTTTTACGAAAACAAATAATGATTTATCATCAAAACTCCACTAATTATATTATATAATAATCATGAGTATATATAATTTAACTAGCCGCATAATTTGGACTGTCTTTTAATTCCATGCTTTTTGTCATTTGCTTTTGTTTTGTTTTCCAAAATAAAATATAAAACATATGTTAAGTTTTAATATGTATAAAGAGACGGTTAAAGACGACATGAACGGTACAATGTAGTGATTACTAGAAACAAAGTTTAGTGTACAAATTAGCATACGGGTCGGGTCTAACACGAACCATCCTATAATATGTTTAAACCACGGATCCAAACTAAATTATCGTAAATCTCGCGATATTGTTTATTTTTTATCTTGCATGGGCAGCGCGTGCAGGCCAAGGTAGCCTTAATTATACACAGTGGTGAAGTATTCAAGGGGCGGGGAGGGGCGGCCGACCCCCCCGAATTTTCGCTCAGAAGTTTCGAGTATATAGTCTTCATATAAATTTTTTTTGGTATATACGGTTTCGACCCCCCGTTTAAAAAAAAAATAGTTACGTGAACCAAAACTTTAACCCAAAACAAAGTAAATGTAAAGCCCAAATCCTAAAGTCCTAAGCCCAACAACTACATGAGCGGGATAGCAGATTCAATGAGTAAGCGATGGAGTTGTTATCTCTTAAATACTCGAGCTTGGCTTGGTAAAAAGCTCGAAACGAGCCGTGCCTTATCGAGCCTGAGCTTGAGCTTAAAACAAAGCTTGTTTACTAATCGAGCCCGAGCTCAACCTAGCATTTGAAGCTCGTCAGGCTCGTCGAGCCTTAGTGTAATATTAGGTTTATTAATATTTAATAATATTCACCCCCTCATTTAAGCTTGTTTACCAAACGAGCCGAGCCAAACTTCATTTATCAAGCTCCGAACCTATAATTTATACAACAATATTTTATTTTGTTGTTGAAATAATATGATAATCACAGCTGATAAACTATGTCTAGGGATTGAAACGTTTCGTACCGAATATTTACATTGTATCGGTATAGACTGATACATATGAGACCATGTGTAGTGGGTGTTATTGGGGCTTGAAATTGAAAAATAGCGCTCAAACACCACTACGGGCGGGCTTTATGGGGCGCTATATTGCTTTAAAATTGAAAAAAATTGGTGTCAAGCGCCATATATATAACGCCTCTAATGTTTTGGTTGGTATGCCACCAATTAGAAAATTAGAATGAAGGAGTGAGCGTTATATGGGCTTCCCACTACACACACTCTGATACGATAGTTTTGATTTTAGTTCAATTTTGGTTTCAATACTATGCGGTACTACATCAATTTCGGACTTTTAACAGTGCCATGTTAGTGCTAAGTGCTAACCAAACATATTTACCTTAATTTCTTTTTCAGTACTATAAGGTGCGGTACCGGTTTAGGACATTAATGGTACCGTATGATATTGGTAGTGAGTACTGACCGAATATATATGATACGATATTTGGTTTTGGTTTAATCTAAAGTCGACATGAGTACTAGGCGGTTTGATACGATACTAGTAGCGGACTCACCCCTACTCTGGTTGACGTGTTTAAATTGATTAATTTGAACGTGACTCGTATCTATTGGTGTTAGAAATACAAACCATAACGAGTATATGCTATATACAAGAATTCACTCACAACATTATATAGCCTAATTCATTTAAGCTCTAATATAATATGCATACAACACATACTACATGTTTAGCTAAACGGGTTAAACACATATAAATGTATTGTAATTAAGTTGTGAAGGACCATAAATGGATCAGGGATCTCTTTTGAAGGTTTCAGGTTCGATTCCCACGAGGACATAATGTGAAATGATGGATGACTCATGGCCTATGGCTTCGTGCGTTCGGGCCCGGGGTGGGCTGGGCTGGGCTGTGCCCCTGTCTTTGCCACCGGAGGCCGCGTACGAAGTACCCGACGTTGTTTAGTTAACCGGTAAAAAAAAATACATTGCCAGAGCATAATATGATAATAATATATTGTTAAAGGATAAACGGTTCGTATGAAATTCCGGTTTGATAACATATAGCGAGTGTGATACACGTGCAAGTTTTTGCAAGTGAGATAAAGTCTAATTAACGCGGATGTTCGGATCTCATGATGCAACATGTCAATGTTTAAAGTTTAGAAAATATCCTTGAACTTTCCACATATATTATAAACACCCCTTAATGTATTTCTTTGCATCTAGAAAGGGCCATGTTATACTCTTACCATCTATTTCTATTCTCACATAGTTCCACATCATCAACTAACTATTCAACGATGAGAAAATGGCATCGTAAGAATTATAATCATGTGTAAGCTACATTTTTGTTATTTAAATCGAACTTACAAAATAAAAATTCAAACCAAGCATTTTTGAATTGGCTTAGCAAAATCTTCTATTTTATATGTACATACAATGATAACGTATTTATGAGTTACGTTCTTGTAAAAACCATGTTTTGTGTAAAAACTGTGAGAATAGATCTTAGCCATACATAATTAAGATTGACGGTTAAGATCCACTTTATTAATTAATTTAGAAACTAAATGACTTTTTAATTATAAGAAGGGTAATTTGGTCCATTGGTTGCATTTAATATTTGAAACTCCTTTAAGTTCCATAAAATTCGCACCTATATCATCTATCAAATGGTTTGATATATAAATTGATGATCAAATTCAAAATCATGATTATTAAATGTTTCACCATATATATATTTTCTATTTCATCGTGATTCGTAAAAACTCTTTCATAAAATTGGTAATCGGCTGCTACTAGTTTTGTGTTGTTATTTAATCAGCACAATAAATATCTATTAGTAGCACTTTAATAATTTAACTAGCACAATGAAATATAAAGTTTATTTAAGCATATATATTAATAGCACTTTAAAAAACTAACAAGCACAATAACAAATTTATTTTTATGTAAACAAATGTATCAATAACACATCAAAATCTAACCAGCACAATTATGAAAATCAAAATCAGCACTTGAATATATATATATATATATATATATATATATATATATATATATATATATATATATATATATATATATATATTAACAGCACTAATTTAAACTACTATAAAACAACACAGTTTAATAAATTTATTAGAAATCATGAAATGTTTGAAAAAGAAAGTATTACATTAACACGTTTTATATCTTTGTTTATTATGAATTTAGATTTAGATTAAATGAAGAAAATAAATATTATAGTCAATTCAATTTCTTCATTTTTAAGAATCTGAATTAATAAATAAAAAAAATATATCATGTTGCATGTAGAAT
This sequence comes from Ambrosia trifida, assembly GCA_028751855.1. Lineage (NCBI taxonomy): Eukaryota > Viridiplantae > Streptophyta > Magnoliopsida > Asterales > Asteraceae > Ambrosia > Ambrosia trifida. Next base: position 97,551,097 of record CM054130.1, read on the forward strand.
GAATATGATCGAATGAAGAAGATGAATATTTAGACTTCGTAAATGGTTTCAAGAATATGAATTCCTGCAATAAAATGAATCCAAATATAAATTGGATGATGCACTTACGATGTTTTGAGTAATAGATAGCATGAATATAGGAATTTCCAAAAACTAACTCAATGGTATATGACTTAAATACCCCTAATCACTAATTAACATAATGACACGTGTCTATTTAATATTGGTTCCTACTGTTTTTATAACAAACTTGGTTTGTATATGATCCTACTTCACGTATTTATTATGTTATGTATATGTATACTACTTATTCAGTTCCTGTTATCTTTTCTTTTCTTTTTCTTTCATAATCCTATTTGATTTGATTTAAATCCGAGTCCCATTTTACTCTAATTTAAACCCGTTTAGAATTCAAATTCACGATACAAACATGATTTGGTGATCAGCCCAATTGTGCGAGTATAATATTGTTTAAATTTATTCCTCTTAGATGGCAAATGATACCAATATTGTTTAAATTAGCCAATCAATGCAAATTGTTTTGTTACGAAAAATTGTCAGAAAATTTGTTATGAAAATTATATTTATTGCTCATTTTGTTGTTGTAGTGACTATTATTTATCTAGGCACAGTCACAACCGATAAATAGGTGATAAGTCTACTTTTGGAAGCTTGTGTGCATATTGTTCGGATTGAAAAACCTCATCCATTTGAAAATCACATGATGGTATATGACTCAATTCCCTTTGATGAAATTCTAATTTTTTGGTTTAGTTTTATTATAAAAAATTAACCAACCAACCAACTTATAAAACGGTGAATAATTTCTTAACAACTTGTAGCCCATTGCCAACAAACAATCTATACATGTAACATCTTATTTGGGTCGAATTGAACCACCAATATCCCTAGTTATTAGAAGCAAAGAATGATATTAAAAATGGACTAGATATAAATCAAATGATGACAAGGTAAGCTATTATACTATGGGCAGAAACTTGATTTAACACACAAATTAGGGCATTAAACATCGCCAAAACAAGTAGTAACGATAGATCAAGAGAAGACCAAACCGCTATAAGTTTGAGATAAGATAGTGGATATAAATTGTCTTTATCAATCCCTTGTGACAAGGATTTGAAATAAGCGGATACCAGAATCCCATACTATTTGGGATTTACCTATAGAATTTACTGAGTCTCATGGAATTAAAATCTGGTACTTTTTGCAATAATTTCAAATCCAAATTTTATATACTAAAAAAACCATTTAATATCAATCTTATTCAAGGGTCGGCGGGTGTCTCGACCCCACCGTTTTTTGTCTTAGCAGTGTAAATTTTTTTCATTTTCATTTGAAAATTTTGTATACATTGAGTCCACCCCCACTGATTTGAAAAATAATTCAAGTCTCGTGACTTTCGATCCCTACCAATCTAAAAGTATAAGCTCTGCCACTTAATGTTACTCAAATTAATCTTCTAAACCGAACAAATGGAATAAATAAATCATTATCATATCACTTGATGGTAGATAGGAGACAAATTATACAAAACATATGTTACATGAAAAAGTATCAAGGGACTAATAATATGATAAAACAAATAGTTAAGGTGTTTATTGAAACTTGCTATATTCCAGATTACCTAGCGAAATACCAGTGGAATCATCAACAAACCCTGCAAAAAATCTCTCTACATATACACATTATCTGTACGTATATGTCTGTTGTATGTCACCGTCTGGTCGGCAACGAACCTTCAGGTGACTGACCGTTTCTTTCTCTTTCTCTCTCTACATCTTCACCCTCTATATATTTATTTCACTCTCATCCAACTTATGCAGCAACTTAAACCTACTCTCAGTTTTTTAAGGATTTCACCACACTTTACATATTCCTCAACATTTAATGTAACTCCACATTTCTAACTGATTTGTTATATCCTTATTTTAGGTATTGTGTTCACTTTTCAAATATCACTTAATTTTTAGGTATTGTTTTGCAAAAAATAATAACATATGTACATGTTTTTTTTAATGTACAGATCGTCTAGAGAAAGCTATGATTACGGTGATGAATCATGTGAAGAAACAAGATATGGAAAAGAGCTTGGATTCGCAGTTATGGCACGCGTGTGCCGGTGGTATGGTACAAATGCCACCATTGAACTCTACGGTCTTATATTTTCCGCAAGGACATGCCGAGCATTCTGGCATCCACAGAATGGATCTCAGCATGTCAAGCCGGGTCCCGGCTTATATTATGTGTCAGGTATCCGCCATAAAGTTTATGGCGGACACTGACACAGATGAAGTTTATGCTAAACTTGCACTTGTCCCGGTCAAAAACCCTAGCATGTCTTTTGAAGACGAGGAGGATGATGCAGGGTTTTTACGGTTTGACCGGGCTGAGAAAGAGAAGCCGTCGTCTTTTGCTAAAACGTTGACTCAATCCGATGCGAATAACGGTGGAGGGTTTTCGGTACCAAGGTACTGTGCCGAGACGATTTTTCCGCGGTTGGATTACACCGCGGATCCGCCAGTACAGATTATTATGGTGAAGGATGTTCACGGGCAGATGTGGAAGTTCCGCCACATTTACCGCGGGACTCCGCGGCGGCATCTGTTAACCACCGGCTGGAGCAACTTCGTTAACCATAAGAAGTTGGTAGCCGGTGATTCCGTCGTGTTTTTACGCGCGGATAATGGGGATCTCTGTGTCGGAATTCGGCGAGCCAAGAGAGGGATCGGTGGGGGGTTTCATGAACTCCCCACCGCTTCCTCTCTTTATGGGGGTGGGCTCGCCAGATTCCGACCAGAACTTGAGAATGGGGATAAGTTTAACAAAACGAGTGCGGAGTCGGTGGTCCAAGCGGCTAATCTTGCGGCTTCGGGACAGCCATTTGAAGTAGTGTACTACCCTCGCGCAAGCACGCCCGAGTTTTGTGTCAAAGCTTCGACAGTAAAAGCCGCAATGAGGATCCAATGGTGTCCTGGAATGAGATTTAAAATGGCTTTTGAAACCGAAGATTCATCTAGAATTAGTTGGTTTATGGGTACCATTTCATCGGTTCAAGTAGATGATCAAATCCATTGGCCTAATTCTCCATGGAGGCTTCTTCAGGTATATATAATTTACTTTAATTGTTGTAAATTATTGGTTTTCAATTTGTTAGATTATAATATTTTGTTGTGATTGAACATAGGTAGCTTGGGATGAACCCGAATTGCTACAAAATGTGAAACGGGTTAACCCGTGGTTAGTCGAATTGGTCCCGAGTATGCCCGCGATTCATCTTACGCCATTTTCGCCACCAAGGAAGAAGCTTCGCTTCCCTCAACCACCCGATTTCCCGCTGCTTACGGTCCCAGTACCGAGCATCCAGGGAGCCAGGCATAGTTCGCAGTTTGGGTTGGACCATCATTTCATGCTCAACCCAATGCCCCCGTTGCCACACGGGTTCATGGGTGGTCATGGCTCATTGAACCGGTACCCGTTTCAAGAACGTGATGAAAATGTGTCATGTTTGTTGACAATAGGAAACCAAAACCCTAACCCGGATTTGAAAAAGAAAATAGATGAGAAGGGTGTGAAAGAAAAGGAAAAGCCAATATTTGTGTTGTTCGGTCAACCAATTCTGACCGAACAACAACTAAACAAGACTTTTTCTTGTGAGGCGAATGACTCGGCCGATGGATCATCTGAAGAAGATGATCCATGGGTTGAGACGGGGCATTGTAAGGTATTTATGGAGTCGGAGGACATGGGTCGGACTTTTGACCTTACGGCTTTGGGATCGTACGAAGAATTGTACATAGCGCTTGCTCGTATGTTTGGTTTAGAGAAATCGGACGCTTCGGCCAACTTGATATACCGAAACGCGGAGGGAGTTGTAAAACACACTGGAGATGAACCATTTAGGTATTTTTTTTACAACATTTGAACAATGTTCACATATTCTTAAGTTATTTGATGCTAATTAAAGTTGTGTTTTTGTTTTCATGTTGTTTTTATAGTGAGTTCTTGAAAGTGGCTCGAAAGTTGACGATTCTAACGGATTCTCCTAAGGGCAAAGCAGGATGTTAGCAAATAATCGATTTCATTTAGTTAACAACATGTATAGTTCAATAGTTGTGAGTTTTTTTTTTTTGAAGAACTGGTTAAGTTATGTTTTATGGTTTTAATCTTTTAATTATTGAACAATGTCTATTCTACTATAGTTTACCACTTGTTGATCTATTATTTCATGTGTCACCGATATATTCACAAACAAATTGCATAAATCTTTCTATGTCCAAACGCATAGATCCAAAACTTCCATTGCTGCTAAGAAAATTTTCTTCTTCAATGCCCAAACAAGCACTAGGGGTGGATCGGTTTTTATAAAAGGGGCTCGTAAGCACAAGAATGCGACAACTAGTGAGATGGTAAAAACTGAAGATGGCATACCAAAGACTAGAGATGTTAATAATAATATGGGGGATCCATATTCAATTTGGACAAAATCATTGCGTTTAATTACCTTGAAGAAAACCCCCAAAAGAAGAAGAAAAGAGTGTCGGGGTTTTGATTTGTTTGGGAATTATGCTACGACGCCAGTTAAGAGAGCATGCTGTATCGGGTCTCCTCTAGATTTACAACTTAAGACAGGCAGATATGATCCGTCTATGGGCGATAGTGGTGATCCTTGTAAAATTAGCTAGCTGTCAAAAAATTTAGGTGATGTTATTGGTGTGGGCGGTTTATTCTTTTGGGTTCTGGTGTAAGCTTGTGTGCCATCATGGTGTGGTGTATGATGTCGCTAGCTTCTTGCTAGAGACCTTTTGATTTTAATAAAAGTTGTTTACGGTTAAAAAATTGAGACGAACCCGTCCCGCCCTACTTGAGGCCATTAACCCTTCCTAGCAGGCTCTACTCGTTTGAACTCGGGGTGTCCGAGCCTGACACCTTGTCCACCGTAACAATGAATTTCACTTTAGTTTTTGTTAAAAGGTGTAGATAATATAAAGAAGCATATATCGTCATTTAGTCACGTTATGAAATAGGAATGTCGTTTTTGAAGATGTGACGTGTACTTTGTGCGAGTCCGGAGAGGAGTCGGTTGATCGTATCATTATTTCTTGCGCGGTTGCTACGGTATTATGGCAACTTGTTAGTTCTTGGCGTCAGGTTCTAACCTTTATGTCTTCTCATTCAGAGACCTTTTGGTGCTTCACAACTATGTTGGGTTATAGGATCCGGCCAAATAAGCGTTTCACGGTATCATCATCATTGGATGTTGGGAATCTTTGGATCAAGGCGGTTGTGTGATGTGTACGTAGCTTCTGTTTTAATGAAGTTAACCATTAAAAAAAAAACAAGTAAACAAACATGTAAACTTATAACCATAACAATTAATTGTTCGTTTTGTATGGACAAGTTAAACGATCCAATTTGCATGTATGGTACTTAAGAGCACTCATTTTTATGACTCAATGCCTCTTAAAATGTTAAGTGTTAAAACTTAGACATGTCTAAAATGTGATAGTACCAAATATGCAGTAAAAAGAGAGAAAACATTCACAACTTGTATGATATATTAATTTATTAAACATGTTGTAAGACATGTAATATTGATTTCATGACAATATTAATCATGTATTTTAAAATAAAAGTCCCACAACAACATTAATCCCAAGGAGTAGCGGGATTAGGAACAGACAGCTTGCTCACGTGCGGCTGGTTTGGTTTACGTTTGTTTTGATGCTTCCTAATCAATTGTTCCTTTTTTTTTTTAATTCATAATTGCCTGGTGGTAAAAGGGCCGGTTCTCTCTTTGGGGGAGCCGGGTTCGATTCTCACGGAAGGCATGTGATATGTGATGGATACCCCCACCCTTGTGGTGGAGTAGGTGGTTGGGAAGTGATGAAGAGACCCTTGACCCTTGTGGTCATGGGTTCGACTCCTGATCCCTCCAGGTTTTACCGGTTCACTACCGTCGTGCCTTCGGGCGGGTTTGTGGGCCGGGTTTTCCCTGAAACAGGAGACGGGTGGGCCGAAGGGCTCTGTTCGTACGGACTAGAGGCCGTGTGGGGCCCCTTTCGGCCATTGGGGGCCACGTACAGAGTACCCGGCAATACTTTAGTTGATCGTTTGAAAAAAAAAAAAATCATAATTGCTAATTTGCATAAAAAAAATCTTTTTCCTTATATCTATATTATTATTATTTTTTCAAATCTAATTCAATATTAAGGAGATATTAATTGTTATCAACTTAACGTATATGTGATTAAAATTATTAATAAAATTTAATTTATTTGATAAAAAAGTAACATATAATATTAAAAATTGTTTTTTTTTAAAAGAAGCCATGTTTAACTGCGTAACAAGAGTTGCGCCGTTTCGATGGTTGGGACGACTTCTCTATTCCACGCACACACCAATTAATGCCACATAATTATGGAATTTGTCCCCCACTCTATTTATTAGAACGTACGTATTACTATTTTTCTATTATGTTTTTTTTTAAAAAAATTATTTTTATAAGAAATGAACTTTTGTTTAAGGCAAAGCCATTAAAACACCTAAATTATAAAAGGTCCTGAGTTCAAGTCTCACAGACCACAGCATTTAAAAAAAATTAACCTTTAAAAAAAGTGTATAACTGTTTACCCTCGATTTTACAGCTACCGATATCGTTCTCTTCATTTTTAGGTTTGTATTAAAAAAAATGAGTTAATAGCCATTTTCGTCCCTGAGGTTTGGGCCAGTTTGCCACTTCAGTACAAAAGTTTTTTTTTTTGCAATTCCTTCCCTGAGGTTTGGATTTTTTTGCCAAATTCGTCCTTTTCACTAACCCAGTTAAAAAAACTCGTTAAGATCAGGGGTATTTTTGTCTTTTTACCTCAGGGACGAATTTGGCATTTAAAATTCAAGGATTTTTTTTTTTGCCAAATTCTCTCTCTCTCTCTCTCTCTCTCTCTCTCTCTCTCTCTCTCTCTCTCTCTCTCTCTCTCTCTCTCTCTCTCTCTCTCTCTCATTGGTGAACTGCTTTTTCTTCTCACATAAACCCCAACTACTTTCCAGTTTCCAACCATTTACTCATCCACTAAACCACAAACCACACCAACAAAAATGGGCATATGCTTATCAACAAAATCATTCAAACCCAACTTATAAAACTGTTTTGGACAACTTTATTTTTGTGTTTTCTGTTTTGGACAACTTTATACACAAACAACCCAAAATATCGTCTATTATCACCACCATACCTCCATACAACCAGAGGTGGAGAACCATTGCACAAGGAGCAACAACAATCATGGTCTCAGCTCCTTCTCTATCTATGTTATCTTCTTCATCCTCTTCTTCTTCCTTCAATCACTTCAGACACAAAAACCCAAAACTTTCACCCACCCATCTCCTCAAACCCCACAATTTAAACATAATAATAACCCAATCTTTATCCATGGAACAAGACGCGGGAACCCCTGACCGGTTTCTTGAAAACAACTCTGTCTCAGATTACATGAGGTTTAAGAAAGGAGATTCAAGTGAGTTACAGACCGCTGTTGTTAGTTACCGGAAAAAGTTCCCTTGGTCTGTTCTCCAACCTTTTCTTCAGGTTCGTTTTGTTGATTTCAGTTTATTATTATTATTATTATTATTATTATTATTATTATTATTATTATTATTATTATTATTATTATTATTATTATTATTATTATTATTATTATTATTGCAGAGATCTAGAGAGAGAGAGACAGTGAAAAAGAAAGAAAGAGAGAGAGAGAGTGAAAGAGAGAGAGAGAGAGAGAGAGAAAGAGAGAGAGAGAGAGAGAGAGATAGGGGGTGGGGGTGGGGATGGGGTGGGGTAAGATTTTTTATTAAAATTTTAAATTGAAAGTAAAAAGACAAAAATACCCCTGACACTAACGACATTTTTTAACTGGGTTAGTGAAAAGGACGAATTTGGCAACAAAATCCAAACCTCAGGGAAGGAATTGCAAAAAAATAAACTTTTGTACTGGAGTGGCAAACTGGCCCAAACCTCAGGGACGAAAATGGCTATTAACTCTAAAAAAAATGTTTGAATTAATTTTGACACAATTTAACATATTTGATTCCTTGTGTATAATTCAGACATTTTTAATTAAAAAAACAAACAATAATAAAATAGCTTTAAACATATAATGACATAGAATTATAAATGCATGAAACAAAAACAACAAAAATCGTATAAAAAATGCAATATATAACTTCTAATTATTAAACACCTAATGTCACCAAATTTTGTATTATGCTTTGGGTTTGTATTCAGCCCAACCTTCTACAAATGACTGACATTATTTCATGGTTTAAACTTTAAACTATACAACTTCAATCCCTAAGAATAAAGTTCTAATAAGCGAACACGCCATTCTTATAATTAATAAATGTAGGGTGAGTAAACCATAACCATAAATCAAAACTAATCGATAACTAGACTGTCACCTAATCGAATTAACCAATATAATTTGGATGGCTATGGTTACGATTTTTTGATTAACGAATAAATCGGTTACGGTTGTGGTTAAGAGTACCCTATAATGGTTTTTAACCTAACCGAAGCATGAAACATGTGCCATATGTTTATAGCACATTGTGATTTCCACATAGGATTAGAAGTGGATAAAGCAAATAATTGAGATAGACCACAGTAAAAAGCTATTTAGGGGGTGTTTGGGATTGATTATTCAAAATAGATTATGCGTTTTGGAAAAGCAGGGGTGGAGCTGCTTATAGATTATTGCGTTTTGATAGCCTAAAAAACTGATTATCTGCGTTTTCAAAACGCAATCCAAACACTAAATACTGATTATTTGCGTTTTCAAAACGCAATAATCTAAAAATCTGATTCAAAACGCAATCCCAAACACCCTCTTAATTAAGTATTTTCAAATTAATACTTGATGTAATATATTTATTTGGTTCTATTCAGGTGAGCAGTGGCGAAGTATTCAAGGGGCGGGGAGGGGCGGCCGACCCCCCCGAATTTTCGCTCAGAAGTTTCGAGTATATAGTCTTCATATAAATTTTTTTTGGTATATACGGTTTCGACCCCCCCCCCCCCCCCCCGTTTAAAAAAAAATAGTTACGTGAACCAAAACTTTAACCCAAAACAAAGTAAATGTAAAGCCCAAATCCTAAAGTCCTAAGCCCAACAACTACATGAGCGGGATAGCAGATTCAATGAGTAAGCGATGGAGTTGTTATCTCTTAAATACTCGAGCTTGGCTTGGTAAAAAGCTCGAAACGAGCCGTGCCTTATCGAGCCTGAGCCTGAGCTTAAAACAAAGCTTGTTTACTAATCGAGCCCGAGCTCAACCTAGCATTTGAAGCTCGTCAGGCTCGTCGAGCCTTAGTGTAATATTAGGTTTATTAATATTTAATAATATTCACCCCCTCATTTAAGCTTGTTTACAAAACGAGCCGAGCCGAACTTCATTTTTCAAGCTCCGAACCTATTATTTATATTACTTTTATTTAAAATATTAACTAATAGATAGTAAACGAGCCAAGCTCGAGCTCTCATAAGTTTTCGAGCTCGAGCCTGGTCGAGCTAGGGCTTAGCTCGGCTCGTTTGCACCCTATCCATAATTGAATAATTCAAAAATCTTAAAGGTCGACGGGCTGAACTGTAATTCTCCATCTAGGTACCAACTCTTTGTCTCATTTTTAATGTTTTAGTGTATTTGTTCAATTGTTTGTTAAACAATGCTTAGGACTTTGATATTCATTGTACTTAATGTTTGATTCGACTTCACCCGAATCGAATCGCCGACCCAAACATATCACCCGAATCATAGCTACAGAAAAAAAAATTAGGTCTCATCCCGTGACCGCTGACTTTCGATCCCCCGGTTCAAATTTTCAAGCTTCGCCACTGCAGGTGAGGTGGTAAAAATACAAGAAAAGATCAATTAAATATATGAATTAAAAAGATTTGCTTGGGTAGGATGAATGGTGATGGATATGTCATGTTGATATTAAAGTTTCAATGTTATAAACAGAATGGATAGATGAAGGATAAAATCAATAGTCATAAGCCATACAATCTGCTTTTTCTTTATGACTAGTGCAGCTGGTTCTGAAGACACTCGTTACCTCATTTAAAACGAGTAGTGACTTTTAAACTCTGCCCCAAGTTTGAATCATTTCAAGTGATGCTTACTGTTATTATGTACAATTTCACTTAGTGACGATCGAACCGAAGACCTCCTCAAGAAGAAACCCTTATGTGAAAACCTCCTAACCATCCCACCAAAGTGGTGATGGCTAGCAATACAAGATGTATGTGTCACACCCCGTCAAGGCGAAAACACGGAGATGTGATTTCGAAAGGTTTTCAAGCACAAGGTTCGAGCAACACATAAGATATAATAATAGTAGATACCAACCATTTAAATCATGTCTTACATAATCAGAAATAAAAGTAAATTGTCTGAAAACTCCGGACCAAATGTTAAAAACATTACATAATAGATGTTATTGAATCTTGGTTCATGATAATGATGGTATTACACGATGTGTACTTAAACCTCTCCCTCAAGTCCCCGAACTTCATAGTCAATTACCTGAAAAACATGCATAAAAGATTTATCAACATAATATCGGTGAGTTCACAGGTTTTAATGTACTATGTAATTGTGTTTGTGAAATTCGTGTATGACCAATCAAAGCTAGCTAAGCTAATGATTACTGTGCCAACCATGAGTCTCATAACCAAACCTCTTGACTATTGTGCCTTGCACATTGTACAATAAAGACTACGTATATATAGTAGAAGTAGAATACTAACACTCTTTTGCATGTAACCGGTTAGAGCGACTAACGAAGAGTGGCGCTGTCAACCCAATAGATCTATTTAAGTGTTCCATGGCTACTGTTAGCTAATGGTTACAGTGTGAATGTAAGAACGAGGACTATTGAGCTCATGAACCGAATGTCTCATTTTTCACATGGTAATCATGATAGAAATTCACTCAAATGTAATATTAACTAGAAATGTAGCATGTTTATCCCCAAAAAATGTAAAAATAGTAAAACGGGGCCGTGAAACTCACCTTGCGACTGAAGATAGGGTCTAGTTAAGCAGAAAAGTGGAATAGCTAATGTCCCGACAAATGGTACCCTATGATTATCAAGGACATAGTAAGTTGTACGTTCTTGTCGTTTACCATACAGATTGTTCACCCAACATATGGACCCTAGTACCTTGTATGTGCGGGGCCATTGTTTGTGCATGTGACAATTACTAAGTATCTTGCATGTACTTTTGTAAAGTGTGCGGTTTTGTGAATTCCGGGAGTTTTGTTGTAAAAAACACATTTATTGTTAACAAAACAGGCCCCGCATGTCATCATAGGTTATATAATATTTCCCAATTTAACATGTGGGGTAAAATCATGAAAATGCAAGTGTTTTAACATGTGTCACAACCTTATAATGTCCAAAGTGTGTTTAAGACATGTTTATGCCATTTTAACATATGTTCATGTAATTCCCAAAACTTTACTTGTAAACTTTGTTCTAAAGCCGATTCATGTATGACAAGATTGACGTTTATACACTTGTTTATAGTTGTAAATGATGGTTTCGAGTATATAAGTGTGTAGCATTATATGTGATCGTGGATGTTTATGTATAAAAGAAAGTTATGTCAAGGTATGTGTAAATATTATGTCTTGGTTCCCAAAAGTCGAATCTTTGGCGAAACCTAAAGTCCACACGTGCTTATATAACTTTGCCCATGGGTGTTTAATTGCTATATACATATGTGTGTGACATTGCACATATACAGTTATATATATGTTTGTAATCCAAAAACTAACACATTGTAAGATCCAAACTTTCATGTTATTGTGTCAAGTGATTGTGGCCGATTATAAGGACTAGAGGCTAGGGGGTCGGGTTTACAATGAATGGGCCAAAACTAGTAAGGATAAATAGGAACTTATAGTGTTTAAACATACCGAATCAAGAGAAGGTGAACCTAATCATTTGTGCTACTCCCATGGCTTCCAACAAATTATGGCTCGATACACTCCTATACTCCGACTCTTGAGGGCTCTAGGGTCTTGGCCGATTGTATATTAGAAAGGAAATGGTGAGGATTGGGTGGGGTTGGGGTTGAACGAAGGTAGGGAAAATGAAGAGGAAAAGAGTTTTGTTAACGTTTGTGAGTTTGTGGGTATGTTGTGAATGTTTAACACCTCTCTTGCATACTTCTTATATAGGCCGATTGGTAGGAGGATAAAACCATAAGAAGCAAGTCAACTTGTCTAGGATTTGGTAGTGGGTTAAAAGTTCTAAGCTCAATTGGTGTAAAATGTTGACACTTGTGAGATGGCATGCACTTTTCTTAGATGTGAGCCGATTTGACAAAGAACAACACCCGAGGCTAGTTGACTTAGGTTGGGAATTGATCATTGTTTGGTTTTATTTCCATTTTGTTATAAGGGTGACAATCAATCACATGCTTCTTGATTCTTCTTCTTCTTGGCCAATTTTTGCACACGAGATATCACAAAATTGGAAGTTAATCTTGCTTGGTATCGAGGTTAAAGGTGACAAGACCTATAATGGTATAAGTAGGGTGAGTTGGTGATTTTGTCTCCATGTAGCATGCATGTAGGATGTGGACAAGAACAAAATCAAAGGTGATTGTATGTGTGTGTGTGGGTATTCCAATGAGATTGGGAAGAAGAAAGGAATGGTTTGTTGGTTTCCAAATAAGGCAGTTAATCTTTCCTTGGTGATTGTTTATGATCTCCACTTTAGTGTAAATGAATGACAAGAAAAATATATCTTGTCTATGCATATGTACACGTGTGTGTATATGTGAGTATATGAGTCCTTATCACTTGGCAATGTGATGTCCCTTTCAACCAAATTGTGTGTATGTATATGTAGATTTATAGGTTGGTTGGCTTATCATGTGTGTAGGTATGGAAACTCATTTATCTAGGTAGGTGTTCATGTATTTATCAAAGACCCATTCTAGTATAATGTCTTGACAACTTTGAAAATGACAAGTGTTGTGGTGTTGTGATGATTCGGCCGAAGCCAAGGGACAAAAGGAAATCAACCATATTTGGACATTATCATACAATGGGAAATGAAGCCACAATAACATAAGACCTATTATAGTGTAGAAGTTGTTGTCATGGGAGATCTTGGTGTCTTGTGTTGTTTGTATGCCGTGTAGATACATACATACATAGGTCTTGTGAACTAATTTTGTGTTGATTGTATAGCTATATATATATATATATATATGCTTGCACATGGCCAAATATACACACATATATGTAGGTACATGTTGTGTTATAGATAATTACTAGTTATCTCGGGTATAGGTATTGGTTTTTGAGTGTTTACACATGTATATATGGACGATCTAATGAGTTAATAAACATGTGTTGTTGGATAATAATATAAACCATGTTATTAATACATATGTTAATAGTTGAATAAACATGTGTTGGTATCTTGATAATGTTTCACGATTTTGTGTGTGTTAATTTCATGAAACATACTGTGAATTGTTTAGATTTGAGTGGAATTGATTAATTTTCCCACTTTGGTATTGTCACGTGTAACGTTGTTTTGTCCGTAAGTAGTAATTGGATGCCCGGTTGCTCTCTGTTGAGCGTTTGATTGGCTTGATTATTCAACGCCAATTATCTTGGATAGTTTGGGTGTTGTATGCGTAAACGGATAATGTACTGAATTTCTGCAATAGTTCGGACTCTTCCTAGACTAGGGATGGTATAGTAAGTGCTAAAAGTGTTTAATATGCACATGAAATGACATAGTTAAGTAAAGTGTGTACGGATCTTGACATGATTCGTTGACGGATGTCATAGTATGGCACTACATTCAAATGTCTCAAGCTAAATCTATGTTCTTGATCTATTTTGATTAACCAATGTTTTTTAATTATTCATTAATAATAGTTAATTATATAAGTTGATCCATCTTTTCATCAACATTAATTTATTGTTCACTTGTGTCCAAAAGTTAAAAGATTATGTGACGTTGTACTACTTCATTTGAATGCCCTTGATGTCATGTGCATATCTATTTTTTTTAAAGGCCAACCAAATTATTCACCAAAGACTGCCTAACAAAAAATTAGACAGGTCGCGAAAGAGTACATCCACCAAACTCAAAAATTACACAAACATAGTGTAGCAACCGGAGAATTTTTCTTTCTTTTCGTCTCTTTCTTTTCGTCTGTTTCTTTTCGGCTTCGGGCAATTTTCGGGACGAAAATTCTTTCAACTGGGGATGATGTGACACCTGGCAAACTCAGGGTAATATTTTTTTCAAACATATAAGTCTACCTTAGCGAAACCATTTATCTAAACATACTTAACTAGGTCAGTTGAGTCGGTGTACATTACGTATTGTCCAGGGTTAAATGATTTGGAAGATCATTGGGGGGTAACATACGCACACACGAGTCTTGAGTCCCATTGTTGGTGAATTACATGAATTAAAATAAGTGACCAACATGAATTGATCCATATATGATGTGCAATGTGTAAATACGTGTTTATATGATGTTTATATGATTAGACATACTTAACATATGTTAGGATTGCATGTTCATGTGTTAGAATGTGTTAACATGTGTTAAAACGCGTTTAAACGACAAAACCATAAAATGTTGAACACCTGGGTTCTGGCTCGACCCTAAGGGGGTTCGAACCAACAACATTAGTCTTCATTCGACCCTCATAAATCTTCATTCGACCCCAAGAGAGTACGAACCAACTAATACTATATATAGCACACTTTGTAACCTTTTCATCATTTCACAAACCCAAACCACCCCCAAGTGCTATATCTCAACCTCAAACCTGTAGGGAGGAGTTTTTGACATTGTTTTTCAGATCCTAACATAAAAACACCTTCTACATCATAAACAATAGAAGATTCAAGATGTGTTCTTGATCTAAAACCTTTTTAATCATTTTTCATTCGTTTTCTCAAACCCTTAAGGTCCAGATCTGATTTAAGGAGGTTTTCATGGATAAAAACCTTTCTAACATCTTTCTAAACAAAACCTTTTCACCAATAATGAGTTTTCATACAAAAATACATGTGTTAATGATGTTAAATGATGTGTTATGTATTATTTGTTGTTTGAATGATGTGTAGATGATATATTAGTAATCTATAAATGTTTTAGATGATGATTTAGGATTATTATAAGGTGTAATTGATGATTGATGATGTGTTGCCCATTTTAGGGATTTTGTGTTAGATCTAAGGTTTGTTCATGATAATATTGTTGATGATATGATTAGGGGTTTCCATATACATGATAATCTGGGCATAATAATTTGATTATAAGGTGATTTTGATAAGTTTCCATTTTCGGTAAAGATTACATGTATTGATGTGACATTCCCATAATTTTTCGTTTTGGGTAAGTTGTGAAACGCACTGATTTCGGGATGTAATTGTAGGGACTTGTGGGGATAGATTAGATGTAGTCAACTGCTGTGATTGGTGATGTTTCATGATGTTTCCGGACTGTTTTGATGTGATTTGGTGCATTTTATGAGTTTTTGCAGCAGTTGGGTCGAACGAAAATCTGGTTCGCACATTCGGGAGGTCGAAACAGTTGACTGGAGGTTGAATGAACCACTTTCTGACTCATTCAACCCAGATATAGGTCGATGAACATAATTTCCAATCCATTCGACCTCACGACTTCATAAATGCGATTTTTGATGCAAACTAAGTGTTTTATGCTTGAACCTTATGTGTAAACTATATGTACTTGATTTATTTGTGTAATGGGTCACCAACGGGATGTCGGGTCTGTCTGGTGTGTCGGGTCAACGTTCAAACACATTTTCAAACATACTTAGTCATGATCTGGACAATCGGGGACTATTTGGCCATGTCGGTAATTCTTTTCTAGAAGACTCAAACTAAGGTGAATTCACAGCCCCACATTTTACTGTTTTCGCTTTCGGGGGAGAAACATGAGGTACAAACTTACAAACTTATAGACTTACAAACTTGCAAACTTACGAACTTTTAGACCAACATATTACATTATATCGCATGGGTACTTAGTGACATTCTTCATCAATAAAGTCCTCCAAACATTTAGTGAACCATTAATATGTGGATACGTAGCGGGGAAAGTGTGAATATATCTATTGGGTCTGGCAAGCCCCACTTGGGCCGACTGGCCATCGGTGGCGGGTGCATATTTGTCCTATCAAACATTACGGCACCGGGTGATGTCCGGTGATGGGTATTGAGTCATTCTAACATTCAGCAGTGGTTCACGACACTATAGTATCATGTAACGATGTCTAGCTAGCATCAGGTAAAGGATTGAATGATCTGATTTACAAACATTGAATTGGCCGGGATTTACAAACATTGAATTGGCCGGGATTTACAAACATTGAATTGGCTGGGTTTTACAAACATTGAATTGGCCGGGATTTACAAACATTGAATTAGCCAGGTTTTATAAACATTAAATTGGCTGGGATTTACAAACACTGAATTGGCTGGGTTTTACTAACACTGAATTGGTCGGGATTTACAAACACTGAATTGGTCAGGTTTTACAAACGTTTAATTGGCTAGGTTTTACCAACATCGATTGGTCTGGATTAACAAACATTACTCACTTTTGCAAACATAAAACTCTGTGACTCACCAGCATTATGTGCTGACGTTTTTAGCATGTTTTCATAGGTCGCTAAGGTAGCAACAGTCGATAGGCGCACGGTATCGCATGGCGTCTAGGATTCATTTGCATGGTTTCAAAGAATGTCGAACTTTTGTCACTTACTTTACGAGACATAAAAACATTTTATGCTTCCGCTGTAGTTAATACATTTAAACTTAATGAATGGTTTACGTATCTTAACATTTAGTTGTTGTTTATTGTGACCGTTGACTTGGATCCTAGTGTGTCACGCGCCTCGCGGTAAAACCCCGCACGTGGAATTTGAGGGTGTGACAGATTGGTATCAGAGCCAATGGTTATAGTGATATAGGACTGCATGTAGAGTCTAGTCTATAGCCGAGTCTCACACACTAGACGATCACACACTTATGAGTTATTATAAGTGGGAAACATACTAACTTTGTCGGGGTGTCGATATCATCATCATACTCATGTGTTACATCATCTGTTCTATCCTTGGTTTTATCTTTCTTCTATCATATCTTCTTCTTCGAGATTTGAAGACGAAGAGGCTGGCTTGTTGATCCTTGCACGGCGGTGTTGTACATTTGAGTGGCTTCGACATACTCTTGAGATTTGTCCAGGATTCGGACATCTCACTTCTATACTCTAATGGACACACTTGCCTACAACCACTCTCTTGAACTTGTATTTGTAATGGTACATCTCTAGGTGTTAGTGTCTTGTGACTTGAGCTTCAAACTAGGGGTATGCTTGGAGGACCATATAGAATAGTTTATCATTTCGGGTGCACACGAAATCATAAACTGAGATGCATGAAAATCCTGGTAGACTCTGTGTTTGGACTCATGGTCCTGGACGGGACCTAGGTCTTAATTATTGTTGTTACTAGTGGGTTATACTAGTAATGAATCTATGTATCTTATCCTTTTGTCTGGTAGAAGATGTCTGGTGTTCTTGGGGGTCGTGCTAGTGGTTGGACTGGCGGTGGTCAGGGTGGTGGCAACGTCACCTTGACACAAGATGAGCTGGACAACCTGCTACGGCAGCAAGTGAACGTTGCAATAGCTGCCTTCCAGCCTGCGCAACAGACTCTTGGTGGTAACGTTGTCAATCGGCCTCATTCGGTGCAGCCCGAGTGTACCTTTGAGTTGTTTATGAAATGCAGGCCTTACAGCTTCAGTGGTACTGAGGGAGCAGTGGGACTGCTCAGGTGGCTCGAGAAGATTGAATCAGTTTTTGATATATGTGATTGTCCATCTGTTGATCGTATGAAGTTTGCTGCGGGGACTTTTGTAGGTCCTGCTTCATGTTGGTGGCACTCCACTACACAGACTCTTGGCTTAGGGGAGACCATGTCATGGATTGAGTTCGTTCTGAGGTTGCGAGCAGAGTATTGCCCATGGGATGAGGTGAAGAAGCTGGAGCACGAGTTCTGGAACCACAGGATGGGGGTTCTGAGATCGAGAAATTCACTGCTACGCATAATAAGTTGGCTTAGATGTGTCCTGGGTTGGATACGCCATAGTGCATGAGGATCGAGCACTACATTGTTGGGTTAGTGCCAGAAATTGCTGAATGGGTAACAGCGGTTGAACCTACTACACTGTTGGGTACTATTCGGACAACTCACATGATGACTGACTTGAAGGTTGCTAAGGGTGTTTTACATCCCAAGGGTGCTACTATGAAAGCCCCGGTGAATAGTAAGAGGAAGTTCAAAGCAGTGGGTTCATCATTTGATCAAGAACAAGGAGGGTATGCTGGGAAGCTCCCGAAGTGTGACCAGTGTAGGTTTCATCATCATGGTCGCTGTGACGGGTTTCGTTGTAACAGATGCAAGCTGGTAGGTCATATTGCTAAGGATTGTAGAGTCATCCTTCAGCAGGGGCAGGTTCTTACTGTTGTTTAGGGGAACTGGGAACGTTACAATTGTGGCGAAACGGGGCACTTTAGGCAGGATTGCCCAGAGTTGGTTCAAGGTGGGACTGGGATGATTGCAGGCGGTCAGAACAACGAAGGTGGCGGCCGGAATGCTCGTGCCTTCGCTATTGGTTCGGGGGAAACCCTACAGGATTCTAATACTATTATCGGTACGTTTTCTCTTCTGGTTTGCTGTGCTTTGGTTTTATCTTGGTTTCGTTGTGGCAACTAGAGTTTTATACCTGTTGAGTTTTGTTTGTTGCTAGTTGTGGCACCTACACCTTGAGGGGCTACGTATGTGGTTATCAAGTGTCATGTGAGAAGGTTTCTTTTCGAACTCGTTATAGCCATTTTGAATTCTTGGTCACACCTTTTTATCTCACTAGTGTGTCTATGGGGGTTCATGGGTTCGATGAACCGCATTTGCAAACCTTATCCTATTCTTGCTTGTGGGTGCAAGCGATTCCGTCTTTTATCGTGGTGTTTCTATTCTGGGTCTCGGTTGTGTGTTGACACTACGCGAGGAGATTGTCGTTTACATTTCATCAATCTAGAGTCCGTGATGGGGACTACATCGCCCATGTTTCGGAACCGGGAGCGTTTCAGGTTGTTCTGAAGACCTGAAGACACTACTTGTACGGTACCAGGTGCTTCATTTATACCGATCACAAGGATCTTTAGTGTATCTTCGACCAGGAGGAGTGGACCATGTGGTGGTCTGGAGCAGTTATCTCGTAATTATTTTGAGGAAGTGATTCCTCGTCTTGGAGTGTTTGTTCCTATCATCTCTGATTTGTGATCCTCGTTTCATTTCGTGTTTTGGGAAGCGTTGTTGCGCATTAGGTGCTCAGTTGGATACGAGTACGGGTCATCTTGAATCAAACGCCAAACCAGAAAATTAACTTTGATGGGCACCCAATTATTCCACTCAAAATCTAGGCCCTAGTTCATGAAAAACATCCTCTCTGCCAAGTCACGAATGTTGCGCACGAAAAAAACCCCCGACCCATTTAGCTCCCATTTCCACCCATCTCCGTGAAAACCAAAACCAAACCCTTGCAATGTAACATACAAAAACTGCAGCTCCTCTAACTTAGCTTCAGATGCCGGAGACCTCTGCCATGAAAACTGTAATGAGCGAGCCCCATCCGAACCTATCACCCGATCTGATATCGTAGCATTTTTGAACCATTCTAACTGGAACAAATTCAGACATTTTTTCTGCAGAGACACATCAAATAACCATCTTTCCTTCCAGAACAGAATGCGGCTGTTGCCACCCGGACATCCCTAAAATAAACCTTCCAAATCCACACATACCACTTCATAATCATTCGCTATGCTGCAAATTGATTTCCACGGACCCGAAATATGAAGCCGAACCGGAATCAAATTCCATGCTCTAGAACCACTATGGATATCCCAAATCACGTTCCTCCAAAGACTACCATTTTCCAACTTGAACCCCACCACTTGGCCAACATCGCCAAGTTCGCCAGCCTAAGTGACCCGAAACCTAAACCCCCATACTCCTTTGAGGCCATAGAATTATGCCAAGAAACCAAATTCATTTTCTCCATGTTCGAAGACGAGCCCCACAGAAAGTCTTTGCGGATTTTTTCCAACTCCTTGATAACTCCCAATGGTGCCTTATACATGGAGAAATAGTAAGTTAGTAAAGCATTTAAGATGGCCCAAACCAAAGTAATGCGTCCACCAAAAGACAAAGTATTAGCCCTCCAAATCGATAACCTTTTCTTAATACATCCACAACCGGCTCCCAATTTTTTATCAGATTCATATTCGCCCCCACCTGGAGGCCTAAGTATTTAAACGGGAGAGAACCTCTCGAGCAACCCAAAACATCCGCTATGAGCTGCACATGGACATCCTCCACTCCTATCCCGAAAATACTACTTTTGGACAAGTTAACCCGCAACCCCGAGACCAAATAAAAGCACCTAAGGACACTTTTCTAGTGAATAACATTCTCAAACGACCACTCGCCCAAACACACCACATCGTCTGCATATAAGAAATGTGACAACGTTGGCCCATTTGGAAATAACGACAAGCCTGAATAGACACCCCCTTCACAGGCCTTCTTCATCATTTTAGATAGCGTCTCCATTGCAAGAACGAAAATAACCGGAGATAGGGGGTCACCTTGCCTCAAACCACGATAACACACAAATTGTTGAGTCGGGGAGCCATTCACAAGAATTGAAGCACGAGCCGATGCAAGATTGACATAACCCACTTGCACCATTTTATAGGAAAATTCACTTAGGACAGAACCGAATCGATGAATCTCTAACTAAGTGAATCATAGGCCTTTTCAATAACTACTTTCAGAATCAATCCTTCCTGCTTGCGCCGCTTCAACCACATAATGACTTCAATCAGAATAATAACACATCCAATATACTCCTATTGGATAAGAAGGCCATTTGTTCCACCAACACCAAATTGTGAATTACCGATTTTAAACGATTCACCAACACCTTGGATACAATTTTATTGATGCAACCGATCAAGCTAATGGGTCTGTAATTATTCAATCCACCGGGGTCTTTCCGTTTTGTTTGAGATCCATCTTTTTTAACCAATCCTAATCAGTAATGAATGTCCGACACACTAACCTTTCCTCTAATTCCCCTGAAAGCAGAGACCTTTGTTCTGCCAATGTTTCGAGTTCCTTGAGCCTCTTCACATTCTCCGAATAAACCCGATTCATAAACATTTTCTGAAGACATACCCACTCTTTCAATCACCTTTGTACCCATCTCAACTTAACATCTAAAGCCAAATCTGAAGGCATGTTGAAGACGAAACCCGCAAGCTTTTCCTCAACAAACTCCGCTGGCCCCGCAACTCCAACCACGAATTAAAAATACAAGACTGGATCTTACCATAATCAGTCTTAACAGTGGAGAGGAGAATAGGACAATGATCAGAAAACACATTAAATAACGTCACCACCGACGCAAATGGCCATTTACTCGTAAACTACCGACAAACCATGAACCTGTCTAGCTTGCTAAACCTTTCACCATTATCAGACCGATAAGTAAACTGCCTCCCCCATCTAGTATTCGACTAAGTCAGCATTCTCAACAAAAGAATTGAAAACTGGAGCATATGAAACATTGAACTCGGAATTTTGCCTCTCTTCTGAGCCTCGAACTTCATTAAAATCGCCAAGCAAGACCCACATATCGGGAAACGACCGTCTGACTTGTAACATTTCATCCCATAAAATTCTTCTTTCACCCGGGTCATTAGGAGCATACACATTAAGAACATTTATAACCTCTCCTGTCATGATTATTCTCCCAAATACCACCACAAAATGTCTGTGTTTCATCATCCTGGTTTGGCAAAATACTATCGGATCCCGTATAGAGAGCGAACCCCTCGAACGGCCCACAACTTCAATCGACTCATATTCCAAACGAGTGTTGCCCCAAAACCTATTAACCATAAATCCAATGTTCCCCGACATAGTTGTTTCTTGAATTGCGACAAAGTGAGCACCATGAGAAGTTTTTAATCCCCACACCCAATCCACATTCCTTGAGTCCCCGACTCCCCTTAAATTTAACGATAAAAAATTCATGACTCACCATTTAGAATGCCTTCTCTGCTGATTAATTCCTCCATCCTTTGTATAGCACCCCCAACCGGAAACCCACCTTCTCTCCAACCTCAATCGTAGCCTCATCCTCAGATAATGGTCTATCCCTGTAATCCACATCTGGAGCATCTGGTTACGTCGACATGTTATTCGGGCACACTTGGTGAAAATGGAACTTTAGGCGGTTTTGTTTGCTTCTCAAAGATGATATGACCAGTTGACCACTTTTTATGCATAACCAATGACTACAATAAGTTTAAGTAAGCAACGGTGTATAAATATTATTTGTGTTTTTGCAAACAATATACATATACAAATGGTTTCATAAATCTATTAAACCATTCAAAAAAAGTTTATTCGAGAGTAGTACTAATGAATGAGATTAATTATGAAATTTATAGCTCGGACATGATATGGTATTAGAGACACCCGCAAAAACTAATACCATTCATGTTTACCCGTCATTAACAATGGATGTATATATTTCTTTTTTATAATATTAATAAAATAATAATATAGTTGAAATTGCTAGAAATCTAAAATCCTTAATATTTTATATGTTTAAAATATAACTATGTATAACATAACACACATATATATATATATATATATATATATATATATAGACGTTACACGTTGCAGGGATTTAGTTTAGTCTTAGGGGCATCATGGTAATTATATACTTATTCAAGATTTATGGAAATTTAAATATTTAATCAATGTGAGAGATTATAGGGATATTTATTCAAATCATTAACCAACCAAAATATTGTTTTCTGATAAAATAAATGTCCAGATTTACACGAATTTGTTTAAACCCCACTATATTTTTTGAAGATAAAACACACTGATTAGAATATAACCTTATGTGTTTTATGTTCAACCAACTAACGCATCACTAAAAAAACATATTTAACAATCAGAATGTGTTTTTTGTTCAACAAACTAACCCAGTAGAACATAAAACACGCTAGCAATCAGATTGTGTTTTATGTTCAATAAACTAACTCATTTGAACAAAACACGCTAACAAGCAGAATGTGTTTTATATTCAACAAACTCACTAGAACACAAAAAATGCTAACATCCACAATGTGTTTTATATTCATAAAACCCAAAAACAGTAAACAAAATGTTTATATTGTGACCTAAAAAAAAAATACTAATATTAACCAAATGATAATGTAGAACATGCTTACGCTAGTGATGGCGATGAAAGGAGAATCGTATTTAATGAGTGATGGCGAAGGATTATGGATATCCAGCATTCTTCTCTGGGAGAGTCGCACAAAAGGAGAGAGAGAGAGAGGGAAATTAAATGAGAGTGCAAAAGATAGAGGGTTTATTAAATGAGTGTTTTTAATTTAGATGGTGTGTTATTACATAAATACCCCTATCATAAAATTATATAATAACATTATAACACAATTTACAAAAATATCACTCCTTTAATCTCGCCCACCCATCAAATCGATATAATGGCCATTTTTATTTCTCACCCTTCTTACAAAACACCTCATGTGTATCCTAACCTCATCCCCTCTCTCCCCCCCCCCCCCTCTCTCTCTCTCTCTATATATATATATATATACATATATATATACATATATATATATATAGGGGAATGATCCTGTACAAAGTGTTTTTTGGTAAGAACTGCGAGAATCAAAGGAGTGTATTTTTTTTAATTTTTTTCCCCATATTGTTAAACATGTATTATATTATTGAAAACTAAAAAAAAAAAATTTGGTGTAGAGTAATTACGTGTAGAGTAATTACATAATTACTCTAGTGTAAACTAATGTATTTACTTTAATGACGTAATTACACTAAAAAAATTTAATTTTTTTTTTGTATTATTCATCTAGAAAGTATGTTTAAGCACATGGGAAAAAAAAATTCTAAAAAAATAAATAAATTTTTTTTACCTCCTTTGATTCTCACAGTTCTTACCGAAAAACACTTTGTATTTGATCTTTACTCTCCCTCTATATATATATATATATATATATATATGGAAAGTATAAATTGAAAACCCAATTGAGTTGAGAAAACTTAGAAAACCAATGTAAAAACCATCTAATTTTAAAAAAAAAATACGCAGGGTTACGTACATGTATTTAAGCGTTTTGGGCAAAAAAAACGCCAATTGGATATTTTTAAAAAAAATAAACAAAGTTTGCGTTGTTACATATGTTAAAAAGCTGAAAACCAATGTTAATAGCTCTGTTACATATGTTAAAAGCTGAAACATATGTTAACAGCACAATCTTTGTTTCTTTTTTTTTTGGGGGGGGGGGCCCAAAACCCTTAAAAACATGTATGTTACCTTGTGTATTTTTTTTTTTCAAAAAAAAAAAAGATGGTTTTTACATGGGTTTTCTAAGTTTTCTCAACTCAATGGGGTTTTCAATTTATCCTTCCCATATATATATATATATATATATATATATATATATATATATATGTGTGTGTGTGTGTGTGTGTGTGTGTGTGTGTAAAGGTTCTGGAACAAATGTGAGAAGAATTAAGAATTGACATGTAGGATTTATACTTACATAAATTATAAGCTTCTTTATGCTCGTGTATCTAATAAAACTTGGTATATGTAGTTCGAGTTTGGGTACATTTATAATTTATTAAAAAAGATTCAATTTAGACTCAAGCTCAAGTTCATTTTCCCAGATGACCAAACATGTCTAGTTTGCCGTAAAGCGTGTTTGGATAAATATGGGGAGCATGCGCTTCACTGTAGAGAGTTATCGGGGTTTAAGTACATACACGATTTTGTTCAAGACATTTTAATGGATATCCTTAGACGAGCAGGGATCTTAGCAAAGAAAGAGGCCCCCGTTAACTTTCTTACAGACCCGGTAGAAATGAGGTCCACTTAACGTCCGGCTGACCAGTTAGTGTTTGGTTGGGAAGGTGGGAAACACGCATGCGTGGACCTTACGGGTCACACCCCGCCAAAGCGGAAACACGGGTATGTGACTTCGAAAGGTTTTCAAGCACAAGGTTTGAGCAACACATAAGATAGAACATAATGGATACCGACATTTCAAATTGTCTTACATAATAAAAATGTAAATTGTCTGAAATACGAGATCAAAAGTTAAACATCAAATATTAAATTATTATTGAAACTTGTCTCATGATGAAGGTACCACAAAGTGTGAAAAACATGCATACAAGATTTGTCAACATAATGTCGGTGAGTTCACGGGTTTTAATGCATTGTTTGTAAAGTTTTGTGAAATTTGTGTATGACCAATCAAAGCTAGCTAAGCTAATGATTACTGTGCCAACCATGTGTCCCATAACCAAACCTCTTAATTGTTGTGTCTCGCGCATTGTACAATAAAGACAACGTATAAATGGTAGAATACAAACACTCTTTTGTATGTAACCGATTAGAGCGACTAACCAAGAGTGGGGGTGTCAACCCAATAGATCTATTTAAGTGTTCCATGGCTACTGTTAGCTAATGGTTACAGTGTAAATGTAAGTACAATGACTGTTTAGCTCATCAACCGAATGTCTCATGTTTCACATGGTAGTCATGATAGAAATTCACCCTAATGTAATGTAACTAGTAATGTAGCATGTTTATCCCCCAAAATGTAAAATAGTAAAACGAGGCCGTGAAACTCACCAGGTGACTGGATATGTGGTCTAGCAAAGCTGAAAAACCGAAGTACTAGTGTCTTGACAATAAGAGCCCTATGATACCAAGGACATAGTAAGTAGTACATTCTTGTTGTTTACCATACAAGTTGTTCACCCGACTTGTGGACCCTTGTACCATGTATATGTGGGGCCATTGTTTGTGCACGTGACAATTACTACGTATGTTATATGTACTTTGTAAAGTGTACGGTTTCGTGAAATCAAGAAGTTTTGTTGTAAAAACACATTTATTGTTAACAAAACAGGCCCCACATGCCATCATAGGTGATTGAATATTTCCCAATCTAACGTGTGTGGTGAAATTATGGAAAAGCAATTGTTTTAACATGTGTTATATTATTAAAATGCCAAAGTTGTGTTTAACACATGTTATATATATATATATATATATATATATATATTATGTTAAAGTTTGAAAACACCAAGTTATTGTTATCCATCTATCACCATATACACATATACACCTCGGGTGTATGTGATCCTTCACATATGTCGATTATAACATAATGTGGACAGTGTACAAGTATATATGCGTGTGTATTTGTATGAGAACACATCAAAAGTAATTTTTGGTATGTTTTAATCACAA
This sequence comes from Ambrosia trifida, assembly GCA_028751855.1. Lineage (NCBI taxonomy): Eukaryota > Viridiplantae > Streptophyta > Magnoliopsida > Asterales > Asteraceae > Ambrosia > Ambrosia trifida. Next base: position 97,577,650 of record CM054130.1, read on the forward strand.
TATCTTAGTGTTTGATTGTAAATGGACATATATGTTTCAAGTTACAAGGGTTGAGGTTCGAGTGAAGGGCTAGGCCGAAGCCAGGGTAGTAATGTGAGATATTATAGAAGGTTAAATACATACCTATATTCCCGATTGGTGGAAGGAAATCGTGACCTTGTAAGTTTCTAGAATGAGAGTTCTTGTTGTGTGTTGTGATGTTGGGCCGAATGATGGTGATGTTGGAGTGAGTGTGTGTAAGTAGTGAATGTGTGTGATTTAGAACTCCATGATCCTCCTTATATAGTGGCCAAGAGAGAGAGAGAGAGAGAGAGAGAGAGAGAGAGAGAGAGAGAGAGCTAGGGGTGTATTTGTGGATAATCTTCTTCCCTTGATCATTGTTGCCAAAAAGTTGCTTTCTATATTGGTGATTGGAGTTGACATTGCAAAAAGTCTCCTTGTTCCTTCCCTAGAGGATCTTTCGGCCGAAGCTTGTGGGATCAAGAAAAGGGTAACAATCTACTATGGGGATGTGTTCATGTGTATCTATTTTGGTATAAGAATGTTTGTCATGCATGCCCCTTGTGTTCCTACTCCTTTTCGGCTAAAAAAGACAAAGCAAAAACACTTATGGCAAGCCTTTTTTTCTTGGGTTTGGAACATGGCAAAACATAAGGCCTATTCTAGTATAAATGGGTTGTCATTGAGGTGGTTTTGTAGCCATGTGATGTGTGTGTTTTGGGCGGCCGATGACAAAGAAAGGAAAAAAAGGAAGTTAGTTAGTAGTTAGTGTAATAGGAAGTGTTCATGTATGGGGAGATGTTCATGATGGAGGTTAAGGCCTATTTTGGTGAAGGTCAGAGACAAGAAAAAGATTTCCTTAGTTCCTATGTGCCAGAGCCGAATTGGAAGAAGCAAAACATATAGGGAAGGTGTTAGAGCTTATGGAATGTTAGTTTCTTTTCCATTTTGGTGAATGGTGAGTCTAATCCATGTGTTTTGAAAGTTGTCATGTTTTTATACACACACGCGCGTACACACACACACACACACACACATATATATATATATATACGCGTGCATACATACATAGCTACACATGTCCATCGTTTAGTTCTAGTTATAGATTTGATCACATGATTGTCTAGAAGCATACGTTACTTGGCTTATCATCATGTGTGTGTGTGTATATGGAATCGTGAATGTGGGTGTGGGTGTGACCGATTATATATACATATACACATGGTTTCATGAGCTAGTTATCTTGATTAGATTGTTATGTATATATGTGTGTGTATATGTAACACCCCAACCGATGGCGGAAACATCGAGATGTCACATAGTGACGATTGTTCAATAGCTCATGGACTAAAAGTGTAAATTTTGATATATTGACTAAGTAGTTTATTACATTGAAAGAAAAAAAATACAAGATACAATGATTCTAAAGTGACAACTAAAACTGAAATACAATGAATACAAAATCTAAGTAAAAATTCCAAAAGCTTAAAAGTCATCTTATAAATAACCAGAAACATGTACGAAAATAGTATATGTCAATACAAAAATGTATTGGTGAGCATACCCTGTTTGAATACATATAGTAGAAAAAGAGTTTCGCAATTCACGTGTTATACTGTCTACAATTTAGTGTTCAAGCTATGTACAAATGTCACCCATAATCAAACCTTTGTTTAATGAATCAAGAGTCACATATATATAGTATTCGCTCATAGTAGGCGATGAATAATCGTTCACACATAATAATAATTAAGTACTATTTATTGCTATGCTAGGCCGCAGAACGATTAATGATTCAGGTCATAAGTACACACTATCAGCGAATCAACAAGTAAAACACATACAAGAATTGTGATTGTGAATATAGAATAAACCATGATTAAGTGAGTGAAGTAATAAGCATACATGAGTCACCCCAAAAGTGTAAAACATGAAAAAGGGGAAAGATATACTCACATCCGCTAAGCTGAATTATCCTCTAAGCGTTATGAATGTATGTGAGGCGAATCCCAAAGTCTCAACCTAAAGTTTCAAGTTTCCAACATAAATGTCTAAGCTTAAAAGAGTCTAGGGTTTCTAATCTAAGGCATCTAGGATGTCTAGTCTAAATTTGGGGGTTTTAAGTTTAATATAAAGATGATGCGCCAAACAATTAAATAGTTTATAAGAATCAAAATACAAGAATCCATGAAGTAAATCGAGAGTATAACTTAGGTTCATATTATGAAATATAAACTAAGTTATATAATAAAAGTCATGATGAAAGAAATAAATTTAATAATCTTAAACTATAATCATTTATATTTATTATATTAAATATAAATAATTATATTGATTATTATTGAGGTGTGAAAAAAAATAATGAATAACTTGAGTTTACAAACGAAGTATTTAATATAAAGGTCATAAATTTGAAATAACTTATAAAATGGTTTTAAAAATAAGGTAAATTTATCTACTAACCTTGAAGGTCTCAAAATAATTTTTATAGAAATTTTGTAATTAAAATCGATTTATTATGAAGTTTATATGTTTAAATGTTAATTTACTCCATAAAAATGAGATATCATATAAAGACATTATAAAAAAAAAAGGAAAACTGATGTGAACATGATTCTAACATGATGAAATATTTTTACTCAAATTTTCATTTTAAAATAATTAAATTTCGATTTTATATGATTTAAATATGATTAAAACAACATAAATTCAAAATAAAATACAAAACACTCTTTAAGGTAAAAGTTTCTATGAAAACTCAATCTACTTACTTAAAAAGGCTCACAATAAATTTTATAGAGTTTTTGTGACAAAAACCTATTTAACATGAATATTACTTGTTTTAAAACTAATTTAACAAATAAAATAAGAAAACATATATAATCGTATCAAAATAAAGGGAAAATGGCAAGAAAATTATTCTAGCATAATGAAATATGTTTCTACCCATTTTTGTGTTAAAATACATTTAATACGATTTTATATGAATTAAACATGATTAAAGCGTCATAAAATAATTAAAAATACTAAACAGCCTCAATGAATTCCGGAATAATTTCTAAAACTTCTAATCAGTTATAGGAGAAAGTCTACCAAGTTTCATAATTTTTTTATAAGAAAGGAGTAAATTATGAATTTATAAAGTTCTATAAACTTTTAAATCAAAATTCCCAAATAATCTAGAACACCCTAAACCCTAGATTATCCAATTGAAACCCTTAGAGACTATAATTGACAAATTAAATAGATGGCTATTGATCTATAAATATGAATAAAGTATCATGCAAAAATAATTGGAAAAACTCACAACGTAACGTAGGTAGTCCAATTTGTAGAAATAAAACCGAAATGAAACTCAAGATTAAGCTTCCAAATTCGTCAGAAAACAAGAACTAATGAATTATTCTTGGACCTTTAACGCGTAGGATAACTACTAATCTTGATCAGAAATTTGGGAACTCAAAACAGAATTATACATGCAAATTGAAATTGATGAAACCCGCTACATGAATATAGTGATTAAATGATTTTTTTTCGTTATGATAATAAGGCACATATGTGTCTCTATATATATCTAAACCTTACATTAAAACATGATTAATACTCATAAATTCCATCAAATAAGAGTCAATGGTATTGACGGTTTCAAATGGGGAGTCAATATAGTTTATTGTAGTAAATACCAACATGAATTGTTGTTTTCATATGGATTTCATATAGTAATAATAAATAAATTGAATACTAATTTCTATATTTAATGCTATATTTATGTTGAATAGCCACAATAATTAGTTTGAACAAACAAAACTTTACTACAAAATTTTTATATGTTTTTAATGGCTATATTTTTTTAAATAAAATAAATGTTATTAGTAATTCTATTGTTAACGTATCAGTATTTAAACATTCAGGGTGTTACAACACTACCCCAAACGTGGCAAAGCACGCTAAAGCGTGCGAGAATAACCAACATGCTTTTGTCCCTTTGGCTCATTGGCACCAGAGGCGATTAGGTTCCTGACGAGAGTCCAGCGGGTGGTCCACAACAACTTCTCGACTCCTCAGGGGCGAGGATTTGTTTTATCTAGATTAAGGTTCTTTATCTAGAAGGGGTGGCGGCGCAGCTTGTTGCCCGCCTACCAGCTATCCTTATGTAATTTGAGTTTTTATTAAAAAGCTCCAATGAAAATTAAAAATAAAAAATAAATTACAACTAGATCAAGCTTTTACCATCTTGATTAGATTTTTTTTCATATAATTAACATAAAAAAAACCCACATATCAAGGTATAGTTAACAATGGTTACTGAAATTTATGCAATTAACAAACTTGAAATATTTTTAAGATTAATAAAATAAAAAAGAAATTGAGTAGTGTTCAAAGATTTATCTCGAGATCCTAGACATGAGATTCGGTCAAAAAGTCAGCCATGAAAGTTCTATACCCACAATTTTCGTACTTCTTGTTTTTAATTCTTTATTTATTAGTTATGACTCCAATAATAATAATAATAATAATAATTGTAATTAATATAATAAAATGTTTAAGTAGTTTTTTTTTTTTTGGAAGGCAAATATCATTAAAAACACAAACCGGGAAACTCCCAAGACGGGAGCCCCAAACCAAGAACACTTACATCACATCAAAATAAAACGACTTCCAATCGTTCCAATCCACCCCACCTTTTTTATCCCTATTACAAAACCACAAAAACGAAAGATATTTAATATCCGCAACAATCTCCACAACACTCCTCGTCTTTTTAGCAAAAATACGGTCATTCCTAGCTTTCCATAACCTCCAACAAGCCACCATAAAGATCCCGTACAAGATCTCTTTCTTACGAGGAGACCACCCCGACGCTTTAACCACCTCCATAATATCTCTAACAGAGAAGAGAAATATCGGCGGAAGATGCACCCAATTAGCTATACCGTGCCACATGCCAGAGGCCATAATACACCCCGTGAAAATATGATCCACGCTCTCCTCTTCACATTGACAATACTCGCACAACGTGTCTCCATTCCAAATATGCCTTTGACGAAGAACCACCTTAGTAGGAATACTATCTAACATAACTCTCCACAAAAACACATTACACTTCAATGGAACCCATTTACACCATCGAAAACCACTCGAGACACCATATCTCCCAACCCTTTCGGAAGCCAACCACTGCTTCGCAATTGAGACTGAAAAGTCTACGGGCCCCTTATCAAACCAGGCCCATCTATCTGGGCTCTCCAATGTACTACAGCCCGCCACCAATCTATGACATTGGATAAGTTCACTAATTTGTAGGTTAGTACTCGGGTAAGCCTTCCAATCCCACTGCACCGGCCCAAGCTCATTAACACCCACGATACGGTCAGCCACATAACACATCTTCCGTTTATCAAGCCTGAAAAGATTAGGAAACATGAACTTTAACGGGACCGGACAAACCCACGGGTCCAACCAGAACCTAATTTGGGCCCCATTTCCAAGCAACCCACGAAACATGTTAGAACCAATAGAATCCCCCACACGAATACTATTACAAGTTTTCACCACTTTATACCATGTACCATTAAAACGCGCTTTACTCGGGAAAGACTCCCATTGACGAGCCGACCCATGAATATCATCAATCACCCTTTTCCACATCGACCCCTCCTCTACTCTATACCTCCAAAGCCACTTTAAGATAAAAGCATTATTACTATCCCCAAGACGGCTAAGACCCAAACCACCAAACTTTTTAGGAAGCGAAACTCTATCCCAAGCCACCCAGTGAACTTTCTTATTATCCGAATCACCACCCCACAAGAATCTTTTAATAAGCGCCTCAAGACTATTAATCACCGTAGAAGGCGCCTTGAAAAGGGAAAAATAATACGACGGCAAGCTTTCCATAACTGATTTAATTAAAACCAACCGACCACCAATCGACAAAATCTTGGACTTCCATTTAGACAGTCTATTCTTGAAAATATTAATCACCGGATCCCAATTTCTAATCCTCCCCATGTTACATCCCATCGTAATACCCAAATAAGTGAACGGCAACTCCTTCGCACAACACCCCATAGACCGGGCCTGCTCCATAACGTCGGCCAGCTCCTTCCCCACCCCAAACAAATTAGACTTGTGTATGTTTATACGAAGGCCCGAACACAAATGAAACACTCTAAGAATTCGCCTCAATGTCTCAAAATTACTGCTAGACCACTCCCCCATAATCATGGCATCATCCGCATATAACAAATGAGAAAGAATCACACCACCATTCGGGAGACTAATACCATTAAAACACCCCAACCTACACGCCCTTCTCATCATACCAGCTAAAGCTTCCATCACTATAATAAATAAGAACGGGGATATAGGATCACCTTGTCTAATGCCTTTTTCACACGAAAATTCAAACGTAGGGGACCCGTTAACCAGGACCGAGGATCTAGCAGAAGCCAACACACCTTTAATCCACCTACACCAGACCTCAGGAAAACCCATTTGCCGCATAATAGACACCAAAAATTCCCAGTTAACATTATCATAAGCCTTGGCAAAATCAATCTTAAACATGAACAGCTCTTTACCACTACTTCTAGCCCAAGAAAGAACCTCACTAATAATGAGCGGGCCATCAAGAATATATCTACCTGCAATAAAAGCTGTCTGCGCTTCAGAGATCAAACTATCAATCACCTTCCTTAACCGGTTCGCTAACACCTTCGAAATGACTTTGCTGATGACACCAATCAAATTAATAGGGCGATATTCTCCAAGCTCCACCGGGTCTTTGACTTTAGGCACCAGTGTGATAAAAGACGAGCTCGCTCCCCTGCTTATCTCACCTGTCTCAGCAAAAACTTTAAAAATCTCCACAAAGTCACCTGAAAACAAATGCCAAAATTTTTTTATAAAACAAAAATTAAAGCCGTCAGGACCCGGCGCCTTATCACTCCCACAGTCCCAAACCGCTTCTTTTATTTCATTCTCAAGAAACGGCGCAATGATACTATCCGCAGCTATCGGCTCCAATTTCTTAATATCTTCAACCATAATAGTCGGCCGTAATTTAATATCTTCAATAAACTTTTCTCTAAAAAATCGAACCACCTCTCGCTTCACCACCTGAGGCTTCATCTCCCATTTATCCTTAATAATTAACCCCGGAATCGCATTAGAGACCCTTCTCGCATTAATGACACCATGAAAAAAAGAAGAATTTTCATCCCCCTCCTTCGCCCACCTAACCCTCGCTTTCTGTTTCAAGTCTCGGACATGAAGCATCTCCAACTCCTTGACCCTTTTACCCGCCTCTTCCATAACCCAAACCTCAGCCTCAGTTAAATCACGATTCTCCAAAGTCAACTCCAACTCCTTCATTTCCAACCTAAGCGCATCAATCTCTTCCTTCTCTTTCTTAACTTGGTTACTATACCAATTTTTAATACTGCTACGTAAAAACTTGAATTTGGCCATAAGCTTCAAGTCAGGGGCATCCGAATTGAAATCCTTAGTCAAGACACTTTCCACAACCTCCACAAACCCATCACGATGAAGCCACGAATTATAGAAGCGAAACGGTTTAGGGCCAAAATTCCGCGACTCAATCTTTAACAACACCGGGCAGTGATCCGACTCAACCCGATCCAACACTCTATATTCCGCATTACTCCACTTAGCCATGACCGACCACGAAACAAACACCCGATCAAGCCGACTCAGCTTGTTACTGGCAATATACGTGAATTTCCTGCCCCGCAACCCATACTCATGAAGCTCGGCATCGTCCAAAAAATCATTAAATTCTCTAGTCTCCCCGTCATGAAACTTGGAATTACGACGTTCCGAACGATCCCTAACACAATTAAAATCACCCGCAATAATCACCAACTCGTCATCGTTTGAAAACAATCGTTTAATTTCTTCCCAAACCACCCGCTTATCAACAAGTTTCTGCGGACAATAAACATTAATAAACAACACCTTTTGACCATCATTAACCAAATGGCCCGAAACCCCAAGGATATATCTATGTTTAACCACGGACTCCTTCTTGAACAGTTTAGAGTTCCATATAGACAACAACCCACCCGACCGCCCTACCGCATCGACAAAATCAAAATCAAAGTCCCCTACACCCCAAAAACTACGAATATTAACCCCCTCCAAGGATTGGAATTGAGTTTCCTGTAACATCACAAACGCAGCCTCATTAGCCAATTTTAAGTTTCTTAACCACGCACTCTTAGTCGTGGATCCCAGCCCCCGAATGTTCCAAGATATGCAATTCATGAGGACACCGATTGAAAGCCTTCATCGTTGATCATTTGTCGGAAAGAATCCTCGTATTCACCAAGGTTAGTCGCACCCAACTCATGACCCAACTCCACTGTTGCATTAACCTCTCCATTCACTTTTGAGTCGACCTGTTTGTCCCCCACGTCTACCCCATTAATATCCTGTTGCGTCCGAGTCTCCTTCAACGAATTAGAATGTCCGCCTTGAATATTAAAAATAAAACGATCTATATCGTAAGGATCGTCACCCCCATCTCTAGCCCGTTTCTTAGGCCTATCCGCTCCCGGAGGCGAAATAGACTTATCGCCACGAACCTTTTTACGAAACCGGCCACGTTTGCATTTCCTCGCTCCCGAAAATTCAGTAGGATCCGGCATACAAAAACTTTCCCCAGTCTGTTCTCCCAATCTGTTGTCACCCTGCGCTTGTTGTTCAACCTCAGCATGCAAGCCATGCAAATTATTTCCCCCTACATCCTCCTTCTCAGCAACCACGTGCACTTGCTCGCTATGACCACCATCATTCATAATACTCTTGTCACTCCTCGACTCTACCACCCTCTCCGCTACCTGAGGCCCAATACAAACCGGGTTCCACACCCCTACTTCTTCCTCGACTAACACCAACGACGTCACATTCCGCCATATCAACTTACAACTTTGATTGATACGAGTCATAGAACTAACAAGAACCCCAATCTTGACGCTGGACAAATCCTCCAAGGTCTCACCAATCCCCGCTGACTGAACCACCCTACCAAACTTAGCTCCAACCATCTCCACCACCCTATCATCTAACAAGTACATCGGAATGCCGGAGATACGTAACCAAGCAATTCGATCAACCGGAAAATTCTGACCTTCCCAAACCACCAAAGACTCAAATACATGAGACCACACATCTTTGGTGATCAAGAAGTCCATCATCGCTACTTTATCATCAAATATCAAAAGAACGGACAACCCACCAACATACCGAACCTTCACATTCAACAATCTCACTTCAACTAACCAACTTCTAAGAGCCATTAGAGCTTGTAAATCCCTTGTACGAGCGGCCAAAGCCCACCCCTTCCATAATGGATTACCAACGAACCCATCATCCACAACAATCTCAGTAATCGGCCCCTCTTTATTCAACCCCAGCAACGTGTCTTTAAACGTCCTACCATCATCAACACGAACCCCATTCTGATCCCCATCAACTACCGGAACCTGATCATCTCTTACATTCCCACCCACGTTGTCATCCTCTACCGGAACCCACTTCTTCTCATCATTCCTATTAACCCGCTCCCCATCCACAAACCTAGCCAAAACTATGAACAGTTTGTACGACCCAATCCACACATCCTTCATATCCCTCTCTAAAGCAATCGGATCTCTTAAGCACTCCAAACACATCCGCCGACGAACACCCTTCAGGGAGGTTTGACACAAAATACTTGGTCACCGTTTCTTCACTCGGCTTCGATCCCGCAACATGATTACGTTTCTTTCCTTTCCTGCTATGAGCATCATACCAGATCCCTTCCTTGAAACGATCCCTGCTCGCCATAATGAAACTTGAAATCCTTTTCGTCTTTGCCGCGAGCAAGAATAATAAATAAATGTTTAAGTAGTTTAGCTCTAGAAATTTGGATGGGTACACAAAAAGTCAAGTTGCAATTATGTAAAAGTCAACGTAACACGACACACATACTATATCATAGCATTGTTTTTTCAAAATTGAGATGAGGTGATTAAAAAATAGGCCTATTAAACATGAAACCTTTTTAAACAGTGTAAAAAATGTTAATTAATATACTAAACATTATTAAAATTGTGCTGAAAAGGTTAGGTATTATTTAGATTAGTATAGTTTCACTTTTCTTTTTGGTTTTGATTTCAAGTCACATTGAATGTCTTGCTTGGAACCATGTTGTTCAAAAAAGAAATCCACAATCACTATAGGGTTGAACTTGAGACTACGAGTTTTCGAGAGCTACACTTCGCCGACTAAGCTAGACAATATAATGTTATGATATATTAAGTTTAAGGCATCATGTATGAAGGTTATGTCAGGAATCCAGACTTGAAGCGTTCAAGCGCGTACTGCGTACACACATTCATGTACACACTCTAGAGTAGTCTTGTGTTCTTACTTGAGTTATTGTTTACTCGGGGTACTTTACCTTGTTTACATGTATGGTTTAGAAGATAAACTGACCTAATTCGAGAACTAAGTGAGATAGAGTCCGTGACAACGGACACTATTATTACAAGTATTACAAGCCTTACAAGCTTGGTCATTTGCAAAAAAAGGTCCTTTACACATGTAATTATTTAACATTGGAAATGCTTTTGTTGGTGATGCTACAATTGTGTGGCAATACATCCATGGATGACTAGAATTGGCCATATGAGAACAATCATTGATCGAATAGGGGCGATTTTTTTCAAGATACGCCATTAAGCGAGATGCCTTTCTTAGGGATATCACCAATTATCATAATAAAAAAAACTTTATAGAAGTCTTAGCTCTGATACCATGTAACGTGGAATATCATATGCACGTAAAACAAAATATCAATAGTCTTCACCATAATCAAGAATCTCACCAACATTGTCCAATTATGAGATATACTTTGCTAGAATTTAACAAGAAAACATCTTTGAAACAAACCTTAAAGTACTTATTGGCTAGTCTATAACTTACTCTATCACCTCATAACTAATATCCAATGCAAAAACAAAAAGAAAAAAGAACACTATGAATGTTTAGAACATGTATGCAAGAGTTTATATCCGTGTCGTTAAATCAGAAATCAACGCGTAAATTACTTAAGAAAGCTAAGGTATATGGTGATGTAGACTTCCCAAATAATGAGCACCAAGAAGGAAGCTTCTCAAGAACCCTTTTGACTTTAGGAGTCAATCTGTCAACATCTGTTCTTAATTTCAACAGTAGACCATCATCCTCATCACCTGGTACTTGGGTATAATTTTTGACCCAATAAAGAGTCAAACCTAATCTTTTTGGTGCATTCTTCCCTCCTGAATACTGAATGCTATGCCATCCATCTGAACTACTTTTTGTGCCAATTTGAATCAGTTCCTCGTCATTTTCGGCATCTGAAGAGATAACATTAATAAACTATAATTACTGTGACAATAGGGTGTTAAAAACTAATAACTATAAAGATCGCAAAAATCGTACCTTTGAGTCTGAAATCTTGTATTTTATTGGCATTGATTGAGAGAAACCAACGTGTTGAAAGTTTGGTGTCGATTGTAACTTGTGTGAATCTTTCATCTGTTTTTGAATCGGTTTCCACATTTAGTGTTGGGATATCATTTTTGGTCCATCCGTTGACCGCGTCGTTCTCGGTCCAACAACTATATGCAGTAGTGAAAGTGACAAAATCAGTAATATTTTCTCTTCCACATACAAACCCTTCATCAATATGTTCAATCTCTTTCGTTAACTTCCCAGGGGTAGTCGAAAATAAAGATATAAAAGAGTTTGGCTCTTTGTTTTCCCCATTTCTTCCAGATGCTTCCACAACATGAACAACCTGAGAATCATCATGGATAGACATAGGTAAATCACAACCCAAAAAGCCTAAATAGATCCCTTGAAGTGTTTTATTGTAAGAAACAATAATTTAATGAAAAGCAAATCTCCTATTGTTTATACCATTTTCCTACGTTATTTCATTCTTCATTTACTGCGTCCCATTTCCCTTACCCGTATCAAGTAAATGGGACCAAAATCATATTTTGTGAGAACCACAAATTTGAATGTAGACAAAAGAAACGGAGCCTTACATTTACGGTTCTGGAAACGTCATCAGTGAATGGTGGGATGATTCCAGTTATCACCACAATTAGTGAAAGACCGCACACAATTAAGCTTGCAATCGCAATAATTTTTTTTGCACCTGGAAACAAAATATAAGTATGAATAGGCACGAAAAATAGAATCATACAGGAAAACGTAGCTACTAAAATGATCGACTTTCACTATGCATAAAACAATCAAAATGTTTGTTGTCACCCACATGAAGAAAAATGGAAGGCTGCTTGTTGTCCCTATTTTATTACACAATTCTGCGTTTGACTTTTAATAGTCAATGGAACTACTCAGAAATGTCAAATTAATATGAAGTCAAAGGAGTCAAATCCATTTAAGTTCCGAAAAAAGTCTCCAACTTTCAAAGGTCATATAAGGATCTTTACTTAAAGCGAAGGAGCAATTTTAGATATCAATATTGCAAAGAAGGAACAGAATATAAAAAAGAAACCTGATATGTGGATATATGAAAGAATATACACCAATGTAAGACATATGACAGCCGATATGTACACAGCAACCATTACACTCCCCAACCACTCAGGACTGCCTCCGGGATTCCTGCATCGATATAAATCAACACTAGAACAAAAATCTAACCCTTTGATTAAAATTTATAGGACATTTTTTATAGGGCAAGTGACTGCAGTTACTATTAATCATTACACTGCAGCAAGTCTCTGAATTCAAAGCATATAAAAAAACTGGTTACAAAAGAGAACAAAAAAGATTTAGGTAATTTTGACTTTTCATGTCAAACTTCCAATTTTTAGAAGAAAAAAAACATATTATTACAATGCCATGTAATACCTGTCAAGACGAACAGCCATACCAGCAAGTGTTCCTGCTAATCGAATAAACATGCCACCAGAGACTAAGAACGGTACAAAAAGTGCGAATAATAAAGTTATTGTTTTGAGTGCCTTTGGTGCACGAGCTGGAGATAAGGTTGCTTCAAGCAATCCATCTATAGATATCAGGAACTTCTATCAGTTAAAATATAACTTCGACCAAATAAAGAATTTTTTTTTTTCAGAAAGTGAAACTTACAAGCAAAAGCTGGGGAGACTAGCCACACAAGGGCTATATAGGAAGATCCAACTTTTAAATAATGACCAACAATTAAAAGTATAAGCCATTGCAACAAACCACTTTTATATAATGATCTTTCAGCTTCCAGCTTGGCCCAGTTGGATTGAACCATAGGAGATAGATTCTCCATTTTCTTGGAAAGTACATGTGATATATAACTTTTTAGAATAAGATAACCGATATGTTGACCGGTCAAAGCCCCAAGGAAAGCAGGGGAAGCAAATAAACCAAAAATGAGCCATGGGGTTGAAACGAAGGGAACCGGTGATGATGAAATGAGTGGTAGAATGAAAGCAATGGTGCATGAGAAAATTAATGAAAATATCCACATCAATATTATGCTTAGTAATGATAAGGATAAAGAAACCGCAGCAGGTCGGCCACCCATAACAAGTGATGTAGCCCATATCATGATGGATTGCATTATGACTGAATTGTAGAGCATGTTGGCAAGACGTTGACGAAATACAACCATGTACATTCCCTGAATTTCACAGTAAATCGCATTATTAAAAACCCTGTTTAGTTGTGCAAACTTTAAACCAATTTGATATAGAGTTAATAAATCAAGTTTTATAATCCAGAAAAATAAACATAAATCGTGGCGTATGGAAAGCTAAAAGTACCAATATGTCAAAATATATGGCAGCATCGGTATCAGTTTTCTCAGTGACTGCCATAGCTTTGCCTTTAGAAAGTTCAGAGGATGCAGCAGCATGCAGCAGAAAAGCAAGCATATTTTCTCCAAGATGTTGAAGGGAACCAGGTTTTAAAAGCTTCAACTTGTCATTCTGCAAGTGAATATACGATCACTTGAACTTAGTTTACAATAGTCATACTAATGGTGTTACAAGTTTCAACAATACCTTTGTGTGATACACAGCAGTATTATCTGCATAAGCAAAGTCAAGGCCAGACAGACCAGCAACCTCTTTATATACTTGAAAATCAGTAGCAGATTTTATAAAACCCGAAGTGAAAAGATCCTGCGGCACTAAAGAAAAATGGAAGTTAAAAATCTAGAACTAATAAATTTAACGACATAATATTATAAAAGAACGAAAAAAGAAAATAATACACACCTGCGCAAGAATTTGGGCAGATGGGTATTTCGCTACCAATGCATAGTTCTCAATAGCCCATGGATGAGGACCTGCCTGCCGAAATGAGCAACATGTTGAGGAAAGTACCACGGTTGACAGAATTTTGACTTAAATTTGATGAGAAGTTATTTTTGTTTTCTTCATCTAATGGCAGTTTCTTTATGGTGTTAATTACCTGAAATATAGCAGATGTGCCTCCAATGCCCATGGCTTCCAAATCAATAGCCATACGTATGGTGCTACTCCACGGATGCTGCAGTAATATTAATATATTATATGTCATCAGTCATCACTTGGAAAAAAAGGATAACAACAATTATAATTGCAAATTAAAACATTATGTTTAAGGAATCCACATTAACATTAGCAAAGATTCATACCTGAGTTATAAAACTGTGTGCACCATTTAAGCCCTCTTCCTCCCCAGTATTAAACAAGAAAATAACAGAATTTTTAAAACCATGAGCCCATTGAGAGATCCCTCGAGCAAGCTCTAGCATAACAGCTACACAAGAACTGCAGTCACCAGCTCCTTCCCTTTATTAACAACACAAAACATTCAGTTTCATTATCAGTTTTAAATAAATAAAATCGCAAAAATATTGAATCGAATATAAGTAATAGATGGAACAGACATACGCTGAGTAAACAGTATCTATGTGAGAAGAGACCAGAATAGCACTATCTGCTGCTTCAGAAGCGTATTTTGGCGATATTCTTAAAACAACATGTTTGAGATCTGAATAAACAAGTGTTTTTCCCTTAAAAAGTCCCCCGACTAGAATATTAGCACCTGAGCTTACATGGAAAAGGTCCACTTCAACATCAACTTCCCAGTGAGCAGTTTTCTTAATATTCTCAGCGGCTTCTAAAACATACTGCAAAACAAGAAGATTATAGCAAACGAACAAATTTGAATATGGATGTCTAGTCTTCTGGGCTATAATGTGCATGCAAAATAAAGGGAATTTGGAGCCGAGGGTCTCAACGGGAGCAACCTCTCTATCTCTTGGGATAGACCGATAGAGGAAAGGTTTGCCCTCATCCCACCCTCACCAGACCCTACCAATAGCTTTGCTATGCGTGGAATTTTACTAGGTATCATAGTTTTTAAAAGCCCTCACTTCATGCACCTAGGCCCATTTTCCACACAAGGCTCTGTAATTGTGCTTCTGGTTCCTAGGCCCTCACTTCAGCTCCATAGGCACACCAAAATACTGATTTATCATTTTTTATTATTATTTAATGAAAAATTATTGATCTCTAAAATCTAAGCTTCCATGATACTGATTTAGGCAACTTTCATCCAAAATTCTGATCCAGTTTATAATTTTTAGAACCTTAGAACTTTCAAGGGTTTGAAATTACATATCAATCTTCACTATTTTAGAACTTTTGGTATTAATTAGATGATATTAAATGTCATATAACAGCTTTTGTTTGTTTTATTTGAAGAATAGCATTATTCTAATACAAAATACTTTTTTTTTTCACTTAGGTGCACTTTTCTTTTCTCAAGCCCTCACTTTTTTTGCGCCTTGCGCCTAGGGCCCATGCAAGGCCTATGCGCCTTGAGTGCGCCTAGCGCCTTTGATAACTATGCTGGGTAGTGTACTTTAGGAATTCTCTACGATTAAATGATTATCGCATAAAGTGTATCCCTTTGTATTGTCTATTGATAATTGCAAGTAGATAGTTAGGATGTGGTTTTACTAGTTCCATACTTATATAACTTCTATTAGGCCTGCATTTCCTGATTTTTCTATATTACCATCACCTACGGCAACACTAAATTTACGGCATGTTAATAAACATTAGGCACGTGTGTATATTTGTGTGTCGTGTATTCGCTTAAAACATATACCATACCTGCAAACCAAGCTCCAGCTTATCCGAACCAACAGGATGAGGACCCAACTGAGTCAGCTCTACGACATGCTTCATCGCCTCTACCTCCGAAAACCCCCTTTTTCCCACCCGTTGGGCCGTAAGAGGCTCCGGCAAACTCTCAAACTGATAACGATGAACCGCCCATACCCCGTGTGCAATCAAGATAAACAAAGCCAAAATAACATAACCCGATCGCTTCGCAGTCACTACATTCTTAATTTTTGTGACAGTTACCGCATTCCCTGACTTAGATACCTCATCACTCGATCCCTTTGACCTGTTTCTCATTCTAGTTCACTTAGGCAATTGATCGAACACCTGGTGTGCAACCAAGAAACACCATAAATGTATTAAATTAACAGTTTTTACAGTACTAACAGAACTTAATAACAAAACCCAGATAGTAGTTAAAGGGATATGATCATTACTGATGGTCTGATGGGATTTACCTCAATCTTTTACATGGGAATTATACAAATAATTGAAGTGTAAAACTAAAGAAGAACAGATCAGATCAAATAAGTGAAGAACTAACCTTAATGATGTTGTATATGGAGAGTGAATTGGGCAAAGGCTAAGGTTGTATCTTGTATGTATGTATGGTAAACCTTTTGACTTTTAGTCGGAAGTGTTGTTGCAAGTGACGCAATGCGATTCATCTTTTAATAAATACCCCCAACGCCCCTCATCTATCAACTTTCATGTAAACTAATTTTTTTTTTTTACCTAGACGCGCATCAGAGTTAAAACGTAGACTAATTTGAATTTATACGGTCAAATCATAACGTATAATATGTGATCCGAGTCATACACGTAACGTACAAAATAAAGTATAAAAATGAGCAAAACATTTACGTCGAAACATAGACAAATCCAAAATTATACGAAAAAAATTACCCAAATTTTGCGTCGAAATGTAGACGAACTCGGATTTACACTGATTATACGGCGTGATTATGTATAGATTAATATCGACCCTTTACGTCAAAACGTATACAAACTTGATTTTAATTGTCAAATCAAAATGTATTATATTTGAAATCGCCTCTTAAATTGTTTTTAATGTATGTACTTTAAAATCGACTGACATATGGCGATTATTGAAATAGATACTTAAATTATATATGAGTAGAGAAAATAGTTGGAAGAGATGAAAAGTTACCATCCTACAATTTTTTAAGTCGATAGCAGTGGAGTATATCATTTTTATTTATCTTCAAAATGGATCTTCACTGCTTACCTATTGATTGTTTTATTTAGTGTCGTCCATGTGATCGATTGTTTATCCATAATAAAGATTGAACATGTAGGTCAATATCCACATATGCTCACTTCACACATTAGAATCGTCTATTATCATCATCATCATCGTTATGACATATCATTTGATATTAATTTGGTTGTTTTTTTCCTAGGTGCACATCGCAGCTCTAGAATGTGTTGAAGAAGTGATAAAGTTGTACAGAGACTTCACTCAGGCTATAGGGTGTGGAGACATGAAAATGTTCATGTCTCAATACCACCTAGGATTCCACCTAGGATGGCTCTCATGTTCTCTTGGTTGAGACATACCAAGGGTGTGGAGACAACCCTCCCCGTTTTATTATTAATTAATTATTAAAATGTTGATTGGCCAAAAAAACCCAACTTTCAATCCAAAAAAAAAAAGAAGAAGAAAATACCTAATTGGTGCGTCCCATACGTTACGAAAGAGACGGGAGGGACGGGGTGCTTGGGGACGGGGGTAGGGGGTGGTGTTGATGTCCTAGACATGGCAAAAAGGAATGGACGGGGGGTTGGGGGCGTCTATGCACCTCATAGCCTCATCTCTAGCTGACAAGTGATAATTAATCATCCCACCATGCACTCCTCTTAAATCAATCATCATCATGACATATTATTTTATACCATTTTGGTTGATTTTTTCCCAGGTTCACATTGCAGCTTTAGAACGTCTTGAGGAAGTGACAAACTTGTATAAAGACTTCACTTGAGCAAGATGTACACATGTAAAATTAGAAGTAGATTTTATGAGTTGTTGAGTGTTGATCATTAAAAAAAATCCTGAAAAGACAAGCTAATCTTTTTACAGTAAACACATTTTATTACTTGACATTAGATTTTACTTATGTAAATACAATAAAACTAGCTAGAAAATTGGGTAGTTTTGATTAGAGGTGTACAAAATACCCGAACCCGAAACCGAACCCGAAAAAAATACCCGAACCCGGGTATTTTAAAACCCGGGTATTTAAAAACCCGGTTATTTAATACCCGAACCCGACCCTACCCGGTTATTTAATACCCGAACCCGACCCTACCCGTAGGGTATTTTCGCAAACTAATGTATTAAAATTAAAATTTTACTACAAAAAACACAAATATATATAAAACATTTATGTTTTATTTATAAAATCGCATACCAATTTCTATTTTAAGTTATAAGTGTAGCATAAAATACCTAACCAATTTAATTTATAACATAAAACATATTGTAAAAAAACAATATATAGTATAACCAACCCGCCCGAGTTGACCCGAACCCGACCCGTTTAGCTAAACGGGTTCGCGGGTTTGACCCGAACCCATTTAGACTAAACCTAAACCCGCTAATTTCGTGTTAGGTTCGGGTCGTGTCGGAAATTCACACGCTTACTTGAAAATAGGTATCTAGTACCCAAAAATGGGTATACCCGAAACCGGGTATTGAAAAACCGAACCCGAACCCGACCTGAACCTGGTATATAGGGTATGGCTTTTCACGAAAATACCCTACCCAAACCCGACCCGATTATTTCGTAATACCTGGTTATACCCTACCCGGTCATACCCGAACCCGGGTACGTAACCGAACCCGGGTATTCAAAAACCCGGTTTTGTACACCTCTAGTTTTGATAAACTGTAAATATGTAAATACAAAAAGCATCAAATGGCCTTCTTTCAAATCCAATTATCGCTCATGTCACCGACCCAATAGTACAAGGCCCACTAATAAAGTCCAACACTAAATCCATATAACAAGACTTGCTGTAATTACATCCCAAATAGTTGGGTCGGGCCAGTTGTGTTCTCTAAGAACTCAAGGAGTGTTGTGTGAATGTGTGATAATTTACTCAGCCACTTAGCTTCACCGATGTTTTTAACATGATTCCATCTTAATAAAGTTGACTATCATGTTAGTGGGTTAAGGCCAGGGCTCAAAACCGGATGGGCAAAACTTTGTATCGGAACGAGCCGAGATCGATATCAGGGTATATACTGAGAGATATCGCACTAGTTTTCGGGCTTGTTTATATATGGTTTGCATGGGCGGTTCTTCACTAGGGTCATACCGAGCCTCGGCTCACCCAGTTTTTTCGTTTCGTAGTGTAAATTTTACCGAAAATTTCCAAAAATTTTTACATGTATTGAGTCTAGCCCTACCAGATTTTTCGTTTAAGATCCGCCACTGATGGTTTGGACCGGTTGTTGGCCTTAGTGCTTTAATGACTTGTATTGTGTGTTTGATATTCATACAGTTATACTCCCTAGACCAGCTGGGGAGATTAAGAATGCCTCTCAATGATAGGGCTATATTTCTTCTAATCATTTTACGATTTTGTTTTTAAGATGAAATTTTAAAAATATCAAATGCTAAAGAAATGAATTATACATCCACGTTGTAAGGTCCTTATAAAAAATGAAATCAAACTTATTATATGTAGCTCTAAAGGATCTAAAAGGCGAACCTTAAAATTCAAGCCATTATACACAATAAATTTGAATCATATATCCTCCGATTCATATATATAATACACGCCCTTAATAAAAGACTACATATATGACTTAAGAATGGAAACAAATTGTACAGATTATTGATTTTCAGACCTTTTTTTACAGCTTGAGGTGAGTAAATTTCGTAATGAAATGTAAAAAGGACAAATTGGCAAAAATATAAAAAATGTTTGGGGCATTCCGAGAATTGAACTCGGGACCTCTCGCACCCTAAGCGAGAATCATACCACTAGACCAAATGCCCGTTTTGGTTATCTGTTTCAAGTTTAATATTCGGTGGTACCGTTTCAAAGCATTGTTTTTTTTTATTATCATGGTTGCAAAATATGATAACATAAAAATGTACATTTGCTAATAAACAACTGGGCAAAGTCAAGACACATGATGAGAACGAGCATAAATCGGTTGACGGTGGTTCTTTATTTAGTCTCGATAATTTATGTGACCTTTTGCTCTTGTGTTTTCTATATACACTTTGTGTTATTTGTATCATTACTATAATGTAAATATAAGTTTCTTTGAGTTAGTACCATTATTGGGAGCACCTTTCTATCTTTTGAGATAAGAGGTATCAAGTCCCCAGAGGCTCAGACCATACTTCATGAGTGAGATATTACCCGATACATTTGTTTGTTTGTTTTTGTTTCATTTTGTCGTAACATTAATACTTCATCCTTTGCACCGTATTTTCTAGGTACACAAAAAGTGCACTTTGTGTGCTCTTTTGTCCTCAATTTCTCTAGTCGTTAGTTTCATGTAACAGTTGGAACCGCTGTTCAAGATGATCATGTTATACTATGTGCTTGATTGTTGGCGATGGACCATTTTCCATTTTGCCTCAGATTCACATTCTTGCTAAAGAACAAACCATTCTATTACTATTAGGCTTGAATATCTTTGTTGGCCATCAAATCCATGGCTCAAGTCCATTCAGGAACATGCTTAGTTGCTTACTGTAAAAATTATAGACTGATATTATTATTATGAATCTTACAACCAAATATCATCAACAGATGACAAATACACAATCACCACTACACCGGCACCCTATTCTAACAATCTAACAGGAATACAACTCTCAGGTCTTAACACAAAGACCTTAATATCAAACCCTAGATCTAGAATGGACTCAAAGTGAAAGTGAAAGAGTACAAAGAATAATATCTGAGATAAAGTGAACGTAAACTTCAGATTGAAGAGAGAGAGAGTGTCATATATAGGTGAACATATAGGCTTGGGAAGAAACACACCCAAGCCTATTGTGACCGTTGGATGAAATAACAAAAACACACTAATCATCCATCTTGACCTTTAATTCTGCTTCGTAATATGGTTTGGGGATTGCCAACGTGGACATCAAGTAGCAGACACGAACTGGGCCGTAGCTGGGCCATACACAATCTTGACCAACTCTGCTCCAAAGCCCAATCCTGAACCAAAGACTCTTGGACTATTATCAACTCAACTCAGCAGCCTATGTCCATCAACAGCTTGAGTCCAAAACAATTATACCTGCAATAATCCTTAACCCAGAAATAAGAACTTATTATTACATATATCATATGTCAACCTGGACACATTTTAACACACCCCCCCCCTCAGGTTGATAAGCAAAGACATCAAACATGTTCAATTTTTGACACAAATATTCATGTTGTGAAATGAGAAGACCTTTTGTGAATACATCTGCTAACTGTTCTTTAGATTGGACTTTAATAGTTTGAATTTTTCCTTTAGAAATATAATCTCTTAAAAAGAATAGGTCTAGTTCAAAATGTTTCACCCTATCATGTAATAATGGATTAGCTGCTATAGTTATAGCAGCACTATTATCACAATAAAGAGACAAAGGAAACAGTACCTTAACATCCAATTCTGAAAGTAAATTAGCTAACCAGATAAGTTCACATGTCGCAGAGCACATGGCACGAAATTCAGCTTCTGCTGAAGATCGTGAAATTGTAGCCTGCTTTTTACTTTTCCAAGATACCAGATTGTTGCCAAGGAATATACAATATCCTGTAACTGATTTCCTAGACTCTAAGCACTTTCCCCAGTCCGAGTCAGTAAAGGCTTTTAACTCAAAATCAGTACCTTTCTTAAAAATTATTCCTTTTCCAGGAGATAATTTCAGGTACCTTAATAATCTAAAAGCCATTTGCTGATGAGCCTTAGAAGGCTTATGCATGTACTGACTAAGTACATGGATTGTATAGGCAATGTCAGGTCTTGTGTGGGACAAATAGATAAGTTTGCCAACCATTTTTTATATGCAGTGATATCAACTAGTGACTCCTTTCCTTTTGCACACAAAGTGGAAACAACATAATGTTGCTCAATAGGGCTGCTGACAGGTTTGCAGCCAGTCATCCCATACTCAGCAAGCAACTCTATGCAATATTTCCTTTGTGATAAGCAAAGTCCCTCATTAGACTCTATGACTTCTATACCTAGAAAATACTTTAGAGTTCCTAGGTCCTTAATCATAAACTTGGAGTTTAAAAAAGTTTTAACATAAAGAATCTCATCATAACTATTTCCAGTTATCACTATGTCATCAACATAAACTAGCAACACAATGAACACAGAATTTTCATTTTTAACAAACAAAGAATGGTCACATTGACTTTGTTTAAAACCTAACTCCTTAAGAACTCCAACTAACTTGGAGTTCCACATTCTAGGAGCCTGTTTCAAACCATACAAAGACTTATTTAGTCTACACACTTTGTTTTCATTTTCAGAAAAATAACCATCAGGAGGTTTCATGAAAACCTCTTCATTTAACTCACCATACAAGAATGCATTGTTGACATCAAGTTGAAACAATGACCAACTATTTTGAACAGCTAATGCAATGACAGTCCTAACTGTAACCATTTTCACAACAGGTGAAAAGGTTTCATTAAAGTCCACTCCTTCTTTTTGACTAAACCCTTTGGCTACTAATCTAGCCTTATACCTCTCAATCTCTCCTGTTGATTTGTACTTTATTTTATATACCCACTTACTTCCTATGGCTTTCCTGCCAGGGGGTAAGTCAACTAGGGACCAAGTATTATTTCTATTCAAGGCTTCCATTTCCTCATTCATGGCTGTGACCCAATTTGGATCACAAGAAGCCTCAAAATAAGTGGTTGGTTCAACACTTTTGTTTAAAGTAGTAATAAAACAAACATTTTCTAAAGAGAGATTAGAATAATTTACTACTCTCTCAAGTCCATATTTAACCTTACCACTAACAACAAAATCATTAAATTTCTTTGGAAAGTTGGTTGACCTAGCTGACCTTCTAATACTAGAGTCAGCATTTAATTGCTGCTCAGTATGTCCCTCAGATTGGTGTTGATTTTCATTCCTATGCACACCTTCTGCCCTAACAGGTTCTGCTGAACTACTGGAGGGTTGCTGTGTTCCAGCCATACCACTACCAGAAGTATCAGCTGATCCAGATTGCTGAAGACCATGTGCACCAGTCCTTTGTGTTACCCCCTGTTCATCATCGGGAAGAGGTTCATCACTAGGATAGTTGGATGCATTGTGTTCAAAACAGTCAAAAAAAATTTCATTATTAACAGTTTTATCAAAAACATTTTCTTTCCCTACATAATTTTTATTTTCTTTGAAAGGAAAAACAGTTTCATAAAATCTAACATCTCTTGAATAACTAATAGTCCTAGTTTCTAAGTTCCACAACTTATACCCTTTCTTCTCATTAGAATATCCTAGAAGAACACATTTTTCAGTATGACTACTTAGTTTATCAGTGTCATTTAAAACTGTACTGAAACACAAACATCCTATGATCCTAAGATGTGAGATAGGGGGTTTAAAACCATATACAACTTCATAAGGGGTTTTTCCATTCAACACAGAAGTAGGTGTCCTGTTAATAAGGTAAGTGGCAGTTAGAATGCATTCAGACCAAAAACTCAAAGGAAAACCACTTTGAAACAATATTGACCTAGCTACATTCAATAGGTGTCTATGTTTTCTTTCAACAACTCCATTCTGTTGTGGAGTATACACACAAGTGGTCTGATGAACAATACCATTTTTCTTAACAAAATCTTTCATTTGATTGTTCACAAATTCTAGACCATTGTCACTTCTTAAGATTTTAACTTGTTTTTTAAACTGGGTTTTAATTAAAATGACTAAATTTTGAATGTTTTCAAATACCTCATCTTTGTATTTCATTAAGAAAACCCAAACAGACCTTGTGAAATCATCAACAACAGTCAAGAAGTATCTATAACCTTCTTTATTCTTAACCCTATATGGTCCCCAAACATCTAGATGAATTAGATCTCCTAATTCTTTAGTTTTATGTTCAGACAATGGAAAAGGTTCTCTATGTTGTTTTGCCTTATGGCATGTTTCACAAGGTTGAGAAATAGTAACACTTTTAAAACCTAAGTCATTTTTTAACACTTTTAACACATTCTCAGAAGGATGCCCCATCCTAGCATGCCATAATTCAACTAATTCAGAATTAATGTGACTAGTATTAACCATAACTCTAGACTCACCACAGAAATAGAGTCCATCCATTTGACTACCAATCACCAGGTGTTTCTTGGTTGAGGAATCCTGAACATAACATTTTTCCTCATCAAAACACACAGTAAGTTTGTTATCCTTAGCTAACTATAAACAGAAATCAAATTAATGTTGTAGTCAGGTACAACAAATATATCATATAATGTAACCCTATCATTCAATTTTATATCCCATATTTTTGTTACAACAGCACTGGTTCCATTTGGATGTCTGACTTTTATGTTTAAGTCAGACACATCTATTACATTTATCAACCCATTTTCATCCATAACCATATGTTGGTTAGCCCATGAGTCAATAATCCACCCTATTCTTCTACCATTTATACTAAGACTTGCAAAACAGTATATTGGTTTAATGAATGAGTTTGAACAGAAAGGACCAATTGAGTTTGAACAGAAAGGACCAGTGAACCTACCAGCAGCATTGCAGCTAGGCTGAGGATCATCTGACTTTGTGTTCAACAGACTTAATAGTTTTGTAACCTGTTCAGCAATAAGACTAGTAGTGGACCCATTAGCATCATTTAGAACAATGTTACTTGTACTATTATTGGCACTATTCCTTTTAACCTGATTATTCCTAGGTCTCATCCATGAGGGATACCCAATTATCTCAAAACACTTGTCAATTGTATGTCCAGTTTTATTGCAATGAGTACATTTTAGACCCTGTACACTAGCCTTAGTGACTTTTCTTTTATTATCAAAAGACTGAGTAGTTTTAGCAAAAAAACCAACATTATTCTGACTTTGTTCTTTGATTGAAACCACATTAAAATTCCTATGTGACTCTTCCCTAGAAATAACAGCAAAGGCTTCCTTTACAGAAAGAAGTGGATCCCTTATTAACAAACTAGTCCTAACAGACTGATATACACTATCAAGTCCCATAAGAAAATGCATCAATTTTATTAAGTGATTAAAATCATTAAACTCTTTTGATGCATCACAAGTGCATGCAGGTAGTTGAAGAATTTCATCTAAACTTTTCCACATTACATTTAATTTGTGATAGTAATCAGACACAGATGAACCATTTTGAGAAAATGAATTGATTTTATTGTATAAATCAAAGATCACAGAACCATCAATCTTGTTGTAAGTTTCTTTTAAGTCTTTCCATACCTCAGATGCAAGCTTAGAATAAACTTGCCCTAGGTATAGTTCTTCAGAAATAGAGTTTAAAATCCATGTTAATACAATAGAGTTACATCTTTCCCATTGTTTTTCAAGAACGGAATCATTTATAGGTTTAACACATTCACCATTGACAAAACCTAATTTATTTTTAACCTGTAATGCCAAGATCATTGCATTTGCCCAAACATTATAATATTCTGTCCCCTTTAGTTTAATGCTAACAATGGTCAAGTTTGCAGAGTCACTAGCATGTAGGTATAGAGGATCACTAGCTTCTAACTTACTAATCAAAGTAGTGGAAGCTCCTTCAGACATGATAAACAGTACCACAACACAAACAAGTTAACAAATAAAGTTCACAACCAATCACACCAGATAAGAAAAATCAAAAACCTAGGTGGTGAAGCCACATCAGTGTCCAGATACCTGGTTCATCACTCAAGGGTGCCAGGCCAGGTCTTAATGTGGGAACCACAACCTAACAGACACACACACACAACCGGATACACAAACAAAGAGAAACCAGAAACACAGAAAAACAAACAAGATCAAGCAATCACAGCAAATAAGTCTTAATGAATGCCTAATCACTTTATTTATCAATATCAAACCGGTCCCCCTAACCCGGCCAAAGTATGTAAAATGATGCAAGATTCAACAACAAAAAATTAGAACAATCTCACCAGCCTCCAACCCAAGTTAGGGTTTTCCTTCCAGCTAGTCAAGAACAGTAACCTTCACTTAGGGTTACAAGTTCAAGACGCAGTAAAGAGTCTCCACGAGCCACCAACTAGATCTGAGCAATAAATCCAATCAGCCGTCAGATTTTTAATCTTCCAGTCACAACCAGATCTGATCTATGAAGAATAGATCTGATCTTCAGTATAACCGAGATTTATTGAAGAACTCGCCTAATAACCCTAATCGATGAAAGAACCCTAAATCAAGAGCCTTAGCTCTGATACCATGTAAAAATTATAGACATAATTATTATTATTATTATGAATCTTACAACCAAATATCATCAACAGATGACAAATACACAATCACCACTACACCAGTACCCTATTCTAACAATCTAACAGGAATACAACTCTCAGGTCTTAATATAAAGACCTTAATACCAAACCCTAGATCTAGAATGGACTCAAAGTGAAAGTGAAAGAGTACAAAGAATAATATCTGAGATAAAGTGAACGTAAACTTCAGATTGAAGAGAGAGAGTGTCTTATATAGGTGAACATATAGGCTTGGGAAGAAACACACCCAAGCCTATTGTGACCGTTGGATGAAATAACAAAAACACACTGATCATCCATCTTGACCTTTAATTCTGCTTCGTAATATGGTTTGGGGATTGCCAACGTGGACATCAAGTAGCAGACACGAACTGGGCCAAAGCTGGGCCGTAGCTGGGCCATACACAATCTTGACCAACTCTGCTCCAAAGCCCAATCCTGAACCAAAGACTCTTGGACTCTTATCAACTCAACTCAGCGGCCCATATCCATCAACAGCTTGAGTCCAAAACAATTATACCTGCAATAATCCTTAACCCAGAAATAAGAACTTATTATTACATGACAAAATTACAATTTTTGTCCTTTATTTTGTCTAAAATTATGGAACAAGTCCTTTAAAAAGAATACTTTCAGTCTTTGTCCTTTATTTCAATGTTTGCTTACAACTTTTGTCCTTTACACTAACCTGGTTAGTTTTTCTCAGTTAAATCCCTCACATGCATTGCACGTGAGGGTATATTTGTAAATTCCTTCTCCTTTTAAGCTGATTAAAAAACCCCCTCCCTCCTTATAAAGTTATAATCGTTTTTCACATTCACTTTCCCCATTTCAATTTAGGGTTTCAAATCAACGATCAAAACCTCTCCTTCCTGAAAAGATGGTGTTTTGTTGGTGTGGTCAAGTAGCTGTTGTGCGAACCTCGTGGACTCCAAGGAACCTTGGATTCACAAACATTTCTGGATACCCAACATGTTCACCATGTTCATTCATGGTCCAAATGACTACAACTGCATGTCTACAAGGCATTCCAGTGATTTCCCATTTCCTACATGCACGGGTTTTTGTATTCATATCAACAACATACTGATCACTGTTTGCATTTGTTCCAGAAACCTTATACTGTGATTCTCCATTCCATTTGACAATGTACCTATGAATTACACAGTTTGTGTTATAATGTACCTATAATTACACAGTTTATACATAACAAGCTGATGTGTTAAGATAACAAACCTGGTAGCATCTTTCTTAGTTTCCTCAAATAAGTTTGTAGCATATGGTGTTAAAATACCATTAGATCTATCAATCACCTTCAACACATTCACAATTCTCCTCATAAGATACTCCCTAACATATTCCAACATTGTAATTATGGGTTTATCCCTGCCATCTAATAACTTGGAATTTAGAACTTTACACATGTTATTGATCAAGACATCTGATTGTGCCCTACCTGTAACCTAACATAACATAATCATTTTAGCTGATAATGCATGACATAAACTAAAAATAATCATTTTGAAGCAATAATACCAACATACCAGAGAAATGTGATATTGTCCAATGAACAGGGGGGATATTAGACACCCAAAGGTGTGCATCCATTTCCTTCTCAAAATGGGCAACAGTGGGAACACTTTTTTCAATGTTGGAATAATGCCCTATAACAACAACATCAAACACAAAGACAGTTTAACACTTATAAGGCATTCATCTAAAAAAGAAACATAACAAAGAACTAACCTTTTACCTATCACTTATGAAGGTGAAGTGTGAATTGATATCCAAGTCCAAGTCATCACCAAGGCATTCTAGAAACCATTTCCAGGAAACCATTGTTTCTGATTCAACAATTACATATGCAATAGGATACAGTGCATTATTTGGGTCAAGGCTAAATGCAGTGAGTAATTGGCCAGGAAAAGGACCTTTAAGGAAAGCCCCATCCATCCCAGGAAGGTCTCTTCCAATTGCCTTAAATCCCTTTTTTAAGGGCCCCAAGCATATGTAAATCCTCCTAAATCTTCTCTTATCATATGTTGGATCTGTACAAGGTTCAACATCTAACCTGACAGTTATAAGGAGGGAGAGGGTTTTTTAATCAACTTAAAAGGAGAAGGAATTTACAAATATACCCTCACGTGCAATGCATGTGAGGGATTTAACTGAGAAAAACTAACCACGTTAGTGTAAAGGACAAAAGTTGTAAGCAAACATTGAAATAAAGGACAAAGACTGAAAGTATTCTTTTTAAAGGACTTGTTCCATAATTATGGACAAAATAAAGGACAAAAATTGTAATTTTGTCTTATTACATATATCATATGTCAACCTGGACACATTTTAACACTTACCACATATTTTTCACATAATATCACTTTTTCACATAATATTTTTGTCTGTTTAAGAGGGTGTTTGGGATTGCGTTTTGAAACTGATTTTTAGATTATTGCATTTTGAAAACGCAGATAATCAGTTTTTAGTGTTTGGGATTGTGTTTTAAAAACGTAGATAATCAGTTTTTTAGGCTACCAAAACGCAATAATCTATAAGCAGCTCCGCCCTTGCTTTTCCAAAATGCATAATCTATTTTGAATAATCAATCCCAAACACCCTCTAAGTGCAATGAGTGCCCCCACAACATCCTCAATCATAGTGCTTGTTAATCTTGTTGATATGACCAAATGTAGTCATTCCATGGTAATTCTAAGATCAAAACTCTAGTTTTGCATAAATGAATGATGTCACTATAAAGCGCTTCCTTCTAAGCGGACTGTTTTATACCTTAGCTTCAAGTGTTTGGGAGTTTCATCAATGGTACAATCATCCTTGAACATATGCACCATGAAATATTGGAAACTAATATCTTTCAAAATCATTGCCGCTCCTATTTGCTTTGGTTTTTGTTATCAACACTATTGGATCTTCGCGATTGGAACGTTGGTTACCATTCTTGCTTAAATTTTGTAAGCTTCGTTTTACCAAGGAAAATTCTTCTTTGTCATCTCTCGTCATTATTTCTTAGAAGACTTTTTTGTTTGCTCAACTTTCTATTATATCTTTAGTGAAGACTTCTCGTGTTCTTTAATTGGTTTCTCCATTTCCTTATTGCGTGTGTTGTTTGCCATTTGTACTTCTTGCATTTGAAAGGGTTACGTGGTGTTATCGTTCTCAAATCCTTGTGAAGTTGTGATTACTGCTAGGAATTTCTGGTAATCTGTACTGTCCAGTAATCGTCGACACTAATACCATTATTACTTAATTAATCAATTAGAGAGGGAAATAAACATACAAACAGAGAGCGAGTACCCCTAATCTAATCCAACATGACATTTTTTGGTAAACTATGATTACCATAACAATGAAACTATGTGGCTTTTGTGTCGGTGAGTGACCCCAGTTAGGACCATTTCCAAGTGCCCACAAGTTTTATGCGGTTATTAACCTGTCAAGTAGTCAAGTGGTTAGATGTGATAGTTGTGATGCAGGATTATCTCCTAGTTTGAATTGAAGACTATATTTATCTATTATTTGAATTTCTTTAGCTTTTATTTTAGTTTCCAATTTAAACAATTATTCTCCACTTATAAAAGGGGGCCTAGTGTTTATTGTTTTAGTTAGATTTTGGTTGATTATTGATTATAAAGAACATTGTTCTTGGAACCTTTGGTTCGTATTTGAGACTTTGAGTAACTATTTGTTCTTGACTCATTTGTAATAATACGAAAGTAGGAAAAGTGATGTTTACCGACTCCATCACGTTATGTATGTTTGCATCTACATTTGTTGTTTTCCACTAACACTATGATATGACGCATCGATACATTCAGTTTTAATGGTATGAGAAAGATGGATAAAAACTTGAAACAATTGTTTGTTTATTATTGAATTCTGTCATGAATGTGACAAAGGAGTACATCTTACAAACATAAGCCATATGATGCTTTTTGTACAAAAACACCAATTTCTATTACCAATGTTCCAAAATGACAGCAAGACATGTATAAGTAAACTTTATGTAACAAAATTAAAAATTATCACAACTATGATGCGCGCGTACCCTATTTTGATATAGTTTAGTACGAGGCAATGGCAGGGCCAAGATTTCCTAGTGTAATTAGTGACGGTATAACTCATATGTTTTGATCTCTTAACACACTTTTAGACCGTTTGTAGTGGAACACGCCCTAGGCGTGACCACCACCCACATCAGACTCACGTCGGAAGAATACCCTCCATGTTACACAAGTGCCCATGCATGTGTGGTTCGAACCACGCATTGTCCTCCACACCCGTTTCCTGCAAAAGTGATGCACTTGGATACTACGTCAGATTCCTCCACACCCCTAGGCCTGTAGTGTTGAGGATAGTCTTAAAATTTAAACATAAGACTATCCGGTATGGTCTCGCCCCCTCCACCTTAGCCTCATAACAACCCTTAACCCCCCCCCCCCCCCCCCCCCCCAAATTGCAGATGCACTACTAGGAGGTGCCATTGATTGTTCGCCACCACAATAACGAGCTTCAACTGGTGATGGTGGTAGGCCATGGTTGATGGGGGGCGCTATTGTCCATGGAGGGTGGAGGGCTTTATTTCATTGTTTGGGGTGTTATTGAAAAGAGATAATCGAACCTAATGTTGACGTGACGTGACACAATAAAGTCCTCAAGAACTCAATTCCATATCATATAGCCTAAAAGCTGTGATTTATGACATTTAAGGTTAAGAATGTTAGCTTGAAGGTAAAATTCTTGGCCACTGAATAGCGTACAAGCAAGGTAGTGTAACAACCAATATGTCAGCCACTGTCAAATCACTCCTTGTCGCAAACTGGCATGTCTTCTCAAAGTTAATATCCATCGTTACAAAAAACAAAATAAAAGTTGATAATGCAGCTTCTTTAACTAACACCACATATGTGATATGACTCTATCTTAACAATATAGTTAGAGAGCCATAAGCAAATTAAAAATTCGATGCCCTTTACCAAAAGAAAAAAAATTTGGATTTGTACCTTCAGTTTTTATTTAACATGGAAATTACTAAGCATCTATCTATACATATAATAAACCAAAGCCATTTTAATGACATGACATTCAAAGAGAGTATTCTCTTTATTGAGTGTGCCATGTGTCATCCCATGTGCCAAGAACATTATTTTAGGAAAATTATAATTTAAAATTTAAAAACAAAATTAGATTTTTATCTCTAATGTTTCATCCCATAACTTTTAAATGTTAATATCTTTTATACACGAGATTTTTTAAAGAAAAAAACTACACCAAATTAACGAGCGTTTTATTATCTTTCTAACGAGTACCATAGTGCTATATAAAAAACGGAGAAAAAAAATGACTATTTTTTGTAACCCGACAGGTATTGTGTCAGGTTTGGAATTAGTTTAAAAAAAATTGTGGGTTTGGGTCGGGCCTGGGATTAGGCGATTCCCGACCCAATTACCCTTTTTTTATATATTAGAATATGATAACTTATGACAGAGATTTGTTTAAAATAATAATAATAATAATAATAATAATAATAATAATAATAATAATAATAATAATACTCATTCATCATATATTAGCAAGTCATTAATTATGTTGTCATATTAGATATTTTATTATGTCATATTAGATATTTCAACACGGGACGCTCTCTAACAGGTAATTGCTATGTTTTCTTTTTCTACCATATTCTGAAATAGCTCAAATCTTATTGTATGCAGTTAAAGACCTTTGACTGAATGTATTAGTGCTAAACAATCTATGTCCCCTTGAAGTGCTTGGGATCTTAATATTCTGTTTTAGGTGTTGATGTTGTAAGGTGAAATTGATCTTTTGGTATTTTTTTTAAAGTATCTAATGTAAGTTGATACATAGATGCCATTTTTATAGTTTAGATACTTCTAATTTTATTCACTTTAGTTAGATTTCTCAACCCGGGACGCTCCCGGGGTATAAGCTAGTAAACTCATATATGGAACATCTAATGAATTTACAAAGTAAGTGGTTTTATAGTCAAATAATATTGGAGATAATTTATTCTCCATGTTTTCTCACCTTGTTCACTATTGTCTCTTCCATACTTTTCTTCATACATTATGCCCCAAAGACTAGCATTGTGCCTTAAAAGACTAGTTATTTTCTCATTTATATATTTTCCTTCATGTATTTATAGAGGAGGTTATCTCCTCATTTGAATGTACCAAAAACACTACTATCAATATCAAAAACAGCCATTTTATCTCTACACCTTTTCTACAAATACCACGTTGCCGGTTTGAGAGTCGCAGTTTAGAAACGGAGCAGCCTCCAGCCGCAAGGCCGAAATAAACAAACCAATAAACCAAATAGAAAATCGCTTCTGCTCGATTTCTATAACATGTCTATTTAAGCAACCTTCTAACCAACACTTGAGCCAACCTTTTACGCACTAAAATATGCCATCTTTTAAGTGATCTCTGGATCTTTAAAAACCTTTTACTTTTGTAAAGAGAGACAACTCAGCAAGAGATCGATTAAGTGTTAAGTGAGCCTTAATATTGTAATGTTAATTCAAACACTTATGTTGTAGTTTGTTAAGGCGAAAACTTTTTAAAATGGTATGAAGGATTAGGCTATATATCCCTATCAATGTTAACTCACCAAATAGATAAGATGATAGCTTCCAACGTTTCCTAGCTACTTAACCTTTCTACCTCTCGCAAGTTTCCACCAATTAACAGACCATCAGTGCTTCGCTCTAGCGAAATAAGCATCTAACCATTTTGAAATGGCCTTCCATGTATTCTCAGCAATACGACAATGTACAAGAACATGATTTGTTGTTTCCGGGTCCGCTCCACACAAAGGACATAATTAGACAAAACTCATATCCAAACTCCTCTTATTCAGACTAATTCGAATAGGGATCCTATCCATTAACACTCTCAAAGCCAGAATGTTAACCTTCCTAAGGATAAAACGATTCCAAAGTAATTCGACCTTCCACCTTAAGAATACAATGATATATCCACTGACGAACCTCTTCAAGTGTAAAATACACCTTCATTAAGCCTATAGAGCCATGAATCTTTTTTCCTAAGAAAGAGTAAAATGAGTTGCTACAACCCTTCCTTAGAGAGGCCGACGCCAACACCACGCCCCACTCCATTCTTCCATCTATCTAATAAAGTGCACTCTTTGTTCCTCGCGAGCCTCTGGGACTGATAAGCTTCAATCTTCCCGCCTTTTTCTCCTCACTTCTTTCGAAAAAAAAAACTATGGAACACGACTTTTCTCTGCTTTATCCCGGTTTCTTTCACTTCCCTAATTAAATTGGACCCGGGAGGCGGGAAGACAACGTAAAGGAGAAATTTTATAGGGTTATAGTTTAACAAGCTATGTTATATGGAATTGATTGTTGTGAGAAAATTTTGACTTCGTCCCATCCTTCTTAGACGATACCGCTAGCTTTTGCTATGAGTGATATTTAACTGGCATGTGTCGTTTCGGTTGTAAATTCATAAAATTAGAGCATTATTAATAAGCAAAACAAAAAATACTTAGGTTAAAACAGGTTGCATTCGCATCAACTCACGAACACAAGTCTTCTTCATATTGTGTATTTTACACGACTTTGAATTCATATAAATTCCATATTGTACGTCAAGTTCTATCCTACAATTACCAGTAGCGAAGCTTAAATTTTAAGATAGTGGGATTCGAAAGTCAAGAGACCGAAATTTACGTAATATGAAATTGGTGGAAACCGGGCATAATATATACAAAATTTTTAGATAAAAACATGAAAATTTACACTAATAAGTCACAAAACGGTGGGTGTTGGCAGTCAGGACACCCCGGGCCCCTCTTAAGATTTCCCTGCCTACAACCCGTAAACGCAAGCCGTATAGCACACATAGTATACAATAATCTATCCAAGTACGAAGTTTGCATGTTTATTTACCCTCCAATTTTCACGTTTTGACCTAAAAAAACTACAAAAGGGTAAATAAATGGTAACTCAGAGGTCGTCATACTCATGCATTGTACATAACGGCAGCTGTGAGGTGGCCCAGACTTTCCACAGTACGTCACCAACTTTAACGCAAAAAAGTGGGCCCATTGACCCAGTTAGTGGGACCCACTTTGCTAACGTCGTAGAATTGGTCCACCGTTAACTGGCCCACGACTTTCAAGTGCCATCAGGGACAATTTACTCTGACAAATGTATTTTCCGTCCGTTGATTACTGGATAAAACAAATTATTCACGTTAACTTAACGGACTTTTGTGATTGTTGACGTTAGAATTGTCGTACCATCAGTGTCTTTTGAAAGTTTTTATAGAAATATACGTTTTACTCCCCTTGATGTTATATAGGTTATTAACTGAGCACTTATTTTGGATAAGTGAATAAGATATCATTAATTTACTGTTAATTATTGGACATTTGGAGTTATAATTTCACGACTTTTGGAAAGACTAAAGCATGTCGATCGAACGTGGGACTTTATATGTTTAAATAGTTGATATAAAAAGTTATAGTATATTGAAGTTATTGTATTTGAGTTAATAGTATATAAAAAGTTATTATAGTATATTGAAGCTACTAGAAGGGACGTCCGCACGTTGCGGCGGGTGTCTCGATTATATTATATATGTTGATTACGAACCACAACCCGGGTTTACGACATTTTACTTTATTCAACAAAATATAGTATCAAAAATATTAGCACAACAAATCAAATAAAACTTTGTAGATAATTATAGTGGCAAAAATATTAGTATCATCTAGAGATTGATTTTCACTGCTTGGTGCCATAGTTCATTTTTTTGCCATCTTCGATTCAGATAGCCAATAAAAATCACCAAATAATAAAAGCGAAAATAGGAAATATGATTACTGTAGTTATGCTAAGACATCACATGAAAGTGAGATTGTGAGAGTTCATTAAATTTTATAGAAACTACAAATATATGCACACCGGGTTGATGAATCAAAAAATAGAAATTAATAGTATCACTTAGCACAAGACAATCATCAACTACTATAAAAGGTATAAAAAATCGAACAACAAACGAATAATCAAATAATTCACGTTGATATTAGCAAGTAAATCTAGGTATCAAACATGCTGGTTGCAAGAGAATTCCTTTGTCAATCTTATGCGCATACTTCATGAAAATTTGCTTTTATAATCATAATCCGCGTGTAACGCATCCTAGAGGGCCCAACCGCCGCAATACTTGAATAGCAATGTATTGCAGCATGTAAGAATTGGAATGGTCTAAAAGTAAAGTATAATGGATTTAATGTTGAGGAAATGTGGAGATCATGTTGTCAGAAGCGTGCCCGAGACTATAGTCGAAGATAATAAAATGCTTATCCTCTAATTGATTTGGCTCAAGCGTATCCGGTATTGGTTTTTCGTAGTGTTTGTTGGAAATTGTAGTTGAGTATTAGTCGGCGAGAGTCGTTTATGTGTAACTTTTATTTAATCCCGGTTTCTAACCTCTGGTTAGGAAACTTTTGTACTCGTTTTTGTAATGGTTTTCGTATGGAATAAAAATTATCTCCTTCTCCGTTAAAATAATAATAATAATAATCGTTGACCATGCTTAGAACAAGTAACCCATGAGTTCAACAACATTCGCATGCCGAATTTTATCAAATCATTAATAAGATCAATAAACTCTTCCTCCTTTTGTCGACTGATTACCTTTTTCTCCCAAATTCTTCACAGCAAGCAACTAAATAAAAACACGAAATACAAAAGTTTTGCAGCTTTAGATATGAGATCAAATGTGTAAAAGAAAAAAAGAAGTCAACAAATTAGAAATCAGGTCAAAGAGTACCTCATACATGTTTTTTGTAACCATCTTGAAATTCTGCACCCATCTTGAAATTTTGATTTATGTAAATCCGTTAATACTGATTGTAAAGGTACCTCATACATGTTTTTTTGTATCCATCTTGAAATTCTGCACCCAAATTAGAAAAAACAAAAAAAAACTCCAAATTAAATATAGATATAGATAATATAGATATGGCTTTTTTTAGGAGCAAAGAATTAATACGGTGATAGGAAGGGGCTGTAAATTGGGTTAGGGGCCTATAGAAAAAAATCCACTAAAGGTTGAATTAAGCTAATAAGCTTACCTCTCTGTTGTTGTTATTTATGTAGTTGAGGGACGATCTTCAAGAATATGTGTGTATATTCTTCAAGAATATGGTGCTAGGGGATTAGGTTGTGAACTTCTCAAAGACCTTGTGCTCTTCGGTTTACCAATTCCTTTTCAGGTATATCATTCCTTTCATTGCCATTCCCCCAATTGAATCAACTTCTTCTTCTTAAACCAACCAAGCCAAGCCATTTAAAAAATCTAGGCATAATTTATGATGTTCATAGGCTCTTCACATTCTTACATTTAAGAAATTTATTACATTAATGGTTTTTTGATCAATCATATACTATGGGGGTAAGGTTAGAATAAGTTTTTAAGTTGTGAGTATGAGGTTATGATAAAATTACAATTTTAACCTTTTAAGTGTCTTAATTGTCACAAGTATGCCCAAAATACCCTTAAATTTCTTGCTTAAGTATGTTGTACATGTTGCTTCTTAAGTTGTACGGAAATGTAAATGACAATCTTGGCCATCACTCCTCCTTAATAAGATAATGTAGATTAGGTTATATACTAGGAGCTTCTTGAGATAAATAAAAAAAACATGAAGTAACAAAATGTGTGTTACGATGTAAAATGGAAATTAATGTACTATAATATGATAAAACAACAATTCTATTCATGTGAATAAAAATGAAAATGTATATTAAAATGAGAATGTACGTTTAGATCAGGAGCAGAGTCGGAAGCAACCAATGCAGGGCATGACTGAGGTGGTGGTCTTGAAGATGTAGCTTTTATAGGTCAAGATGGTTATGGTGGTTATGAGTCAAGATGAGTAAATTAGAAAAAGGGTTAGGATGGGTTCAGGTCAAAATGGGTTCGAATCAGGATGACCAAAAAATATTAAACTCAAAAATGAAATTAAAAAAAATAACCGAATTAAAAAAATTAAAAATATATATTAAAAAATAACTAAAAATCGAAAAAAAATTATAATCGATCGGACCGAGCCGTTAACGACCCAAACGGGTCCGTTAAAGAACCAAAACGGGTCTGTTAACGACCCGGTTCATTTCGATTTGACCGGGCTAGTTAATGACACGAACCGTTTCAACCGGAACGGGCCCGCTAACGACCAAACCGTTTTGTTCGCACAGATCCGTTAACGATCAGGACTGTTAAACTTTAACCTTTAAATAAATAGTTGTTATACAAAGTTATATGTTTATGTTTTAGTGGTAGTTTGAAATGAGATTTGATGTAAAATCAGTAAATGAAACCTAAAATTCTAAAATTTAACAATTACTCTAAAATCTTGAAAAATTAAAATTTACATAATACAATTGAAATTAAACGACTAATTTAACACGTAAATTGATTAAATTATTAGTGTTGTTTTTACATTAAGGTCAAAAGGACCCATGCTAGGAAATTTGGCTCCGAAAATCATAAACCACTTATAACATTGTTTTCGTCCATAAAAGTATGGTTCGCGAAAGTCTTCAGACATAACATTAAAACATAGGTGTAATGTTGTTATTGAACATAACTAGTTTTATGAAGCAGTTATGGATTTATGATCAAACGATTATGGTTCAAGATCGCTCTTATATGTTAATGAAGATGGGGTATGTAGGAAGAAAGTCATGACATGAATTCAAGTCTAATCATTACCTATTTTCAAAAGAAAAAGACATTACAATGATAGAGACTTAAATAACATTGATGATTTCCTTGTAAAAATTAAATTTACACATGAACTTTTTTTAAAATTTTTTTGAAAGACAAGTTACACATGAACTAATGACGGGTTTGAAGAACAAACATAAAAGAATTACATTAATCATGAATATTAAAATTAACGAGTTGACGCTAACCCGCGCGTTGCAGCGGGATGTTAAGTTTGAATAAATAGACCAAGTCTATTGGAGCTTAAGTAATACATGAAGTAACATGGGTCGTCTTTCCCTCATGTTTATGATTCCTTTCGAATTTCGCAGCGGTTATTAAATTTATGATGTCCTAGAATCATAACCAACATCCCAGAAGCGGCATAAACAATGACTTAGGCAATAACGATGGAGATGGTGGGCATGTTAAATTAGATAACAATGAGGAGGATTCGTAATTGTTTTATTTCATTTTTCTCCCATTAATCAATAGAAATAAATTATCATAATCAAACCTTATTGAAATAAATTGAGTATCATAATATTGCATCAAACCATTAATTGTTTTATCCTATGCAGTTAATTGAGGAACGGAGTTTTGTTGCAGCCTTTTACTCCCGAATGACTCATAATTCTGTCATGGAAACACGTCCCCTTCATATTCTTTGAAATCTACCCATTTTATATCACGATTAATCAAATTTTGATGAAATTCCTTTGCAGAACAGGCCCCTGTGTTCAAATCGCAAGCCTTCAACATCTTTGATATCAAAATTCGCAATCATAAATAAGCAAGAACATTTTTTCTCAATTGATATATTAAAAAGGAAAAACAAAACATTATCGTTGATTTTCGATTTAAACAAAAAAACATCACAATCAGATTTTCTGATAAAAACTGAAGAACATAGGGGGCAAAAGTTCATGTGGGGGAATCAAAATTATTCGTTTTAATCAAAATGCATTGAAATCACTTTTTCTTGGAATCAAAATTGTTAAAGGTTTGGCGATTCTAGATCGGTGGCAGCAGTTGTTGATTGAAGAGGACATCTAAAGATG
The DNA here is from genome assembly GCA_028751855.1 of Ambrosia trifida. Lineage (NCBI taxonomy): Eukaryota > Viridiplantae > Streptophyta > Magnoliopsida > Asterales > Asteraceae > Ambrosia > Ambrosia trifida. The sequence continues at coordinate 97,617,207 of CM054130.1, forward strand.
AAGAGGAAAAAGAAGGAAGTCCAATGATGATTTCGCAAAAAGATGTAATGTTGGTAATTATTAAGTTGTGACTTTTGGAAGAGACTCATGTTTAAAATTAATTTGTGAAATGGTGTCAAGTGATATGGAAAGAGTGGTGACTCTTGAATGAGATTCATGTTGATAATTATTAATTAATTTGTGAAATGGTGCCAAGTCATGGGGAAGAGTGGTGACTTTTAGAGGTGACCCAAGTTACTAATTGTATGTATATATATATAATACCCATGAATATTAAAATTAACTATTTTTTACGCGTTGCGGCGACAACGTACGCGAAATCATAACATATAGATTACAATCGACCAGACTCGTTTCCGAACTAAATTTACGTCGAAACGTTTGATAACTCAAATTTATATCGTCGAATCAAAATGTATTACATTTGACCGATTATTCCCCTGTCGTACATTCGGGCGGGTGGAAGTTGAGTTTCCGCGCATCAGGGTGAGCCAAGGGGCTGGCGGTGGTCGAGTAGTCGAACTTGACCACATCTCCCGGTGTCACGGTGATTGACACGTCGTTCCTTACCGTTCAAAATAAGGTATGTCAACTTAAATTGCATGATCCGCCAACCATGCAATTTAAATATATGTGATATAAAAAGTATAGTTCTAACCATCTTGTAGCATTTTACTTACTAATTATGGTATTTAAAGTTTGTTTAATACAATACAAACTAAGCATGTCATTCAGTCATTGAGTCTAAATTGCCAGCACCGGTAAAAAAGAACCAATTTTAACTAAAAAAAAAAAAAAAATACTACGAGAACTATGTAATTCTAATTGTTTATATTTCTTATCTATATTATCTTATTAAGGGGGAGTGATAGCTAAGATAGTCATTTTCATTTCCGTACAACTTAACAAACAAGATGTACAACATGTTTAAGCAAAAAAATTAAGGGTATTATTGGCATACTTGTGACTATTAAGACACTTAGGAGGGTAGATTAGTAAATTTAACATAATCCAATACCTCACATCCTAAAATCTTATCCCAATTATGCCCTTATGCCCAACTTTTAAAACACAAAATACAACCTAACCTATGATGCATCTTAAATGTGAGACCTTTCAACCCCCCTCTATATTATTATATATAATTCATTATAATTAATTTCTTGAATGCTAATATTCTTTTCATAACCCCAAACAAAATCTTAGAGCTAATCTCATGTTTTGAAACATTGTTTTGTCCAAAAAAACTATGTCTTCATTAGATGAGAAGAGAAAAAAATCAATGAGAAGTTAAGACGCTTGCAAGATATGGTTCCCGGATGCTACAAGGTATAAAGATATGAGTTAATCTTTATGTACATATATACATTTTTTTTTTCTACTTGTTCATATGTTCTTTGACAATTACAAAAATTTATCTTTATAATATATCATTGTTTTGCACCATTTAAATTTAGTTATTTTCTATAGACAATGGGAATGCCAGTGATGTTGGATGTAATAATCAACTATGTTGGATCGTTGCAGAATCAAATTGAGGTAATTGAATTGTGCAACTAACAATTAAAATAATAAACAAACAATATTGTGAATTATTGATGAAAAATTATTTTTCAAAATTAATTAGTGCAGTTTTTTCTCTTCTTTGTGCATTTTTAGTTTCTCTCCATGAAGCTTTTTAGAAGCAAGCATATTCTATGACCTATTGACCTCAACTCTACTGAATTGGATGATATGGCCCCTATGAAGGGGACATATGGCTTTCCCAACTATCCTTGTTAAGAAGTTGTGTATCTTGAATCATATATATTGTTATCTAAATAAAACGGACAAAATTATAAATATAACATTCTAGATTTGCTAATATGTTTCTAAAATATTATAAATATTACTTCCACTTACTGCATGGGATGAAAACTGATGTTGCAGGGAACAAATGAACATGAAGGATAGATGATGGAGAGGATGGTTGGAGAAGGGTATGGAGACTTTCCTCAATTTCAATCAACATGGTCTCCTTGAACACCATGAAATAGTTAACTCGATCTATACGTAAACTATATTTGTTCTAAGACTTTTAAGGTATTTGTTGATCTATTTAATGTTCTTGTTAAACGTTGTATGTAGTGTGGTTCGCAATATTATTTTGCTTTCGACAATTGTATATTGTTTAAGTTCTAATTCTAATTAATAAAATAAATTAAACACTAGCATAAAGAGAAAACAAAAACTTAACTATGTGTTAATTATTTATGTTATTTGTGTTAAGAAATAAGAAATCAAAAAGCTATAAATTCATGCTCACGCTAATGAATCAACCCGAATTTTTATCTTCTATACTATATTATAAAGCATCAGTGAAGGATACCTGCAAAATTTAAGTAAATACAACCTTTATTATGTTTGTATCAATGTTATAGTCTTATAAATAGTGGGTAAAATTGTCTTTCTACTTAAATATTAAATTGTTGAAGAAATTAATTTAAACATAATTATAAAATTGATGAGGAAATTAACAATGGTGACTCTTTACATTCATAACCTCCATGTCTTTATTATGTTTGTATCAATGTTATAGTCTTATAAATAGTGGTTATGTATTTGGTATATAAATAATGTAGTGACTCTTCACATACATAACTTACATATATTTCAATGTTTATAGTAAATAAATTACATCATATATTATGTATTTATATATTCTTTTTAAATTTATGTGGTTGCACGATGGTATGATGTGACACTTTTTCACACAAATGAATATGTAGGCTTGAAGTTTGCCAACACACCCAACCCATAACACGTTTCAACCCATTAAAGTGAGCGATATATGTATGCTTGACGTTTATACAAGCAAATATGGTATAAATACTTCATGAGCAACGTCATCATCTTCCTCGATGGTTTTTTGTTTTCTCTGCTACTATAAGCTTCTAGGAATAGAATTTAAGTTTCTGATCTCACGAATTCACCAATTGTTTACATATCCAAAAGAAGACAAGTTCTTATCAGTCGATTTGGTAGTTTTAACTATATTGATTACTAATTTGTTTGGTCAATTATATTTGTTACGACGCTTTTCAAACTAACATAAAACGAGAGTATCTATGCAAATCATTGACTCCGCTGCATCTCGCGGGTGCCCTAAAATAATAGAAATATGCTGGACACTACAAACTGCATTTTAGTAATTACATCACTTCCACTACAATCTTATGGTCATTAAGAGATACAACGCCACTTCACTACGCTAAGCACCGCTCTACGATGGCATACTTATCTTCCTTCGAGATACATAAAAGGGTCCCACCAAAGGACGTGGGCCAATTTAAGGGTGTTGCAAGGAATAGTACGGCCTATTGTTATGTACCCATTTAAAATTTTTAGAAGATATACTTATGAGTTTCAGTATTTAGTAACATATATTTTATACATCGTTGTTTTCTACTTCATCATAACGAATAACCAACAAACACGATGCACGAGGGGCAAAACAGATGCACTCGCCGCAACGCGCGGGCATTTCTACTAGTATTAAATAATATAACTAGTTGATATTTCACGTTGGAGTTCACGTTCGAGTATAGTATATAAAGCTAACAAGCCGATGGAAGATAGAAAGCACAACACATGATTATCTTTATAATTATAATTATAATTGTTACTTTAAAATAATAAATTAGTATTTTCAAAATCAAAATTATGTTTGATAATCCCAAATTAAAACCCAACGTTCGAAATCTTATAATATATTAATAATAATCATACCGACAGTTTGTACTCTTATTCTATTATTTTTGTGCATTTTGTTTATGAAAAAAGATGCATCATATCATGTCAATTATGTTAGGCGATTAATATATAAAATTAACGATATGCAATAAACTAATGGTTTATAAATCATAGTTTATTGTTTGTAGATAAGTTTTGTTGTCTACAAATCATTACAATAATTGTTGTTCTAAAATACTTACAATAATTAAATAGAAGCCTATACCATTATAGCATAGTGAAATTTTATAAGTGTGATAAAGCTTAAGAATTATTAGGTCCTAGGCTCGATTCTTATAAGGGAGTTTTTCCTAAATCTATTGAGTTTCTTTTTGAATTGATGTATATAGATTAACTAGCTTATACCTCGGGAGCGTCCCGGGTTGAGAAATCTAGGTAAAGTGAATATTATTATTATTATTATTATTATTATTATTATTATTATTATTTTAAACAAATCTCTGCCATAAGTTATCATATTCTAATATAAAAAAAGGGTAATTGGGTCGGGTATCACCTAATCCCAGGCCCGACCCAAACCCACAATTTTTTTTAAACTAATTCCAAACCTGACACAATACCTGTCAGGTTACAAAAAATAGTAGTTTTTTTCTCCGTTTTTTAATTGGTCTAAAGTTGCCACATCACATCATATGTGTTATCTTTCAAAAGAGAGATTGCATAATATTATGATATGACATTAAAAATGCTTTGGTTTATTATATTCTAGCTTATACCCCGGGAGCGTCCCGGGTTGAGAAATCTAAATAAATGAATAAAATTAGAAGTATCTAAACTATAAAAATGACATCTATGTATCAACTTACATTAGATACTTTAAAAAAATATACCAAAAGATCCATTTCACCTTACAACATCAACACCTAAAACAGAATATTAAGATCCCAAGCACTTCAAGGGGACAGAGATTGTTTAGCACCAATACATTCAGTCAAAGGTATTTAACTGCATACAATAAGATTTGAGCTATTTCAGAATATGATAGAAAAAGAAAACATAGCAATTACCTGTTGGAGAGCGTCCTGGGTTGAAATATCTAATATGACATAATAAAATATCTAATATGACAACATAATTAATTACTTGCCAATATATGATTAATGATTATTATTATTATTATTATTATTATTATTATTATTATTATTATTTTAAACAAATCTCTGCCATAAGTTATCATATTCTAATATAAATAAAAGGGTAATTGGGTCGGGTATCACCTAATCCCAGGCCCGACCCAAACCCATAATTTTTTTAAAACTAATTCCAAACCTGACACAATACCTGTCTGGTTACAAAAAATAGTCGTTTTTTTTCTCCGTTTTTTATATAGCACTATAGTACTCGTTGGAAAGATAATAAAACGCTCGCTAATTTGGTGTAATTTTTTTCTTTAAAAAATCTCGTATATAAAAGATAAATGAATAACCTGAACACTTTGTGTTTTTTTCCTGTACGAACAAAAACACACAAAAAATAGTCGTTTTTTTCTTCGTTTTTTATATAGCACTATGGTACCCGTTGAAAAGATAATAAAACGCTCGTTAATTTGGTGTAATTTTTTTTCTTTAAAAAATCTCGTATATAAAATATATTAACGTTTAAAAGTTATGGGAGAAAAGATTAGAGATAAAAATTTAATTTTGTTTTTAAATTTTAAATTATTATTTTTCTAAAATAAAGCCCTTGTCACATGGGATGACACATGGCACACTCAATGAAGAGAATACCCTCTTTGAATGTCATGTCAATAAAATGGCTTTGGTTTATTATATACTAGCTGATTACCCCGGGAAGGTCCCGGGGTTGAAAAATTTAATATGATTTAATAAAAAATGATAAAAAAATGATAAAAGAAGAAAACTCAAATCACGAAAAGCGTAAATAACTTAAACATAATCAATCTTAGTTAAAAAAACATTTATTTAAAAAGTTAAAAAAAATAAAAAGCATAAACCATATTAAACATAATACAGTATTAAAAGGATAACCTTCAACATATAGTCATCTTCACGTAATTTAAAATATGTTACAATTTGACTTTGACTTATATAGATGTAGAATTCATGATGGGGGTTGAAAAATATAACACTTCTAATAATATTAATACTAATAGTAATAATTATTACTCTTGTAATTAAATAAATAAAAAAATAACCTTGTTATAAGGTGACACCATGTGTTGCAGTGTTGCGTGATTCGTTATACTAACTTATCTTGATGAAGTATACCTATCCATCTTTAGAAGAGTAAAATTCCAACGATAGCATGACGATTGGGCTGAATTTCAATATCGTAGATAAAAACCTGGTTTAAAAGAAAAAAACATGATTAATGAATAACCTGAACACTTTGTGTTTTTTTTTTTTTCTGTATGAACATAACCCCACAAAAAATAGTCGTTTTTTTTCTCCGTTTTTTATAAAGCACTATGATACTTGTTGGAAAGATAATAAAACACTCGTTAATTTGGTGTAATTTTTTTATTTAAAAAATCTCGAATATAAAAGATATTAACGTTTAAAAATTATGGGAGGAACATAAGAAAGAAAAATTTAAATTTGTTTTTAAATTCTTTTTTCCTAAAATAACTTAATTTAATTTTAGTAATTGAGAATTGAGAGATAGAGAGATACATTTAGGGTTTTATGTTTATCTTTTTTTTTTAATTAAAAAAGGAAATAATTCAAAAAACATTAAAATCTTTTAAATTATGATGCCACGTGGCAGTTTCATGGAGAGGATGAAGGCACCATTGCACGCCACGTCAGCAATGTTCAATTCTTTTATATATATTAATAGATAATAGATTAATAGATTAATAGATGTCTAGTGCAGATGATATGATTGAGTGATTTCCCAATTTACCATTTGCGGTTAAACAAAACATCAAATAAAAAGGGCTAAAATTAAAACCTTATACAGTAAAAAAGTCGTCAACCATGGTTAAACCCGCCAAGAAACATAGAGAAGGGGCAAGGCAATCTCCTGGAATAATTTTCCTTTTCCTTTTCATTTTCTTTATTATTATTACTAGTTTTTATCCCGGGAGCGTCCCGGGTTGAAATATATAATATGATATAATAAAATATATTATTATTATTATTATTATTATTATTATTATTATTATTATTATTATTATTATTATTTTAAACAAATCTCTGCGGCTCTGCCATAAGTTATGATATTCAAATATAAAAAAATGAATCTCTGCGCCGGGGTATAAATCTATTGCCATTACAAATGAATTCGGAAGTTTGTAATCGATCATTCTAAAAGAACTAACATGAAATTAAAAAAAAGTTAATTATTGAAATATCGAACGCATTAGTCTAAGGGTTATGTGATGCTTTAAAAAATTCATGGGTATATGATCGGGTATATTGTTCGGGTATTTGGGTATGTTGTTTCGGGTAATCGGGTCGGGTATCACCTAATACCAGACCCGACCCAAACCCACAATTTTTTTAAACTAATCCTAAACCCGACACAATACCTGTCGGGTTACAAAAAATAGTCATTTTTTTCTCCGTTTTTTATATAGCACTATGGTACTCATTGGAAAGATAATAAAACGCTCGTTAATATGGTGTAATTTTTTTCTTTAGAAAATCTCGCATATAAAAGATATTAACGTTTAAAAGTTATGGGAGGAAACATGAGAGAGAAAATAATAAAGGTTTAATATTTAGATTTAGTAGATTAGTTATTTAATAGATTAGATTAAATAATATAATAGATTATGTTAAATCATATTTATTCCTTTTTTTTAATTGGTTTACACTTGCCACATCACATCCTATGTGGCATCTCTCAAATGAGAGATTGCATAAGATTATGACATGTAGGATTAATCACTTTGCAATATATATAGATATATATAGATATAGATATAGATTATTATTATTATTATTATTATTATTATTATTATTATTATTATTATTATTATTATTATTATACTATTTGGTTGTTGGCTGCCTCTAGCGTTTGATATAAATATCAAAATCTATAAACCATCACTGTGTTCTAACTTCTAACCCTCTCTTACGTCACTTTTCTACACTACAGTGATTGTGCTTAAGAATAAGAAGATGATGATTATTATTACTACTATTATTATTTTGTTATTTGGCGGGAAATTATTTACCTAAAATTCTTCTTCTTCTGGTTGATGCTGTGAAAGCTGGCAAAACAATTGAAAGCTATATCTCTCCAGAAGATATTGAATGCAGAAGTAGACATATTTTTATTATTCCTATTCCTATTAATATTATTATTATCATTACAATATTACATTTACATATAGCTAGAGTTTTATTGTTTGAACAGAATCATTTATTCATGGATTCTAATCATGAATCACTGGAACTGCTACAAGAGCCAAGCATCGACAACAATAAGCTCAGTTACGAAATCTTCTCTATCCTTGAAAGCAAGTTCTTATTCGGTTACGACGAACACAAGCTTTGGAAACCTATACACGTGTCGCCGGAAAATTCTCTTCCGGTAAACGACGTCGTTCAATCGGTTAACAATCAGAGAGGAAAAATCTGTATACTGTCGATTGATGGTGGTGGAATGCGGAATATTCTCGCCGGAAAAGCGTTACATTACCTCGAAAACGCTTTAAAACAAAAATCCGGTAATCCGAATGCGAGAATCGCCGATTATATCGATGTCGCTGCGGGTACCGGTGTCGGAGGTGTCTTCACGGCGATGTTGTTTGGAAGCGAGGATCGGAAGGTACCGATTTTTGAGGCGGAGGACACGTGGCGGTTTTTGGTTGAGCGAGGGAAGCGATTGTATGGTGGCAGTGGTGACGGTGGCGGTGGCGGTTTGTTGAAAAGATTATTTGGACGTGGTGGTGGGAATGGCGGTTTAGGGCATAGTGAAGTGGGAATAGAAAAGGTAATGAAAGAATTGTTTGTGGTCAACGGGCGGAGTTTGACTTTAAAAGATACTTTAAAGCCGGTTTTGATCCCATGTTATGATCTTTCTAGCTCGGCTCCGTTTTTGTTTTCTCGAGCTGATGGTTTGGAGGCTGACGGCTTTGACTTTCGGTTATGGGAGGTGTGTTGTGCCACGTCAGCTGATCCGGGTTTGTTTGAGCCGGTGTTGATGAAGTCTGTGGATGGAAAAACAAGGTGTGTGGCGGTTGGTGGTGGGTTGGCTATGAGTAATCCTACCGCGGCTGCAATTACTCACGTGTTGCATAATAAACAAGAGTTTCCATTCGTGCGTGGGGTTGAGGACCTTTTGGTACTTTCATTAGGGACCGGCCACTCTTTAGAAGGAAAATATGATTATGAAGAAATCAAAGGGTGGAAGGGTAAAGATTGGGCTCGACCCATGGCTCGAATTTCCAGTGATGGCTCGGCTGACATGGTGGATCAAGCAGTGGCCATGGCTTTCGGTCAGAGTCATTTTAGAAACTACGTTCGAATTCAGGTATAATCCATGCTTTCATAAAAAACCGTTAATTCAGCCACTCTAAATCTACTCTTAAAATTCTTCTACTATATGTGTTACATACTTTTGTGGGTGTATTCCATGTGTTTACTCTTTGTCACATGTTTGTTTTGCTGATCTATCAGCTAATTATTTAATCTAATTTTTGTTTTAATAATAATAATACAAGATTAAATTCAATTACGTAATTTTAGTCCGTTTTGTTTATACATATTAAACTTTGGTCTGCATCATGTCAATGTCATCAAACTTGGAATATAGAGAATACACTTATTGAAAAAGATGTTTTTTTGGGTCATAACCCATGTTTTTCTGTAGCATACGGATTCAGAAATTTTTTCATTTGTGTATTTAATTTTTCTTTATTTCATAAAAATAGTATTATTAATTTACACATAAAAAAGGAATATATAAGATACTATATAACCTAATATAAAAATGTATATATATGCTTGTTACTTAAGTGATGATCATGTTTTTTCGTTTAAATTTTTTTATATACATAAAAATACAATTTCTGCATTTTACCTTTTTATTTGTTTTCTAGTAAGTAGTAATGGTGTCTTTGTATCATTATATGTCTGGACGTTAGTAAACAGCCAATTGGTGTTCTTCATAAAGCAGTTTCTATGTTTGTTGTTTTCTTGGGAATTCACGGACATCTATTCGGTTGGTATATAGCAACTAGACAACCCATGACCTCTTGGTCTAGTGGTATGGTGTCCTCCCTTACAAATGTAAAGTTGTGGGTTCAAATCCTTGCAAATGCAAGGTAAGGTGGAATAAAAGGTATAATAAAAATTTGTCGTTCAAAAAAAAATATAGCAACTAGACAATTCGAAAACACCCATATAGTTTACATTTAATATTATGTGTTTAACGACTTTGTACAAGTGTGACTCTAAATTTTTTGTCTCTTAGGCAAACAGTTCAAGTATGGGCCGATTCGGACCCAATGTTGATTCGGATCCAAGTCCAAGCAATGTAAAGACACTTGTCAATATAGCTGATGAAATGTTGAAGCAAAAAAACGTCGAGTCCGTGTTGTTTGGTGGTAAGAGGATCGGGAACCAGACAAATTTCGAGAAACTTGAATGGTTTGCTGGAGAACTCGTGTTGGAACATCAGAGTAGGAGTCAACGTATTGCTCCCACCGTTGCATTTAAGCAAACCGCCTCTAAACTAACATAAAGGGTATGCTTTTCTAGTTTCTTAACTAGACAATGATAATGGTGGTTCAACCCGTCAACCTGCTAGTGCTAGATCAATCCAAACTTGACCCTTTTAACTAAACATGGACACGGTTTTAGTTAGACACTAAACCGAATCCGTTTAGACTAAATTTACTCCTTTACCCTCAAAACATGACCTCATGTTTATATGTCAAGAGGGTGTTTTGGTAAATAGCTTGTCCTCCAATTAAGTATCTATAAATTTGTTTGAACGATCAACAAAATTTTTTTTATTCAAACTAAACGGCTAGCAGGAAACGAGCCAAACTAGCAGGAAACGAGCCAAACACCAATGTTCAATCATTCACTAAAACAAATATCTATAATATCATGTAATATTAATGCAGGGTTGGTAAGGTGATGATGAATGACAACTTGAAAGCTGAAAAGTGTAAAAAGGTAAAGAAAAGAAGTTAAGGCTGAAGAATTGTTTTGCCTTCTAGAGCGCAAGCATTATGGTGGTGTCACAGTGTGATGGTGTCTATTCTATCTTTACTTTGTACTTGGAAAAGAAACAAAAGGGTACTTGTTTGTGAGGGTTGAATTGGATGTTTGTGAAACTTTGGAGACTGTTTGGTAAATACTGTTGCATTTAATTTCGTTTTCCTAGAAGTCCATTGTGTTTATAGAGTTTCTTTCTTACTTTTTTTTTTTTGAAATCCCCAAATAAGTTGATATTATGGATGAATATTTTGGTATTAAAAACAAAAAATACTTCGCTTCATTTTTTGTATCAATTTGGTATCAAGTTTTTTACGAAAATAAGTTGATATGTAGGACTGGCAACAGGGCCGTCTCCGAAAATGTCAAAAAAAAATTGGGCCTTGGGCGAAAAAGAATTTGGGCCCAAAATTTTGTAAAGATGAATGAATTATAAAAAAAATTGAGTATAGTGCTAGAGCCAAGGATTGAACTTGAGACATCTACATTAAATTAACATGGTTTTTCAACTCCACTAACAAACAAGACTTTAATGTATAAAATACAAATATATATCCTAAATATAGAATTTAATATATATACGCATATTTTAAAAAAACGTTCGGGCCCATTTAAGGGTCGGGCCCGGAGCCGGTGACCACCCGGCTCACCCTCATAGCCGGCTCTGACTGGCAATATGTAACTTGTATAAGACACGATTAGACATGTTAACTAAAAAGTACACTATGTGAAATTTTACTTTTTTAAAAATAAATAAAACTAGGATGATATGATTCATTATATCTCTTTGTTGATACATAAAACATATAATTGTGTTATAAACATGCGATATAAAGTAGTTACAAAAGGCTCTGTCTATTGGCACCCCCACCTTCTATTTCCACCCCTCAAAGCGCCTCGTTTAGGCCTAAGCGAGGCGCTTTGAACTCATTCCGAGGAGGTCAGTACGAGGGGGCAGAAAAAGCTGATTTTTAATTCGAAGAGCCTCGCTTAGGCCTAAGCGAGGTGCTTCGGATCAATTTTTTTTTTTTTTTTTTGTCTTTTGAGTTAGTTTTTTGTTTTTTTTAATATAATTATTATAAAAAATGTTCTTTTGACAAATGTCTGGCTAACCTGAATTTCCTTTGGATCAAAATGTCAACTTTTTCCTGCCACCCTCGTATGGTTTGGCTAACCTGTCCAGTTATCAATTTCATTGTCCAACAACTGAATTTTACTTGCTTGCATGAAAAGTAATGATCAGGAACATTCCAAATAACCGTCCAATTTCAGCTTTTGTTTAACTCATGATAGATCCACCAAATCATTTCTTCAAGTTCATTTCACCAAAAAAGGCATAACTGTAATGATCAGAAACATTCCAAATAACTGTTCAATTTCAGCTTTTGTTTAACTATTGTAGCAACTTCCATAGAGAAGTTATCAATCTCACTGAGATGATATCTTCTCTTTAGGTTTTGGAATTAATGAGACAACTTTTCAGTTGTTATCCGAGAGATAGCGGTCAACGATGAAGACAACCTGAAAACAACCGGATACCATGGATCAGAGAGATTCAAGCTAATTAAGACTAAGCGGAGTGGGGCGGGAGAGGGGGCGGGAAGGGGGGGGGGGGGGGAATACCGCCGCAATATGGCGTGGAAGTGGCGTGAAGGGGGGGGGGGGGGGGGGGGCGGGAGTGATCTCACCGGCGTGGGGGGGGGGGGGGGAGACTTGCCACGTGGCTTCATGCTATTGGACCATCTTTATATCAAACGGTCACCTAAAAAAAAAAAAAAAAAATTTAAAATTCCAACGGTCCATGCATTGCAACGGTCAAAAAAAAAAAAATTTATAAATTACCCCCATTTCACTACAAAACACCCACTTTAACCAAATTTTATACAATTTTCAACCAAATTTTATACACTTTTCATCCAAATTTTATACACTTCCTCAACCAACAATGAACCCATACAACCGAGGCTTCGACCCGAACAACCCATACGCGTTTGTCCCAAACCCGAATACACCACCGGTTCACCCGATCCCAAACCGTCCACCTCATCCTTCACCTTGTCCCGACTACGCCGGTTATGCCGGTTTTATTAGTGGCCAAATTTATCCGAATTTCCCATTCAATGATTCTCTCGTTCCTTCACAACTTCCTTTAACCCAAACCGTACCCGAAACACAACCCCAAAATGTCGCGGGATCATCTTCGGGTAAAAACCCCCCTCCAAAAAGAAGTCACAGGAGGAAGACGGCGGCGGAGAAAGCATTAGCCGCCGCTAACCGCCAACCACTTAAGTGGACACCCCAAGAAGAGCTTGCATTAACCAAAGCGTGGATTAGCGAGTCCGAAAAAGAGCAAGGTATTTGTAATAAATTTTTTAACATGAATTTTTTTTTTATAATATTACTAATATTTTTTTTTTTGTAGGAACAAGTCGCCACAAAAACGACTTCTGGGACGACATCAACAAAGTGTTCCATGTGTTGATGGAAAAAGACTTCTATCGAGCAAACGATAGTCTCTCGTCCAAGTGGACAGAGATAAACAGGGCAATGAACGCGTTTCACCCGCATTATTATCACGCAAGAAACAATCCAAGAAGCGGTGAAACGGACACTAACAGCCTGAGCCGGTCGCTACAAGTGTATCGTCTCGAAACCGGGCTCGAATTCAAGTTTCTTCATTGTTGGGAAGTCGCCAAGAACCATTCAAGATGGGCGTTCGTCCCCACTGCAAGCAACTTCGCAAAAAGGTCGAAAACAGGATCGTCAAGAAACCGTCAAACTGATCCTGAAAACGTAGAAGCCGTTAATTTGGATGATGACGAGTTTGAAGAGGAATTGAGTCGCCCACCCGGTAGAGATAAGTCAAAAAAGAGGGCGCAAAAATCTACTGCCTCGGGTTCGGGTTCTGGATCAACCGGCGCTTACAGCGCTGACTTGCAAGATTTAAATGCCACCATGATTCAGTTCAATACGATTCAAGAAAAAATGCTCGAGGAGAAAAAAAATATTCGCGAAGCGTTTGAAAAGAAGTTGACTATGAAAGAGCGCAAATTGTCTATCAGAGAGCAGCGCGAAAAACGCGAGGATTTGAAATTTCTCGCCATGAACACCGACCATATGCAAGGGCCGGAGTTAGAGATGACGCTTCAAATGAAGCGTGATATTATCGAAAAATATAATCTGAACTGATTTGTTAGTTTTTAATTTTTTTCGGTTTTATTGTATTTTTTTTAATTTTCTAGGTTTTTTTTTGTATTTTTCTAGGTTTGTTATTAATAAAAAATATTTATTATTATTATTGTTTTATATAACAAAGTTAAAAAAAAAAGAAAAATAAAATGCCACATGGCACTTCCCCCCACCTCTTCCCCCCCTTCCACTCCCCACAATTATTTTCCCCCCAAAAGGGCCCCACAAGTGCCACATGGCGCTTCCCCCCACCTCTTCCCCCCCCCCCCCCACCACTCCTCATAGTCTAAACTCATATCTCAAGTCGGTGCAAGTTATGTTGTAGCTCATATGTTATTATCTCTTCTCTTATTCTCTCTTTCTCAAGTTCTCGATGGATTATTGCTCTCATATCATGGATCAGAGAGATTTAACCTAATTAAACTCATATCTCACTGTAATGATCAAGAATATTCCAAATAACTGTATAATTTAAGCTTTTGTTTAACTAATTTAGCAACAGTCCAAATAACTGTAATGATCGCTACGGTTAGTGGATACCATGGATCAGAGAGATTCAAGCTAATCAAACTCCGGGCAACCCTTGTTTGATTATACTCGTGTACAACCTTTATCTCTTTATGTATGAATAGTGACCCTCTGACAATGATCAGAAACATTCCAAATAACTATAATGATCGCTACTGTTGATTGGTATATAGAGAGCAAACCGACGATCATTCAAAATTTAAAGTTACCGCTAACCTCTGCGCCATCATCGTTGACAGATATCTCTCTGAGATGATAGCTTCTCTTCAGATTCTGATTGCACCGGTGGAATTGGAATTGGAATTAATGAGACAACTTTTCAGTTTGTTATCCGAGAGATAGCGGTCAACGATGAAGACAACCTGAAAACAACCGGATACCATGGATCAGAGAGATTCAAGCTAATTAAACTCATATCTGAAGGTGGACTTAAGCACCTGAACGGGAAGTTGAAATTTTGAATGATGTTCGTCGACTGCACCGAACACACTACAATTATTCACTATTTTATACATACAACACAACTTCATCGTTGAACGTACTGTTCTTCTTGATCTTGATCTTCACACTTGCTTTTGACAAATCCATTGTTGTTTCCATAGACATTCAAGCAAACAAACAAACAAAAAGATGTTCGATCGGTCTTTGACAATCCCTTAACTAGTACTACCTGAATTCAAAAGGAGGCAAATCGTTTGAAATGGTGAATACATCTTCTTTGACAGAATTGGGATCATAGATTGACCAACTTGTCATAGAGTTTTGACTTCCCATATATGCTTGTTTTGTATCTGGTTCCATGTTGTTTGGATGATTTGCATGGAGGGTTAGAGAAGGGGAAGAGAGAAAGTTAAGGAATATTATATAGGAATTGGAGAAGACTATATAAGATAGAAAGAGTAATAATGGTTAGTTAATGTGAAAGTATTTAATCTTCTATACATCTAATAAAACAAAGTCTATGTGAACACTTGTCAATCCCACATTGAGCCTCCAATTACATAGCCAATCAATTTGTGCCAAGTGTCCAATTGTGAGAATTTATAAAATTTTTCTTTTTAAAAAAAAAAAAAACCAGAAAATATATAACCTAACAAAAAGTACGCGGACATAACAATCAGAACACAATCCCTAAATTTGCCTCCGTGATTCGTGAACCAAACCCTAGAAATAGGCGATCGGCGATCGAACGTCTTCTTCTTCATTGATTTTATCGATTGATCTCATTGTTCTTTGATTTACAGGGCCGGCTTCAACGTATCTCCAAACCTAATCTGTAAACCAACCTGTGTAATCTACATCATCAACATCAGGTAACGTATTTTCTCTGGCGTCGTATGTTTTATACTAGCATGAGATAATCGATTATGCGATCTGTTATTTAGGGAATCGAAACCCTAAATCAATTATGTATTACAGATCTGTGATCTTATATTTGTTTTTATTATTTGTTTTATTCTTTAGTTTTACATATTATGGATTTATCTTCAATTATGTTTTCCGATTAGATGTTTGGTTTTTTTCCCTAAACGTTTTGGGATTCATCTTCTGAAAAAACGATTTAGGGTTTTTCGATCTATTTTCCCTTCTGTATTCCGATCTGTTTTCCATTATGTGTTCTTATTGTTTTCCGATACTTTTTTTTATTGTTGTTTTTTTTTTGTTTACTATGGAGCCAAGTTAAGATAGTTTCGGTTTTAAATAGTTTGCTTAATACATAAAATTAGTAAAGAATAATATACAGCTTTGTTCTTTTTCATTTTATCCACAGACCGCTACATGTTTTTGCTTCCCTAGGAATGTAAGCGAAATGGTTATTTTTCGGGCAACATTTGAGATTTTTGTGTTATCAGTTGGTTTCGGCTATGCCACTTTCTTTATGTAGCATTTGTAGCTTCATGAATAACCGACAGACTAAAATCTTTAATAATTGTGTATTTTTTTGTTTAAAGATTCAGGTGAAACATGCTCTCTAATTGAAATTTCAAATGATGAAGCTTAGTTATCTGGTAATTTTTAATTATAAATCTCACAAATTGTTTATTGTCTATACGTTATGCGACATTAATTTTATCTTTAAACTTTGCAGGCTATGATAATGCCAAGACAATGGTTGGTATTCGTTGGTTTGGCGTAGCAACCGTGAAGTCACTTGGTTTGCAGCCCAACGGGTTACCTATTCTGAGCCCCCAAATGCACATGTTTTGTGTATCCTGGTGTTATTCAGTTGAATCTATTATATTATAATGTTAAAGTTTGAGCTTTGTAAATGTAACATATATGATAGGATGGATTTACGACCCCATCTATTGTTTTCTTGATTTTATATTTGCCGCCTCTATTTTCTTATATATCTATTTTGTGATGTGCAGGCTGAAAAACAACTTATTGGTAATCTTTCTTAATCTGGGCATGCATCCACAAAAGACAGCTTTGCAAACACCTGGTAACTTCTGTTAACATGCGAGCCACTCAAACATATTAATTCTACTTTATCTTATGTGATTAGCTAAATTGTGCAGTAATTTATTTGTTCATATGATGGCTTCTGTTTGATTCGATGATGATGAGGTAAGCTTATCTGTAAGGTTCTTGAATTTGTTAAGATTTTCAGGTTTTGAAGGCAGTGATGACGAGTCTTGGCTCATCTGAGTCTCGATTTAAGTTTCTGATCAACTAAGGCTTTTTTTTTTTCGTTCTATTTTTGTATCCAGTACTCATTGTCTCATTGATGCTGATGGTTATCGGTCTTTAGGAGGCTCTTGACATCATTACTTATGTTGCCTAGCTTCAGCCGTAGGTACTTTATGTTAATTATTGGATTGAATTGTTGTCTACAATTTCGGTGATACGTGGTCTACAAAGCTTTTAGCGGATAATGCTCAAAAGGCTATGAAAAAGCAGAAATCTTATAGTTATTTTGTTTAGAAATTGCTATTGATGCTAGCAGGACCATCTACCAGTTTCTGGTACCTTAATTTAGGTTCACTTCTTTTCATTTGAACATATTTGAACATATATGACAGGGTATGTGTTGTTGATATTTTGTTATTTTGTAGATTATTCATTATTGTTGGACAAACTGGGACAGAAATGTTGAACAACGAGGCCGCTGAAGTGACCAAGTACCTTGAAACTACTTTACAATCAGAAACAAGAGCTTGCAAAACAGTATGTCAATAATCTGATTTTTATGAAATTAATATCAATAGTTTTGACAGTAAGGATTCTGTCATATTCATGGTGGACAGAGCCGGCCTAACCTTTTTTGAGGCCCCAAGCGAATTGAAAATTTGGGGCCCTTTAACGAAGCTTGAAACATATATTAATTCTTATTTCTAAACATTTGGCAAACTAAATCTTAAGAATGTAACCATTTATCAAAAGATAACACTTAAGGGACTTACAACAAGTATAGCAGTATAGGTGTCCAATCAATGTTGCCACTAAAAGAAAAAAGAAAAATAATTGATCTCCTTCTACTTACCAGATGAAGTAAATTCTGCAAGCTTTACTAATGCAGCTGTAGTAGAATAAGATCTATATGTTGGTTTGATTTAGAGCTCTAATAAGAAACCAATTACTAGCATGCATCCTCTCTTCTTAGAAATAGTCAGTTAAAATGTTGTTTTAGTGGTGTAGGTTCATGTTTGTTTACTTATAAATTGGTCGATTGGGTAATAGTGTGTTTACTTAGTGGGTAAGTTGGGTGATGGGGAAAGTTTAAGGTTTTTGTTTGATAGGTGGTTGGTTGGATAGTGATAAAATGTGTGTTGTGTCTGAAAGTTTAAGGTTTTGGTTTGATAGGTTTTGGTTTGATACCGTTTAAAGACATGTTTCCGAATTTGTTTAGGTTGGAAAATGATAAAATGTGTGTTGTGGCTGAAAGGTAGGTTGGTTATGATCAGGAGGAGCATACTGAATGTTTCTGGAATCAAATTCAGTTATCGGCCGCTGAAAATGCTAGGACTGAAAAGGAGAATTGCTTGAACATTATGTCTGCAGCTACCCTATCTTCTAACCCGTATTCGTGGACCTGCGCATTAGATTCCTCAGTTAGTTTCTTGGTGAGAGCTACCAAGAAATGGTTTAGTTCGCAGGAGACAAGATCGGAGTTTGTTTTACAATGGTGCAAGTGGATTCCTTCAAAGGTTCATGTTAGATTCTTTATTGTGTTTAGATGCATTTTTTTTCAAAGTACTAATCATAATTTGATTCCTCAAGAATTGACTTTAGAGGTGTTTAGATGCATTTTTTTTCAAAGTACTAATCATAATTTCCATTTTCCAGCGTATTGTTAGATTCTTTATTGTGTAAAAGCTAACATATTATGATTTGTGCAGGTAGAAGGGCTTGCTAATTACATTTTGACATGGATTAATGAGGTGGAGTCTACTGCTTATATTGATATTGTTTTGCTATGATGATTATGCCAATAATATAAATGCCTAATAGTCCATGTAATTATAGATGAAAATGAAGTACCGGAAAGAAGTACCAATTAATACACACATTTTATTCATTGCGTGGAATAGAAGCGCTAACTCAGCAGTGGAAATCCGTGAGCTCGAGCAGTTAAAAGCGTCTCTGCAGGGGCTGCAGTTGGTGGACGCGCTGATACGTGGATAATTCATTAGCGTTATATTATGGTTTCGAAACATTAATTCAGTAGCGATGATATGTGGATAAATCATTAGAGTTATATTCGTGGGTTGTTAAGATAGTCAAGGAAGGCTTGAGTATGGTGCACCATTTAACGCAATGAATGACTTGTGGATTTTCTGAACTGCAGGTGGCATAGAAGCGCTAACTCGGCAGTGGAAATCCGTGAGCTCGAGCAGTTAAAAGCGTCTCTGCAGATCAAGGTGTTACCAAGCATGTCAAGAAATGATAATTTTCAAATATTGCAGATCAAGGTGTTACCAAGCATGTCAAGAAATGATAATTTTCAAATATTGCAGATCAAGGAAAGAATGAAAATACGTGATGCACATATCGTGAGTGTAGTCCATTGATGTATTAATATATTATTTAATCGCAAGTTTCAATACTAGATAATGCACGTAACTCCCTAGGCACATTTCCCACCCTTTAAATAATCATATATATACACTATAAACCAATCACATTAACATCCCACTCTTCATTTTCCCTCAAACATGGATCCTTTAAAGTACCTTGATGATGCACATACCATGGATAAAGAAAAACCGTTTCCACATCAAAAACAACAAAAACTAGAGCATTAATCGCAAAGTGGTTTGTATGAGTGTAGTCCAAACATTTAAAAATAACTTTTCATGCAAGCAAGTAAAATTCAGTTGTTTTACTAATTTCATAGTCTTGATACTTTTAACAATCGGATTGTTTTTCGAGAGAAATGAACTAAGTTGCAAATACGATAATAATCAAACTCATATCTCAAGCCGGTGCAATTACTTTCAAGTTTTTTAGAATCATTGAAGACAACTTTTCATTTGTTATCCGAGAGATAGCGGTCAACGATGAATACAACCTGATAGTGGATACCATGGATCAGAGAGATTGATTTCAAGCTAATCATCGACTACAGCAAACCGACGATCTTCCTCCACGGCACTCCTAATGGGCCTCTCTTTATTTCACGGTACGATTTGTGTTTTTGTTGCTTTATAAATAATAAGTTTTGTGTTTATCAAACCCTAACGTCTGAGCAATGATTTATTAAATCGTTTTACTAATTTCCCATTCTTGATACTTTCATAAATCGTTTTACTAATTTCCGATTCTTGATAATAACAAATTATTATAATAATAAAACAAAGGAACTAAATTACAAATATAATAAAATAATAATAATAATAATAATAATAATAATGTAATATAGTCATTGTTAATGCTCAAAAAAGTCAACCTTTGTTGACTCATAGGAGTCTTGAAGACGAAATGAATTTTACAAGATACTTGAAACAAGGTATGGATATGGAGAATAAATATTTGACTATACGTGGTTGATGATGTCAAGTTTAAGTCGTTGATTCATTTGGAAATCGAAAACGTCTATCGTTGTAGCTCATATGTTATTATCTCTTCTCTTATTCTCTGTTTCTCTAGTTCTCGATGGATTATTGCTCTCATATCGACTCTCACAATTATTCACAATTTTATACATACAACACACCTTCATCGTTGACCGTAATGATTAGGAACATTCCAAATAACTGTAATGATCGCTACTGTTGATTGGTATATAGAGAGCAAACCGACGATCATTCAAAATTTAAAGTTACCGCTAACCTCTGCGCCATCATCGTTGACAGATATCTCTCTGAGATGATAGCTTCTCTTCAGATTCTGATTGCACCGGTGGAATTGGAATTGGAATTAATGAGACAACTTTTCAGTTGTTATCCGAGAGATAGTGGTCAACGATGAAGACAACCTGAAAACAACCGGATACCATGGATCAGAGAGATTTAAGCTAATTAAACTCATATCTCAAGCCGGTGCAAGTTATGTTGTAGCATCTTTGATCATCTTCTTTGTAATTACTTTTTATTGTTTCGGGTTCCCTTCCATCGTTGACAGATATCTCTCTGAGATGATAAAGGTAGATCATGGAAAGTTGAACTCAAGAAAACAAAGATGAAACCGATTAATGTTCTTTATATATGAATAGTGACCCTCTAGCAATATTTGTAATTACTTTCTATTGTTTAGCGCCGATCTGATTGTTAAAAGTATCAAGACTATGAAATTAGTAAAACAACTGAATTTTACTTGCTTGCATGAAAAGTTCAATTTCAGTTCAAACTTTTCAAACACCTGCAACATCTCAAGAGTCGAGGTCCTCTGAAAAAGACATCGTACAATGATTTGGACTTGCAATATTTGGACTTGACAGATATATCTCTGAGATGATAGCTTCTCTTCAGATTCTGAAAGTGGATACCATGGATCAGAGAGATTCAAGCTAATTAAACTCATAGGTAGAGAGATTCAAGATGACACACGAAGCTTTAGACTCGAACCGGATCCAAGTATTACTGTAATGATCAGGAACATTCCAAATAACTGTTCAATTTCAGCTTTTGTTTAACTATTTTAGCAACTTCCATAGAGAAGTTATCAATCTCACTTCTCACTGTCCATGTTTACCTTCAACGTCCAACGGTAATTTGTAACCTAGTAACCTCTACAATGATGTGATTTGTTTTTAGATAAGGAGGTATATGTACAATGAACTTTTTACGCTAAATAAAACCGATTAATGGCAGGTTTGCTAGAGGGTCACTATTCATACACACAACTTTTTGCTCTAGTGGTGTGCTCTACCTTTTTGACAAACACCTGGCTAACCTGTCCAGTTATCAATCTCACTGGCAATCATCCGCTGCATGCTTTTCGCAGCCTTCACTGAAAAGAACCCCAGTAGTGGTTTTCATCTCTTTACTTGTAAACTCATATCTCAAGTCGGTGCAAGTTATGTTGTAGCTCATATGTTATTATCTCTTCTCTTATTTTCTCTTTCTCAAGTTCTCGATGGATTATTGCTCACATATCGACTCTCACAATTATTCACAATTTTATACATACAACACACCTTCATCGTTGACCGTACTGTTCTTCTTGATCTTTTATGTATGAATAGTGACCCTCTGGCAAACCTACTTCTGTTTTGAATTTGTTGCTTCCATAGAGAAGTTATCAATCTCACTGTAATGATCAGGAACATTCCAAATAACTGTATAATTTCGTACAAGATTCCTATGCAAGCAAGTCAAATTTAGTTGTTAGACCAACTTGAGATATGAGTTTGATTAGCTTGAATCTCTTTGATCCATGGTATCCAGTCTTCTTGATCTTAATCCTCATACTTGCTTTTGACAAAAGGTCTGGCTGACCTGAAGTTCCTTTGCAACCAGGTAAAAAGGAACTAAGTTGCAGATATAAAAATCCATCACATCACGATTATACTCTTTATGTATGAATAGTGACAGATATCTCTCTGAGATGATAGCTTCTCTTCAGATTCTGAAAGTGGATACCATGGATCAGAGAGATTCAAGATGAATGTTGCAACATGAGTTCGACCAAGATGACACACGAAGCTTTAGACTCGAACCGGATCCATGTATTACTGTAATGATCAGGAACATTCCAAATAACTGTTCAATTTCAGCTTTTTTGACAACTTTTTGCTCATACACACAACTTTTTGCTCTAGTGGTGTGCTCTACCTTTTTGACAAACACCTGGCTAACCTGTCCAGTTATCAATCTCACTGGCAATCATCGTTGGTAGCTATAGGTAAGAACATTGTGGATGAGGATTGTTTATCTATCTTCCCATTGATTTCAAAGGATATTCATGTGAGAATGATTTCGTTACTGTAATGATCAGAAACATTCCAAATAACTGTAATTGATTTCCACGATCTACCTTGACTGCTACAACATAACTTGCACCGGCTTGAGATATGAGTTTAATTAGCTTAAATCTCTCTGATCCATGATATGAGAGCAATAATCCATTGAGAACTTGAGAAAGAGAGAATAAGAGAAGAGATAATAACATATGAGCTACAACATAACTTGCACCGGCTTGAGATATGAGTTTATGTCACACCACGCCAACGGCGGAAACACGTGGCGCGACGCTCGAAAGCATATCAAAGTCAAGATTAACACAAACTATATTTAATTAGAAAAGATCATTATATTAAGATGTCGGGAAAGGATACCTGGTTTCAAACATTACTTAAAATCGCAAACATTAAGTTTAAAGTGGGGCGTTTCCGTTCATGTCCCAACCCGATGGTAACAATAGATGAAACCCCCAACCAGTGTCCGACATCCCAAATTCCACCGTACTAGCCGCATACCTGTTCAGCACTTAGTTACCTGAAAGATATGTTTAAAAAGACGTCAATATATAAAATATTGGTGAGTTCACAGGTTTTAGTTTCGTAAATACGACATTTTTACATTCTGTGCAAATCCAGCACATTTTTACATCCTGTGCAATCCAGCACATTTTGTGGCCTTTGTACGGAGTAGCTAGCTCCTACAAACTATGATGATAAGCAATCCCCTGAGTCCCATAACCAAACCAAGACTAATAAATTTGCCCCGCTCCAAGTCGTTTCTCGGAACCCAACGACTTAAGTTCAGAATACGTGCACCTCTTGTCTTTACCGGGTTGACGCTATCAACCAGAGGTGGGCCTCGTCAGGCACCAATAGTACTATCCAAATATTCCTTTGGTTTCATTTTACCTGAATTAATGGTTACAGTAGCGAGGACCCAACCCCGAGTGGCGACCAAAAACTCAAGTACTCATCATGCCACTTACCACATTTTAACCTTTGAAAACATTTCAATATGTGATAATTTTTGACAAACATATCTTTCCCCCAGTTAAAACAGTAAAATGGGGCCGTGAAACTCACCTTAATTTCCATGCTTAGCTAGCAAATAAAATCCAAAGCTTTGACCGACTTCCTCGTGCCCTAATTACCAATGAAGGACACCTTAAAGTCTATCATATATAAACCTAGCTTAATTTCCGGTTAAAAGATAGTTTATTCAACTATCTTGACTCGTGTGTACTAACCCGAGTCCTTAAGTGTTTTAACTCGACGAACCGATCGTGACTTATCATAATTCATGAGTTCACATACGACATAGTACCCAAGTCGCGCACCTGTTACTATTCGTGTGTAAACCATGTTGGACTAATACCACGAATTGTATAACTCATCCGAGTCATAGCTCGTCTCGTAACTCGGATAATTGTATTTGTCTTGTATAATATTTTTGGAAAAATATACTTTGAAGGCCATAAGTGTAGTTATTACAATCAATTAACTTCAATTGTTGCTCCTTTTCCCAAATCCGTTTGCCTTTAAAGATTTCAAAACATTAATTTTTATAAAAGTTTCCAATTAAAGTCGAACGTTTATATACTTTTTGAGTCCGAACAATAACCATTATTTAGTTACCGAAATCCTTCGAAAACTTGTTAATATTTGGCACTCGACAAAGACCATATCCTTGTTTTGAAATATTGTCCGGTATAGACTATTATTGTTACAAATAATCTTTGTCAAAACCACGTCGTGACTTTGTATAAGACTACATTTGTCAAACACTTGGAAAGTTTATTTGTGAAAACATATACAACGATATTAACCGCGTTGTGCTTCGGATTTTATAAAAATTTCGGCAGAGTTTCCTCTGTTTTTGTAAGAACCAGACAACACAAGTTGTCTACAATTTCCCAAAATCAACACCTAAACAAAAGACAATTAATCCGTCAACACAATTTCCGATTTCAATCTAGACGTTTATGCGTTTTGACGACTATATAATTTACACTTATATTTATATAACTACTTAGTCCAACAAAACACAAGTCACGACCAATACACACATATTGTCTTACAATACTTTTCGTTACTATTTTTATCGGTTCGTTTTGCGAGTTAAAGCTACTTTGTTCGTATTGATATATTTATAAATATATTTTTAAGATATCAACAAAATAATACGAACATAATTTATACCGATATTATGCGCGCGTCTTGATCTACGCGTTAACCGGTGCTGAATCGTTGACCACGTTTGATCGGTTTTGACCGAACTGACCAGAGTTGACCGCGTGTTGACCGACCACGAACCAGCCAGATCTGACCCGTACCACACGGATCTAACCCAAACCGAACTCAGATCTCGAGCCAAACCAGATCTGAACCTGAGTGAGTTGACTCGGTTTGACCGAGACCGAACACGAACTAGAACAGAATCTGAAAACGAAGCCATTCTTAACTCGGGTTTGACCCGAGCGAAGCAATAGGACCCGACTAACTGTTTACGGCCCAATCTTGACCCGAGAGTGGACCCGAGAGTCACCATCTTCACCCGACACCTTCAACCATCACCCAACAACACCGCCACCATCCCGCAGCTACCACAATCCGGACCACCTGCACAGCCCGAACAACCACCATCCTCTTCGCAACCACCACCACATCCACCTGCAACAACCCGCCGCGGCTCGTCTTCTGTGCAAAGCCACGCCGCCGCCACCGTACCCTCGCCATCCATACCTGACCCAACCACCCGATCCGAGCCCAAACAGCGGTAACCACCTTAACAACCATCTGCGGCCCTCCTTGAACCAAAACCCTCACCCCGTACCCCTTTCCCTCCTCGCCGGACCCAACCCCGTCAACCCCATCTCTACCCGGCCCCCTCCTTTCTGGCTTAAACTTTACGCCGCCACCACCAAGCTGTGGTGGTGGCCGGCCGCTTCCTGGACAGGGGAGAAGAGAGAGAGACGCAGTGAGAGAGAGGGAGAGTGTTCTAGAGAGAGAGTAGCGAGAGAGAGAGAGTTCTGATGAGAGAGAGTAGAGAGAGAGAGGTGGCTGCACAATAATGAAGAGGAAGAAGAGATAATGTTGCTTTTATAGCTAGGGTTAGGGTTAGATGGGTTGTGCACCGCGTATCGAACCCGTTTTAAACGAAAACCACCTCGGTTTGTTATTAGGCCCGACAATTAGTTACAAAAACTAGTCGGTTTTATTCGAAATGAAAAACATAACCAAACCGAGCAATTTAAATGTTATTTTCGTAACACGACGCGTGAAAACAGGACACGCGTTAAAATCGCGTTAATCGATCCGGTCGAGCTGTACTTCATTTAGGCGACCTGTTTACTTTCGAAACTAAATAAATGAAATTATTTATAATAAATAATTATTCCGAAAGTTCGATAACGGTTAAAACCACGCGTTTTGACGTTCGAATCCCACGTCAGTTCCTCTCCGCGTTCTCCAAAACGCTGCGTTTTTGGCCGTTTACCACGCCGATTTCTCATTCGATCGCATCGATAGTAAATACGTATCGTATTTTCATAGAATAAGCTTATGTTATTCCAGTTTGACAAATTTTTGCTGATGTCAGTTCGTTACGTTAAACACGCGAAGTCTTTCTTTAGAGGCATCAAGACTTCAACGAACTTTCAAAAGGACATCGTAGGACTCATATTAGCTCAACTAACCATAATTAACCTTAAACCAGGTTAATTATTTCTAAAACATGATTAGAATCACGTTAATCGTTGTACGAAATTTGCCGGTTGTCACATTCTCCCCCCGTTAAGAGAATTCCGTCCCGGAATTCAGTTCAAGTCATCCGATACATTAGCATCCTTGAACAGGGCGGGATGTTTGCAACCCACACGATTACCCCTTTTCTTCGTGAACTCCAGTTCACGCTTAGCGTCCTAACGAACACAATGTCATGAGTCGGCTACGGCCGAGCTCTGGGGTATCGCAATCCGGCACAAATATCGGTTTTCCCGAAATAGTAGAGCTTTGCGTCAACCTGAATCCTGTCGGTTGAGGAATTGACAATGCTTCCTCAAGCCAGACCTGCGGGATTCGTCGAGAGTCCCACTAAGCTCTTGTGATAGTTCGAGCTTGTTCGTTGCAAGGCCAAATTTTTTAACTGACATATCCGAGTCACTGAGGTACTAAGCGAAGTCACTCTCTCACCGTTTTCGTGCTTAACAACACCCTTTCAGAGTATAACACTCAACAAAGTCCTATACCGATTTGAAGTTCCTAGGCTAACTCCTTGTTAGTACGACTTCCCGATCGGTTTGGCCACTTATTCAAGAAGATTTGAATCTACCTGATTCGTTGGTCACCTCTTGAACTCACGCCAGATCATGTGTATATCTCTATCTGTCATTCAATGTACTAGAGACGTACACGTATGCATTCCAGAGGACTTCGAGCAGCACACCCCGAACACTAGGGTGATGATTCCTATCACATAGGAAATTCTGGCGATGAAGTACACGAATTTGATTTGCCACCGACACTAATCGTATCACACAGGACACTTCCGTCTAGGACAGTAATTCACTCGTTCGAGAATGGTAATCCATACTCATCTCAAATTGAGTATCCCAGACTTGCGTTCAAGGTTCGGCGAACCCTGAGGTAGGATAACTGCTAAAAATCGATATTGTGAAAGTTGACACCTAGTGCCTAGCCACAACTCTCCAAGAGTATAGGTGGCTATCCGTATGCCTCATATTATAACCACAAGCGAGTATGGGATGAGAAGGTTCCAAACAGCAATCGATCATTACCCGTGTCTCATCACAGCCACCGAACACCTCAGGCGACAGGACCATTAGGCTCGCTCGTTCGAATTTCACTAATCGGGTGATCTTACCAGATCACAAAGCAGTCGACATCCCCGAGGACGCTCCAGGTTGTTTATAGTAGCGGATGGTAATCCTGTGTCCTCACATGGACTGAAATCCACTATGCACCCACTTACAACCTTTCGCATGAGCGATTATGGTTAGTGGTACTAGGACGCCTAATATGGACTGATGGAGGTCGAAAGTTTTTGCGTCACTTCCACCCCTCAGTTCCCCAGGCAGTAGACAGTGTATATTCAACACACAGCCGTACAATTCCACAATACGCGAGGATTTAAGCCGACTTAAACACAAATGTCTAGAGGCTCTCATCAACTCACCACGTTGGTCAACACGGGAATGATGTATATGAATCGTCATGATATGGTTGCAGCAACAGACAAAGGATAAGGTCTCGACAACATTTCAACACGTTGGTTTCCTCGAGACGGTAAGCAGAGCATTGGTAACTACCCAAAACAAGGGTACCCAGTGCTTGTCCTGCTATATGTGCCTCACGAGCACTGGTGTCCTATCGTTATCAGCAACCTAGTAAGTCAATTCTGAACAACACAGGACACTATCCCTCGAATTGACTATCCGATCCTATGCAGAGATCTGAGTGAAAGGAGTCCTGACCCGGAATCCTCACTCGCCGAATATTCCATCTTTCGGGATCTTTCGAGGTAAGAGGTGAAATTGAGTCATAGCTGAATGCATCTGGCATAGATCTCACGTTTGGGCTTGACGGCTTCATGCGCCAAAATCGTTACTTAAAACAGCAAACGACCGAGATCGCCCTACAAGAAGTAGTATTGAGCCTTCCAATAAGGCATCCCATTCAACGACTCAGGTAGTCGCACGCATGGGTGCAACATGTAAGCTTTCGAGCTCATCTTGGTTAGTCAGGTGCTAAACGCACTGACTAGGCAGCTCACATTACTATGGTGTCTCCAACAGCGTCTGTCAAGGACAGGGGATTTTGTCCTAGCGCGAGCAACGCTACTGAAAAATAACTGGGAACACCTGTATTGACCCAAGGTCGAAAGGGTTCCACTATCCCAAGAATCTACGCAACGACACCAAGACAAGATAAACCTACCCTTAGGGAATAATCAACAGTATTCGAAGGGCTGAGTTGATCGGAGATCTCATCACGGTAGGGTAGCACTCTCATAGAGTAGACAATGCTACATGTCCTTCTAGGTTCAGGGTTTCATAAGACCTCCGAATCATGTACCGGGGACTCCACCAATGCACACGCTGTAGGTGGGTCCACACTGTTATTCCTGTAGTCATCGGCATGACACGTTGGCAGGTATGATGTTAAACAATCCACTGGGATGAGCAATAATAAATTGAGTCTTTCAACTCTTACTAGCCCAGAGGTATGGGTCATAATATCGCTCGCATTTACTCGATACCTTCAAGTTCGAGATGTTCTCGAAATCCCTTATCACGAAGACGAGCCTCACCCCGTCGTGTGTGGATCGTGGGATTTCCTTTCGACATGATTCGAGAGTGGTTAGTCGACCGCAATGCACGTAAAAGGTTAAGGCTGAACATGGCGTCACTGATGCCTTAGATCTTGAAGAGGTAATGCTCACGAAACGCGCGAGCATATAAAGAGGTCGACACGTGATTCGGTCAATTACTGAAACCACGAGGTTCGAACTTTAGAGGGATACATGTGCTAACACTAGGACTAGAGTGTCTTAGTACGACCTTCCGAAAGTCCGTGGGACACCCGAAATCCTACATAATCAGTGGCGACACTACACAACCATTCAGCAACATAACAACAGTCACGTGGGTTTGGGGTAATGTCTTTATTCCAAGGGAACCATGAGTGAATCAAACGACAAGTTATCACACCATCAAGTCAATCCAACAATTGTAGCAATACGTTTACGGTGCGATACGGCAGTAGAAATAACATGACATGACAACAACACATCCACGGACACATCAACAAGGGAACACCGCAACATGGACCGCATGACACAGAGAAATACGATAACAAGGCTACACCACTGCAGGAGCAGCACAACAACAGGACTGCACCGCCGACAGTGAAACGCAACCGCACGGATATGCAGTCGGCAAAACTGTGCAACTACAAGAATGCACAATCGTTAGGGGTAACACCACAACATGAATTCACGACAGCAGGACGACACACAACCTAGCGAGTCCACTATACATAACTACAAGAAGCTCCATTCCGGTGAGCACGCATCCCGGTGCGCTTCAGCTCACCTATGGCGACGGAATCCTTATTCGTAATCCCAGCAGCAACCTATACTCCATAGGCTCATCAGTGGGAACAATTGGGTTATTAAGGGCATTCGTCATCATAAAAGAAATGGGAACGATGGGTTCCACATAATTTAGCAGACTTATTAGGCCGATATCGTTCCTAGGGAGAATGATTGTATACTCGATATAAGTCACTCGAATAATAGCAACTGTAGCATTGACAGGCTCAACCATACCTGAGAGCCATCGCCAACATTAGTCTTGGCAGGAGCCAGGGAATGATAACGAGCGGTTCAACGAAAATCTCCAAGAAAATGGAGTTAACAGCAACGAACTCCATTGTGACACAACCATGTTCATAGCGGCTTGGCAAGGGTCTTAGAGATATCTATGTCAATGGCAATGATCTTAGTAGGAGCCTTCGAAACAACAGCAACATCAAACTTGACAAAAGCCATAGAAACATCCTTAACACGCTCAGTATGAGCTACACTCTCAGCAACGATGACATGATTCGCTTGGGCCATAGAACAACGATGGCAGCAACAACAGCAGGCTCAGCAGAAACCTTAGACCCGTCGTAGCTATTAGACGTGTGGTAAGTAGTATCCATAGGACCTAGAAACCAAGCTACATCTTCTCCAGTATCAAAAATATCGGTCACAACGAGAATAGTAGAGGTAGAAGGATCATGATTTATCGAGTCACCACGATAAAATAATAACACAAAAAAAAACGATACAGACTCTGGCAATTCAGCCGAGTCATCCTTCCCATTAGGGTCCTCTTGCATGTTATTTTGGTCCTAGCACCGATAGTCATCAACCGAAATGCCTCTCCGACACTTAAGCAAGGCCAGCGAACTTCCTCCCTGATAGGCCACGCAGTGAGAGTTTCGAAATATGACAAGAGATCGGACAAGTCACGTTGTCCATGACGAATGGATCTCGCAACCTTAGTTTATAAAACACCGTGACAAAGGGACGCAACGTCCCAATATCTATGGGGATTGATGGAAAACACTTCGCATCAATTGCCACCCCAAATAAACAACCAGTCTCGTCGTCCTGACGAGGGTAGCGGACGTTCAACATTGCAGCATGAGCAATGGAATTGCCGTCCCATGGGTAAGTTTGACGAATTCAGACGCAAAACGCACGTGGTGATCCTACATTCAATATATATGTATGTCTCCATATATATTAACTGACTTGGGTAAAATTATCTCCGACTCAACTCACTTTACCATATAACTACTTTCCCATTAAGTAGTCATACTAGGATCTTGTCAGTCGAGATTTCATTTTTCCCGTAATCGACTCGACTCACCTTTCCATATATTTATTTTCCCATTAAATAAATATACTATGACCTTGTCGACTCGATATTACATTTCTCAACCATCAACTCGACTCACCTTACCGTATAATTATTTTCCCATTAAATAATTATACTAGGATCTTGTCGATTTGACATTTCGTTTTACCACCATCGACTCGACTCACTTTACCGTATAATTATTTTCCCATTAAATAATTATACTAGGATCTTGTCGACTCGACACCACATTTTACAACCATCGACTCGACTCACTTTACCGTATAATTATTTTCCCATTAAATAATTATACTAGGATCTTGTCGATTCGACACTACATTTTACAACCATCGACTCGACTCACTTTACCGTATAATTATTTTCCCATTAAATAATTATACTAGGGTCTTGTCGATTCGACATTGTATTTTACGACCATCGACTCGACTCACTTTACCGTATAATTATTTTCCCATTAAATAGTTATACTAGGGTCTTGTCGATCGATATTTCGTTTTTGGCACCCGACCCGGCTCACCTTACCATGTATTTATTTTCCCATTTAAATAAATATACTAGGATCTTGCCGATCGATAATTCATTTTCAACACCCGACTCGGCTCACTTTACCATATATTTATTTTCCCATTTAAATAAATATACTAGGATTTTGCCGATCGATAATTCATTTTCAACACTCGACTCGGCTCACTTTACCATATATTTATTTTCCCATTTAAATAAATATACTAGGATCTTGCCGATCGATAATTCGTCTTCAACACCCGACTCGGCTCACTTTACCATATATTTATTTTCCCATTTAAATAAATATACTATGATCTTGCCGATTCGAAGTTGTTGATTTAGACGGGGGCTATCATGCCTTCTAGATGAAGATGATCAAAGCTATTAACTTAGCAAGGACGATTTTGCCCTCCGATAGGGGAAGGAACGCCTGACCCTCGAAGACAGCTTGGGCATGTGTTAGATCAAGAAGGACTTACTCACAGTAATAACATAGCAGCACACGGGCAACTAATCTCAATACTGATCCACACAGGGTCCCGTGCTCAAAACGCACTGGTTTTGCAGGGACGCACCCTCAGTCTTCACTCGGTTCCAAGTTTAGCATTCCACGCATCGTACCAAGCATTCATCTCTTCGGCAGGCAGTGCATCCTCGTATGTCCGCTCCATCGAAGAACTTCGTGCGGAGGCATTAAACTCCTATACAAGGAAGTTTTCGTCTCCTGTCCTTATCTGATGCGAGGGTTTACGTCAGATTACTCATATGAAGTAGACGTCCGAGCTCTTCCGTGTTCGTACCTTAGAGGTAATGCTGAAGAAAGCTCATTCAGTTTGCGAGGATCAAAATCAAGGGATATCAACAAGACTTCCCTTTTAGCCCGTTGGCCAATCAAAAGCTAAGACTGACCCTACAGAACAAGAATAGACAAGGCAAGGAGTGATCACCAACCCCAGCCCTAGCGCCCACCTAGGTTACCGTGCACCACAAGTTATTATTACGTGTGCACCCGCAATGATAATCGGTGTTGCCAGGTAATTTTTGGTGCCCGCTAGTTCCGAGCTTCCTGATCCAAAACAAAGATTTCACAAATAAAGGACCTAGACTAGCTTTGCCTTCCCATCATCAGCAACACGACAACGTCCACTAGCACGATAAAGGTTAGCCCTTCCGATCATCCCGTCCGCAGGTAAGCGGGTGAGTTCGTCGTAGACCACCGCTTGTCCTTCCCGCTTGTCGATGTCGGTAACCGATGCAAAAGTGCGGACTAAAGTGAAGTGTGAGACGATATCCTTACAGGCAAGCTATCTGTACTACTTATATGCATCAACTAGCACTAGTTAGAAAATCGGATCTCTACACAATTCAAGCATTCATATCCTTATTTTCTAACATTTTATATATTGACACACATGGCTAGTCGGTCGGAATTTCCCCTTGTACAATCCATGTACAATTTTCTTTCTTTTCTAAAAATGTTTCGTTGTGTTTTATTTTTGAAAACTCCGTTTTCGAGCCAAAACCGGTTATAGTCTAGATTTTTCAAAAATACTAGTTCGCTATAACCTTGGCTCTGATACCACTTCTGTCACACCACGCCAACGGCGGAAACACGTGGCGCGACGCTCGAAAGCATATCAAAGTCAAGATTAACACAAACTATATTTAATTAGAAAAGATCATTATATTAAGATGTCGGGAAAGGATACCTGGTTTCAAACATTACTTAAAATCGCAAACATTAAGTTTAAAGTGGGGCGTTTCCGTTCATGTCCCAACCCGATGGTAACAATAGATGAAACCCCCAACCAGTGTCCGACATCCCAAATTCCACCGTACTAGCCGCATACCTGTTCAGCACTTAGTTACCTGAAAGATATGTTTAAAAAGACGTCAATATATAAAATATTGGTGAGTTCACAGGTTTTAGTTTCGTAAATACGACATTTTTACATTCTGTGCAAATCCAGCACGTTTTTACTTCCTGTGCAAATCCAGCACATTTTTACATCCTGTGCAATCCAGCACATTTTGTGGCCTTTGTACGGAGTAGCTAGCTCCTACAAACTATGATGATAAGCAATCCCCTGAGTCCCATAACCAAACCAAGACTAATAAATTTGCCCCGCTCCAAGTCGTTTCTCGGAACCCAACGACTTAAGTTCAGAATACGTGCACCTCTTGTCTTTACCGGGTTGACGCTATCAACCAGAGGTGGGCCTCGTCAGGCACCAATAGTACTATCCAAATATTCCTTTGGTTTCATTTTACCTGAATTAATGGTTACAGTAGCGAGGACCCAACCCCGAGTGGCGACCAAAAACTCAAGTACTCATCATGCCACTTACCACATTTTAACCTTTGAAAACATTTCAATATGTGATAATTTTTGACAAACATATCTTTCCCCCAGTTAAAACAGTAAAATGGGGCCGTGAAACTCACCTTAATTTCCATGCTTAGCTAGCAAATAAAATCCAAAGCTTTGACCGACTTCCTCGTGCCCTAATTACCAATGAAGGACACCTTAAAGTCTATCATATATAAACCTAGCTTAATTTCCGGTTAAAAGATAGTTTATTCAACTATCTTGACTCGTGTGTACTAACCCGAGTCCTTAAGTGTTTTAACTCGACGAACCGATCGTGACTTATCATAATTCATGAGTTCACATACGACATAGTACCCAAGTCGCGCACCTGTTACTATTCGTGTGTAAACCATGTTGGACTAATACCACGAATTGTATAACTCATCCGAGTCATAGCTCGTCTCGTAACTCGGATAATTGTATTTGTCTTGTATAATATTTTTGGAAAAATATACTTTGAAGGCCATAAGTGTAGTTATTACAATCAATTAACTTCAATTGTTGCTCCTTTTCCCAAATCCGTTTGCCTTTAAAGATTTCAAAACATTAATTTTTATAAAAGTTTCCAATTAAAGTCGAACGTTTATATACTTTTTGAGTCCGAACAATAACCATTATTTAGTTACCGAAATCCTTCGAAAACTTGTTAATATTTGGCACTCGACAAAGACCATATCCTTGTTTTGAAATATTGTCCGGTATAGACTATTATTGTTACAAATAATCTTTGTCAAAACCACGTCGTGACTTTGTATAAGACTACATTTGTCAAACACTTGGAAAGTTTATTTGTGAAAACATATACAACGATATTAACCGCGTTGTGCTTCGGATTTTATAAAAATTTCGGCAGAGTTTCCTCTGTTTTTGTAAGAACCAGACAACACAAGTTGTCTACAATTTCCCAAAATCAACACCTAAACAAAAGACAATTAATCCGTCAACACAATTTCCGATTTCAATCTAGACGTTTATGCGTTTTGACGACTATATAATTTACACTTATATTTATATAACTACTTAGTCCAACAAAACACAAGTCACGACCAATACACACATATTGTCTTACAATACTTTTCGTTACTATTTTTATCGGTTCGTTTTGCGAGTTAAAGCTACTTTGTTCGTATTGATATATTTATAAATATATTTTTAAGATATCAACAAAATAATACGAACATAATTTATACCGATATTATGCGCGCGTCTTGATCTACGCGTTAACCGGTGCTGAATCGTTGACCACGTTTGATCGGTTTTGACCGAACTGACCAGAGTTGACCGCGTGTTGACCGACCACGAACCAGCCAGATCTGACCCGTACCACACGGATCTAACCCAAACCGAACTCAGATCTCGAGCCAAACCAGATCTGAACCTGAGTGAGTTGACTCGGTTTGACCGAGACCGAACACGAACTAGAACAGAATCTGAAAACGAAGCCATTCTTAACTCGGGTTTGACCCGAGCGAAGCAATAGGACCCGACTAACTGTTTACGGCCCAATCTTGACCCGAGAGTGGACCCGAGAGTCACCATCTTCACCCGACACCTTCAACCATCACCCAACAACACCGCCACCATCCCGCAGCTACCACAATCCGGACCACCTGCACAGCCCGAACAACCACCATCCTCTTCGCAACCACCACCACATCCACCTGCAACAACCCGCCGCGGCTCGTCTTCTGTGCAAAGCCACGCCGCCGCCACCGTACCCTCGCCATCCATACCTGACCCAACCACCCGATCCGAGCCCAAACAGCGGTAACCACCTTAACAACCATCTGCGGCCCTCCTTGAACCAAAACCCTCACCCCGTACCCCTTTCCCTCCTCGCCGGACCCAACCCCGTCAACCCCATCTCTACCCGGCCCCCTCCTTTCTGGCTTAAACTTTACGCCGCCACCACCAAGCTGTGGTGGTGGCCGGCCGCTTCCTGGACAGGGAAGAAGAGAGAGAGACGCAGTGAGAGAGAGGGAGAGTGTTCTAGAGAGAGAGTAGCGAGAGAGAGAGAGTTCTGATGAGAGAGAGTAGAGAGAGAGAGGTGGCTGCACAATAATGAAGAGGAAGAAGAGATAATGTTGCTTTTATAGCTAGGGTTAGGGTTAGATGGGTTGTGCACCGCGTATCGAACCCGTTTTAAACGAAAACCACCTCGGTTTGTTATTAGGCCCGACAATTAGTTACAAAAACTAGTCGGTTTTATTCGAAATGAAAAACATAACCAAACCGAGCAATTTAAATGTTATTTTCGTAACACGACGCGTGAAAACAGGACACGCGTTAAAATCGCGTTAATCGATCCGGTCGAGCTGTACTTCATTTAGGCGACCTGTTTACTTTCGAAACTAAATAAATGAAATTATTTATAATAAATAATTATTCCGAAAGTTCGATAACGGTTAAAACCACGCGTTTTGACGTTCGAATCCCACGTCAGTTCCTCTCCGCGTTCTCCAAAACGCTGCGTTTTTGGCCGTTTACCACGCCGATTTCTCATTCGATCGCATCGATAGTAAATACGTATCGTATTTTCATAGAATAAGCTTATGTTATTCCAGTTTGACAAATTTTTGCTGATGTCAGTTCGTTACGTTAAACACGCGAAGTCTTTCTTTAGAGGCATCAA
The DNA here is from genome assembly GCA_028751855.1 of Ambrosia trifida. Taxonomy (NCBI): domain Eukaryota; kingdom Viridiplantae; phylum Streptophyta; class Magnoliopsida; order Asterales; family Asteraceae; genus Ambrosia; species Ambrosia trifida. The sequence goes on from CM054130.1 coordinate 97,654,162, forward strand.
GACTTCAACGAACTTTCAAAAGGACATCGTAGGACTCATATTAGCTCAACTAACCATAATTAACCTTAAACCAGGTTAATTATTTCTAAAACATGATTAGAATCACGTTAATCGTTGTACGAAATTTGCCGGTTGTCACAGTTTAATTAGCTTAAATCTCTCTGATCCATTGTATCCACTTTCAACTAAATCTTTCTCTGATATACTCTATATCAACCGAAATTGAGTATCATCAATCTGGTATTAGTGGTTGGAAACTGTGATGAAAAAGCTGGCGTGTGTTGAACAAGAAGATGATCAAGGATGCTACAACATAACTTGCACCGGCTTGAGATATGAGTTTAATTAGCTTGAATCTCTCTGATCCATGGTATCCACTTTCAGGTTGTCTTCATCGTTGACCGCTATCTCTCGGATAACAACTGAAAAGTAATTACAAGAAGATGATCAAGGATGCTACAACATAACTTGCACCGGCTTGAGATATGAGTTTAATTAGCTTAAATCTCCCTGATCCATGATATGAGAGCAATAATCCATCAAGAACTAGAGAAACAGAGAATAAGAGAAGAGATAATAACATATGAGCTAAAACGACGTCGTGTTTTGGAAGCTACAACATAACTTGCACCGGCTACTTTTCAGTTGTTATCAGACGAGGACTTGCCTGTGTTTCCGCATTTAATGAAATTTAACGCGCATACCGCATTCATTGACTTACGTGGTTGATGATGTCAAGTTTAAGTCATTGACAATGTTGAGGGTTATTACTTTGTTTTTTAGTTTTTTTTAACTTTTTATAATTATTAAATTAAAAAAAAACAACTCAAAACATCAAAACAACTACCAAAATAAATTACCCCCTCGAAGCGCCTCGCTTAGGCCTAAGCGAGGCACTTCGAATTTTAAAAAAACAGCTTTTTCTGCCCCTCGTACTGACCTCCTCGAATTCAGCTTCAAAGCGCCTCGCTTAGGCCTAAGCGAGGCGCTTTGAGGGGGTTAAAATAGAAGGTGGGGGGGTTTAAATATAACCACCCTTACAAAATTGTGTTCAAGTTTAGAACTTGTGTTGTTTGCGTCGTCAGTGACTTGTTAAACCTGTTAAGAAGCACCCTAAATGGCCATATCCTAGTATCTTTGTTTGTTGGGGCTTACTTTTCAATGTGATTAATGCCAGCAGTTCATCTTCAAAATTTCACACACAAACAAGTGAATATTGGTGATTTTGGTTAGGTTTGACTATATGTATGCTAAAGGCAATATAATCTAACAACTTGTTTTAAAGTAAACATGCAATCTCAAATTCCTTATATCATGATTTAATAAAGTTTCTTTGAAAACAAGTTTTCTTACAATTAACTTTGAATATTAGAATTTTTTTTTTAATTTTATTGATATGAAATTTTGATTTTTGAGAAAGAACAAACGATGATATCGTAGCTATATTTGATGCTACAAATAGTGAGGGGCTGTTTGGTAAGCCTCTTAATGAGGCTCTGAACCATTCAGCACAGAATGATTTAGTATTCAGCGCGTTTGTTTCAGCTTCTGAATGGAATGGTTAAGGCTGGATCATTAAGATTTGGGATGTTGCTGAACCATTAAGCACTAAACTATGTTGAACCTTAATGAGACTCTCCTACCAATGTGGGACAAGAAAATTAACCATTAAGATGTCCAACTTAATGATTCAGCACTTAACCATTCAGACCTTTTAACTATTCAAACTTCTTAATGATTCACCACTTAATCAACCAAGCAGCCCCTGAGAGTTTATAGCATGTTTGGTCCCAAGTAATAAGTTCATAAGGATTAATTGTGTAATTATTAAACTATAAGGAACATTAGCACAATAACTAAAAAACACAAGGACCAAACATGTTATATATATATATACTACGTTATAAAGGGGGAGACATGGGCAAATATGTCCAGATTGTCAAAGTTAAGATGACATTTGAAAAGACACATGCTTTAAACCTATAATGTCATATAAATCTTTCCCATATTACCCCTTGATGCATTGTTACTTGTGCATTCATTGCCTTCACTCTTCACATATCATTTTACATGAATTTTAAGGGCAAGTCTATTATAAACTTACAAATCACAACTTTTAATTTTTAAATGGACAATGACCTTCATATGATAGTTTATACAATATCATATTATTACTACATACTTTTACATGAATTTTAAGGGCAAGTCTATTATAAACTTACAAATCACAACTTTTAATTTCTAAATTGACAATGACCTTCATATGATATTTTATACAATATCATATTATTACTACTACATGCTTTTGTCATGTAAATGAACTTTATCATTTAGCAAGGTGTCTTCAATGGCACGGTTATGTAGATATGCAATGACCGAACAACTTACACAAGAGTGATGTTTATGTTCATATTGGTCTGTTACAGTAACATACCTTTGGTTTATTAAGATTTGTTCAATAATGAGTACATGGTTTTTGTGGTGACTTGCAAACAGTTGTAAGTGGCGGTGCACATTTCTTTTCTTTTCTTTCTACGAACACTTGTTAAAACATAGTGTGCACATTTCTATTATTTTTGCGTAACTTGCGGCAAAAAACCTAAGTATCATAATGTTGTATTGCAACCCATTTGTAGATCCCGCTGCAACGCACGAGTAAACCCACTAGTTAACTCCAAAGTCCAAACATATATGTAAAGAATCAAAGAAATTTAAGCATGGTACGTTTGCTTTTGTTCATTTAACTTGGACCGAACAAACGAATAAACACTTAACTTAAATAAATGAACACAAACAAACATAAGTAAATACAAGCAAACATCCATTAAACTTAAAGTAAACAAAAATATCTAAAGTAAACTCTATAGTTAGGTTGATCGGCTACGAAATTAGTATACGTAAATGAATGAACATAAATGAAGGTAAACGGATAAAAGAAAAATGAAAGTGCATAAATGACTATAAATGTAAAAAAATAAAGGAAGTGCATAAACAAACTAATGGGACATTTGTTCAAGTTTGTTTATTTCGCTAAATGAACATAAATTTTGTTCTCGTGTGTTCATTTATTAAGTAAATGAACAACTATCTAAAGGTTCACAAAGTGCTTAATGAATGCGTAGTACGTCTTTTTACGGACATATTTTGCTAAAAAGATAAAAATAACAAAAAGTTCTTGTTCAAATAAGGTTAATCCTATCAAATTGTGTACAATATTTTACCTTGTCTCAAGATGGTTAAGTCACATGAATTTGAGTCTTGAGATAATGCGTCAATAACTTATTACATTAGACTTGCATAGTTGGAACTTTCACTAGAAGGGCTGGTATTAAACCATATTCTACTTTTGCGTATACTACTCCAATGCATAATTCGTTGTAAAAACATGGAAAGCACCATAATTCATTAGTCAATACAATTAATCAAACGTTTTAAGTGGTGTGCTCACAATCAAAACTTTTTGAGTTTAAATCTTGTAGGGTGCAGCTTGTTTGTGACGTATTAAAAAGAAAAATACGACAAGTGAAAACCCAACTCACAAACATTATTTGCTTGATTTGGTCAAGTATTGATGAAGTAGTCACCTATGACCAAGTACTTGTACCGCTTTAAGTCACAATTATCATACATTGTCTTAGGGCCAAACGACTCAACCACCAAGTAAAAGATCCAACAACAATTTGATTGTCCCCTTATCGACGGTTCATGCTGGCGATTAACTGTTTGTGAAAACATGACTCATGTGACCTTTCATCTAATGTAATAGAATCTGAAAGTATTTCGGATTGTTCTAATCACTAAATTGTCAATTCATTTTATTTTCCATTCAAAGTAGTTGAAATAGGACACACCAACAAAGATTTGACTAAACTAACAAGTAACAATATCAAAAACAAAAAAAACAAACGTGTCTTTATGTGTAATGTAAATGTAAATTAAATAGGAGGTGGACATATCCTTACAAGACTTTAAAGCAACCAGCCATGTGAAAGAGATTTTACATATTCTAAAGTAGTTGTTTCAAGTTTGAAGAAAACCTATGCTTGTTTTGACATGGATCATTGGCCTTGCTTTGGGCATGTTTCATGGATTGTGTTGTTGGCCTTTATTTTTCATCCATAGTTTATTTTGGTATTTCAATACCTAACATCTAAATCAAAGATTCAAGATCGTATTGTTTTTTTTATGATAATCATCGACGTAGAGATATATAGCACCCATGTCACACCAACAAGTAAGTGCACAACTCGGGGATAAGTTTAGCCGATGTCTCAACCATATAATTCTCATATGTCAACTTGTCTATCTCATATCCAAGTTGCACATCAAAACTAGCGTTCAACTTGTGTGGAAATGTTATGGGCATTGAACAGTGTATTACGAAACATTAGTCTTGTATTTTCAATACCTTATTATATTTAAAGTTGAAAAATACGAGCAATTAAGCCGAGTGACATATTGGTTTAACGTCGAACAATTTATTAGACCATACCTTAACGATACCACTTTTAGACGAGATAAATAAGATTAGAAGAAGATACATATTCTTAAATCAATGTTAGGATGGAAACCGTCATGAGAAATAAAACGATGCTGGCTAGATCACACTGTCACGTTTTTTTTAAGGGTGACCTTCTTCATATTTTTTAGGGGATCAGTTGGTTATATATGCTAATTGCAGGCCCACCACCCCACATCTGGCTAGACTATGTTGTCTTAACCGGGTCCACGTTGATTTTAGTGTGGGGCTTGGCGTTCCACGAGAACCGTATGTTAACACGTCAACAGACGCACCTAGAGCCCAAGCAGGAACAAGTCTCCAAGGTAACCACATCGACCGGATAAAACTCATGTTGTCTAGGATTCGAACTTGCGACCTCTAACAAGTGATTTTTTTTTTTTTTTTGATAAAATGGTGGAATAGTAGCAAGTTTTTGTGCATTTGGTGTGTGTCGGGAAAGAAGTTGTGCAAAGGGTGAATCCACTAGTTGAACTTGCGGATTATGCTTAGGTGGATGATGACTAGGAGGGAAGGAACGAGGTTGCACATGGCTCATTGATGACTAGGAGAATCCGCAACTTCAACTTGCAGATTTCCTTCTCTTACCCTGCATCTTGCCTAGTGATATATTAGTGGTGTGTCAGAGAGAGAAAGTGAATCCGCAAGTTCAATTTGCAGATTCAATGCCACCTCAACCCTTCTCTCCTAGTCATCAACGAGCAGCAAGTGACTTTGTCTACCTCAGCATAATCCGCAAGTTCAACTTGCGCAAAAACTTGCTACTATAGCACTATTTTGGCAAAAAAAATTCTCTAACAAGGTGAGTCTAGTTCTTATCTTCATTGTTCTGACCACTTAACCATGATGAAGGGTCTTCACACCGTCACATTATCCTTCATTTTACTAACTATTTTGTTTTAGAAACATAAATGCTGATATTATTACATTTTTTTAAAAGACATAATAAATTAAATAAGACTGGTACATACATTTAGTGAATTTCTAATACATTTTGTTCATTACTTATCAGTAAAGTGACGGATATAGTGACTTAAAATGCTGTAAATTTATTACGTCGAATTTAAGTTACTGTAGCTTATTATTATTTTTTGTTTTGTTTTGTTTGGAAAGCATTTATTTCTTACAGCGGAAGTGTTTTTCGTGTAATCCTGTGCGTGCATTTAGTTTTCTGGATTGCTAATGATTTTGGTACCTTTAAGGGGACATGTAAGAAAAGGCAAACTTGAGTACTATATGTTTGTTTTTGTTTTTCATTTTATTTTAATTTTTGGCTATAACGAAAACACAGAAAACATTTTTATGTTGGAAAATACTTACATAGTAATTGCCGCAACGCCTTTCATACATGAACCTCACATGTTTCTAAGTCCTTGTACTTTCTGCAATGAACTGTAACAGAAAACGAAATCAAAGAAAAAGGAACCGGGCTTGTGTTTGACACAATTCCCTTAAACAGATTCGTCGTCTGTTCCCAGGGTACACCGGTTCGAAACAGTGACGATGGTGCACTGCCGGACTATCCCACTTGCCTGAAAAGAAACCAGAACAAAGCTGCTTCTGAAAAAGTTTTGCTGCAGCAATCGACAATGTATGCTAGTGAATATGTTTCTATTATGTTGCAAAAGTTTTTTTTTTGTAAGTTTTCATGTATCTTGTTTCTATATATCCAAATGAGGCACAAAGCCTTCCATTATATAAGAACATGGATATATATGAAGAGTCATCTTAATTAGAGACATAAAGACTCTAATTAAGTGACATAAATCTCTAATTAAAACAAATAAAACCCTCTACTCAAAGACATAAAACTCTACTCAAGAGTTTTAGTCTTTAATTCACCAAATTAAGGACTTATTAATAATTATAATTTATCAAATTATAATTTCAATATCATCCATTCACCATATTTCCAACAATCCCCCACATGAATGGAGATTGATCAAAACACACATACTTCGAACAAACCCCCACATGAATAGAAGTCATTCTGAGAAGCAACCTCATTCCGATTAAATTTCAACAGTTGAGTTTTGCATACGATAGGTAGGTGTGACCCTTTGAACCTTCGCTTATGAGACGCACTTAGCCCACTGGCTCTGAGTAGAACGCGATGTCTTTGAACTCGTTTGCCGTTTGTGTGGACGACAATACGCTTCACACAAGACTCTGCATGGCAACGTCAAGTCCTCATAGTTGTGTCCGTTATGGTCATGGACACGTGCCTAGTTCTGCGAGAGCTCTTAAGTATTGTGCCCCAACAATACCCTTCGAAGCGACCACACTCCTCTCTCACATAGGTGATCTACTAGGATTGGTTACCTCAGTTAAATCATTAAAAGCCATAGGCTTAACCTCAACCTTGTCACCTTTTAGGAATGGACTAAGAAGCTTATTTAATTTATAGTAAGTTCCCTTTTCAAAACGTGGGGTTTTCACTAACTCTCCCCCACAGTGACCTTCGCCAGTTCATACAATTAGGTTGTCCTATTGAACTCAGATATTGGGATCTCCAGTCAGCTGAGTTAGGTTTCCTTCGCATAAACTTAGCCTTTCATGGGCTTTAGTCTAATTCCCATTGACGACTTCTGAACTAACTCTCTGCTTAAGCCTTTTGTTAGCGGATCCGCGGTGTTATCCTTTGACTTCACATAGTCAATAGTGATAACTCTTATAGAGATTAGTTGTCGTACCGTATTATGCCTACATCTTATATACCTGTTCTTACTAATGCACATTTGATATGAGCTCTGTCAATTTCCGATTGACTATCACAGCGTATGCATTGGGCCAATGCCGGCTTCGGCCACCTAGGTATATCCTTAACAAATTGACGTAGCCATTTTGCCTAGGGGTGTTCACCGGTTCGGTTTACGGTTTATTTGGTTTATTCGATTCGGTTTATTCGGTTTTCAAAATTTTGTTCCTCAAACCAAAAACCAAACCAAACCAAATTAGGAATATGAAAACCAAACCAAATTCAACCAAATTGAATTTGGTTCGGTTTCGGTATAAAACCAAACAAACCAAATTGAAACGAATTTTTTTTTTCTCTAACTTATATACCTAAATGTTCCAAAATCCGAAAAGAAAGTTTGCAATAAATATAAACCAAAAAATAAAACCACACAAACAGAAACATCATATAAATTAGAAATAGTAAAATGAACCCTAGTTTATACTCATATTATTACCTCCATAAATTGGTGGACTTTATTTATTTTGGGTTGGGTTTAATATTTTGGGCTTATATATTATATATGAGTTATTAAATATTATTATTTTTATTTAATAATTAATTATTTTACCGGTTTTGTAACACCCCAACCGATGACGGAAACATCGGGATGTCACGTATTGATGATTGTTCAGTAGCTCATGATAATACATATGTTTAAATAATCCTTTATTACATTACAATATTGAATTACATTAAAGTCTACATCAAATAATCAAACAAAGCTTAAAACTTCAAATATCTCCTCATGCTAGCTCTAGACTTCATGCATCAGTATTTCCTGTTGAGTTTGGAAAAATGGGGGGGTCAACTAGAAGTTGGTGAGAATACATAATCCATGTTAAGCATATAGTTTAAGTATAAAAGTTTAGCAATTCGTATGTCTATCGTAAATTTAAGTCTACATGAATAGTATAATATGTTGACATAATCAAACCTCCGACTAGTTTAGGTCCATCCCGTCATCTATGGTTCACCTTAGTAATATGTTGAACGATAACAATCACCCACGTTACCTATGTAGGAGGTACACGTATCCGGGTGGGGTTGTCAATCCAATAGATCTATTATTGAGTATCGCCGGCTTGGCCATAGCTAATGATTATGTAAATGTTGAAACTCGTTGAAACTCGTTGAAACTGTTGACTAATTCATGAGGCAATAAAGTTTACTACTAGACATGCATGTTGAATTGCTTAAATAATTGTTGCAAGTATAAAGAATCGCATAAACATGGTTATGTAAACTCACCTTAGCAAAGTATTAAGTCTCGAGAAATAGAATATGTGTAGCCCCAAAGTTGCCAATTACAAGAGCTTATAATCAAAGCTTCAATTGTAGAAGTAATAGACTATAGAAGAAAGGTATGAGGGAAAGTTTAATCGGATTGAAACAATCGATTTAGAGGTGCAAAGTATAATGGGTCATAGGTGGGTTTTTATACTAGTTTTGGATTCAATTAGCCATTAAAATTGGTCAACACCATAAAGTAAGGTTTTATGATGAATTGACTATTTGACTAAGACTTTGACTGTTTGACTAAGACTTTGACTATTTGACTCAAGGCTTTATTTAAAAAAAAAAAAAATCTTGTATGTGAAAAAAAAAAGAATTTAGAATCATATTATTATTATTATTATTTATATACATTTATGTATGTATATAAGTTGTGAGTTAGGATAAATAAAGACTTAGGCACATTTGTATAATATTAATGATAAAGGTGTAATAAAATATATATATATATATATATCGGGATGGGGTGTTACAGGTTTATTCGGTTATCCAAATAAACTAAATAAAAAAAAATGTAGAACCAAAAACCAAACTAAACACCGAATAAGCAATTTGGTTTCGGTTAAAACCAAACCAAACTCCAAATTCGTTGTTCGGATTGGTTTTTCGGTTACGGTTCGGTTTTCGGTTTTTATTTGGTTTGCGTTTTTTCTGAACACCCCTAATTTTGCCTATTCATCCTCTTTATCCAAAGCGATGAATTTTGATTCCATCATGGATCTAGCAATAACCATTTGCTTAGATGATTTCCATGTTATCGCAGCACCCCCAAGTGTGAACAAATACCCACTCATTGCCTTGGAATCATTCGTGTAAGATATCCAATTCGCATCACAGTAACCATCAATAACTGCTGGATATCTTTTATATTGCAGCCCGTAATCTCGTATGTATCTTAAGTACCGAAGCAACTGTGTCACGCAATTCCAATGAATTGAACTTAGGTTGCTCGTGTATCTACTTAGCTTGCTTGCTAAGTGTGGTCTGATACAACTCATCAGATACATCAGGCTGCCAATAATTCTTGAGTACTCTAATTGGCTAACAGGCTCGCCTCGATTCTTAGCTAGACGTTGACTTGTGTCAATGAAAGTTCTAGCCACATTAGAGTCATTTCCATTGAACTTCTCAAGAATTAATGAAAATTCTAGCCACATTAGAGTCATTTCCATTGAACTTCTCAAGAATTTTGTCCGCATAATAGGAATGACTTAAAATAAGTCTGTTCTAGGTTCGTGTGATTTGTACTTCCCAAAATCACATCCGTTCATATCAAACCTTCTATTTTCAAATGCAAGTCACCTCCACACTTAAGTGTTATTAGATAACTATCAAATAGGGTGATGAAAGTTTCTTCCTTTCATATGTAGCTTGAAAACTTCTCAATCCCTACGGATTGTTTTTAAAATGGCTCTTCCCCCCACATTTCTTGCACTTTGATTAAGTTCGAGTAATATCACTCGTGATGATATTAGACACCCGTGATAAGATAGCGACTATCTATATCTTTGTGTTATTTAGGTCATCCATTATATTACTCAACCCATATTTCTCACACGAACCGTTTTCTGAGCTATATGAGTTCTCCTCATATTAAGCTAAATAGTATCATAACCAATGAACTATTTATTCGGTCCTTTCGAGTCATCCTTTTTAATGAATTATATATTTGATTTTACAAAATTTATTCTTATGTCGTCACATATATTTGAATGTTCAAAGTTAATTTATTCTCCGTGGAGCATCTAAATTAACAAGTATTAGTCTAGCATGCTTTAGACTACAAATACTTAGCATGTGAACAAAAAATGCATCATTCTGATTCTTCACAGCCTTAAGAGATAACTCACTATCTCTTCCTAACATTCACGTCTTAGTTTAGACACAAAATGAGATTTTGTTTACCATTCCAAAACCTTGGTTTAAAGAATGCTTCAAAACCATAATTAATTCCATCCATTAGGATCACGACTCGGTTGCCTTTCATCTCCAAGGCTTCACCATTGACTCTTTAGGACTTAAACATAAGTCTTAATATAATTCACTTTGATGAACATATTCATCATCAACAGGTCAATTAGATTGACACTCGACGACGTGACATTCACATATGCCTAAGTGATATGTATATATTTTGTTGAAACTATTTATTGGGTAACTCTTCCAAAATATATCACGAATCCTCCATATAATTCAACTAACATTGATGGTTTGTAGAGACTCTACACATCCATCACTATTCTAAGTCTTTTATAATAAATCTCGCAATATTTATCAAAGACTTATGAATAATAACATATATTTCTATCATATGTTATAGTCATCAAAACTACATTTGTGCATTTCTACGTAAATGCTCTCAACATTAGATGACATATCTCGTTTTCGTGCATTTAACTTCAATACACTTGCCACGTTGATCATGATTATCTTAATGGGAATGGATGAAGAGTTTTCTTCTTAGTCACTTAATTAGAGACTTTTTTTTTTTGACCGGCCAAACACCCACTGAGCGCCTCCCAATGGCCATAGACAAGGGCTCAACTGGCCCACTTCAGACCCAGAGGGCATTTGGAAAATCCCAGTGCGGGAAACCCCAAGACTCGAACCCGAGACCTTGGGGGAAAACCCTCACACCTCCACCACTCCGCTGTGGCTTCATTGGCTTAATTAGAGACTTAATTTAAAATAAAGGCTCTAATAAATTGATATAAAAGCTCTAATAAAGTAACATAAAACTTTAATTAGAAAACATGAAACTATACTCAAGAGTTTACTCTTAATTCACCACATTAAGATTCCAATTAATAATTATAATTTACCAAATTATAATTTTAATATAATCCAAAATATATATAACATATTACATATATATTTAAACGGATTATAGGGATATATAAACATCAAATCTCAAAGTGTTATTCTCTTCAACACTTTATCGTTCGACGAAATAATAGCAATTATATCGTCTCGTGGCATGTTTCGAGGTACTCCCTCAATACACTATTTAAAACAACGCAGTTGTTTTAACTACTCACAAGTAGTTGAACAAGTAAATATATCCAAAACAACATCAAGTTGTTTTACACTAAATAGTCTCTCTAGACTATTATATGGCTCAAGTCATCATACTTCTCATACAAGTATCAAACCATATATAATTTGTAAAAGACATGTTTTACTCATACAACACATTTCTACTTTTACAAGTATTTTCCATAAACTATACATATTTATGTTTTGATTACAAATCAAAACCATGAACTCTAATATAGTTTTATTATTTAAACCATTCATAACTCACTAGTTAGAGTATATGGTTTTCATTATTAACCATTTCTAATTCGCTCATTAGAAACTATACGTGTACCATATAAACATATACGGTTTCAAAATTAACCATCTCTAATATACTTGTTAGAATACAAACGATTACACGTTTCATCATATGGAGTTTTGGTTAAATAAACCTTTTCTACCACACCCGTTAGAAATAAACGATTACCCAAAATTGTTTTAAATATCATTGATATTCTCAATCGTTTCTAACATGTTTGTTAGAAATACATGATTATGACAATCATTTTAGAACTTATTGGTTTATATAAAATAAACCGTTTCTAACACGCTCGTTAGAAAATTAAACCATCTACATAAATGGTATTAACTTCGGATTTTCCAAAATATACCCATTTCAAACTCGCTCGTTCGAAACCGTCAAATTTTAACCAAACTGGTTCAATGTTGATTATTTTCCAAAATAATCATTTCTAACCCGTTTGTGTATTTTGTACAATAATCTTTTCTAACACATTCGTTAGAAATATAAACATCTTATTTGTCTTTACAAAATCATCAATTTCTAACACGCTCGTTAGAAAAATAAATATACAAGTTTAAAGATTAAACTTTTGATTTTGTAAATAATTATTTCTAATACGCTTATTAGAAATGTTTCATGACACGTTATTCTTTCAACGTCGTCGATTCTAACACGCTTGTTAGAAATACATGTTTCAAAACCTTCTATTTCGAAACCTTTTAATTTTCCAATACTCTTATTAGAAAATGTAAACATTTCAAATACTTTGAAATTATCTTTCTAATATGCTTACTAGAAAGAAAACATTATCAAATGTTTTCCATGGGTTTACAAATATTATGACTTTGCTAATACTCTCATTAGAATTTTAGTATTTCAAAAACGTCTAAATATATGTTAATAATCCGGTTTATCTAAACATGACACAAAACCCATGAACCCGAAAAACCATGAATATTCGGATTAAAGATTTCACTCCAATCACAAATTTAATCCGATTCGATGTACCACAACATATTTTAAAAGAAAAATATTTACAAACTTTCGCGAACCAAAAAGTCCTTAAGAAGAAGGTTTAAAGATTGGTTCCCAATCTACACGAAAGTCTGTTTTACTAATCTGTTTAAGTTTGTTGGAAAATAATTACATAGTAATTGCCACAACGCCTTTCATACATGAACCTCACATGTTTCCAAGTCCTTGCACTTTCTGCAATGAACTGTAACAGAAAACGAAATCAAAGAAAAAGGAACCGGGCTTGTGTTTGACACAATTCCCTTAAACAAATTCGTCGTCTGTTCCCAGGGTACCCCGATTCGAAACAGTGACGATGGTGCACTGCGGGACTATTCCACTTGCCTGAAAAGAAACTGGAACAAAGCTGCTTCTGAAAAAGTTTTGCTGCAGCAATCGACAATGTATGCGAGTGAATATGTTTCTATTGTGTTGCAAGAGTTTTTTTTTGTAATTTTTCATGTATCTTGTTTCTATATATCCAAATGAGGCACAAAGCCTTCCATTATATAAGAACATGGATATATATGAAGAGTCATCTTAATTAGAGACATAAAGACTCTAATTAAGTGATATAAATCTCTAATTAAAACAAATAAAACCCTCTACTCAAAGACATAAAACTCTACTTAAGAGTTTTAGTCTTTAATTCACCAAATTAAGGACTTATTAATAATTATAATTTATCAAATTATAATTTCAATATCATCCATTCACCATATTTCCAACATTTTATTAATAGAGTGAATATCTAAAATGGTTTATAAGGTTTGCACACTTTTATTAGATTCTTTCTAAAAAGTTTTTTTTTTATCAATTGAAACACTTAATTCTAAACCATTAGCAGATCCATTCAAATATCTAACACAGTAAGAATAAACGTTTACCTAGGGGTTATTTTGTAATTTTGCCTTTGTTTTACAAAAATACATCTTCAATGTCTTCTTCATTTTTCTTCATATTAATTGGAATTTAACGTGCAATGGATGATGATTGGAGCGATTGGAATGTCCAATATGATTCATTACAACATGTCTAATATACCATTGCCCATTATGATCCATTAAAGCCTAGTATAATTCATTAAGACATGTAAGATCTACTATTTTCTATTTTGACCCATTAAGACCCAATTTGATTCACTAAGACATGTATGATCTACCATTGCCCATTATAATCCATCAAGACCCAATAGATCCATTAAGAATTCTATGATATACCATTTCCCATTGAGATCCATGAAGAGCAATACAATCCATTGAGACATGTACGATATATTATGGCTTAATGTGATCCATAATTAAATCCTAATATGATTAACTATTGCCCACTATGATCCATTAAGGTCCAATATGGTCCATTAAGACATGTGCGATCTACTATTTGTATGATATACTATTATCCATTATAATCCATTAAGAAATATATGATCTACTATTACCCATCATGGTCCATTAAGACATATATGATCTACCATTGTCCATTGTGATATGCTAAGGCCCAATATGGTCAATTAAGACATAATGATCTGCCATTGTCCATTGTGATCCATTATGACCAAATATGATCCATTAAGACATATATGATCTATCATTGTCCATTGTAATCCACCAAAGCCTAATATGGTCCATTAAGACATATATGATCTACCATTGTCCATGGTGATCCATTATGACCTAATATGATCAATTATGTCACACCCCCAATTTCCACTTGCGGAGTTTTACAGCGGGGCACGTGACACACCAGCATCCAAGTCAACGGTCACAATAAATGACAACTATATGCAAGAGATACGTAAACTAAAACCATAAGTTAATAACATTAAACCAACAGCGGAAGCTTTAAAATCTCATTTACACCATCAAAAGTAAATAAAGTCTGAAATTATTTAAAGACATGAGACTGGGACCCTAGACGCCGTGCGAGACTCCGTGCGCCTAAATCCAAAGCTGCTACCTTAGCGACCTGAGAAAACTGCTAAAAATGTCAACATATAAGGCTGGTGAGTTCACATGTTTTTATAAAGCGTTTCCATAAGTTTGAGAAATCCGTTCCATTACTACTAAGCTATGTGAACGTTAGCTAGATGTTAAGTGTTTGTTACTCCTACGATTGTGTTGCTAGGAACCATTACTGACAAGCGTTGCCTGCGTTGCTGCCCGAGTTTGAGTTGCCAAAAGTTAGAGACAATATGCACCCGCCCGGCTCCAAGCCGACGAGTGGGGTTTGTTAGGCCTAATAGATCTATCCACATTTCCCCGTTATGTATACCCACATATTCATGGTTTCCCCTAGGACTTACGTGTTGGCATCGTATAGTAACAAGAAATCAACATAGTATAACATAAGCCTCGTTTTTCTAAGATGAGTAGCACATTTAACATAACCTTTGTGTTTCCAAAATGAGTAGCATGTTTCTCCCCCGAAAACAAAACAAGTAAAAGTGGGGCCGTGAACTCACATTGGGTTGCGCTCTTCTTACTAAACCACAGACAATACAAGAATGACAGTCCCTAGTATCAGCGACCTATCATTAAATGCATATGAGTACCCGGACTATTAACCCGCAGGTCAACTAGTCCTTAAGTGTCCAGATCATATCTGTGTACGTTTGAAACCATGTTTGAACATTAAACCGACCACACAAGACAAGACCCGACATCCCATTGGTGACCCGATATCCCCCGTGTTAGTTAAATACAAGTAACCAAGCAATCACACGTAAACATGCACTCAATACGCACAACAGTTCACTAAGGCTATCATACAGTCCACATACTGCATATACAAGTCCAAACACGAGTTATCGGGTCTCTATACATGTCTCGGGGTTCCTAATATGTTCCTAGGTGTCAAACCATGTTTTCGGGATATCAAAATACACTTACAGTTGCAAAACACATGATTAGACATCAAAACACATGATTAGGAATCAAACAGGCAATTACAAAGTCAAACAGGCCATTACAAATTGTACCCTAGATAAACATCCGAACAACTTATCCATATCAGTAGAACATCAAACACATGAGAATCCCCATGATTTAATCACAAAAATCCGTTCTTTACATGTGTACTTTACATATAACTCATATAAAGGATTAGACTTGTTTCAAAACTGTTTTTCAAAGGTTTTCAAAGACAAAAACTTCACAGAACCAGGCCTTTAGGGATCAAAATAACAACATGATAAAGGTTTAGGATGGATAACACACCTTAGGTTTTGCTAAAGAGAATGTGTAAGCTTGGAAATGATGGGTTTTAGAGGAAAAACGAGTTCCAGAGGTTGATTATGGTGTGGGCGAGGTTTGGGGGCGAATTAGGGTTTCACAAATGGTGTTTAACAAGTCAAGGGTGGTATTTATAGGCGTTTCTAGTCGTCCCTGCTGTTACACACGAGTAGAAGCTGCAGGAGACGAGTATAGACCATTACAATCTGTACTCGCCGTATTTCAGACGAGTACAACCTCTACTCATCCCTAAGGGCCTCTACTCATCCCTAAGGCCTCTACTCGCCCCTGCTGGGGGCGAGTACAATTTCTACTCGTCCCCTGCAGGTGTTTATGGGGTTTTGGCGCGTTAAACACTATTTTAACACATATAAGCACGTATTCGCATACAAACAAGTTATATAATGATTGTAAACACATAATGCATGATAAAACACGTTCACATTCGTTCACCAATTCCCGGGACTCGTGACTTGCGTGTGTGCATTAAACCCGGTGATCATACCAATCACCAATCCTTGTACACATGATTATGGACCGACTTTCAATGATCCCCCGGATCCTTGTAACGACTCCCGATGATTCCCAGAACCATCGAAACGACTCAACTGACCCAGTTAAGTATACGATATGGATGACTCGCTAAGGTAAACTTACTAGTTTCACAAAAGGTACTATCTTGAGTTTCCCGGGTGTCACAAATTAAGACATATATGATCTACCATTGTCCATTGGGATTTAATAAGGCCCAATATAGTCCATTAAGGCATATATGATCTACCATTCTCGATTGTGATCCGTTAAGGTCCAATATGGTCCATTAAGGCTCAATATGGTCCATTAAGACATATATGATCTACTGTTGTCCATTATTATCCAATAAGGCCCAACATGGTCCATTAAGACATATATAGTATACTAATATCCATTGTGTTCCATAAAGACCCATATGATCGCTTAAAATATATATGGTTTACTATTGTCCATTGTGATCCATTAAGGCCTAATATGATCTATTAAGACATGCATGATTCATCATTTTCCATTGTAATCCACTAAGGCCCATATGGTAATTAAGACATGTGTGATTTTTTATTGTCCTTTATGAACCATTAAGGCCTAATATGGTCTACTAAGATATGTATGTTCTACAATTATCCATTATGATCCATTAAGCCCAATATGGTCCATTAAGACATATATGATATACTATTGTCCATTGTGATCTATTAAGGCCCAATATACTCCATTAAGACATATATGATCTACTAGTATCCATTGTGATCCACTACGGTCCAATAAGGTCCATTAAGACATATATGATGTACTATTGTTCATTTTGACCTATTAAGGCATATATAATCATTTATGGTACCGATACCCATTTTCCTGTTTATTGGGAGCGGTACTTTTGGTAGTAGTACAGGTTTTGCATGGTATGATATTTTAGGTTACCATGAAATACTTGTACCGTAGCGGTATCTATTTTTTCCATTTTTCACGACATGTACTTCCCTTATCGGTAGCGAGCTCATCCTTACACGTTACAACTCAGTCTAACCCTTTAGTACATAATATGATATGATAAAATGCATAAACTTTAAAATCGACTTATATATTCTTACCTAAACCAGTTATAACGACACACACGGATATATATATATATATATATATATATATATATATATATATATATATATATATATAGGATCCTATAGGAAAATTGGTTTGTGTGAGAAGTGTGACAAGGATTAAGAATTGACATGTAGCCATGATATACGTTAAAATATACATATATAAATCCCCGATTAAACTCCCAAATTACGCGTTTTCGACCATAATTGCACGAATTCGGTGCTTAACCGCTTCATATTTTATTGCAGGTCTTAAACGATGTTTCACGGACAAAGTCGAAGAAATCGAGCAAAATCTGGACCAAACGGAAAGTTGCTGCAAAATCAGCTAAGTCTGGAAGATGTGCACGGGCGTGCAAGATTTGTGCATGCCCGTGCAGGCTCATTTGACTCGGACACATAGGGCTGCACTGGCAGTGCAACTGCTAGTGCACATCAGATTCTCGGGCACCACGATCAGCACCACCGTGCAGAAGCACGTGCGACTCAGACTTCTCGGGTGCACTGCCAGTGCACCAGGCAGTGCAGCCCAGGCACCCAGCCATCACCAGACCTGCACGACCGTGCACCCTAGGTTCACGACCGTGCGGGATTCAAAGATATTTTCAGAGACTTCGTAGCCACTTGCCCACTTGCACGTCACATCAGAAAGATAAAGTGCACGGCCGTGCACTTTAGGTGCACGACCGTGCACAAAACCAAAACTTGTATAAAAACAGAGTAGGGCTCACTGATGTGTTATTGGGTTTTGGAGAGACGACCTGAGGCGATTTCTGGACCAAAGGAGCTGCTGGAAAGCCATTTAACAAGCCCGGGACGCCGTCCGATCCAACCATCATCATCCGATCCTTCACATTCAAGATTTACGGTTTGATCTATAAACTTTTAAGTAGTTCAAATCTGAATATTTTGGCTTGTATGTGATGCTTATTTAGTATATTGTACGCCTACGGGCAAAAACATTAGTATGTAGTATGTTAAAACAATCGTTTGTGTAGTTAATCATGTCTTGTATAAATTTGGCGTTTTTCATGACTTAATCTTGATGATCATAATGCAACCTTGTTTCAATGTTATTGGATTTGTGATTGTGTTTGAATGACTTTGATGATTGTCGAATGTGTTAGGCAGATACATGTTGAAAAACCGTCCGTTTAATCATCTGGTAGTAGACTAGTTAACTTGTTAATAAGTTTACGCCATGAAACTGTAACCGGGTATTGGTTTGGTTAAAGTCAGTCGAATAACGATTAAAAATGCTTACCGGCACGTAAAAGGGTTTTAAAAGCTTAATGGTGCCGTTACTGATCTTTGACACGGTTAATGATCTTTGGTAGTTATTTTGGTAAAAATAGAGATCTTAGTAGATCTGTGTTCAAAGTTGGTAAAATGGAATAGGTTGTGAAATGCTCTACTTTATGCTAGTCTAGGTGGCTGTATTGTGTATTCGGTATCGCTTTCCTGAATTGGTGAGGTTAGAAAACTCTTAACAGATGACTAACTTATCTTTAGAAGATTTGCATGAGATCATATCAGCTGTTCGCTAATATAATATAATATAATATAATATAATGCTAGTAGTGTGGCTAATAGTTACGTAAAGCCATATGAATTTTCCTACCTTTTTAAGTTGCTATTTTCTAAACTTTGGTCACACTTGTTTTTTTCCATGACATTTGCTATCATTCCGTCACCAAAAAATAAACAAAGTGACGATGGTGTGAAAAATATTGATGCAAAGCCACATGAAATTTTGTAATTTTAAGTGTAGCTATTATCTAGCCTTTGGTCACACAATAATATATGTGGCCATATGTATTTGTTTTTAGCCACACTTTTCTAGTGTGGCTGCTAGATGTCACATTTTTTTCCTTAAAATGTGGCCATATGTTTTGAGCTAGTGTGTTTTCGATCACATGAAACAAATGTTGTGACCGTAAATCATAAATGACCACACTTTTTTTAGTGTGGTAGCTAAATGTCATATTTTTTTTCTTAAAGTGTGGCTAAAGGTTTTACACTGTATATAATGGTCACATGAATATATAATAAGATAGGCCCGCTTACAACTGTGCGCATATAATGTATATATGTGTGGCCCTCTGGGGCAAAAGTAAAGTTGCACTAATTTTAACGTTATTTTACTAATTTCGTGAAAATAACATTGAAAATGACGGACGGTTAATCATGCATCAGGTGATGGTGTTGATAGCCAAAAGACAAGGGGGGATATCCATAGGGGTGGAGTAGTGGAGTGACTTTTGTTTCACCTATGTGATCAAAGGTTCAATTCTCACTTCCAACATTTATGGTTTGGTATCCGGGTGAAGATTGAATACGGGTGGCGCCGGTTCGAATCTGACGGGCGGCGAGGTTTTACCGAGTTCTATAAACTGTCGTGCCTTCGGGCGGGTGGTGCTCGGGTTTCCGCACATCGGGAGAAGGCGGGGGCTGCTGGAGGTCGAGTAGTCGATTCTTGGGCACGGCGCCCCGCAAGGGTGGTTGCCACACAGTTGTTCGCCGATCAAAAAAAAAAACAGAGACAATGATGAAAGAATACACAGACGCGATTGTGAATTGTTAAAGCCGATACCCTAACGAGCGAGGGCGGTTTCATCAATCAAGGGGTAACCGAAATCAACCGGATCTAACGAAGAACCGAATTTCTATACAATCAATAATATATAATCGACATACTTTCGATTTGAACGATCACAATTATGCGAATTAATAGAAGTACACCTAATGAATTTGGAATCATCAAATACGTGTTCAAATGATTTGGAAACTCCGATCAGTTAGCCAGATTTCTTGGCTTTGATCAGAGATAAAAGGAAAGAGAAACCAAAAGAATTTCTTCAACAACTTACATAAAAGCCCCTTAAGTTTTATTGCTATATTAAAATAAACTACAAAGTTACAAATAGAAATTATATAAAATCCAATCGTAAACGTGACAAGAAAATTTGGAAATATTATATTAAATATAATTATATGACATATGTAAAGCTTTAACATTAAGATACCTTTTTTTTGGATCGGCTAAGGACATCACCTCGGTATCCTGTTTCGAATCTTCATTTCCACATCGTCCGTGAGGGCATAAGCCCTTTCAACGTCAAGGGATGTATTTTTGCTGGCCCTAGAATTCGAACCGTGTACCTCTCCTGGGTGGAAACCTCCCTAAGGAGTAAACCCTCCCACCTCTCAACATTAAGATACCTATTATCATTATTTTAAATAGTATTTTACTTAATAATAAGTTTTAAGGTAAATAACCCATTACAAAGCACAGTTTGATAAAAAAAACTTCTGGGTTCTCTTTATTCGTAGGTATGCCCATTGTAATTAGATTGAGTCTTTGTTATCATTATACCACTAAAATAAATGTTAAACACTTGTAGTCTAGTTGGTTGAGGGCCTAAAGTTTTCTATGGGAGGCTTGGGTTCAATTCTCACTAGCTACATTTGGAGGACATTGGTGGATGGGAAATGAGGGATGACCCGGCCATTGGCTTGGGTTCGAGTCCTGATTCCGACCGGTTTTACCGACTATTTCACCGTCGTGCCTTCGGGCGGGTGAGTGGTCGGGTTTTCCCGGGAATTAGTGGCAATTGGTGGCCCGGGTACTCTCAAGTACCCGATTCGCCAAAAAGGTGCCCGAGAGTGCTCGGAATTGATTCGTTGGCCGTTCAAAAAAAAATACCAATAAAATAAATATATAGGATAATTAGCTTTATCTTGCTTTTTAAAAGGAAACAATTTCCACTTAAGTTATGTTATGTCATGACAATTAACAAAAGTTAAGGCTACCGCCACAATGCGCGGATTAGCGTTTACTCGTTTAATTAAAAGTGTGGCAAGGCGAGTGGTTGTAGCCATTTTTTCACGTAGTTTAAGTTTTGATAAACTTTATGTATTTGTTTATCTGAAAAATAATAATAATAATAATATTATTATTAATATTATTATTGTTATTATATTACATAGTTGAACTAAATATTTTAAAATATAACGAAGTTTTGATAAAGATTAACTAGTGTGTTTAAAGGCGCGTTACGCACCTTACAATTTTGTCTTATCCAAAATACTAAAAAACTATTATCAACCAAGTAATTACCAAATTTCATATCATAATTTAAAAAGCGACATCTCACATAAACATGGGTATATTTGTATTTATTACTTAATAACATGTTGTGAATAAAAAAAATGAACTCGCCCCTTGCCCTTCCCATGTTTCGAACCTAAGACCTCAAACAACATAAATACACCACAAAGCACTCTACCACTAAGCCATGTTATTTATTATGAAATCATATATTAAAAAAGTGTTTGGACCTTTAAAAAATAAAAAAACTTGCACTTCCCATGTTTTGAACTTGGGACCTTAGCGAATACAAATGCACCACAAACCACTCAACCACCAACCCATTTTGTGATTTACTATGGAATCATATATATTTATTAATAAATAAGTGTTTGAGGGAAAAAAAAAACTTGCCCTTCTCATGTTTTGAACTTAAGACCTTAGACCATCTACATTCACAAATAAACATTTTAATAAAAAGTACTTTCTCTCTCTTCAATCTATACAACCCAACCTTAACATACATTCACAAACCAACTCAACCTAAAAATATATTTTTTTAAAAGAACTCGGTTTTTAATAAAATTTATATCGGGATGTTCATAAAAAAGTTAAGAAATACAGTGTATTTAGTTTTTTTTTTAAAAAAAAACTTAAATATTATAAGTTATTTAAGTAATTAAGTTAGTGGGGTGGTTTATTTGATTGTAAACATGGTTGCCACCACAAACCATTTGGGGGTTTGTTTGCAAACAATTGATTTTTTTAATATTATTTTCACAAGTTTGTTTGCTAATGGGAATAGTCTTAAGGAATACAAATGCACCACAAAGTCACAAATCACTCCACCACTAACCCATTTTACGATTTATTATAGAATCATATATATTTATTAATAAATAAGTGTTTAAGAAAAAAAGAAAAAAAAAAGGAAAGTTAGTACTCATTATAATTACCTCTCAAAACTCCTATAATTACAAATATGCCATGACGAAGATACTATTCAATGTGTGGATCAATAAATATAAGTATAATTTAAAATGGAAATTTTGAATTTGGTTTTATATTCTCAGAAGAATACAATCTAATTTTATTTGAGTTACTTTATGTTTTGACATCGTCTCAACACACGATGAATGAATTATTATTATTAGTGAGATATATAAATCGGGGAATAGTATATACTATAGATATTATAAGTATATATTGTAGATATTATAAACTAGCTAGATTATCAAACGAAAGACTTATAATCCATAAAACCTACATTCCAAACTCTATTGTGGGGTAGTAGATTAGATATCTACTCCGTTATCACTATAGAACCCTGGATCGAACTAAATATGGTGTGAAAATCAACAAATACAGATGAAAAACCCAATAGATACAGATAACACAGATAAATGCGAGACAAACAAACTGGCACAAATTGTATTATACCGAAGGAGTTTACATCATCACTTAGACGGGGAGATCACATTTGTGACCTCTCCTACACACTCCCACCGCTCAACCGGGTTTTCTTTCACACCCGGGCTTGACAAAGAAAGGGGTAGGAGAAGAGAACTGATGAAATGAGAAGTAATTGGGTATTTATTATGTGTGAGGCTCATTCACATAGTCTCTTCATGATTGAGCTGTAATTTAAATTGTATACCGGATACCTAATCACTATGCCTCGTCTTACAACACAATAACTATATTCTAAGCATGATAATGCCTAGCTAGTTCATTTGGGTACATCAAAGAACATACATAAATTTATATACTAACACCTAAACTATAATAACTATGCTTTAATCCGGCTCTTTACCATGCGAAATACGACCCATAACTAAGTACATTTTAAATATTACCTCATATAAGAAAATAAAAGAGCAAGTAATTTTCAATGAACTAGGAATAAGATGAAACCATTAAGTTGTGAAGATGACAATGGATTCAAAATATTAGTGAATTGGCATTTATTTAAAGGTTGTTTGATCTCGTGTGTTTAGTATATCAAATTACTTAGGTAATTGGGATTTACCTAGTGTTAAAAGAGAAATCCAAATAACTAGTTGCTTTTGCACATAATCCAACAATTAAAACTATCTGTAACCGATTATTAGAATCAACATCCGTTTGTTTTAGCCGCCAAACTCAAACACTGTTTCATGAAGCATTGTGTCATTTAAACAAAATGTTATGAGGGTTCTAAACCTAAAAACACATCCTATGGTCTATTTCGGGTAGACGATAAAAAACATGTATACTAGGTAATCCTTTATTTTTATGCATTCGCTTGAGATTTCGAATGAGCTAATTGAAATGTTGGATTTGAAATTCATAAATAAAGATCATACTAGAACATGTAAATCTTTTCTGAATGTTCCTTTCTGTGAAATTTTAGGGTCTCTTGTTTTATTGTATGATATTTAAAATCATTATCATTATCATACTCAGTTAATCTCACCCATAGCAAAGCTAAGGTATGGTCTGAGGAGGGTAAGATGTAGACAGCCTTACCTCTACCCCTAAGAATAGAAAGGCTGCTTCCAGTGAGACCTCCGGCTCGATGTGGTTTGGTATCAAGCCTTGGACATAAGGTACAGAACACTTAGCAATCGGGACAAACCCGATCAGTGCATGTACCCCTTTGTCTTTTGGCTATCCACGCCACCACATGATGCATAATTAACCGTCCGTCGTTTTTAACGTTATTTTCATGAAATTAGTAAAATAACGTTAAAACTAGTGCAATTTTACATTTGTCCCCCAAGGGCACATATATATATATATTATATGCACACACCGTAAGTGGGACGTTATTTAAAATATTTGATTTAAATGGTAAAAGGTGGATAGATCTGATTTTGGTTGCTTACATCTAGCTAGTTCCATGGTTCAGTAACTTAATTAATGGCATAAAGTCGCAGACAAATTTATTACTTAAAAAAATATAAACAACGTGACAAAGGAAACAGTAATTATAGAAATAAGAGAAGACAGCACAACCATGAATGGTGAAATTCGTGACTTTTTTCCCCGTACAAAACTCTTTAGTCTATGCTAATTAGTATAAGTTACATAATTATTCCTTAATACCATAACGTCTTAAACTTCTATACTACGTAAAGATTCTTTTTGTTTTAGTGAAAATCAAAAGTTTTAATATATATGAAATATTACAAGCTAATTTTTTATAACATTGAAAAATCACAATATTTGGTAAAGTATCTAATCATAGATATCAATAGTCTTTAACAAAGAGAAAAACAATATATAAGGCGTGTCTTAGTCAAAATTGTCGATATGTTTATATATTACATATACGAAACTAATCAAGTTCAAAAGCTAGTTACCCGAAAAGGAAACATGTATTTAACAAGATTTAAACTCAATTTTTTTTTCTAAATAAGACAGCCATTTTGATAAATGATTAAAACTTTGTTGATGATCAAATAAAATATAATCAGCTAAAAGTTTCTTTACCAATGAAGGAGATCATGAGATGTGAAGAGTGTGCAGAATATACTCGATGCGACATATGCACGACTCCACATACGCCATCCGCGGAGACCATCACTTGAATCGATGTGCTCCGCTAATGGCATACAGGGAGCCAGGCATATTACACTCAACACGTATCATGTCTATGCGAATGTGATTCATGTACATAAGATCACATACATGAGTGTACCTGTAAATGAAACATGAATGAAGATGTGTTTTGTTAGGAAAGAGGCATATTAAGTAGATCTTGAAAAATGCGGTGAGGGTTCTATAAGCCACTCCAAGAAGAAGGGCACAAAAGAAACCAGAAACTAGGGTGAATACCTAAACCTAGAACATAGGAAGTTAGAAAGAAGGATAGATGTGGGGTTGATGTTTTACTAAGGATCTATCATAACTTTTGGTATCACATATCTATACATATATGATATATATACACACACATATATATCTCTTTCACACACAAAGGCGATTGGGGATTCGGGTTTCAAAATCTACTTTGTTTTTCTTTCTGGATAGTGAAGCAAAGGTTGCTTTTCTCTTCTGAACACCTTTTGTCTGCATGTGTTTGGATATTATGATTCCCTCTCAAGTGTGTTATCTGATCACTTGCATCTATCCATCAATCAAATGATCTTTTGGTTCTAACTAGTAATTAGATCTGCGTGCGTTGCGGCGCGAAACACTAAACATATTAGTTCAAGCGGTATGTGACCGGTAGGAGATGTGCAGCGGATCAGTTGCATACATAGAATGAGTTAGTCCAAGCATTGTGTCATGCGCTAACCACACGAAACACATAGTAACTCGAAATTATACCGTGGAATGAGAATGTTTATATTTAAAGACGCTCGATTTGGCATGTAACGAAAACGTATCATACTTGCACTGACTCGTTTCCTAAGAAAAGTTTTCGTCTAAATGTAGATCAACTCGAATTTATACCAGCACGTACATAAAAATCAAACGTAAAAAGTATTTTTTTTTCATGTAAAGGTATGAAAGAGGTAAAGTCATGTCACACCACGCCAATGGCGGAAACACGTGGCACGACGTTCGAAGAGTATAAAACCAAGATTAACACAAACTATAAGTAATTAAGAAAATGATCATTTATTTAAACGTCGAAAGTAGTTTCATGTTCGTACATTCTTAAAACAACATAGTTTAAAAACCAAAAGTAGAGGTTTCACTATTATATTTCAATCCATGGAAAATAAAGGTAAAACCCCATCAAAATATCCGACTTCTTATGAGATCCCCGCCCGCTCCTAGCCATGTAGTCTTCCAGCAAATTAATTACCTGAAAGATATGTTAAAAATCGTCATTATATAAATATTGGTGAGTTCACAGGTTTTAATTTACAAAACATTTTAACAACAACATTTTTGGGAAATAAACACAAGTAGTGACTATTATAGGAGTTGCAA
Source organism: Ambrosia trifida (assembly GCA_028751855.1). Taxonomy (NCBI): domain Eukaryota; kingdom Viridiplantae; phylum Streptophyta; class Magnoliopsida; order Asterales; family Asteraceae; genus Ambrosia; species Ambrosia trifida. The sequence continues at coordinate 97,680,933 of CM054130.1, forward strand.
GTTCCTACAATCTACTTGAGCCCATAACCAAACCAAGACTAATAATACTCTGTTCATAGTTGTTTCTTGGAAAATAACAACTTAGTTCAAAATACGTGCATCCTTGGCATACACAGTTGCATAAATCGACGCTATCGATTAGGGGTGGACCTTGTCAGGCACAAATAGTACTGTCCAAATATTCCTTCAGTTTTCGATTTCATACATACACACGAATAAATGTTTATAGTAACGAGGACTCACCCCGAGTGGCGAACAATAAACTCAAGTATTCAACATTTTACATATTTTCCTAACATATCTTTCCCCCGAAAAGTAAAAATAGTAAAATGGGGCCGTGAAACTCACCTCAAGCAAAGCAAGCAATCCAAACTCAGAGAATAGCTCGTCCAAGGTAAAACACCTACAAATGTCCTAGACGTATAAATCACTAGGTCTATAGCGCACGTGTTTCGGCAAGTTGTACGCCCAACTCCGAACACCACTATCTAGTTCAATTCCCCATTTAGTTAAATGTGTATCCTAGGTTCGTTGGTGATGGATTACCCTTAGTATAAGTTACACTTATATTCTTGTATTAATTAACTCGTTTACATTACCATCGACTCGACTCGCCTCACCGTATAATTATTTTCCCATTAAATATTTACACTAGGATCCTGTCGATCGATGTTACATTTTCAACACTCGACTCGACTCACTTTACCGTATATTTACTTTCCCATTAAATAAATATACTAGGATTTCGTCGGGCCGAACATTGTCAAGTTTGTAGACTTGTTTTAAACGTGAAATCTTGTAGATTATTCACGTTAATTCTCCCATGAATATATTTTCAACACTTAGGAAAGCATTATGTATTTTCACCCAAGTTATATATTTTAGTTCATAAAATATATATTTTCATTTCCACATTTTGACGCAATAACATATATACGTATCTTGTAGGAAGTTATACAATATATACTTATTCGTCCGTTTTTACATTTTAGTCCGTTAACATGTCGTAGCATAAATATGTAACTTTGATCACTTGTATTTATATATTTTCATGTCCCGAAATAATACAAGTTGTATATATGTATTTTTGTAGGAATAAATACATATCGTCGAAATATTCTTTTTCCTATTTCCAAAATATATACTTTTGTTATTTTTCCTATGTTTCCAACAATATGTTTTCTTGAAATTACTCAAACTCTAATTTCTACATATTTTACTTGGAAACTTTATAAATAACATTTTATTTTTAAAACAAGACTTGATTATTTATAACAAAACACTCCAACACTTTTGTATTCCCATATATACAAAAGTGTTCATTTTTCACAAAATTTTACCAAGTCTTTAAGTTACCAAATTTTTATAAAAACTTTTGTTTTTATATTTTTCTAACATGTTTGGTAATCTCTATTTTTATAAAACTTTATTTATAAAAATACATTTTTGTAAGTTTACTAACATTTTACAAAACAACCTTGGAAAGTTAACATCTTCCATCTTTAACACCTAATTTTTCAAAGTCACATTTTTAGATCTAAGTTTATAAAATATCATTTTATATCCCTTAACTTTTAAAGTTACAAAATAATACCTTTAACTTTCAAAAAGTTACCTTTTCTACCTACATCTTTCAAAAGTGACAATTTTACATTAAACTAGTAGACTTGTTTTTATCAACTTTGCCAATATAACTTATTATTATGTTCTAACACTAATAATAGTTCAATGTGGTCCTACCAAGGTTATTAATATGTGGATTTGGTGTGTTAAGTCCATAATGTCAAATATGTCCATTTTTAGAGTTTCAAAGTTAGTGTTCTTTAAAAATGTAGTTTTTAGATCTTGTAATACTTTTAAGTTTCATCATGTTAATATGTTTTAGATGGTCAAATTGTGATGATCAAAACAACTTTTAAGCATGTTCAAGTTATTTTTATGAAAATCACCCAAAACATCTTCTAACACATGTGTATGTGAACTTATAAAAACTATAGAAATACTAACATTTTTCATGTAAACTTTCGACCATGATGTTGATTTCATAAACATTTGTTAAACTTGTAAAAACATGTATTATCTCATGATCAAAAGTTTAGTTAAACATTATGCTAAAACCTTTAATATGTGTAAGATTATGTTAACATTTTAAACTAACAAATATAATAACAACCCTTATATCAACTTACGGCCCTTGTGTATATATCAACACCTCGATTTTAGTCTTGTAAAACATATGTTTTATTATGTAAAAGTTTATTATCCTAACCCATGTACAACTTGCTCCTAACACATGTTAACTAAAAGCAAGCATAAATAAGAAGCAAGAATAAGAAACTTACAACTAGCACAAGGCTAAGGAAGACTCAAAATCAAGTGAAAATGGGGCTTAAGTGTGTCTTCCTATGGTTAAGCTCCAAGCTTCTTGTACACACTTGATTAAGGTGTGGAATGGAGTGATTTTTATGAATGTTTACTTGAAAAATGAAAATGGATTATGGTGAGGAGATATTGGTCGTAAGTTTTGTGTGTAGAAGGAAGGTTTCTTATGCTTTTTCAAGTGTGGAATAATGCCATGGTGTTAAGTATTTTTATAAAAAGGTTAGATTGTACTAGAAAAGACATAGCATGCATGCTTAATTTACATAATCATTTTAGTGGGATAAAGAAGCAACCATAGGGTGGCTTAAACACCCATATAGGGCCTGCCACTTTGTGGCTTGGTGGGGCCCACTTGTTGCTAAAATATCATATAACTAGTTTAGTTAATTCCTAATTGTTCCGGTTATGGTTTTCGGGGTTCTATTGCGTGTTTATTACGAGCTATTTCGGACATATAATTGAATCCCAATTACCCTTAAACATGAGTTATTTTAGGCATTGGTAAGTTATTTAGGCTTTTATTGGGTGAATTTATAAGTTTCGCGCGTATCGGGTGCGATACGCAAACTTTATTCATTACCGGGAGATTTGTATTTGGAGTTTCCACATATGGTTTTGGAGTTCCAAAACACATAATATTTCATGTAAATTACCTTTATTTAATATCCCAGGTGTTCGGGATTGTTTTCGGTTAATTAATTGTTATCGGGTAATCACCAACGTCCGTTCCGGACAAGTTTAATTGCACGCGATTTCGTCGTGCTTCAACATCAAACATGTGCATTCCTATGCATCTTATGGGAAATTTTCTATTCTCTAAGGCTTAGTTAAAACAACTAGCACGAAATTGCACTTAATTACGTTAATTACGAATAATTAGATAGTACGGAATTACCTTAATTTTGCCGGTTGTCACAAGTCATTAGTTATTTAAAAAATAAGGAATGAAAATCATTAAAGAAAATAATATGTTAAAAACATATTATATATGATACATGCGTAAAGTTGGAACGTTAAAAAAAATGAGGGATTAAACCTTGACGTTTGCAAAGCCAAGGGACTAAATTACAATGTAATGAAACTTTGGGTTAAAAATGAAAATGAAAAAAAAAAGCAAGGAGAGTAAAAAACGCAAACTTTAAAAGTATAGAGGGTGTGGGTAAAATGGAACATGGACAAAAAAATGGCATTTCACAAAGTTGATGGTGGATTTTTCATTTTGTATGGAGCATGGGGTCGGTTTGTCACTTAATGAAAGATAAGGAGTCGGTGGCGTAAGAGCCACCGACATTTATCTATAAAATAGATAGAATTCTATTATAATAAAATAATTTTTGTATTAATAAATTTATAAATATGCTATCTTCTACGAATCACAAAATTGTGTGTGTATAATATATATACATACATAACTACTAGGTTATGACCTCATGTATTACGTGGGTTTTAATAAATGTAATTTTACATACCAAGTAATAAAAAATATATTTTTAAAAAACATGTGTATTGTATAAACTAAATAAACTCGTGTCTTACACGAGTTAAACAAATATATTGTAATATGATAACACATATAGTTGTCAAAATATGTCTTTAAAATAAATAAACTTTGATGTAATTTTTATTTATTATGATGTTTACTTTGTATTTTTATTTATTATTAGGTTAAAAGCTTGTGTAATACTCGTAGCCGAATCAATAAAAATTAAGCTTTTACTAATAAGCGGAAAAAATAAAATCAATAGTTGAGAAAATCAATATTAAATAAATAAAAAAGGCGTGAAAAAAATATGATTTAATATCATTTATTTAATAGGAAAGAGAAACAAAAAAAATGATTATTATATAATAGGAGAGAAAATGAGAAAATACTATTTAATATTATAATATAATATGAGAGACAAAAAATAAAAATAGGAAGAAACCAAAAAATATATAAGATGTGTTCTAAAAAAATATTTATCAAGTGTTAAGGATAATAATAATGATAAAGATTATATATTGATATTTTAAAAACACTAATACTTTAATTTAATAATTATTCATAAATAAAATGAGGAAATGACACGTGACATTAATTGAAACCTTAGTTTGGACCCTAAAGAGCTTTAAAGCCACTAGCCTAACTGCCTAAGTGGAAGTAGGGGTTTAAAGCCGTTTTTTTTTTTTTTTTTTTTTTTTTTTTTTTTTTTTTTTTTTAACTTAGGTGTTGTGGTTTGGAGCCTTTCAAATCATTTTTCTATCATTTATTTTATTTTAGTTTCTTTTCACTTTATTCAAATTCAATTTTTATTTAAAATATTTATTATAAAATGAAAATAAAAATAACTTAAAATATTTATTTCGTGCCTACCCTTTTATCTTTTGCGCCTGTTAATAAGCTGGCAAAACCTTCGATAGCACCCTCTGTTGACGGCGGGGCTTGTGTTTAGCACTCGAATTAATGATGTAGTAGGGGTCACCAAACCACACCCACCAGCCTTAGAAGTAAGATATATATATAATGGGTTATGTTTAAGGAATTTAAAATACTAGCATATTAATTGTTTTACGATTAAAAAATGTGTAGTTATACATGTTTGACACTTGTTTATAAGATGATGAATCATTTTTTTCTAGTAACACACTGAATATATTAATTTCAATGCATATATATATACATACATTTTTAGTTGATGAGCATGAATATAGAGAAAAGTGTTATTGTTTTCTTTTTA